>JAHZTW010000001.1:469828692-469859187 GCA_020283515.1 Alliaria petiolata | reverse complement strand
AAAAAAAAAAAAAAAAAAAAGAGCTCGTAAACTGAGCATTTCTCTCTGTTGTTATATGAACTACAAATGGCTTGATCCCATTTGGGTACGTAGGCAGCCCTATTTGGGTCCAGCTATAACTTAATAAAAATTTTAAATTTTACCATCTTTTTAGGCTTACGAGCTATTTACACATCAACTTCCTGGCCAGTCGTTAGATATGCATATAACTAAGTCTGATCAGCTTAGTTCGGCACCCCAAAAAGCCAAGATCCGTCTTGCATGCGTTCCTCATGGATGTCGTAGTGAAATAATCCCCACCATAAGCCGAGCCTATTCTCGCACTCTTCTAAGTCGTGCAAAGCATATAAGTCGGGCCTTGCTCGCACCTTTGCATTCGAACTTAAAATTTCCTAAGTCGTATCGATAAATAAACGCCAACCTGATCGCATATCGGTATTCGTACTTAGGAATAAGTCATACGGTCCATATAAGCCGAGCTGAATGAATCTCTCGCTCGATCGTATTAGCACTTACCTTTGAAGCCGAAATCCGTTCCGCAAATTCCTAAGTCATGTAAACTCCAAATAAGCCGAGCTGATTCGATCTCTCGCACGTTTACACTCGCACTTAGGAAAATCCGAGTCATACGAACAACTTAAAGCCGATATCGCATCGCATGTTTGTATTCGAACTCCAGTTACTCTATGTATCTACCAAAACAGTTTCAGATCGGAAACGCATTCCAGAATTAAAAATATTCCATAAAGGCCGAAACCGGCAAATTTATACAAAAGCCCCCTCGGGCAAACGCAAAGAAACACACTTGTTCGTACCCAGCTCGGGTTATCAGAGTTAACAAAAGAAAAAGAAAAACAAATAATTTAACAAGGGGTGATCAATCCCCGAGGACGTCGATTAGTTGGTTGTCATCCTCCAGCTCGGTCTCCTTCTTGTCTTGCTCAGCTGGAACGAGCTCTTGACCAGAACCCTTTCCCCCCGTGTCTCCGCTCGATCATCACCCTTAGGAAGCCCTCCCTCTGGCTCAAGTCTCACGAACGAGTCAGTAGGGTCAACCATAATGGGAACAACCGCTGTTTGATTCTCGAGCTGCGCGTTGCCCGTCCCTGCGGCTACGTCTTCGACTGTGTTGGTCGGTTGAAGCATTAGCGGGGCATCAGTTTGGACAATCGCCTGCTCGGTAGACTTGCTCCCAATCTGAGGCTCGGGCGACTTAAGGTGAGAAGCCACTTCAGGAGTTACCGTGGGCGCGTTCGTACTGAACTAGTTGATCCCTACGGGTCGAGCAGACGGGTTATCGCGAGGATAACGGAGCGCTAGCATAAGACCATCAAACTCGTCCTCCGTGAAGGAGACCTCGTCGATAGCATTGGCCTTGGCCTCCCATTTGGCGACATTGATGTCGATTTTATCGATGGCCGCCTTAGGAAAATCCAATCCTAGCTTGGTGACGAGCTACGCGGTAGACAAACGTCACGATCCATTCCCGGCATATATTAAAAATTCGAAATAAAAAAAAACTTACCCGAACTTCGTCCGCGGCCCATTGCTGAAACTCGTCCTAATGGAGGAGCTCCTCTGCCGGGGGATCGGCCATGGGCTTAGCTCTGAGTAGAATCCGTCTTAGTCCTTTTCGAGGACTGGTCTGGCGTCCTAGCCGAGACCTCGGAAGATTTCCGTTTACTCGCCGATTTGGCCCTTTTCCTTTCTGCCTCCTCGGCAGCCTTCTGCTCTGCGGCAGCAACCTTCTTCTTCTCCGCAGCATCCTTGCGCGCAGCAAGCGTGACGTGATCCGAGCTGGAGTTCACGTCCTTAGCCACCTGACGAGGAGCCTTTACGCTTTTCTTCGAGGTCGACTTCTTAGATCGCCGCGACGACTTGTCAACGTCACCTGCTCGCCCCGATTCGGGCTCTTTGGGATCCTTCCCTTTGCTGGCGACAGAACCAGACGCCATCGTTGGCGCCTTCGCGCCCGATTTCTTTATGACCTCTTCCAGGTCCGCGGAGTAATCGGAGACATCCCGAGGAGCTAGCGGCATCTTCTTCTTTTTTAGATTATCTGTCTAAAGACTTGAGATCCGGCCAATAAAGACGACTGAGCTCGGAAAAGGCTTTAACGCTCTTTTCGAAGTCCTTGGGGAGTGGACCAATTGGAGCAAATTGACCTGTAAAAAAAATAATAAATTCGATCATTAACTGAGACGAACAAGTCGAAATGGCATAGAAAAACTAAAATTCTACCGAGCTCAATTTTCCAACGACTCTCGACAGGGATGTTAGTGTCGGCCATCGAGAACTCATCGATGTTAACAAAGAAGTAGTAATCCCTCCAGTCTGTGATTTTACTGGTGAAACCCCCGGATAGGATATTGTACTTCGGTCGCATACTTGCGTAGAATGATCCGTACGATCTGATTTCAGGCATCCGTTTGAGGATTGTCAGCTCCTCGAATATATGGCAGTTAAAGGTGAGCCCGTGCTCAAATGCCATAACCCAGAGTGCCACCAGATTCTTGATTCACCCATGACCCATCTGGGAGATCGACATTCCTCTCACCTTGCAGAACTCGAACAAGAGGCGGGGGAGCGGAAACCAAAGATGGCAGTGCGTGAAGAAGCATTCGTACACTCAAATCCATCCCGATGGGACTGACCAGGGACGCTCGAAAGGCGCTGGGATTATGAATTTGACTTCGGGACCAATCCCGCACTGTTTCTTCAGCGCAAGCAAAGACTTTCCGGTCGATCTAGTTGGGATCACCCCCCATCGGTTGTCCGAAGCGGATCTAACCTTTTCCGGCTTTGGTTCCCCCTTTTTCCTCTTTGTCGGTATGAACTCGGGTTTATTCCAGAGATCGATGATTCCATATCCACCGAACTCCGTGTCAAGACCGGAATCAGCCACAGCTCGGACTTCCGTCTCCGCTACGAGAGCTTCATCATCAGGATTTAGGTCGTTACCACCTCCGACCTCGTCGGGCTCATCCATTAGTTGGGGAATGACAAAGGTTTGCCGAGCTGAGGACGCTTCGGCGTCGCTGGGGCGGATCGTTCCGAGCTGCGCTGCTTCGAATCGTTCGGCAGCAGCCTGCTGCTTCAGAACCCTCAACTGAGCACGGGAGTACCCCGTTTCATCCACGAATTCCTGGTCGAATTCCGACGAGCTGTCGGATAAAACCCGATCTAATTCTTTCGGAATCAAACCTTCCTCTGAGCTTGAAGAGGGGACCATTGGGGCTTTCGCCTTAGAATTTTTTCGGATCAAACCCATCTTACTTTAATCGAATCGTTCAACAAAAACAAGAGAAAGCGAAGAACACGAAGAACACGGTCGGCGGATCTAAAGCAGATCGGCAAAATCACACCGCGATTCCTAAAAACTACGGTGTTTTGACTAATGAGAGCGAATAAATAAATTAAGAGAGGGAGAGAGAGCGAACCTTTGTTTTCTTTCGCGAGTTGGAGAAGTGAAGAAATGAGGAGAGCCTCCTCAATTTATAAGAAGAATAGAGCAGTTACCGAGGTCATCATTACTCTAGCGACTGTTCATATTTCCCGAATTAAATCTATTCGGGGAATATCCCACTCTTCGTGCAGAAAAACCCTAATCTCTGGGACCCACATATTGGCGGCAAAATGATATCATTCAGCCCGGGTTTTTAGCGATCTTTTCCCAAATAAAGATCCCATCTTAAAATAGTTGCAACGGTTGTGAATATCCCGACCTGGATTCATGCCGAACTGCTCTCCTTTTTTCTAAGTTCCCCGAGCTCATTGCTCCATGCTCGCCGAACTGGGGGGGACTAATTGTTAGAGATGGGTTTAGCACCCCTCTAAAAATTCCTTCCTAAATACAGCTCGGCCCATTGATATAAGACGATGGGCCCATTAGACGGCCAACAGGTCAGGTCGGCGCCGCCATCAGAAGGAGTCAGACGATAGGGTTAGTTTCCCGGAGAAAAGGGAAAACTTTCCCTCAAGGATAGGGAGGTCGGCCCGAAGAAAAAGGAAAATTTCCTTTTTCCCGAAAAGGAAGGAGCTCGTTTAAGCCGACTTCCATTCGTTATAAATAGGTGTCAACCCTTATTGTGCACGAGATCCGCAATTCAACTCTCGAGACCTAGGGCAAACTCTGCTACGGCATAAGCTTTAGATCTCGATTTACCATTCAAAGGTTTAGGTCGGCGTTCTTATTCCGACGACCTAACCACCGTTGTATCATCTCCGAGCTCCAGCTTAAATCAATAAAGACTTACTCTTTTCCCCCACAAACTTCTATTCTTTCCTTAGATCGGATTTTAGTTCTTACATGCATTTTGGATGATTTTTGGGGGAAAACGAGTCTTGTGAATATTCTTTACCAGAAAGCATATGAATTAACCAGTTCAGATTCCTATAAGATTAGATTTGGTTTTTAGTTTCATTGACTTGAAATATGATTTCTCAAGTTTAATCTTGACTGCTACATTCACTTGTTATAAATTTGGTAATAAGAAACATAACGGAGGATTGTCAATCCCAGAAAACATATGAATTTACCAGTTTAGAGTTTTATAAGCTTATAATTGATTTTAGTTTCAGTAACGTGAAATCTGATTTCTCAAATGTAATCTTAGACTGTTTCTGCCACATTGAGTTGAGATGTTACAACTTTGGTAATAAGAAACATAGTGGATGATTTTCATTCCCAGGAAACATATGTATTTACCAGTTTAGAGATGTATAAGCTGATAATTGATTTTAACTTCATTAACTTGAAATCTGAGCTCTCAAATGTAATCTTGGATTTTTCTGCCACATTAAGTTGATATGTTACAACTTTGGTAACAATAACTGTTTATGTGGGTTTTTGCATCTCAGTGTGTGACAACGGACATATAGCTTGCTCTTCTTCCTGTACTAATCTGAGGAACAAATGCCCTGCCTGCGCTTTGCCCATTGATAACTATCGGTGCAGAATAATGGAGAGAGTTGTTGAAGCAGTCATGGTCCCGTGCCCAAACGCAAAACATGGTTGCACCGAGAAGTTCTCTTACGGCAAAGAACTAGTCCATGAGAAGGAATGCGGGTTCGCTATGTGCTATTGTCCTGCACCAAACTGCAACTACAACGGCGTGTACAAGGATCACTACAGCCACTATGATGTTAACCACACATGGAATCGTTTCCCACTGTGCACCAGTGGCATGTAAGGGGATTTTAGTCCTTCAGGAATATAGAGATAGTCCGTTGGTTGTGGTTCAGAGTTTCAAGGAGCCACACAGAATGTATGTGACTGTGAACTGTGTAGCACCTTCTGCTCCAGGAGTTGGGAAGTTCTCCTATAATCTCTCATACTCGAGGGGAGGTAACACTATGAAGTTTGAATTAGGGGAGATGAATAGGATTCAGAAAGTGAGCTTCCAAACTCCTGAGAAGGACTTTATGTTAGTTTCTTACTATTTTCAGGTGACATGGCTATATTGAAGATGCTGCAAATTTGCATCAACCGGCTAGAAGAAGAAGACAAGGAAGAAGAGGCCGAAGAAGCTGAAGAAGAAGAAGAAGAAGCTGAAGCTGAAGAAAAACGTGATGAGACTGAAGTTGTTGACAAAGTTCGCAGGTCAACTCGTGAGAAGAAGGCTTACTCCAAGGATCAAGACAGAGTCAAGTAACCAAAGGTCTTTCTCCTTTCAATATCTTTAACTGAAAATAATGTCACTACTCTGTTTCCTGAACAAGAGTGGCTCATGTTCTCTTCCACGTTTCCTTTGTTGTTAAGTTGTTTAGTGCTTCCAGGTTTGTAGGGAACTCATGTTTCATCCTTTCTAGTATTTTAAGAAATGAATAACCAAAAAGAAAGTTAGTCTAAACTTACCATTTAAAAGCTTTGATTTGGACCATGTTTGTATGGCTCATTGTTTTACCTTTAATGCTGATTTTTCTCCAACCATGACTTACACAGTTACATACACCTACGTTTATGTTTGTTTCTTGACCCTTGTTAACATAAAATACCAAGCTTGTAAAGCTTTTTGATTAATATTATACATCTGAATCAGGATCATTATCTTAAACTTACTTGGAGAAAAGAACTTATTAGCAAGAAAAAAAACTTACTTGGAGAAAAACATATTTCGTCGACAAAGATCCGCTGAATCTATTATGTGAGTGTTTTGTGTGGGCTTTCACTTATGTATGTATGGTCCGTTTACCTGAATTCAAAAATTCGCATTGAGTTTGGTTTATGTTCTTCTTTTCCGGTTTAATTCGGTTCTGAACGGTTCAAATCCAAAATGTAAAATCAGATACAATCGTCATCTCCGTCTCTCTCTCTCTCTCTCTCTCTCTCTCTCTCTCCCGTCTCTGTTCCAAAATCCAAAGGAAGCTTCGAAACCATTGGAGCAAGCCAAAAGAGGAGAAACAATGAATTCAGCGCTAATGCTACGTCGTTTCATCTGCTTCAACGCTTCTGCAACTCCATCTTCTGTAGCTCCATCTCTGAAGAAGAAGCCTCTCATCTTCTTAGGTTCTCCTCAGGTAAGAGATTTTAACAATGTTCGTCTATGCATAACTATCGAGTGTTTAGCCTTTTTTTCTAAATTTTCTGCGAATTAGGTTTCCGTGACTGTGCTTGAAGCTCTTTTCGATGCATCTGCTTCACCAAACTCTTCCTTCGAGGTAATAATTTCCTGAAACTTCGTTTATCATTTTCCTTCGCAATTGCAAATTTCGAGTTTCTCTTGATCTGAAATTGAGAAAAAGGCCTTCATTTGTAATGATTGGAGCTTAAGTTTGAATCATCCAAAAGATTTTGATTCTTGTTAATGTGAAACAAGCCCATTGATGATTAAGTGCTCATTGTGAATTTTGGTTTTTGCGATCCCTTTTTGACTCTGAAACAAGATGAGAGAAAATGTATAATGAGAAGCTGAGATCTTGTTGCTACTGAAACAACTTGTCAAGAAGATTTCTTTCTCACTTAACCGCTAATTCCGGCTTGTTCTAGGTTGCAGGAATTGTCACACAGCCTCCGGCGAGAAGAGATAGGGGCAAGAAAGTTCTGCCTTCTCCGGTAGCCCAATACGCTCTCGAAAAAGGCTTACCTTCTGATCTCATCTTCTCCCCTGAGAAGGCAGGAGATGTAAAGTTTCTTTATCTCATATCAAGCTCTTGCTTCTTGGAAATATGTGATCATTGTTCGTTCTTGCGAAGAAGATGACTAAATTTTTTGTTTGTTTCGTCTATGCAGGAAGCATTCTTGTCCACTTTAAGAGATTTGCAACCTGAGCTTTGTATTACAGCAGCTTATGGGAATATTTTGCCTACCAAGTTCCTTAATATTCCAGTACATGGTTAGTAGAAAATTGCCACTTAATGGAACATTATCTTGTTTCTCTATATACTGCAATAAGAGCCTTGTGTGTTTAAAGTCAATATTTGCTATTTTTTTAGGGACAGTGAACATACACCCTAGTTTGTTGCCCTTGTACCGTGGTGCTGCTCCAGTTCAAAGAGCATTACAGGTGCAATTTTTCTTCTAATCTTAACTTATTCAACTACATGCTTAAGACTCTTAACTCAAGATTGCACAATAACACTTGGTGGCTGTGCATTAGGATGGTGTTCAAGAAACAGGAGTCTCGTTAGCATTTACTGTAAGGAAGTTAGATGCAGGGCCCAGTGATTGCCTCTAAGAGTTTCCAAGTGGATGATCAAATAAAGGTATTACTCACTTTATTTCTCGATGTAGCTTTTCAATCACATTTCGTGGATCTTAATGATCTCTGTTCAATTGAATCATTTGCAGGCACCAGAACTACTCTCGTTCTTATTTTCTGAAGGTAACCTATTAGTTCTTATGGTTATACATTTCAGGAAAGGTCATTTGAAAACATTACAGATTCTATGATTAGGGATTTTAGGAATTTCCCCAGCTTTATCTAATGCGGGAAAAAAACTTTTGCAGGGTCGAAGCTTATTATCCGTGAACTTCCCTCGATATTTGATGGGTCAGCAAAATCAAATGCAGTTCCTCAAGATGATTCTAAAGCTACCTTAGCTCCAAAGGTACTTGTTGCATGTCTCGTATAATTAATTACAAGACAAGGCAGAGACATCATGTTTCTTATTAGACTGGAATGATTTCAATTGATGCACAGATAGCTCCAGATGAGGCTTGGCTCTCTTTCGACCAAGAAGCTTTTGTTCTACATAACAAGGTAATAACCCTTTTCATTTCGTTTCGATTAGTGTGTAATCATAAACATAAAAGAAGTAAAACCGGTTTCTAGGTTCGTGCTTTCGCAGGATGGCCAGGAACACGAGCTAGAGTTGTAGTCCTCGACGAAAAAAGCGGTCAGCAAAATGAGCTAGAGCTTAAGATCATCACCACTCGAATTCGCCAGAATACTGAAATCCTGAATGGTGAACAAGATTATGTAACTTTCGAGAAAGGTTCTTTGGTGTTTCCCTGTGGAGGAGGCACAGCTTTGGAGGTAAAAGCTATAGACTTACAGACTCAGTTTTCGATATATAACGATACGGTACATCAAATATTAATCTAGCGTTTGGTGTTTTGCTCATTCAGGTAATCGAAGTCCAGCTTCCCGGTAAGAAAGCGATCAACGCGGCTGCGTTTTGGAATGGCTTGAGAGGTCAAAAGCTGAAGAAGCTATGAAGACAGATACTAGGGGGTCAAAGCAAAGATAAGCTTTGTGCAGAAAGCCACTTAATTTTTTTCTTCTTTCTAATTTTATTTTGTTATGACTAATGACACCACATTCTTTGGTATAAATACGATTTTCTCTTAATTTCTTTTTTAGAGGTAGAAGAATTTTAGTGTATAATGGTTTAGGAGATAGAGAAGTTTTATGTACAGTAAATCGGTTATGTTGGCAAACAAAAATGTACATATGAACTCGTTTTCACTAATGTAGTAGAACTATATGTAACTCGTGTTAAACTAACATTCAACCATAAAAACTAAATCAGCATTAGCATCATAACAACATCTGCTAGTAAAAATCCTGAAAATGTCTGAAAAAATCGCATAGATGTTTAAGTGGCCATATAGTCTCCATGGCTTTCATCTAACATCTCAACCACAGGAGCATACTGCATCATGATGAGAGGAGCCCGTTAGCGAAAACAAGAACTGAAAATCGAAATTAAGCTTTAAGACAATGATCGAGGAGGATGCCGGATAATTAAGCTTACCTCGTCATCTTCCTCGAAGTAAATCCCGTCGATACCGCTCTTCTTCTGAAACTCCCATCCTAATCTGTTCTCGAGCAACTCTTTGAACTTCCTTGTCTGCAAAAGACATTGTGTGAAAATGAATTTGCTAATAGAGAAACCGATCCGATCTGTTTATGTTAGAAGTTTGTACATACCCACGACAATAAATCTCCATCAACTACAGAGGTCTCTTCCACTAATGCAAAAAATTCCTGTTGTCAAGAACAATGGAAGCTCGAACTCAAATTCTCTAGATCCTCTCCAAAACGAAATATTTTTAATATGATGAACGTAAGCTCGCTCAGAGAAAACATGTCGCTAGTCAGAGATTCACCTTGCAAAGCAAATGCAGAAAGCTATCGGAAGCTAGCCAAGAATCATCAAGAAGCGCCTGTACGCCCATCTCAGGACCACTACTCTCTTTCTGTAGTCCATATTTTAGTTGATGGTAGATGACTTTGATGAACTGTAATAAATACATCAGGGAGAGAAGGAAGAAAATGAGTTTTTTTTTCTTTTAAGTAGATGATTGAAATAGGAACTAATTAGGTTACTAGAATGATAATTGGTAAAGCCTGCATACTATAGGTTTACATATCATAATGATGCATTCTCGAATATAGTATTTTGAATGAAAATTGACGAAATTCACCTTTGTAAATAGTTGACTCCTTGTATGAAATGGCTGCAAAAGGTCAAAATGAAATGTAAATGTCAATAATGAAAGAGGCGTGAAGTCACATTAATCTTTTGGATACAATGAGTAACATAACGAAGCAGGTATCTATATATAAGCAAAGAAAACGTGAGAACAGAAGACTGAGTTACAAGAGAAATCATAAACTTCTCAGATGCACAAGACATGACATGTCAAATAATTAAGGCAGAGGCTCACACCATGTCAATTATATAAACAGGAAGATAGAATTTTGTTACGGAAAATATAGCAACAAAATGGAGATTCAAAATCACATACCGCATCAGTGCAGCCCAGTAAAAGACTAACTAAGGACTTCCATTGCATGAAGGATTCAAGAGACTGCCCCATCTGCACAACAACGTGACACCTTTATCTGAGAATGGAACAAACCTGAAGGATTCCTTATTTGTAACCATGCATATATACATAAACCCTATGTGTGTGTGAGCTTCTAATAAACATATGTTACGGTATGCAGCACATACCAAAAATGCTACAAATGAAAACTGCAGCTCTCCAAGAAGCAGGTCTTCCGAGGCTTTGTACTCCTTCGACAATACGCTTTCTAGCAGTTGAGTCTATACAAAGAAAAAGAGAAAAAGACATAACATAGGCTTCAGATGAGTTATTGATAATTAAACATCCACCAAAAAGACAAATATGAAGAATCTGGGGAGTTACCTTGTCAAGGTTCATGGAGGTTAGCTCCTGCCCAGACATTCCCTTGTGCTTTATAATCCGAGGAATACAAGTATAGTAAAACCTATTCCCTTTGTTTTGCTCAGTCGATGATGCCTTGTACTTGCTTTTCTTCATCTGTGCATCAAGTGCTCTTTCCATTTCAGTTTGAGGTCCACCTTTTAGAATAGCAGATTCATTGATGACTGTTATTTCTCCTCCAACTGGCTCTGCAAAATTAAACAGGTCAAGTTTTACAGTGAGAGAAAACCTTAACAATGTGGTCAAAAGAATCCACTAGAAATTAGGTTCACATACCAAATTTCTCAATAACATCCTTCGTGATGTAGTTAGATAAGTGCTTCCATGCCCCATATTGACTTAAATTGTATGGGCCAAGATGTTTGTCAAACTCCAAATTCCTGACTGCTTGAGAATATCTCTCTTCCTGGAGTCAAAAGGGAGAAGAATGAAAAGAAATAACCCAGCACTAATACTCAAGCCTACGAGCTAGTGGCTACTGCAGTGCAGCATCTTAATTTATTCTCAAGTTTCACAGGAACAGCTTTGATTAGACTAATGTCAATTAGATTGTAACAAAGATGCACATTATTATTAACCAAAAAATAACAAAATATGCAAATTACTGACCAATGTATAAGCAGCAGTGAGAAATTACTGCACTAAGATATTAAAAGGACAAACCTCTTCTTCAGATACTTTGGCCAACCACTCGTCTTGCTGATTCCATTTGCGTACAATAACCTAGTATAGTCCACAACAGATAGTGAAAATATATCCATGGTTAGTTTTACACAATTCCATGGTGCTACTTACAGTACATCAAATACAGACAACAACATGGCTAATTAATAGATAACTTCAAACACAAACGGAAACACCTAAAGCCGATGAACAAAAACTCATATATATATATATATATATATATATATATATATATATATATAGATATGCTTTTTCTTGAAGACTTTTTCTAAATCACTAAAGACAGATTCCAAACCTGAGAAGGACCAACATCAACAAAGAAGCCAATGGTAGGTGAAAACTCCTTACCATCCCTGAATAAAAACACAATTCTGCAGGTTGTCAGCTAAAGACAATCGATATCGAGACAGAACTCTTTTCAGAATCAGATATCAATGAGTTAATTATGATGATACACTATAAACAAAAACACCACAAAAACAAAAAAAATTGAAGACTTGAACCTGGTCGATGAACTATAGAATACAAAGTGAATTCCAGGAGATATCATCTTAATCCCTTTGAAAGCTGGTCCCACTGTGAACATCTGCGACGAGAATTCAAGACATCGTTAAGTTATGCAAATTCCACAACCAGCGAATCTGTTCAAACAATAAGTCTCCGTTGATAAAAAGTTCCATATAATAAGATTTCACTATTTGTGTTTCTGTATCTCTTCAAAATGTTCAGGTACTCCATGAAAAGTAACAAGAGAGAGAGGAGAATGCCCATGACAATAGTTTCATCCTCCATGGCTCCAGAAAGTTACAACTCAATGTTCTACCATCAAAATCAACAAAATTCCACTCACAATTCATCCCCAAATAGAATCTTCAAAACGCTCAAACCTCAAAATTTAGCCATAAATGTCAATTACGATGTCATATCAAACTCAACAATTCACATTAACCATTCTCTTCAGGATTCTACTAACACGAAATTAAAAACAATAGAATCATTTGCACATCACAATACTAACGCTCAAAAACGAAGAAAACAAAACTCTAACTCGATTCCGATTCCATTTTACTGCAAAAGATATTGTATTCAAACCCAATCCCGTTTCTCGACAGCTTCAAAACTTGTAAAAAGTAAACTCACCTGAGTATCGATTCCGATAAGAGTATGTTGAGGAACGTCGAGAAAAAGAAGCGTAGCTCCATGCTTCACAAGCTCTAGTGCCTTCTCAGAATCCATCACTTCCTTCTCCTTCTTCTTCTTCTTCTTCTTCTTCTTCGGTAATTTTGACGACGAGAAGATTCTAAAAGGGAAACAGTTTCCTCAAGCCCAATAACTAGGCCCATTTTGGCTTCTCGAACTCGGCCCAATTTAAAATATAACGCAAGTTACTTTTTCGATGGAAACGCGTTATTCACGCGGTTTACTATTTCAACCGACATACACCTTCTCATATATTAGGGAATCTTGTTGCCTCTTTCGCATTCGTTTATTTTACTTTCCCCAAATCGTTCAGTTTTCTAATATTCTTCTCTCTATCGCACAAACACGAAATCCAAATTCTAGGGTTTTCTTCATTATTCGTTTGATCTCTCAGAGAAACTCATACGTTTTGTTGAATCGAGAAGATGTCGTCATCCATCGGAACGCACGTCGCCGATCAGAGAAACGCACACCGGAACGCGAACGCCGGGACGACGATGAAGAGACGAATCGACAACAATCGCGGCGGCGGCGGCGTCGTCGGAGGTTTCCAGGAAGATCGGATGCGTTACGCGCCGCCTCAGAAACGTGGGAGATTTCAAACGCAATCGCAATTCCAACCGGCTCCTCTGTATCATCATGGTAGTAATAACTTGTCTAGGGTTTCAAATTACAGTGGTGATGTGATTGGTTCTGGTTCTAATTCAAGCAATAGCTTTCCTTTTCCTTTACGTAACAATGATTCTTCCTCGCAATCTAACACCGATTACCAGAAACCGTTTGGTTTCCGGAACCCTAACCCTAACCCCCAATTGGTTCCTCTTCCTTTACCTTATCGCAAGCTTGATGATTTCGATTCGTTGCCCGAATGGGTTCCTAACCGGTCGAATTTCCCAATTAGATCTTCGAATTTCGTACCAGATACTAACCGCGGAGTTCGGTTTAACGCTCCCTTACCTTCTTCTCAAGCACCTGTGTTTACGAATGTTCCAAATCCAATGCCTATGGTTTCAATTGCGTCGCAACCAATGCTTCAGCAACCAATTGTGAGCAAAGAGTTGTCTGATTTACTTAACCTTCTTAACAACAACGAGAAAGAGAAACAAAACGCAAGTAAAATCGACGAAGCTGCTCTCTGTCTCGATTTCGGTTCGGTGAATCTCAACGTGCGTAACGAATCTGTGATTAAGTCTTTGTATTCTGATATGCCGAGGCAATGTACTTCGTGTGGGGTTAGATTCAAATGTCAAGAAGAGCATAGCAAGCACATGGATTGGCATGTGAGGAAGAACAGGATAGCTAAAGAAGCAGCCACTGGTACGAGGATGAGCCAGAAGCCGAAGAAGTCTCGTGATTGGTTCGCGAGCGAGTCTCTATGGCTCAGCGCAGCGACGACGGAAGCGGCTAAACCATGTTTCGCGCAGAAGACGAAGGAAGAGGAGCAACAAGAACAACAACACACGGTTCCTGCTGATGAGAACCAGAAGCTGTGCGCGTTGTGTATTGAGCCGTTTGAAGAATTCTTTTGCCATGAGGAAGATGATTGGTTGTACAATGATGCGGTCTACTTGAACATGAACGGGTCGGGTCCTATAGTTCATGCTAAGTGTATGCCTTTGCCACGAAAAGTGGCCGCGAAGGATTCGAAAAAGCCGATGGTTATGCCTGTTACGGTTCCATTGGTCTGCTGATTGATTAAACATAGGCTTTTGAAAGACTAGAGATTTGATTCAGTTAATCCTTTTTTCTTTTTAAGTAATGTACATGCATGAATATGAGTTGTAAAATACAATTAATTCAATATTCTAATAATATCATCTCTTTTTTTACCTTTTTGTGTCTTGTCTTGCTACTACTGCTTCACATGCAACAGATTTTTCTTATTTCAAATGGCAGAGAATCAAAAAAGCACATTGTTCAACTATTATCTTTCAGCTTTAAGTTTAACATTTTTGTTGTGATTGGTACTGAATCTGTTTCAATCTATTTTTATAACTAAATGCATAAATTCTGAGTTGTAAAACACAAATGAATACAGAGTATTCTATAATATCATCTCTTTTTACCTATTTATGTCTTCTCTTGCTACAACTGCTTAATATGCAACAGATTTTCTTATTTCAAAAACTAGAATCAAAAGCACATTGTTCAACTGTTTCTTTCAGCTTTAAGTTTAACATTTTTGTTGTGATTAGTGTATATCTAATCTCCAAAACAGATTGACTCGGACTCATATCCAGCACGTATTATAACATAACAATCTATTTTATCATATCATTTTCCTTGAGCAACAACAAACAAAACAAATCAGCAGTAAGGGCCTAATTATATCTCTAATCCAATACTTCCATAGCTATTCAATATAATCTATTATATAAAATATGGTCAATTCTCTCAGCTTGACACGTCACGTGGCATTCATTATTTAATTTTCAAAATTTGATTTTATTTGTAAAAAATTTGAACCAAACAAAAAAAATTATTTTTGCTTGCATTCATGGATATTCGAACCCATAATCCTCTCAATAAAATACAACAATTTTTTACCATTATGTTATTGGTACTCTTTGACAACTCTCTCTAAAAACATATGATATTGTTTCTATGTTTTTCATATTAAAGTGCAAACACTTATTTAAAAAATTATATGTAAATCAATTACAGACTTTGCACGTTGTCCAACGCATAAATAAAGAAATTCTTAAAATGATAAATTAAAAAAAAATAAAAATTTAATACATCAAGTAAAATAAATAAATTAACTATACATAAAAACCATTAAAATTATTATAAGTAGATGAAATTCAAATTTAATTTAAAAAATAATAAATATATAAATCTTATATAATACATAATTTTAAATATATCATTATATTATTTTTTGTTGAGTGATTTAATCCTTATTTTCAAATAAATTAGGATAAATAAACTTTGGTACAAATGAAAAACAATTATGATATTAAATAAATTAAAAAGTTAACTCCAACATATAAAATCTTAAGACACAACAAAATATTCAATAAAAAAATCAGAAGATAACAAATTATATAAAAAAATATAGAGAAAAAGAAATAAATAATGAAAAAAGACGAATGGATACAAAAATAAACAAAAATTTAAAACATGAAAAAGACGTGAATTCAATTCAAGATATGTAAAAGAAATCATCAAAATGATAAAATGAAAAACAAAAAAATATTATAATATTAAGATTTAGACAAATGAAAAGAGTATAAAAATTAAAGAATAAATAAAGATTCGTAAAATAATGTATGAAAGAGATTGCAGAGATGATCAAGAAACAAAATTAGAAAATAATTTTTTTTTTTTTAAAAAAAAAGATAAAATCAATAGTTAAAATATAGATCTAAAAACATGTTATTTAAAACTCAAATTAAAATAAAATATGCACATCACGCAGGTTCTCTCCTAGTCTATTATGTAAAAGAGGGTCAACTCTCTCCATTCTTCTGCCACATCAGCACACCAGGAGATCACATGTGTCATTCATTATTTATTTTTCAAAAAATCATTTTATTTGAATTAAATCTTGCACCCATGAGAATTAGAACTCACAATCCTTTCAATATAAGCCAAATGTTTTATACATTAGGCTATGAGTCTTACTTGACAATGCTCTCTAAGAACTTGTGATATTGTCTCTATGTTCTACACATTAAATTGAAAATATTTTTTTAACAACAATTGGAAGCACTTATATGTGAAATACATTGTATGCTCACATTTGAACTTCAAATTTGATAGTTTTATATGTAAATTTGAATTTCTGAATTGAGTCGAAATTTTAGATTTCTGATTAGTGAAATAACAAATTTTTTATTTATTATGTTCATGTTAGTTTTGATCCGTTCATATTAATTACATATATGGCAAAAAATATTTTACGCATTAATTTCTTAAATTTCTCCAAAAAAAACAACATCTTTAATTTATAAAGTCGTGCTCGTGAAGTTAGCCATTTCCGTGCTTGTGAATTGGATAGGTGAAAACTCCGCATGGATGAAATAGATACAAGGGGTAGCATTTTTTATTTATCGATTTTCAATCACAAGAATATGATCTTACTCAAGTCAAATCAAAATTTTGCATTTTCTAACAAGCTTGATGAATATCGTTTAATATGCATCTCAGAGAGGATGTACAGATCACCGTCAATTTTTTTTTAGGTGTGTGGTCTAATATTTGTTTATAATATTCTCCATAGCGAAATCGAATTGCAATCTTATGTGAAAATTGATCCAAAAAAAATCTATAAATTGAAATTAATCAAAACTAATATAAGGATAGAGGTAAAAGTCATTTATTAAACTTCAAAAATTCTAAATTGAAAAAAATAATATAAACTATAAATACGAATGTTTAACTTTATGGAGTTTGTGGGAATGGTATAAGTTGTGGAGGAAGAAAGAAGGACTCTTACCGTCTTCATTCATTTCACATTCCGTCCATGTGAGTTTTAGTTTATTTTAAAATAATTTAGACTTTTAATACATACTCCCTCTGTTTCACAAAGAGTGTCATTCTACTCTTTTTCACACATATTAAGAAACCAAATAAAAAGTCTATTATATCCCTTATTAATACACAAAACAAATTTCTCTTTCTAATTAATACACTAATATAACAAGGTTAAAACTGGATTTTTGTTTACAATTTTGCATTGAAAATACAAAACGACACTCTTTGTGAAACAGAGGGAGTATTAAATTTGGACTAAACTTACTTATAGAATCAAACCACACTTAATGCCTCACCATTTTTGCTTTTCCATGGCCAACCAAAATCTTTTACAAACAAAAATTGTATACTTTTTTAATATAAATATATAATGGTCGAATGTATCAAATTATAGTTAATTTTGATTGTTGTGAGTATAGAAGGTTTGAGATATATAAATAAGACATCTTTGAAAAAATATAATAAAAAAAATCCGCCGTATGCGTAGGTATTCTTCTAGTAAAATTAAAGAGAGAATCAGAAAGGGTTTTGTATAACACCGATGTAAGTAAGAAATTGACTAAATATAACCTGCAACTGATAGATAAACGTAATCTTCAAGTCGTGATGAGAGTTGGTTCTAGGAATTGAAATTTATACCTGTTAACAAGTTGTTTTTGCTTCAAGAACCTGCAATTGATTCGATCCGCGTTATATGTAATGTCGCCATGTGTATTTGGAATCACACTAAAATCAAAATCTTATATATAATCATATCATAGCTGATTAGCTGTCTCAACCATCTTATCTCGTTTACAGTAACCAGAGAAACATAATATAACCGAGAAATCTAGTGAAAAATATAAATGTATGAACGCATTTTGAATTACACATTTAGCCACAATTTGGGCTAAGTATTTTCTTTTCCAAGACATAAAAGTTTTGTCATTTGATGATGCCCAGTAATAACTATACTAAGGAATAGTAGATGTAGGATGCTTTGTTTGACCACTAACATACATCCAAACACGGTTACACGGTACCGTGTTGCTTTTTTTTTTTTTGTCTTATTCAAGAGTATATAATCTTTACTTAGTTATGAGCCCAGCATCGTTTTTTGGACTATTGAACAACATCAGCACTAAGATATGGTCCTGAATCTCTTGAATTCGTTTGTTTTCGTACAATATTGGGCTCACAAAATATTGATTTTCGATGTCTGGAAACAACTATCCCATGCTATGACTTTATCAATGTTAGATTTTAGATTTTATTGATCAATAAATAAATAAATAAATTCACCAATTTGTTTTACAATTTTCAATGTTAGATTCACTCTAACAACTATTTCATATAAATAAATAATTTTTCATTTTATAATTTTTGATTGCTATGACGAAAAATGATAAAATATGTGAATTTTTAAAATCTTAATATAGATGGGTGGATCAAGTAATATAATCTCATAAGTGATAGTTTTCGTAAATAAGCTTTCAAATAAGTGAGTAAGAATGAGCATAAAATAAAACTGTACCTTCTCAATATATATATATTTTTTTTGTCTTGATTATGTTCCTTACATTATAATATATGTCGACATGAGTGTGTATATTCGAATAAACAACATAAAACTTGTTAAAATACGTACAACGAAAAGCACGAGCGGCAGTTACAGTCTCATTTAAATATCCGAGCTATTTTTAAAAGTCTCTTAACAAACAAAAAAATTCTAATAAATGCTTAGAAATGTATTGTGAATTTGGCATGGACCGACATATTCAAGATTATTCTTTTCAAACACTAGGAAAAAAAAAATCAACGTTTAAGACTTTTTTTTGTGCAACGTTTAAGACTTTATTAAAAAAAAAAATTATAACGAATCTCTGTAAAATTTCACAGCTTCACACACACTATAATTAAAAAAAAAAGATTTATAACCAAACCTCCCCCAATATATATAAATACCATCGAGACGCTTTATGACAATTTCACATTATCCATTTAATAACCAAAAAAGCAGAGAAAATGGGAAACAGCATAATAACTGCAAAGAGAAAGAAAGCAAAGGTGATGAAGATCGACGGAGAGATTTTCCGAATTAAAACTCCGGCGACGGCGAGACAAGTCACGGCGGATTATCCCGGTTACGTTCTGTTAGACTCCGAAGCCGTTAAACACTTCGGAGTTCGCGCCAAACCGCTGGAGCCGAGCCAGATCTTAAAACCGAGGAAGACTTATTTTCTCGTCGAGCTTCCGAAGCTTCCGCCGGAAACTGATAATAAGCTTCCGTACCGGCGAGTGATGTCCGGAATCCACGTCGGCGCGAAGGAGCGGTTAGAGATGTTGATGCTCTCTCGGAAAACGGTATCTGATGTTACGATCGCTAGATCAGACGGCGGAGATGGGCCTGGGCCTGGGCTTGGGCTTGGGCCTGGTCAGACGAGCGTGAGGCTGAGGCTGCCTCGATCGCAGATTACCAAGTTTATGGAGGAGAGCCATGACGCTTCCGAGATCGCCGATAAGATTTTGAGTCTGTATAGAGAGAGCTCCGGCGAGATTGGCGGCGGTGACGGCCGCCGGAAACTTGGAACCAGGGAGATTAAGGCACGTGAGGTATATTATTCTTACAAAACTGTTCTTGTTCTTCGATTTTTGGTCAAAATAGTTTTACAAAGAAAGTTCTAAATTTTGACTATTTAGCAAATTAACAATTTAAATGCTAACAATTTAATCCTAATAGAATGTGTATTAGTGATATAAGCAGACGAGAGATGAAATTTTTAAATTGTAAATAATGTCAACTATCACTTGTTAGGGTATTTTTTAAAGAATAATATGTATTATATCAGGGAATTAGTTTAGTTTAATGGAGTAGAGATTCTATATTGATGTACAAGACAAGAAACAGAATTTAATTTTCCGGCATTGCTTTAGCATTTGATTAGAGTATATTAATAATTATTGTAAGCACTAGGCCACTTGGGTATATCAGTATATGTAACTTATCGTGAGTATGACGTATGTACTATATACAAAAAAAATGTGCGTACATACATACTCAGATATGTATAGAGATGCATGTTTTTTTTTTTTTTTTTTTTTTTTTTTTTAACTGGCATGTTAATGAATAATTAATTTCATATGTATAGTCAAACATTTATCATACTTATATCAATGATGAAGATCTTCTCGATCATTAACTAATATTTTGTCGGTTTGTTTGGCTAATCATTTATTATTTTTAATATTTTTGTACATTAATTAAGAGTTAAATTATATAATAATAAATTATATTAATTAAACATGTGCAGAAGCAGGTGAGTTTCGCCGGAGAAGGTGGACGGGAGCCTCCTGTTCTATGGAGCAGAAAGGGGAAATAATCATCACTTAGATTACAATTTTTCTCCTTTTTATTTATTTTGTTATATAAATTACATTGTGGTAGGACTCATTCTAATGTGTGCTAGTGTGAATATATCGTTTATATAGCAATTAGAGTTTATCTCTTCTCTTATGTTTACTCGTGTGTGTGTCTAACGAAATCTCCGATATCCTTTCTTATAATCGGAATAAAGGCTTGGCATTTTATCCGAATATGAAAATCTGATCTATTACTCACCCGAAAATAATGTTTTATGTAATTTGGATACATGATAATATATGATTCAATTCGATATCCAAAAAAGTATTTGAATTACCTAAACATTAAATTGGTAACTGAAAATATTTGAATCCTTTGGATATTGAGTTTTTTTCCAATTTTTTTGGATATTTTAGATATTTTGGATATTTTTTTTTAATTAAATATTTAAACCGATCTGAACCTACCGAACTGAATGTGATCCTAAAATTTCAAATACCCAATCGGTAACAAATCTCCTAATACCAAAATATTTGAAACTCAAAATATCAAATCCGAACCAATCCGAGAATCCAAATGCGATCCCTAATCAAAATAGATCATTAATTGAAAGATCCAAAAATAAGTAAATAATGTTTGATTTATGTAGAAAATCGGATATTTTCATCGATTAAAAGTTTAAAACATATATTGTCGTGGATAGTCTATATAGTGTGGACTTTACGTTTATGAAAACCAGTAATAATTTTTGTAGATGGTAAAAGCAAATCTCTACATTTTATCCACATGAGTCATGATGTGACATGACAAATCATTCAATTATTTATCCACTCGAACCAATCACTACACCACACAATTTGGGTTTTGATCTTAATTATTTTATTTTTCGCTAATTAGTCCTTTCATACTTTAAGATATAAGAAATTTATGAGCCCTAATAGAAATGGTTGGGTGGCATCTACCGCCTACCCTACCAGTAACCAAATAATCAACGGTCATTAAAATGAAAACTATTAGTCCTTTTTTTCTTTTTTTTTAACATTTTATTTAGTCCTTTTCGCTAATTAGTTATTTTTAGATCTTTTTTAAAATACCCAAAACGACGACTAGTTTCCAAAGAATCTGAAGAAAAATCTAAAACTGGTTTTGCCTTTAGTAGCAAAAACTTCAAAAAGTAAAAAGTTTTGGGCAGTCCAGTACACGCGAGGGAATGATTAACTTTTCCATTGCATGCATCATATTTATCGGGACATTCTAACATTTTACATAATGATTATTTAAATGATTTTATAAATGATTCAATCAAACTACGTTATCAATTCATTGTAGACTCAATTTCAACGACCTGTTAACTGTATATATAAGTATATTCATGAATTTGAACACTCACTGAACAACACTTCCACATAACTACTTGTACAGTTTGACTTTTAGTGATTTTGGAAAATTAGGTGGGAGATGTTCGATTAACCTATAGTCAGAATAGTTAGGCTAGTTTTCCCGATTAGAGTAGTGTTCATTATATTTAGTCATCAACTAAAACATTCCAAAATTACAATCTTCTAACATTTTTTTTTTTTCAAAAAGAAGATCGATTTTGTCGATTATCTATAAACTTCTTTCGTTTCTGTGTTTATCAACTATCATTGCCTTTATTTTGGGTGGAGAAGTCAGTCTTTTCTTTCGCCATAATAAAAAAAAGAAAAATAAAAATAAAGATGTGGTATTTATTTGTATAGATAGTTCATAGTAGAGTGCTTTAGGTGCACCACTCTCCCATTAGATTTTAGGGTAAGCAAAGCCTATTCCTACCCAATCGTCATCATGATTCTTAATCAACCAGATTATGATGTCATCTGATGTATTTTGATTTAAACGGTATTTTGGTTCACGAACTTATTTACAAATCTCATGTGAAAAACATGGAATAATATTTATACGTCAAATATGATATATTTCTCATGAGAGAACATATTTAAAGGAGAGTTGGATTATAAAATGCATGGTTTAAAATATATATATATATATATGGTTGATTGATTTATTTCGTTTTGGGATCGTTACATATCATAAACGTCGTTACAAATGTTAGGGATCGTCAGTTTAGATTCTTTTCAAGTCGACAAGTCATGCTTGATTGATTTATTTCGTTTTGGATCTACTTTCTAGTGATGTGGCACATGTTTTCGTCACTATCTTAATCACGTTTTGGGTTGCATTGAAATTGTCGTTCTGGACCTCTGGTTACCTACTTGTCTTTAATTGCAGGACCACGTATCATACTTGTTACATGTTTAATGCGGCCCATAATGCTTTTATTGGGGATGCTCATAGTCATAGCTCTTGAATTCACTAATACTATGTTTTAAGCTCATTTGTAATTAGGTGAAACAAAAGTAGGGAAAATAAATGGTGAAAGTCGCTTGCACGCCGTATGTTAGTTACATCGTGATGATCACATGGTATGTTGTCTCCGGAGAGCTCAAGAAGGCAAAGGAGATGTTCAAAGAGGTGACGGTTAAAGGGTGTTGTGAATTAGGTCGAAACGCAACTAGAAGAAAATCAGAGACAAAACGAGTTGAGGCAAATACCCGTTTAGAGTTTTTTAATTTTGTAATTACAAAACCTAAAATTTTGTATTTATAAGTCTCAAAACCCGATTTCTAATCATACTTAATAAATGGAAGCTTATTACCGAATGATTAATGCAACTGGATGAAAAAAATGATGTCTAATACTCTCTCTGTTTTATAATAAGTGTCATTTGAAGAAAATGTATCTGCAATGTATCTTGATGTATTAAACTCAAAACACATCCAGATACATCCAGTGCAATGTATCTTGATGTATTAAACTCAAAACACATCCAGATACATCCAGTTACATTGCAGATACATTTTTTCTAAATAACAGTTATTATGAAACGGAGGGAGCATGAAACAAGACTCGGAATCCACCAAAGCCTTACACCCTAGAATCAAGTCTTAGCCGCGAGGTGGAGGCGATGAAGATGATGAGTAACCGGTTTGTTGATTGAATCCACAACCAATGGTTTATGTTTCTGACTTCCAAGGGCTATTCCTCGCGAGGAAAGTAAGAAACAACACGAAGCTTCAAGAGTTTGATTCCACAAACACTTAAAACTCGCAGGAACAAAATTGATTCAAAGATAATTCTTTTGAAGCAAACAAAGAGGTTTTTCTATTGATAAAAGCGTGAATACAATAGGTGAATGAAAAGAGCTTATATAATGCTCGACATAAACATAAGTTTAAGGTAAAAACTATGAAAAGAGAAAGAAATAAATGAGCAAATCGTGATATGATCTCCTTGGTCGATCTTCTAGCCGTTAGGCATTAAAGATGATGCGGCTTGGATGAAACTTGAGGAGAAAGTGACGTTCTTTAGGTCTCCGGGGTTGAATGGACGTCTGGGATCTTCTAAGGAGGATGGAGGGTCGAGATCAAGTGGAGTAAATGGTCGTGGATCTTTCTCTCCCGTGCAAGGCAAGCATACTTGTTCGGAAAAGGAAAGTTTGCAAACAAAGGGGATCCGCCTGATCCTGTGGGTGCTGGTGTATGGAACGTTGCTAGATGACTCTCTTGGATGGTTGGATGTGTCTCTTGAATGCTCAGATGTCTCTCCAGGTCGCCAAAGTCTCGTTTGTAACTCATTAAACTCGTGAGCTTCCAAATAAGGCAAGCTGAGACGCCTCTGGTTTAGAAGTTGAATAACTTTTAAACCATAATGAATTTCGGTATGAATCCAATTCGACGATCTTCTCCTTTGAACCAAGATTCCATAACAATCTGGTTCGTAGCTTAGTTCCTCCTGGTTCGGTCGGAATCCTCCAATTAACGCACGTCTATCCGATTCGGGTAAGTTCGGCATCACCCGTTTTGCAAGTTGGATAACTTGGTCATATGAGCTCGGCTTGATCTCATTCCACTTCGGCGTGAGTCTCTGATGAGTCAACTTTCTGGAACAACTTGACTTGTTGCTTGGTTCATCATGGTTTGGCCGGAATGACTCGATGAGTGAGTGTAGGTCTACATCGGGTTCAATGGAGATCGGAATGGGGTTAAAACTAGTGAACCAATTTGCCTCGTTAAAACATTTCCTGGAAAACCCATTGGGATAAAACCAAGGATAAGGAAAAAGAGTACAAATGGTCACATCCCATTTGTAAGCCTCAGCTTCACGTTTGGATCCAAGCTCGGCAACATATTCAACCTCGGGTGCAAGCTTGTTTAGCTCCGGATTGGCTCCAATGCAGCTTCTCTCCTCTGGTACGGTTGGAGTGGTACTGATGTTTACATCATACTCTCCCTCTTGAAGAAGTTTCGTCCTCGAAACTAGCTCATCTGCACCAAAACAAAGTAAGTTAGTCTTTGTAAAAGATTTGGGGTTTATAAACTTACCTTGGTGTTCTTTGGATTTTTCTGGAAATAAATGCTTGAGTAGGGACGTGAATGGAATGTTCTTGGCTTCAGTGAGCTCCAATGTTGGTTTCAGCTCAGGTAAGGGCGGTTTCTCCTTGTTGTACATCATGTTTTCATCCTTGCTTCTCACGTTTTCCTCCTTGTATAACACGTTTTGGTGTGTTTGCTCCTTTAAACCTGCACATAACTCATTTGGAGAGAACAAGTGCATCATATCTGGGGGATTAAATGATAAAGGATCTTGTATAGCAAAGTAACTAGCCTTAGTTGTAGTATCGGTTTTAGCTCTCACTTGCATTATTCTGATTTCTTTTTGTGCTAAAGGGGCAAGAACAAACTTACAATGGTTTATGGTGAATGAATACTCATTAGTTCGGCCATTGTGGGTTACATCTCTGTCATATTGCCAAGGTCTTCCAAGTAAAACATGGCCAGCTTGCATTGGCGCAACATCACAGAGGATTTGATCCTTGTATTGACCAATGGCGAGTGATACTTCAACTTGTTTAGACACGTTTAACTCCTCTTTGTCATTGAGCCACTTGAGTTTGTAGGGTCTAGGATGTTGTATTGTGGGCAGGCCGAGTTTTTCTACTAGAGAAACACTAGCAATGTTAGCACAAGAGCCACTATCAATAATCAAATGACATACCTTATCCTTGATAGTACAGCGAGAGTGAAAGAGATTGTCTCTTTGTTCTTGATCTTCTAGGATATGCTGTGCATTTAAGGCTCTTTGGATGACTAGAAGTTCTCCTTCTTCAGCATATATGGTGATTTCGTCTTCTTTATTCTCAGCCATGACTTCATCTTGAGAATCATAACCATCAGGGGTGGTGATCATAACTCTTTTGTTGGGGCACTCTCTTGATACATGTCCTCTGCCTTGACATTTATAACAAACAATGTCATGATGTCTTTGAGAATTACTAGACTTACCTTGCTCTTGGCGATGATCATTGGATTTAAATCTTGAATCCACTACTACAGCTTTGCCTTTGTCTACAAATGGTGTTGGTGTTTGTTGTGGCTGGTTCCAAGCGGTGTTGTTTGAGCGGCTTCTAGATGTCTTCTTCTTGATTTGTTGCTCACGCTGAATGGCTAAGTGTAGGAGCTCTTGTAATGAATGGTAAGGCTGCATTTCCACCTTTCTTTGTATTCGATCTTGTAAGCCATCCATGAACTGGGACATGAGGGATTCTTCTGTTTCGTCTAACTCAAGGCGACTTCTTAAATCATCAAACTCCTCATAGTACTCTTCTACACTTCTGGATCCCTGAAACAATGAGTGAAATCTCTTTAGCATATTTCTATGGTAATGAGGGGGAACATACCTCTTTTGTAGCTCAAACTTCATGTCAGCCCATCTTGTTATTTGGGGATAGCGTAGCCTCCTCTTCTCAGCTATTTCTCGGTCCCACCAAACTAAAGCATGATCAGTAAGGCTGGCGGTTGCAAGGGCTATCTTCTTTGGCTCAGTGTAAGAATAATATTCAAACAAATGCTCCATTCTTCTTTCCCACTCTAAGTAAGATGCTGGATCTATCTTTCCTGCAAAGGTTGGGGCAGTAAGCTTCACTTCTGGTGGCAGGTTTTGATCCTCATTATATGGCCTGTTTCGATCAGCTTGATTCCTCCGGTTGAGAAGATCTTGCGCCCCTTGCATAGGATCTGGTGCACGAGGTTGTTGCAAGTCTGGTGGTTCCTCCACACGGTTAGGGTCATTTTGAACCCTAGGAGCAGCTGGCTGGACGTTTCTTCTAGGCAGCATAGGATCTTGGCGTTCAGGAGTCTCCAGGAGCTCAAGGCGGTTGTTGGTATTGTCAATTCTAGCAGATTGGACTTGTAGATCGGTTCTGATAGCATTGACACTCTCGGTAAGGTTTTGCATCATTGCCATCATGGCTTGCATAGGGTCTACTGCTGCATTCTCCATGGATGTACCTTGAAAGAAAGTTCAAGAGAAATCAAAGTTGTATCCAAAACAAATCAAAAACAGAAAACAGGAAAAATCACAGATTTTACCGGTTTGATTCTAACTTGTTTTAAAAATACCAACTCGATTGCAAAAATTCTGAAAACAATTTTTATGGCTTTTCAAGGGGATTAATAATCTAAAACAAAAGACGAAAGATTTTTGTGAGTTTTTATGAGTTTTATAAAATTGAAACAAGCAGGCAAGCAAAAGAAAAAAGAAAACAATTTGGGGGTTTTTTTTTTTTTTTTGAATAGATGAAACAAAACAGAAAGCAAACTGAATTGAAATAACAAAAACTGAAAGGGAATTCAAATACACCTGAGATAGGAGCGTTTAAGCTCTGATACCAATGACACAAGACTCGGAATCCACCAAAGTCTTACACCCTAGAATCAAGTCTTAGCCGCGAGGTGGAGGCGGTGAAGATGATGAGTAACCGGTTTGTTGATTGAATCCACAACCAATGGTTTATGTTTCTGACTTCCAAGGGCTATTCCTCGCGAGGAAAGTAAGAAACAACACGAAGCTTCAAGAGTTTGATTCCACAAACACTTAAAACTCGCAGGAACAAAATTGATTCAAAGATAATTCTTTTGAAGCAAACAAAGAGGTTTTTCTATTGATAAAAGCGTGAATACAATAGGTGAATGAAAAGAGCTTATATAATGCTCGACATAAACATAAGTTTAAGGTAAAAACTATGAAAAGAGAAAGAAATAAATGAGCAAATCGTGATATGATCTCCTTGGTCGATCTTCTAGCCGTTAGGCATTAAAGATGATGCGGCTTGGATGAAACTTGAGGAGAAAGTGACGTTCTTTAGGTCTCCGGGGTTGAATGGACGTCTGGGATCTTCTAAGGAGGATGGAGGGTCGAGATCAAGTGGAGTAAATGGTCGTGGATCTTTCTCTCCCGTGCAAGGCAAGCATACTTGTTCGGAAAAGGAAAGTTTGCAAACAAAGGGGATCCGCCTGATCCTGTGGGTGCTGGTGTATGGAACGTTGCTAGATGACTCTCTTGGAGGGTTGGATGTGTCTCTTGAATGCTCAGATGTCTCTCCAGGTCGCCAAAGTCTCGTTTGTAACTCATTAAACTCGTGAGCTTCCAAATAAGGCAAGCTGAGACACCTCTGGTTTAGAAGTTGAATAACTTTTAAACCATAATGAATTTCGGTATGAATCCAATTCGACGATCTTCTCCTTTGAACCAAGATTCCATAACAATCCGGTTCGTAGCTTAGTTCCTCCTGGTTCGGTCGGAATCCTCCAATTAACGCACGTCTATCCGATTCGGGTAAGTTCGGCATCACCCGTTTTGCAAGTTGGATAACTTGGTCATATGAGCTCGGCTTGATCTCATTCCACTTCGGCGTGAGTCTCTGATGAGTCAACTTTCTGGAACAACTTGACTTGTTGCTTGGTTCATCATGGTTTGGCCGGAATGACTTGATGAGTGAGTGTAGGTCTACATCGGGTCCAATGGAGATTAGAATGGGGTTAAAACTAGTGAACCAATTTGCCTCGTTAAAACTTTTACTGGAAAACCCATTGGAATAAAACCAAGGATAAGTAAAAAGAGTACAAATGGTCACATCCCATTTGTAAGCCTCAGCTTCACGTTTGGATCCAAGCTCGGCAACATATTCAACCTTGGGTGCAAGTTTGTTTAGCTCCGGATTGGCTCCAATGCAGCTTCTCTCCTCTGGTACGGTTGGAGTGGTACTGATGTTTACATCAGAGCAGTATATATTAGCCTCGAGTATCGTGTATTTCGAACAAGTATATCCAAAAGCTGTAAAGCTTTTTGTTTGATTGACCGATATGGGCTAAGATTGAGAAATTAGGCCCAGTAAAATGTTTTGTTATTATTATTTTGTTTTTTTTTATTGTTTCTTTGTTTATAACCACATTTTTTTATTTTTCCTATTGATTGATATGTTTTGGTAAAGTGTTAGGAATACTGGACTTATTTGCATTATCTTTCTTCCATGATTACGACCGACACAATTTCAGTTGGTTGGTTGATAATTTTTGGTTAAACAAATATTTTTGATGCTCAAATATTTGATCAACAGTAATTAAACCTTGACCTCCTTGGCAATAGGTTATAGGATCAGTGATGCAATAATTTTTATATGAATAAAACTCTGATTTACAGATCCATATTCAGAAATAGTAATAGTAAATTTTCCTTTTTTTTATTTTATGATTAGGAATTAGATGCATTCAAACTACAAATCCCTTATCTAGAGATTATACATATATACAAACAAAGACTATAGGTACCAAAAAATCGTAGTAAAATATATTATTACACTGTCACGTATAATATTATAATGCAGGGAAAGTACGCACCGAAGTACTTTAAATTCTTAAGACACATGCATGGATTTCAAATTAAGGCCAAAGTAAAGAAATAAAATCTCTATTAAGATATAGTACATGCATGCATGCTTCACACTGTTATGTTGCTTTTAATGTTTACTTTTTTTTTTTGGGATGAATGTATAATGTATAATGGATAAATGCATGATGCATTTAAATTTTAAAGTGAAGTAAGTTGGCCAGTTGGGGGACAGTATGAAGTCCGGTTTATATGGAATCGTCCATGTGCACAATTATATATATAATCTATTTTAAAAAACACATTCATACGAACTTGTACGTGTTTATCGATC
Organism: Alliaria petiolata; assembly: GCA_020283515.1. Classification (NCBI taxonomy): domain Eukaryota; kingdom Viridiplantae; phylum Streptophyta; class Magnoliopsida; order Brassicales; family Brassicaceae; genus Alliaria; species Alliaria petiolata. Next base: position 469,829,748 of record JAHZTW010000001.1, on the reverse strand, counting down.
TCCCTTTGACGATCTCACTTAGAGGGAATATATATAATGTATCATGTATGTATGGGAATCACGTAGTTATTGTAATATATACATTGAACTTACAGAATGTATAAACTAAAATCAAGGGTACATAACTCAATTTTTTTTTTCTTTCGATCTACCAACATTGCATTATCGAATATGTGCTGCACTCTCGTCTCTACCGAAGCAAGGAAAAAACACTCATAAACTATTATTAGTCCACGAGGTTGTTTAAGCACATTATATGTAAAAAATCATTGATCCATTTTTCCTAATAGCGAAAAGTAATGCTTTGAATATCAAATGTGAAGGGAACGAATTGCACCTTAGATCTCCTCGTTTTTCTATTGTAAGACGGACAATAATCCACAAAAAGATCAAAAGTATGGTAGTTTAGTGGTAATATAAAAGGTTGTTTTTCGTGTTTCGAATTTAAACTCTCTTTAGGACGTAAAATTATTTTTTAAATTGGAATATCTAAATGATGATTCCAAGTATTGTATGAAATTATGAGGTGAAAGTTCGAAATCCTCACAAATTTTTTTTTAGAAAAAAAATTGTAACGACCCCAATTTCAATTCCTCTCCCTCTCCCCACCTTTCCCCCACCTTTCCCCCACCTTTCTCACCTACTAACCTCACCTAATTGTCATTCCCACAAAACCATCATTGCCCACGTTTTTCCCCCCTCTAAAACTCTCCTATTTAAACACCCTTATCATCATCATAAGCTCTCACCAACAACTCTTCTTCTCTTCTAAAACCTTTCAAATCTTCTTCTTCTTGTTTTAAGCTTCGTGCGATCTGAGTTCCGCAACTCCGAGGCTACCATCGGATTCTAGACGTCGATACGAAGCCGCGGCCGCCAAAATCGTCGAATTCCGAAGCCGGACGCGCCCTCACTCGCCGACCGAAGATGGCGCGTGAACCACACGCGCCGCCGCATCACCGCCGTCCTCAGCCACGCGCCGCCGCCGCCGTCGCCGGAGTTGCCGGCCGTTGCCGCCACCGATCGCCGGAGTCGCCGTCCATCGCCACTGGAGCT
>JAHZTW010000001.1:469789661-469823342 GCA_020283515.1 Alliaria petiolata | reverse complement strand
CTTAGTTCCTCCTGGTTCGGTCGGAATTCTCCAATTAACGCACGTCTATCTGATTCGGGTAAGTTCGGCATCACCCGTTTTGCAAGTTGGATAACTTGGTCATATGAGCTCGGCTTGATCTCATTCCACTTCGGCGTGAGTCTCTGATGAGTCAACTTTCTGGAACAACTTGACTTGTTGCTTGGTTCATCATGGTTTGGCCGGAATGACTTGATGAGTGAGTGTAGGTCTACATCGGGTCCAATGGAGATTAGAATGGGGTTAAAACTAGTGAACCAATTTGCCTCGTTAAAACTTTTACTGGAAAACCCATTGGAATAAAACCAAGGATAAGTAAAAAGAGTACAAATGGTCACATCCCATTTGTAAGCCTCAGCTTCACGTTTGGATCCAAGCTCGGCAACATATTCAACCTTGGGTGCAAGTTTGTTTAGCTCCGGATTGGCTCCAATGCAGCTTCTCTCCTCTGGTACGGTTGGAGTGGTACTGATGTTTACATCAGAGCAGTATATATTAGCCTCGAGTATCGTGTATTTCGAACAAGTATATCCAAAAGCTGTAAAGCTTTTTGTTTGATTGACCGATATGGGCTAAGATTGAGAAATTAGGCCCAGTAAAATGTTTTGTTATTATTATTTTGTTTTTTTTTATTGTTTCTTTGTTTATAACCACATTTTTTTATTTTTCCTATTGATTGATATGTTTTGGTAAAGTGTTAGGAATACTGGACTTATTTGCATTATCTTTCTTCCATGATTACGACCGACACAATTTCAGTTGGTTGGTTGATAATTTTTGGTTAAACAAATATTTTTGATGCTCAAATATTTGATCAACAGTAATTAAACCTTGACCTCCTTGGCAATAGGTTATAGGATCAGTGATGCAATAATTTTTATATGAATAAAACTCTGATTTACAGATCCATATTCAGAAATAGTAATAGTAAATTTTCCTTTTTTTTATTTTATGATTAGGAATTAGATGCATTCAAACTACAAATCCCTTATCTAGAGATTATACATATATACAAACAAAGACTATAGGTACCAAAAAATCGTAGTAAAATATATTATTACACTGTCACGTATAATATTATAATGCAGGGAAAGTACGCACCGAAGTACTTTAAATTCTTAAGACACATGCATGGATTTCAAATTAAGGCCAAAGTAAAGAAATAAAATCTCTATTAAGATATAGTACATGCATGCATGCTTCACACTGTTATGTTGCTTTTAATGTTTACTTTTTTTTTTTGGGATGAATGTATAATGTATAATGGATAAATGCATGATGCATTTAAATTTTAAAGTGAAGTAAGTTGGCCAGTTGGGGGACAGTATGAAGTCCGGTTTATATGGAATCGTCCATGTGCACAATTATATATATAATCTATTTTAAAAAACACATTCATACGAACTTGTACGTGTTTATCGATCTCCCTTTGACGATCTCACTTAGAGGGAATATATATAATGTATCATGTATGTATGGGAATCACGTAGTTATTGTAATATATACATTGAACTTACAGAATGTATAAACTAAAATCAAGGGTACATAACTCAATTTTTTTTTTCTTTCGATCTACCAACATTGCATTATCGAATATGTGCTGCACTCTCGTCTCTACCGAAGCAAGGAAAAAACACTCATAAACTATTATTAGTCCACGAGGTTGTTTAAGCACATTATATGTAAAAAATCACTGATCCCTTTTTCCTAATAGCGAAAAGTAATGCTTTCAATATCAAATGTGAAGGGAACGAATTGCACCTTAGATCTCTTCGTTTTTCTATTTTAAGACGGATAATAATCCACAAAAGATCAAAAGTATGGTAGACTAGCGGTAATATAAAAGATTGGTTTTCGTGTTTCGAATCTAAATTTTCTTTAAGACGTAAAGTTATTTTTAAATCAGAATATTTAAATGATGATTCCAAATACCGTATGAGATTATGAGGTGAAAGTTTGAAATTCTCACAGATTTTTTTTAAAGAAAAAATACAATCCACAACAGTTTTTTTTTGTTCAACAATTGATTTTATAAACCTTAAACTCGGTTACCCCTCACTAAGGAGGAAATGATCCAACATACATATGCTAATTCCAAAAGAACAATAACCACAACAAAGCTAGAGCATGAAAGAGATAAGACTATGATAAATTCATAAATGCAACACAAGATTGATTCTTCATTTGCGATAGATAGGGAGGCAGGCTTGCTAAATCCCGAACACATGTTCCGGAAACTTGAAATGGTAAACAAACCAATACCAAACTGTATGACTACAACAAACAAATTCCAGTCCAAAAGACTTCGATTTGCTGAGTTTTGGAGAGAAACAGAGATGAGACCAACTTTCTTTAGACCCAAGACAACATTTAAACATTTGTTTTTTTATAAAACTTGTTCGATTTGGATAGTTCTTTGGTTTTTTTTTTTTTACTATACGCACTGTTGTAGATGACAACTTGTAAATATAGCTAAAAACGGTTTTGAGCGAGGATTTGTTGGTCTACGCGAAAGTATTAAGCCACAAAAGGACAAACCACATGTCTCTCATTCTTTCCCATAGAGTTTTGCTAGCCACGTTCTCTTNGTATTAAGCCACAAAAGGACAAACCACATGTCTCTCATTCTTTCCCATAGAGTTTTGATAGCCACGTTCTCTTATACGTTATACCTAAATTTCGGCAATCTTGTTCAATTCAAATATATGCCTATATATACAAATATTATTATGCATTCCCTTTTAGTTATGAAATTGGAGATATGGATGACTCCATCCATTCCTTTTTATATGATGTTTTGAATGAATGCACGAAAAATAAAAATTATTTCTATATTTTGTTTTAAAATCCCTTTGATTGATTTCCTGAAATCGCAACAGAACAATTCTAACTCTCCTCTAAACTTATGTAGCGAATTCTTAACTAATAACTATTACTAATTGATTATTTGGCCCTCTACAACTCTCTTTCCATTTTGTCTTCTTACGTAACGTTTTGTACGGGACCCGGAGAAGCAACCGGATTCGTTTCAACGATATTCGGAGGGAGGAGTTGGTCTTCAACGTCACTTTGCAATGTGACCATTGGCATTTATTCCGGCTCGGTTGGGAAAGTTTTTTCGACGCATTTGAACTTGTTTTCAAATCCGCTGTCAATCTTCTATGAAAATGAATCTGCTCTATGTTTTATTGTCTTTATGTTTTATTGTATGGTTCTCAGAGGATGTTTAATTCCCTCAGCTTGTTGTAACCGAAGAGTTTGATTAATGAAAAAATATTGTGACAAAAAAAAATTGATTATTTGGCCTTAATTAATGTTATTCATCAATCTACATATTTAATTTAACTTCTCTTTCATTGTAATTATAGTGTAAAAAATGTCCAGATCTCGTTTTGCCTTTGATATTGTCTTTCTGTTCTTCTATTTAAGTTTTTATCGCCAATTTCATATAACTGTTACGTACAAACTTTTTTTTTTAAAGGTACTAATATTTGCAGACCAATATACATACGTTGATACGTTTATATAGTATAATATAAACATTTAGCAAAAAACAGAAGAAAGATATTGAATCTAATTAGTGATTAGAGCGTCTTTCTTTTAGTGCATTAGTTTTTCTAGTGTTATGTTGTAGGACACATTAACATATATAAAATTCTGTACAGGTTTGTAAGGATATAGATTCAATCATTGAGACTAATTCTGGAAGCCTCGTTAAATAGTTAACGTGATTAGTAGAAAGAGTGACTTAGAAAGGTCAACGTGAGTAACCAATGCAATTTGTCTAAAATCATGAATTTAATTTAAACTATCTTAGATGTTAAAAAAAGAGAAGGTTAAACTATCTCATTAACTTTAGTGAATGTTTATTATTATTTTTTTAATAACATAATTGCTGAACCGAAATATATTTTCTGGATAACTAGGTCGAACCTGTTGAACTGCGAATTATTTGATATGGATATATATTATTGGAGATAAATATTATTTTTTAGTTTAAATGATTTTGTTACCGCTATTTGTTTAATATAGTTTTTTGGACCGATCAACCGACTCTAAATGTATTTACACTTGCAAGATAATGGTCTAAATAATTTGATGGACAATGCCACTTAACTCTCTAATCTTTATTAACTTGATTGTATGGCCAAACCGCGTCAAATATGATCAATTAGAGATTGAGTGACTAACTGATCAAGTATATGATATTTTTATAGTGATTTTTGTTTGAATTTTTTTTTTAATTCTTAAAGAAAATATTCCAAGGGAAAAAATAGATCTATTAAAAAATTTCCAAGTAGTTATTTAAGGGATAAAATGAAAAATATACCACCAATTCGATCTCTTAACGACTATGTCGTCACATAACAATTTACACATGCCACCAAGGTTTGGTGGTACTCTCTTGAGTAGGTGATTCTATGTATACGCTTACTTCTATGTTTGTACAAAGCAAGCAATATCTTGAATATAATATTGTAGATTTAAAAATCAAATCATACAAGAAAGTTTCAATTTTTAAAAGATGCAATGACGCGAAAACAAATACAGAAGGCAAACAGCAATCTAATTCATAAAAGGAATCGGGAACTATAAATGCTCTTAATGACAACAAATAACTACAGAAAGAAATTAAAAATATTTGGACCATTCACATTAATCGAGACTATTAACATACACTATGATTGTTATGTGATTAGCCATGTGAATCTAATTTTATACACTTGAAACGATACTAATTATTCATAATGGTCCCCTCGTAGTTTTTATTTAGAGAAAGCAATACTGGCTTAATGACGATATGCTTTGGATTTATAGTACTTTGTATTTATTAAAACAAATATTAACTTCGTAAACCAACAAATATATGAAAAGTTTATGAACAAACGAAGTTTTCAATCATATTTTGGTGTATGTTGGTATCAAATGTGTGTAATTCATGAAAATTAGTCTCTGAAAATGTGATAACCCCACAAAAATACCAATCTTAATAATCTAAATCAAGCTGATAAGATAAATTTGCTGTTTTGGACTTCTTCATACATAAAATAAAATGAACGAATTAGGAAGCCCAAAACAAAGATAATGTGGTTCAAAAAAAAAAAAAAAAAAAACAAAGATAATGACAAACAAAAACTGCGATTAGGAAAAGGGAAAAACAAACTTTTTATTATTTAGTTCGAACCTCACGTTGTCCAGTATTAATCATATCTATGTGCACGTGGATCCTCATGTATTATTAAACATAGTTGTTCACTAAATAAACATACTTTATGATAATAAAATCCAGCCTGCCATTCTCTTAATGACACATTGTATATGATTCGATATCTAGGATACGACTTGGGGAGGTACAGTTTTCAACTCCTTTCATATAATGACAATACATATAATTTCCGGTTTCAAAATGGACCATGTGATTTTTTATCTTTATTTTAATTTCCTCAATGAACAGTATTAGTTATAGGTATTTTAGAAAGCATTTCTTCCTATTTCTTATTAGGGTCATTGTATCGCAAGTAAAATATGATTGGTGTATTCTGCCATCATTTAGTCTGTTAATTAGGAGATATTCTAACTATGTTTAAAAATTATTAGATTGTATTTTAGTTTTACATGTAACAAAAAAAAAACGAGAAAAGGGTAGAGAGTCGAGACCTTACACAATCATCATATCTACGGCTGAGTTAAAAGGTTGATTGATTTTACACAATTCACATGCATTTGAAAATAAAAAAATATTAATGTCGACGCTTATAAGTACAACTGCCAAACATAGTTGGATGTTAATTTGAAAATAAAATACAGTTCTAATTTCGTAAAACATAATTTTCTATACGACAAATAAAACATTATTTTACAATAAAAAGGAAAATTAAAGAGTATAAAATATTTTATTAAATAGTTCAATCAACCATTAAAAAATATATTTTGAGAAAAGGGCATCTAAATTGGATACACTATTTTTAGTATAACCAAACATTAAACTAAACAACCCACGCGAAAAAAGAAAGAGAATAATCCGGCCGATACCAAACAAGTATGTAATGAAACTTCAATTAATTAAGTTAAAAAAAAAAAACTTCACTTAATTTATTTAACAAAAAAGCGTAAATTAATTTATTAATGATGTTCGGGGCAGAATTTTTAGACCCTTTCGCAAAGTATTTATTTCGAACAAAATGCAACACTTGTCCCCGGTCAACCTAATTAATGCCTAACGAAATCATTCATGTGACAACTGTCATGACAACATAGCTTGTCATATTACTAAACTTCATCATTCTTGTATACAAAGATATTATCGACTAAATTACTTATATACTACAAATAATTATCGGTTAATTACTTATATACTACTCTATGCTGAAGTGGCATGGCATTTATAAATTATAACTCTATTTGAAAATCGCATATGAAATTTCTTGTTCTTAATTAGGGAGACATCCAAACAATAAAGAAGATACTTAATCAAATTTTTAATCATTATATTAGGAGAATTCTCTAAGGTATATCCTCAAAATCAATCGACTGATGACGTAACTAGATTCTTATAAAATTATTACTTAATAATTGGGATATCATAAGCATATAACTATGTATCAGAATGATATTAGGGCCGGAGTCAACAAGCTCAAGCTCTATAAACTCAAAAGTTTCCTCATTTAAATGCCCTCAATTAACTTTATTTTTAACAAAAAATAATTAGCCTACCATTAAATTCTAGCAGTTTTTCCGGTATCCACCTTCTAAATGACGGACCATAGTTTTAGTTATGACAGTGACAATTGCAATAATAAAAGCTGTTAAGAATATCCCAATAATAGTAATATGTTACCCTCATGATAATGCATAAAGCCATTAACTTTTTTTTATTACGCACTATGAAATGCATAGAATTTATAACACCTACAAAAACAGTTTAATATAAATCAGAATAGATTTGTCAAATATGAATGTTATTTTTGTCAAGTATGTGTTGAATTTCGATTCTTTAAGAACTTGTTACCTCTTTCCTAAATAGTGCCAATTGTTGAACCAGAACATCATTTAACTAAAATAAAGTAATAGACAGCTGTGGGTTTAGGAGAACATATCTAGAAAACTCGCGGCGATTAGGTTTTATTTTCAAGTTCTCTCGTGAATTCCTTTTTTCAAGTTACGAGGAGTTTTTTATTTATAAGATTAGGAAGTCGGTTCCTTCGATTCTTCTTTCCTTTTCTCTTTTAGAAATTTTCTTCTTCGTCTTGATCATCTTTCTGATTTCTTGGGAAATCTTATCTTTCCTCGATGTTTTTTTTTTTTGGTTAGTCGGCTTAATCTCGGCGGATTTTATCTGAATAGGGTATCATAATAATTGAAGGAAAACCTTTTATGGAATATGCTCTTTCTTCTTCTAACAATATGAAAAATAAAATATTGGCTGGATTATACATGAAAACCCATGAATGTGTTCTTGTTAACGATATGTGTCAGTGCTTGTACCATTTATAGTTTGTGACTTTGTGTACTCACAAAAATACAAAATTTACATGCAATCTAAAAACATTTCGAGCTAGTTGTTATTCTAATGCAATTGCATATTTTATTCTGGACTGTTGTATAGTTTTTGTTAGCTAAACAAGTTAAATATTATTAAAAGTAGGTTAATAGGTTTTATCCTTTTAAATTTGGAACCAATAATCTTCTTGTTATCGATCATAGCTCAAACTGTATGTTCCGTAAATCAAAACATATAAGTAAAAAATAAAAGATAAACTTCAAGGGGAAAAAAGAAAAAAAATTATAGATCATCATGAATATCAATAACAATCTCTAAGTTTTGAAAACTCTATTTGCATCTTCCAAAAATAACCACACTAGAAAAAAAGAAAAGAAACATGTAACAAAACATACAAAACTGAAAAACAATACACTCTCTTCATTTTAATATAAGTGGATTTATAGATCTTTCACATATAATAAGAAAATAATTATAATTCAATTGTGACCTTTATTGATAATATTATTTTCTGTAAAGAAATACTAAACAAATTTCTATTTAGATAGTAAATTGGATAAAAGTTGTAAAATGTAAAATGTAAACAATTTTTTTTTTTTTGTGAAACGATTTTTATTGAGAAACGGAATAGAACATATATCAAATTATCAGAGGCTATAGTTATCCAGTAATAATATGGAATCATTAAATTTACGTTTAATTGGATTATAAAATAAATAAATTATTGGACTTCCAATAACTTCGTTTGTCTCATTCACTTGATGGAGCTCGGAAGTACATAAATACAAGTACAGCGCTTAAAGTGGGATTATCCATGTGGCTAATGATGTAGTTTAATAATTTAGTAATGTTGGACTTACATTTAAATATCAGTTCAAATGAAAATAATGTTAATAATTTAATCGACCACGTATCCCTAATCTTCTCCAAAGGACAGACACATGCTGACCTCGGCTAAATCGAGATCTTAGGTATGTCGTCCAATCAATTAATATTTTTTGAAACTTAATTTGAAAATTATTTATTCTACAATGAAGGNAGTACAAATTACAATCCACATAGAGGGACATAAATAAAAACAAGGCAACAAAGGCCAATAACGACCACCAAACGATGGTTAAGCAAGAGATAGCTTGAAGATACAAATCATAAAAAGAGACCATGAAAAATCGCATGACAACAATCTCATAAATCTCTTGAGAATTTGCATCCCATGTAACCCATAAGGTCACAAATCCTGCAGCAAAGGCAGAGAACACCATCAGCCGGGAGGAAGATCCTTGCAATACCGACGACGATTGAACATCCAAACCACTCCACATAGGAGGGAATATTGGGAAAGGAGATAGCTCCATAGAGGAGGGAACGGGGTACCAATTACCCGCCATTATCAGATTCGCCGGGGAAAATATGACGATTTGTTTCGCTTTAACCTGCCCAAAAGCCGGATTGAACATAATAAAGAGACTGCATACTGCAGTAAAGGACCGCACCGAGGCGGTAAGGATGCCACATAATGGCATAAAACAAGAACCGAAATCCATCGGATCAGGATAGTCTACAACCAGAATCCATAGTTCCAGTACCACCAACTCATCAAACATCACATACCATTCCAAAGAAGAAGAAACGGAGAGGCAACAAGAAACCCAAGACGAGTCCCCAGAGGATACAAGGAAAGCAGATTCCCAAACGAACCGCTGAAAACCTAGATCCAGACAAAGGAGGAGCGCAATCGGGGAGTAGAAGGGGGCGGTGCAGAGAACGAAGGGTGACCGAGGGTGGTGGTCAAATCTGGAGGATCTGGTGGGTCGGGAGGTTCGAGGGAAGAGAGCCACTCAAGCAGATCTGGTGACAGCTTACCCGACGGTGGATCTGGAGGAGGTTTGAGTAGCGGTGATGGAGGAGCGAACAAAGACGAAGCCATGGAAGAAAGGAAGAGGAGGAAGGAAGGAGAAGATTCTCGTCGGCGGCGAGAGGCCTCACCGACAGCGGCGGAAGAAAAGAAAACCCTAAATCGCCTTTTTGCCGTATTGTTGATGTGTGATAATCATACAGAAGTTAACCTCCTTATTCACGTGTCGTGAAAAAAACTACATTAAAACAAATATTAACTTCGTTAATCAACAAATATATGAAAAAGTTTATCAACAAACGAAGTTTTCAATCATATTTTGGTGTATGCTGGTATCAAATGTGTGTAATGCATGAAAATTAGTCTCTGCAAATGTGATAACCCCACAAAAATACCAATCTTAATAATCCAAATCAAGCTGATAAGATAAATTTGCTGTTTTGGACTTCTTCATACATATAATAAAATGAACGAATTAGGAAGCCCAAAACAAAGATAATGACAAACAAAAACTGCGATTAGGAAAAGGGAAAATCAAACTTTTTATTATTTAGTTCGAACCTCACGTTGTCCAGTATTAATCATATCTATGTGCACGTGGATCCTCATGTATTATTAATCATAGTTGGTCACTAAATAAACATACTTTATGATAATAAAATCCAGCCTGCCATTCTCTTAATGACACATTGTATGTGATTCGATATCTAGGATACGACTTGGGGAGGTACAGTTTTCAACTCCTTTCATATAATGACAATACATAAAATTTCCGGTTTTAAAATGGACCACGTGATTTTCTTATCTATATTTTAATTTCCTCAATGAACAGTACTAGTTATTGGTATTTTAGAAAGTATTTTTTCCTATTTCTTATTAGGGTTATTGTATCACAAGTAAAATATGATTGGTGTATTCTGCCATCATTTACACCTTTTTTTTAACTGTGAAAATTCTATATCTTAAGCCGTAATCTCCTTCAGTATTCGGAGTTAGCCATTTGTAAATTTCGATTTAAAGAATATACCTTTTTCTCGAATGAGATTTGAATCTGGAACATAAAAAAACCAATCCCTGAAAAGAGTAGAGAGACCTTATACAATTATCATATCTACGGCTGAGTTAAAAGGTTGATTGATTGGAGATTCACATGCATTTGAAAATCCAAAAATATTAATGTCGACACTTATAAGTACAACTGCCAAATAAATTTGGATGTTAATTTGAAAATAAAATACAGTTCTAATTTCGTAAAACATAATTTTCTATACAACAAATAAAATATTATTTTACAATAAAAAGGAAAATTAAAGAGTATAAAATAATTTATTAAAAAATATTGTAGTTCAATCAACCATTAAAAATATATTTTGAGAAAAGGTCATCTAAATTAGATACACTATTTTTAGTATAACCAAACATTAAACTAAAGAACCCACGCGAAAAAAGAAAGAGAATAATCCGGCCAATTGTTATACTCGACCGATACCAAACAAGAATTTAATGAAACTTCAATTAATTAAGTTAAAAAAAAATTTCACTTAATCTCTTTAAAAAAAAGCGTAAATTAATTTATTAATGATGTTCGGGACAGAATTTTAAAATCGTCCCCAACAAATGATACACAAGTTAAGACCCTTTCGCAAAGTATTTATTTCGAACAAAATGCAACACTTGTCCCCGGTCAACCTAATTAATGCCTAACGAAATCATTCATGTGACAACTGTCATGACAACATAGCTTGTCATATTACTAAACTTCATCATTCTTGTATACAAAGATATTATCGACTAAATTACTTATATACTACAAATAATTATCGGTTAATTACTTATATACTACTCTATGCTGAAGTGGCATGGCATTTATAAATTATAACTCTATTTGAAAATCGCATATGAAATTTCTTGTTCTTAATTAGGGAGACATCCAAACAATAAAGAAGATACTTAATCAAATTTTTAATCATTATATTAGGAGAATTCTCTAAGGTATATCCTCAAAATCAATCGACTGATGACGTAACTAGATTCTTATAAAATTATTACTTAATAATTGGGATATCATAAGCATATAACTCTGTATCAGAATGATATTAGGGCCAGAGTCAACAAGCCTCTATAAACTCAAAAGTTTCCTCATTTAAATGCCCTCAATTAACTTTATTTTTTTTTTAAATAATTAATGTTAAAAAAAAACAAAAAAAAATTAGCTTACCATTAAATTCTAGCAGTTTTTTCGGTATCCACCTTCTAAATGACGGACCATAATTTTAGTTATGACAGTGACAATTGCAATAATAAAAGCTGTTAAGAATATCCCAATAATGGTAATATGTTACCCTCATGATAATGCATAAAGCCATAAACCTTGTTTTTTATCACGCACTGTGAAAATGCATAGAATTTATAACACCTACAAAAACAGTTTAATATAGATCAGAATAGATTTGTCAAATATGAATGTTATTTTTGTCAAATATGTGTTGAACTTAGATTTTTTAAGAATTTGTTACCTATTTTCTATAGACGGTGCTAATTGTTAAACCAAAATATCACTTAATTAGAATAAAGTAATAGAGGTGATTAGGTTTTACTCTCAAGTTCTCTCGTAAATTCCTCCTTTCAAGTTACGAGGAGTTCTTTATTTATAAGGTTAGGAAATCGGTTTCTTCGATTCCCCTTTCCTTTTCTCTTTTGAAAATCTTCCTCTTCGTCTTGATCCTTTTCCTGATTTTTTGCGGAATTTTATCTTTCCTCGATGCTTTCTTCCTTTTTTTAGTCGGCTTAATCTAAACGCGTCTTTTTTTTAATGGACTATCAGTAATGGAAGGAGAGTTTTTTTATGTAATGTGCTCATTCTTTCTCTGACAATATGAAAAATAAAATATACTCTCTTCATTTTAATATAAGTGGATTCATAGATCTTTCACATATAATAAGAAAATAATTATAATTCAATTGTGACCTTTTTTGATAATATTATTTTCTGTATAAAAATACTAAACAAATTTATTTAAATAGTAAATTGGATAAAAGTTGTAAAATGTAAAATGTAAACAATTTTTTTTTGTGAAACGATTTTTATTGAGAAACGGAATAGAACATATATCAAATTATCAGAGGCTATAGTTATCCAGTAATAATATGGAATCATTAAATTTACGTTTAATTGGATTATAAAATAAATAAATTATTGGACTTCCAATAACTTCGTTTGTCTCATTCACTTGATGGAGCTCGGAAGTACATAAATACAAGTACAGCGCTTAAAGTGGGATTATCCATGTGGCTAATGATGTAGTTTAATAATTTAGTAATGTTGGACTTACATTTAAATATCAGTTCAAATGAAAATAATGTTAATAATTTAATCGACCACGTATCCCTAATCTTCTCCAAAGGACAGACACATGCTGACCTCGGCTAAATCGAGATCTTAGGTATGTCGTCCAATCAATTAATATTTTTTGAAACTTAATTTGAAAATTATTTATTCTACAATGAAGGTCATTTGTATCACTGTATCTGTATGGTTAGCCTTCTTTGATCGGGAGATTAAAAATCGATTTAATTGTATTATGATGATTGTGTTATAACATCTCTGGGATAAAAATAAATGATGATTGTGTTATGATACAAAAATGTAAATACGTTTGCAGCGTTGGCGTTCACAATTCACATATAATATTTGATAATAAAAGGAAAAATGGTATTAGTTTACATATTTATATAATATTTTGATATATCAAGATATACAGCCTCTCTACCTTTTTTTTTTTTTTTTGAACATTGGCCTCTCTACTTTGAACACGAAGTATATGTATAAGTACAGTATATATACTATATACTCTCTACCTTGAACACTGAAACATATTTTCTAGCTGTTAAATTGTAAACTCTTAATTTATTTCTGAGGTATTGTAAATTCCACAGACTAGTTAAAGTTTATGAAACTATTTTAAAAGTACATTAATGAAATGTCAAATAGCAAAATTTTTGTTTATAGTATCATAATAAAATTACTTTATATTATATAATGACATCTCTATCAATAGTCTTTCAACTAAATCTCTCATAAAATGTAAAAACAACAATATTATTATTTTATTATGTGAATATCTCAAATAGTTGAGACACATACTTCTTTTTTTTTTTTAACTGAAAAATATATTGATTAGAAGATCTTACATAGAAAACGAAGGGAATAAACACATTGAAATAGAGGAAATGACTAACGAAATGCAGAACCATAAACACTGAGCCAACCCCAAAAATGGACTTGAACAAAGACCATCAGTAACGCCGAAAGACAAGGAGAACCAAGAAGGATCACTAACCAAAATGCCTTCAACAATAGAACCAACGGCATGGCAAAACACTTCTCGAACTCCACCGGCAAGAAACAATAGCAACAATGACCAACGAGGGAACAGCAACGACTCCATAAATACTCCTCAGAAGCAAAGAGACATCGGATAAGGAGAACAGCTTACAAAGACCTTGAAATCGGACCGGGAAAAAAGCCAAATGGATCAAAAGCTCTTACACGCGGACACTCGCGAAACCTAGCCTCAACAATCTACAGGTTGAAAACCGATCACCTCCTCGCAAGAGAAAAGCTGATGAACGAACCCACTGTTTTGCCTTAAAACCGAACCTTAGCACTTCATAAAAACACCAAGGAGAGACTAGCAGATTACTCCACAACAGGATAACAACGAATAGACGAAACAGGAACCGAAACTATATCCAAATCAAACATCTCTGAACCCAAGGGAATAGCCAAAGAGGATACACACGTGAACACCAAAACCTCCAAAACAAGAGCTTGTTATTTCAGATACTAAAACAGAGGATACACTCCAAATCCTCCGAGACTAAGGCTTCTTAACACATATGCTAAAACCAATAACACAAACGCCACTATACAGGCTAATGAAGAACACTTCGAAAAGAGGAAGACCACGAGATCGGGTAAGACCAGCCAAAAAACTACAAATCCGATTTAAGGCAAACCTGAGAGCACGGGAGCCAGAACTGCAGGAATCGCACAAGGAAAGAGAAATCTGGCGGTCTCCACAACATCGAGCCACTAAAACCCGCCGGCCAAAAACGAGAAAATCATATCTGAAAAGAGAAACGGAAGGCAGACCGAGCTTGGTGGTGATAACGGCATCGCTGTTCCGAAGCTCGCAAGAGCCGGTTCCGCCAAGACAAACGCCTGCATCACCATCTCAGATNATATCTGAAAAGAGAAACGGAAGGCAGACCGAGCTTGGTGGTGATAACGGCATCGCTGTTCCGAAGCTCGCAAGAGCCGGTTCCGCCAAGACAAACGCCTGCATCACCATCTCAGATCTGAGTAATTCGACCAAGAGAAAATCATCGAACATCTTCAAAAACCCACCGCAAGAACACTACATAGAGAAAGCAGGAGGAAAACGAAAAACTCCGGCGTCGGCGTTGTCAAAGCCGCACGACGCTGGTCAGATCTTCAATCGACGGCTGCAATTTTATTTTTGGGTGAGATTCGTTTTTAGGTTGCGGAAAAAGATGCGGACTACTATCTGATGAGACTACGCGAAGGTACGCCTGAGGTGGAAAATAAATGAAGCGTTGAGACACCTACTTAAAAATCTTTTTTTGAGAGATTTTTAGAGACTTTTGAGGAGTTTTTCAACTATTTAAGATATCCACATAATAAAATAATAATAATATTATTTTATATTTTGTGAATAGAGATGGTCTAAGTCAAGCAGCAATTTGTATGTTTTAACCCAAATAAACTATTTTGTGTTTTATAAGATTTTGCTATTTTTCTATTTTAGGACGTGATTTTCTAATAGTTACATTTTTTTTTTGGTTGAATATGTTAGATTTTTCTCTTTTTTGTTAAGACCAATTAACTCAAGGTTTTATGGATGAACATGAACTTTTCTTACGTAAGTTATTTTTTGTAATCGCTATGATATGTCATCTATACATCGAAATTTGTGCTGTTACATTAATTTTACCGTATGTTTTGATAATTCAAGCTGAGAATGTGGAAATGCATTTTATAATACTACTAGTACTTGGAGAACTTGAAATAAATACGCAAGTTTTTTTTTGAAACCGGTTTAATAAATACACATTATAACTGATTTAATGAGCCATTGGCAGTTTAATAAATACGCAAGTTGCTCAAAATGCACTCGAGCTATACAGTTCAAATACTATATTAGAAAGGTGACAAAACAGATAGATTCTCTGAAAGTGAAGCCTCAAGAAAAATCCAAAAGTGCAGAATTTTATTACTCATTTCTTGGAGTATAAATTCCATTACAAGATCTGTATCCCTAGCTAAACACACAAAATACAAAAAAAAAAAGAAGAGGAGATACATATTTATGTATATTTATTACTTAACTCGTTAAAGATTCCATCCCCGTGTGGACCCAATATCGGACTGGTCATCGGTGACTTCAATGTCTCCTGTCTTCTCCTCGATATAGATGCATTAAGAACTTCTCGATTTTTACATAATTTAACGTTACATAATCGTCCGATCGGAATTTAAAAAAAAATTACGTGAAGTTATCGAGAGAATCATTGTTCTTCCCGATTTTATTACAACGTAACTAATGTTGAGTAATTAACTAATGATTAAACTCTTCATTAATTGGTGATCGGATTCGAATTCCTGTCTCGTTGTGATGAGGAGAGGATGGCATCAATGGCGTCTTTAACTTGAGAAATGTCTGGAGCTTTTCCTCCTTGTGCCGGCCAAAACTCATCGGTCGCAAGTACCTAACAAACATTAGATTATATTGTTACTTACAATTCACTAAACCTGTTTATAAAAATGATATAAATCAATCTTGTGAAGAAACTTTGAAGAATGTTATCCAGTTACAAAAAAAAAACTTTGAAGAATGTTTGTCATAATTAATATACCTGAACTTGTACTTGAAGAAACTTGACATAACTAATAGCCTTCTCTAACATCGTCACTAAATCAACCTGCAAGAAATAACACGTATATATCATTATCTATATATCATTATCAAAACAGTTTATTTAATAGTTCTATAAATCTGACATTAATATTTATATGGATGTGTACCTTAGTGCCATTAGGTACAAGTTCTTGCAATATCTTGAGACGCTCACTTATCCTTTCTCTTCGATTCTGAACGAAAAAAAACATATTCTAATGAATGAGTTAACAAATTTAATCGATCATTTCAGTACCGAAGCTCATACATTTCTCCGTCTGAAAACATATAGATTCTTTTATTTTATTTTAATGAATGTTAAGAGTAAGGAAAGCTAACCTTGGCTGCTAGGCTTTGTGGATCTTTAGGTGAAGTTGTTGGCTTAGGCTTGGCCTTCCCGTTGGCGCCGCTACTCGGTTTCTTTGAAGGTGGTTGAATGCTCTCTCCCTATCATCCATAATTCAAAGATAACATATATCATTTAAACTAATCTCTTATTTGACAAATATCAACGAAGTCTTTGAAATTTATAATTACCGTGTAAGAACGTTTGTTTCCAGCGGATTTAGGCGACATAGACTCGTGTCTAGAACCAGTGGTTACAACAGTTGAATCAGAGTATAACCAGTCTTTATGGCCTTGGTTTGCACCCGGAGTTTCAATGGGTCTAGGGCTAGTAATATCCATATGATGTTGACCCCAATTTGTGAAGCCGTAGTTCATGTTGTTGCCTTCCAAGAAAGAGAAGCCACCACAGCTTATGGCTGGAGGAGGAAAGCTCTCGTGATGATCGTTGTGGTCGAAGTTAAGAAACGATGATCCGTTGAAATCCATCAAAGAGCTGTGATCTTCAACAGATTCACCGGATGGGTAAAATACAAACCCTTGATTTTGTTGTTGATGATCTGAATTCATCGTGCTACTGCTCGAAGCCGAAGCTCCTCCTCCGGCATAATCTGCCTCCGGCTGATCCATTCGGTAATTTTCCGGAGAAGAGAGATCTTCGGAGGAGGAGGAGTTTTGTTTAGCGGTGTAAGTAGGCTTGTTGGAATGGTCATTAACGAGTGCCATTAGATACTAACAAGTTTGAGGTGTTTTGATGAGTGTTTTTTTGTGTGTTTTCTCGTTGATGAGGAGTGTCTATTGGTAAGCAAAGAGAGACAATGTTTTTGTGTAGTTATGTGGTGATAAAGGTTTATATAAGTGGTTATGTCTAATATTTTATTTAAACTGATGACGTATTTTTAAGATCTGTTTATTTATTGAATTTATTTAACTGATTAGAAAAAGAAGCTGGCATTATAGATTAACCCAATATTATCTTCATTTTTAATCTTATCAATATGAAGCTTCGATGTCTTGAATGCATAGAATTCTAGCTAGACATATAACATATTTTATGTACATTTTAAGCAATGTTGGAGGCTTGGAGCTGCATGCTTAAAGCGTATATACTTCCCGGGGTTACTAAAAGTGTTTGTTATTTTTGGAATCATTGTCTTAACCCATGTAATGTTTTTTTTTTCTTTGAAACCGTTCCCATGTAATGTTTTTACTGTCTTTGTGTATGGATTCTCACATTTCTCTGTTCTTTCAAGATCATTAGATCCATTTGATTCTAATGTTCGTTTATAAAAAATAATCGTTAGTTTGTCGATAGACACATTTTATGCGTGTTTTGTTATTACACTTGCGAATAATGACAATCACTTTTCTAATAGATGAATTTATTTTGGGGTTAAAATCATTTTTAAACAGATTGTCATTCTTAATCGTAAATTTGTCAATCTGACACATTTTATGATTTTTAGATACTGAAGCAGTTAAATTTCTAGCTATTATAATTTTGAAATTTATGATTTTTTTTGTCAACAAGTCATGATTTACATATAAGTACTGTTTCAACAGTACTCTAATTTTTGTTTTTTTGTTGACAGCCTTCGGAAATTCTGAAAGCTCCAAAACAGAAAAATTAAATTTACATAATCTAAATGATAAACACAGTCTCGAGTATTCCGTGCCACAATACTTTAAATTTGAACCATTAAAACTTGTGTGAAAAAAACTTGTTAAAAAGCTACTGTGTAAAAAATGTTATTTTGTTGTAAATAATTTTAGCCATTGATTTCGCCTTTTGATAGTAAATTGCCAACAAAAAACAATTGACCACTGTAAAATACACATGATCAACACTGTAAACTTAGGAATTAATTTAAATTCTGGCATAGAAAAATCCTCTAGATGTCGGGAAAAGGTATGGATCTCATATCATATAGTACATCATTATCTTTTGGACTGAATTTTAAAAATGAATGAATGTAAACTTAAGTGTTGTATTACAATATTTATGAGTAAAACTCATCGGGATTGTTAGCTGGCAGTAAGGTGAAATTAATGGACTCAGACTTATATAACCACAAAATATATTTATTAATTAAGAGAAGCGAAGAACAAAGAAGCAAAAGCATCGCCGTATCTTCCGCTAATCTACACGTCTTTTTGATTCCCATATGTATATGATCAATTTTTAATTTTTATATATCAATTGTTTCATTTTTGTATTTTTATTTTGGTTCGATGATTCTTTTTCCTCTGAAGCTGCTTCTTACTTTCATTTCTTTTGCCGACACGTCGACATTGGAGTAATATACTCCATATGTATTGATCTAATTTATTTTCTTTATTTTATTTTATCTTCACTAATAGAGTAATAGTCTTTCTAGATCATTTTCTTCTATCTTGGTTTAATTTCGAGGCATATATAAGCTAAAAATAGTGTTTGATGTTGGAATGATTTATTTTTTGTACCACCTCTGCCATTACCGAAATAATTATTTGGAATCTTGATTTGGATGCTTTCTGTCTTGTTTGAGAACATTCGCTCCCAACCAAACCGGTTAATACTTATCCACTTAACTATGTAAAGCATGTAGGATTCCAAAGCATGTAATATAGTAGTTTTAACTTTTAACTATCTTTAAATCGATAAATAAACTTTTTTGTTATCCGGAAATTAAGAAGCAAGATATTTGTACTTCCCACTTGGTTTATATTAATTTTGTTGAAGAAAAAAATATTTAGTTTATTAAAAATAATATATATATATATATATATATCTTATTATATAAAGTAGGATGCATCAAAGTTAGTTTTTAACATGATCATGACATGTATCAAGTTAATCAATTAGATTTTGACACGTGTTTAAAAAATTCAACCAATTAGATTTTAACATAATGTTTTTTTTTATATTTTAAAATTTTAATGTTTTACTATATAAGTTTTTTTATGTTTTTCATTTAAATTGAAAAAATTGTATCATCAATTACTAATACTAAAAGTAAAATCAAGAAATTAGTTTTAAAAATAGAAAAGGAAAATAAGTTCTTTTTCAATTACTAATATCAAAATAAAAATAAAAAATTTAAAAAATAAATAAGAAAATTAAGAAAAAGGAAAATAAGTTTCTTTTATGTTTTTCATTTAAATTAAGAAAATTGTGTTTTTCATCTATTTTTTTAAGTAGTGATGAGATTTTGTTTTCTATTTTCTTAGAAGTTTATTTTAATAACTTTTAAATATTATTATTATAAATCTGCATATACGCGGAAATCTTATTATGATAAAAGAAGAATAATTAATTTGCCAAAATTTTAGAATAAATAAATAATAGATAAAGCATTAGAAATAAACATAATTCATATAAAAGTATTAAAACATATATATCTAGAAGTATTAATAAAATAAATTTTATTTTTTCTTTACAGATTATTCGATTTTCCTTTTAATTTACTTTTACGGATTTAAAATATTTTATTAAAAATCTGCATGTATGCGGATCACTATTTTAGTATATATATATAATATATATTTAGTTTAAGAACATTATGGACAGATAAGATAGAGCCCAGAAAGCCCGCTAACCCAAATGCTAAAAATCAGCGAGACAATAGATGATAAGCCCAAACCCAGTCAACACGTAACGTGTGAAAAAGGATACCGGTCTTAATTAATGAAATTAAATTATTTAATAAACAGTCGTATATTAATATAACTGTGAAATAATATAATCAAATTGACAACATAAAAATGTAGAATTCAGACAACGGTTCAAGACGTTCTTGACGAGGTAAACGTCACCAACTTAATTAAGTGGAAGAGAATGTCTAATTTATTTCTTTACCGGTCTTAATTAATGAAATTAAATTATTTAATAAACAGTCGTATATTAATATAACTGTAGAATAATATAATCAAATTGACAACATAAAAGTTTAGAATTCAGACAACGTTTCAAGACGTTCTTGACGAGGAAAACGTCACCAAATTAATTAAGTGGAATGTCTAATTTTTTCTATGCGGTAAAGTATTGAAATGTATCGAGATAATGAACTTCACCGTATAATTTTAGTCAATTTTTGGCTTTTTATGTTTTTTTTACCTCTCGAATAATTTAAAATTTTGAAAAAATGGTTTTGAACATTTAAGTAGATCTTAGAAAGTTGTAGAGTGTAGAGAACTGTGAAAAGATCTAGATGATGAATCATTATCGTTAGATCAAATGGATCCCTAACATTACATTTTAGAGGTGAATTTGTTTAGGACTTTTTTAAAAAGGTTCATCTAATATTCAGATTTTCTAAAGGTCTATAAAATAGAAAACACGAAATAATTTATCAGTCACTGAGTTTTTTACATTGATAAATTAGATTTTATCGGTATTAATTTTTTGTATCCTTATCGAATAATTTTTTTTTTAAAAGCCTTTTAGTCTCTATCGATTTATTTTAAATTTCATGATTCGATTGTAAGAAAAATAATCATTTGACGGTGGTTTGAACTCGATTGGACAAGTGGAGTAAAAGTTACACTAATTTTGGTGAAAATATGTCATGATGAATCTGCTAAAAACTGTCATCGGACGTTTCCATCGGTTTCACCAGTTCTCAAAGTGATCAGTGAGATACGAAAAGGCTTTTAGGGTTCTTAGTATAAATACAAGTTTATAGAACAAGAAAGTCTTAATTCGAAGTTCGGAGGATTTCGAGCGCCTCAGAGGCGGCTCGTAAAACAAGAAATAGTAAGCTAGAGAGAGATGGTGTTCTCTGTTTCTAGGCTTAGCTCGTAGTTATCTCCTTTGTTTTTCTTTTGTACAAACGAACGATGTAATCCTTGTTTTATAGTGGATGTTGTGGGAGACGGCTCCCACCCGAGATGTACCGGTTAGAGGTCGGGAACTCGTTGATCGTTGTGTCTTAGTTCAATTAGAACATATTAATCCGTATTAATTGAACAAAGGAATCAAGGTAATTGGGTGAAACGATCCTAACTTAACCTATAGGAGACCATATTCCACAATTATGCGACCTCGCCAGCTGAAATCCACTAGAAGGTGCCATCAACATACTCATCGACCTCACTAGTTCTCAAAATGGCCGATGAGAGAAACCATATTCTACAGCCATGCAACCTCATATGCTGAAATCTGTTGGAAATCCTCATGAGATATCTCCATCGGCCAGAATAGTTTTCAAAATGCATGATTGCAAAAATCAGATTCGCCAAATGCATGAAACTAATTTTGCAAGGAAATAACTCCCATCCTACTACCTTTTCTACTAGCTTAAAACGTATTGATAATCTTCTTCTAACTTTGTCAAAGATGTTCCATTCTCTTCTCTTACAAAACCCATATTTTAGTGGGCTTTAATATATCTTTATTGTCCAATGGCCTTTTGACTTCTCTTATTGACTTAAAAATTCTGATACCACACCTAGAAAGAGAGAAAGTAACGATTGAAATTAATAATGTTGGGATTCGGATATTTTATTATCTTAAGTTATTAATTTATCTATAAATTAATAATTATTAATTTATCGATAAATTAATAATAGATATTTTCTGTTTGAACTTTTAACGTTCATCAAAAAACAATATAAAAATATTTTCGAAATTATAAAATTCATTTAGAAAATATCATATCAAAAAATTTAAAGATAAATCAACAATATTTATAAACTTAAAACAATAATTTAATCATATTTTATTATATTACCTTAGTTATATATGTAGATATATATGCTTAGATGTATAATTATTAATTTATTTTACTATTGGGACCATATATTTACATAAGAGTTTTAAAAAAATTATTATCTTATTATTTTATCGAATTTTGTTAATTTTTACACTGGTCCGACTCGGGACCAGCAAAATTTATTAATTTATAGTGATTATTAATTTATCGAGTATTAATTTATAGAGGTTCTACTGTAATTAAAGATTTAAACTCATTTTAAACTTTTTTTTTTGCTTCTAACACTTAACAAAAGAATTTTGAGCAGAAAATAAATGAATCAAAACTAAATTTTCCATTAATTAATTATTCAGACCCTCTTCATCTTGTGGTCGTGGGCTCCCCCCTCTTTGAGAGCTTTACCAACTAATCTTTCTATATCAATAAGAACTAAACTCTTAACAATTATTCAAACAATTAATTATACCCAATTATCTTCTCCAACTGTAATCCTAACAATGATACAAAATAATTAATTTATTCACAATTATCTTCCCCCCTCCGCCCTTTTTCTTGCTCCAACATCACACCAACAACAACAAACAATACATTGACGATTTAATTCATCTTCTTCTCGAAAAATCTTATTTGATTTATAAAGCTTTAAAGACTCCCCTTTTCACTTTTAAAAAATTAAAAGAGAATTCTTGTTGTCACTTTCTTTCTGCCTTTTTTTTTTTTTTTCTCTTCTTGTTTAATTTCTGCGTATTTGATTTGTGATCTTCTTTATATCTCTTCAGTAATCAAAACCAATTTGAAAAAAGAAAGTTTTTCTTGACATGGGTTTCGCTTGTTTCCTCTCTCCTCGAACCAGAGAGAGCTCTCATGAACACAACAAAGCTTGGCTTTTGGAGGAAACAGGACCGAAGCTTATGGACTCAGACCCATATTCAGTCCACTCGTCATTTAGGTTTAGTCTTTGCTCGCAGGTGGAGATAGAGAAGATGAAAAGAGAGGAACCGTCTTCGTCGTCTTCCTGTCGGAATTTAACAGTGTCTGAAGGATCGGCGACAGTTCTGCTGGTGAATTTGGAGAATGAGGTTAAGGAGACAGAGAAATCGACGGATGAGATGAATTGGTCGAGGGCTGTTTCACTGGACAAGAGTATTTCTCCGGTGGCTAACACTTTGATCCGGTTTAGTTACAGCGAAATCGTCACCGCAACTCGCAATTTCTCAAAAGGTAAAACAGTTGATCTCTAGCTCATCTGTTAGCATTTACTTTTGCTAAATTTAGAGCTAATTTGATACGTTCAATCCGGATTGTGGTTCGGTTTTGATTGGTTTTCTTTTCGGATTTTCGGTTTATGGATAATAGTAATAAGATTTGGATGATTTGGTATGGTTTTGATTTCATTTCAAAAATATTTGGAAATTTAGGTTTTAGATAAGTATTTTTTTTTTTTTACTTTTCGATTCGGTTCGAATTTGGATTATATAGTCAAAATGAACTTATTAAGAAAAAAAACATGGTTTGGATTTCAAATAGATAATTTCGGTTGGTTTTGAATCGGATAGGTTTATTCGGATTGAACACAACTACTTGAATTAGAAAAAGTTGGATGAGTTTTGATGAATCTCTGTTACAATTTGGTTAGGGAGAGTGTTGGGAAGAGGAGCTTGCAGCTATGTGTTTAGGGGCAGAATGGGGATTTGGCGTAAAGCTTTGGCCATTAAGAGACTTGAAAAAGAAGATAAAGAATCTCCAAAGTCGTTTTGCAGAGAGTTGATGATTGCAAGCTCTCTTAACAACCCTAACATCGTGCCTCTTCTAGGGTTCTGTATCGATCCCGAACAAGGGTTTTTCTTGGTGTACAAGTATGTCTCTGGTGGTAGCCTCGAACACTATTTACATGGTAATTATAATTCATCAGATCTCCTTTCTTTCCTCGATCATTAGATATTTGACGGGTTTTGCTCGCTTTTTCGGATTAAGATAAGAAGAAGAAGAAGAAAAATGGTGTAAAGGTCTCCTCGTGTCTGCCTTGGTCAGCAAGGTACAAGGTAGCCTTAGGCATTGCAGATGCCATAGCCTATTTACATAATGGGACTGAGCAATGTGTTGTGCATAGAGACATCAAACCTTCAAATATTCTTCTTTCCTCAAACAAAAAGCCAAAGGTAAAGAGAGACTTGGACCACTTTTTTGGTACTTGCATCAGCTTAAAGGTGTTCTGTTTAACCGCAACTTCTTGTTCGGGTTCTCTTACAGTTGTGTGATTTTGGGTTGGCGACATGGACAGCTGCACCTTCGGTTCCTTTCCTCTGTAAGACAGTGAAAGGCACTTTCGGGTATCGATCTTGAAAACCTTTTGATGTCATAATCAAACTCATTCCTATGGATCTGAAAAGTGTGCAACAATTTGGAACTTCTTGTTGCAGTTATCTGGCTCCTGAGTATTTCCAACACGGCAAGATATCTGATAAGACCGATGTTTACGCGTTCGGAGTCGTGTTGCTTCTGTCTCTTATACACATCTAGATGTGTATAAGAGACAGCGGCAAGATATCTGATAAGACCGATGTTTACGCGTTCGGAGTCGTGTTGCTTGAGCTAATAACAGGTCGGAAACCAATTGAAGCAAGAAGACCATCTGGTGAAGAAAATTTGGTAGTTTGGGTAAGTGTTATCTTATAAACTACTAGTAAACCAACCTTTTTGACTTTTGGTAGTTGTAGCAACTTAAAATTCAACAAGTCCCATTACTAGTTTTCTAGAAATGGAAAGGGAATCCAAATTTTCCAACCAAGAAATGTCACATTTAATTTGTGAATCGACTTGCTAAATTCGGGTTTAGGTCAACTCGGTTGAGCTATACAAATTCTTGTTCAAGTAAGGATCAACGTTTTTAAACTGTACACGGTTTAGACTTATGTACCAGAATCTGTATTTCTGACAAAACAGAGATGGTCAAGTGTAGTTTAAAGCATTAAAATTTGTCTAATAAACAATTTCTTGCAGGCGAAACCATTGTTGCATAGAGGGATGGAAGCTATAGAGGAGTTTCTTGATCCAAGGCTGACTTGTACAAGAAAAAACTCGGCTTTGATGGATCGTATGATCCGAGCTGCTTCAGCTTGTGTGATCAATGAGGAGTCACGAAGACCCACGATGAAGGAGATTCTTGCAATCCTGAAAGGCGATGAAGGGAAAATAGAGCTAAGGACGTTTTCGAGCCGGAAATTATCAAATCTTTCGGGTTTAATCGACTGTTATCCGCAGTTGCAACGGACAAAATCTGAGATGAAGAGTCATCTTGCTCTTGCGATGCTCGGAGTAACAGAGTTTGAAGACGATGATCGCTTGTAGGGAAGTTAAAAATAGTGGCAAATTAAGATGATGAGTTTGTAAATAGCAGAGGTTTGATGTGTGTTAGTAGTGTAAGTGTAAAATTGTAAATGTTTATTCTACCGATTCGGTTATTGAGAAAAAGGAAAAATGAGTTTCATGAAGGTCCTAATTCGAGTATATATATTTGGATTTAAGCTTAATAAAAAGATAAACATACCTATGAACGATAGACTGTTTACATTGCTACAAAACGTTAATGGGGGGAAATCAAACTTATAATTCCCTCCCTCTCAACGAGATTGTAGGATTGAGTGACAGTGGGACGTGACCATATTAAATATTTTGGTTCCAAATTTAGAGAATTTTTTTTTTGATCAGTAAAGAAAAAAAGATCGTAGGTTTGATCCAGAATTTTTTTAAAAAAATTTAATCATAAATAAAAAATTATTTTCTTTTTAAAAAAATTTAATATTTTTTGAGTGGAAAGGGGAGTATTTAATACTTTTTTTGTATTGCCACATATTTTATTATATAAAATTGGATGTGTTTTAACTTAAACTCTATCCAAACGTGTTTTAACTTGAAAAGACTCAAAAACATACCGAAATATTTTTTTAAAATATTAGTTAGAATGTGTCAAAAAGGTAATATATTAAAAAAAACCGAATATGATTAAATCTGAAAATTATTACCATAACCACGACTGCTAAACGACGACTGCGACTGCGCTGGTTTAGCAGTCGTGGTTATGGTTAAATGTCGTTTATTTTTCAGATTTAAAAGTCAAGATTTTCTTCAATTATTTGTAAATGACATTTTTTTGTTAAATAAATATATTTAACATTTCATCCAAAAAAAAGAATCAAGTGCTATATACGTTTTTCAATATTTTTTTTTTTAAAAAAAAAGATAATTTACTTTATGTGAATTGCGAAACAATATTTGTATGAAGGAAACTTTTTATCCTCCCTGACATTGTAATGAATTTATCTGATGCGTACGAGTGCGTTTATTTGTTTTCATAATTCTTAAAAGCAAATTGTTTTTTAATTTCAACGACTAATACAGTTCTATTTATTAAAAGTTTTGTTTCGTTTATATTATTCAAAGTATTATTAGATTTTTTTGTTATATAAAGGCTCTGCATTTATTATAATTATCATTCAACTTTTGATATGTTTGTTCCATATTTATTACTAATCACATTTTTTTCACTTGATTTGTTTGATCCGTTTCTTCCCTACTACTTATTCCGATGTACTATAACTATTTAGATTATAAAAGACATGTGTAATTACTATACATTTCCCACAAAAAAGCAATTACTATGAATTTCTCAAAAAAAAATAAAAAGTAATTACTATGGATTAGTGTAATTGAAAAAATAGGCTTTCAAGTTTCAATAAGCTTGTTAAAAGACTATGCCATCTCCAATTACTTGTCAATTAATTTGGTGCTTTCTCCATGAGCGTCAAAACATCTTCTCGTTTGTTTTTACGACCAAAGGTGTATGACTACACTACACAGCCTACAAACTTGTTCAGACAAGCTTTTTACACAAAACGAAGTATGTGACATCTCAATAATAGATTTTTGGGCCTTTTTTTTTCAAGCTTAGGTTAATTAAATTAGGATTAAAGCTTAGTTAAATCCAGTCTATTGGTGTTAAATCTCGAGTCATTATACCACAAGCTAATGAATCTAAAGAATCTCTACTCGGGCTTTAACACTAACGCACTGGATTTAATTAAGCTTTAATCCACTTTCGCTTCGCTGCGCGTTCTAACTCCTGAATTTTTTGTTGGTATTTGCAGCGCTTGAGTATTCAGATAAACAAATTTTTCTCTAAATGATCAATTTTCCAGATAGTAAAAGTAATTTAGTGACATATCTTCTTGAGAAATGTATCCTGTAATAATTTATATATTTAATTCATCCCACAAATTCATGACTCCAAGAGTTCAAGACCATACTATCATAAAAGCGAAAAACAAAACATTTAGATGGAGAAAAAAAAAGATCAAAAAATAATGAACCCATGAATCTATACTATAATAGTTGAAGG
Source organism: Alliaria petiolata (assembly GCA_020283515.1). Lineage (NCBI taxonomy): Eukaryota > Viridiplantae > Streptophyta > Magnoliopsida > Brassicales > Brassicaceae > Alliaria > Alliaria petiolata. Next base: position 469,795,555 of record JAHZTW010000001.1, on the reverse strand, counting down.
GGAGCTCTCTATCGTTGACACATCACCATGTTTAAACGAATAAAAAATTAACATGTGTACACAATTAACTATAATTTAAAACTATTTAAATTAAAATTTTAATTTGCACTTAACTATTAAAAAAATATTAAAACATAAACATAAAATAAATAAAAATCATATTTATTTTAAAACCTTATAAACAGATATATACTATATAATACAAGATTTAAATGCATATTTTTATATTTTTGCGTGACTGTAGAATTTAAAATTTTATTAAAACATAAACATAAAATAAATAAAAATTATATTTAATTTTAAAACATCATAAACATATACATATTATATAATATAGATTTAAATACATATTTTCATGTTTTTGCGTGATTTAATTACCATCTTCGAACTAACAGATGAACTAACGAAGATAACTGAATCTTAATATATGTAAAGAAAGACCAAATTATGAGATAAAAAATAAGAATAATAGGTGAATAATGCTTTAAACAATTAAAGAAGAAAAATGAAGACTCTAAAAATATTGAACATAAAAAAATACTCAATATTTAACTGATAAAATAACCAATTATCAAAAATATAGAGAAGAGTACGACAAAAAAAATAGAGAAAAGGAAAAACAGAAACAAAAAAGTATACAAATTTTAAAAACATGAAAAATGGAATCAATGAAATATATGTGGAAAGAAAACAAAACTCAAAATGGTAAATAAAAAAGTTAAAAAATTATTGTAATATTGAGATTTGAATGAATGAAACGAACATGAGAAATACGTAAATAACTATAAAGTGATGTAAAAAAAATTACAATAATGATTTAGAAAAATGAACAAAATAACAAATGATAAAAAATGCAAGAAAAGATTGATAATTAAAATAAACGTATAAAAATATATCATTTATAACACAAACTAAAGCAAAACATGCGCAATAACACATATTCTCTTCTACGTATTACTAGCGTCATAATAAAATCTAAAAACATATTAAATATTGATAGTTGAAATGAAAATCTAAAAACATATTAAATATTCACAAAATAAAACAAAATCCACCCTAATCTTCTAGTATAAATAAAGTAACAAACTAGCACTTACGAAAATTAATTGTTCAATGCATTGTATTTTTATGTATATAACATACATCAAAAAAAAAATTATCCAGAGCAAGAAGGGGCCTAATAAGTAATAACCACCGTTACATTCCCCGACTGATCCATTTTTTAAAATACACATTCAAAAAAGTATAAAATATAATTTTTGGAAACTCGACAATAAATCTCTCAACCCTAAAGAATCTTCAAGGTTCAAAAAAAAAGAAAAGCCTAACCTTGCTTGTCTAGCAAACACCAACTCTCAAAATCAGTCGATCTTCTCTTCGCTCAAAATTCGCAATAGAGCATCAAGCCTCAAACAAGCAACATGTTATGTTCAAAAAGAAAAAAAAAGAAAAAAAGCAACAAAGCAACATGGCGTTACTTGTGATCAAACTCTGGTTTGATGATTCGACCATCAACTACCACTAAAGTTTCCGGCAATTGATTTCTCTTCGTTTGGACGAAACGGCTAGAGAGAATGAGAATATCCTAATTGTTTCGTTGTCACGACACAACCCTCTTGTCTCCGACAGTAGGGGTATCAATTAAGGCTAGAACCAAAGCTCGGCCCTGTCCGGCCCTTAAAATATCGGGTTCGAGTCTACATATATAAGCTCAAAAAAAATTGGTCATTTCGAGCTAATCCAATTTGGGCTAATGGTTTTTAGGCTTAATCCCGACCGGGCTCGGAAAGTCTAAAATTTACATTTGAGTTCAGTTAGAGATTTTTATTTAAGATTTATTTTTTTAAAAATAGTGATTTGAAATATTTTTTATTGATTGAAAATCCTAATTTTCTAGTTGTGTGTTTCTTTATAAATCTCAAAAATAGTTACAGACGCATGTTTAGACTTAATCTTTGTCGTCGTTTAATACCTGGATTTGAAACGTTTTATTTTATTTTTATTGATATTACAATTCATATGGATTTATTAAGTCAAACTTTTGTTTTTAACGAATTTGATTTGATAAAACTATATTTCAATTCATTAATACTTTTGCTTTTTGAAAATTATTTTATTTTTTGAAAAAGTCCCCCGAAAAAAGCCCAGAATCGTATAACCTTGTTAGAACCGGACCACGGAAAGTTTTATGTATTTCAGGTCGGATCGGGATGGGACGGTCCGAATGACATGCCTTTTGGATTAGTTTATGGGTTTGTACTGCTGCTTATTGGGCTGTTTAAAAACAATGCGTATCAATGAAGTCCCGACCCGGTTACGTATTATCAACTTTACCAGTCGGGTACGTAGGTGAAGCCCATTGGTTTATATGACGGGCTTGCTCCTTTTTAAACGAGGCACTCAAAATTTATGAGTAGAGAGAATAGGATTTCAAAACAAGAGCCTCGTTTAAAAACCAAAACCGTGAACATCAATCCACAAACATCGGAAGAGAAATCAAATCACTCTTGACGCAGTGATCGAGATTATTGGGTCACTGCCTGCAAAATCTGTAACTAAGTTTCTCACAGTGTCCAAGTTATGGGCAACGATCATCTGCAGTCGATATTTCATCAAATCTTTCTCGTTTGGGTCTTCGTCGCAGTCTCCTCTTCTGATCGCTTTCAGTGATTTAGATAGACAAAGAAGACGCCAAAATTGGTACTTTCTTCTCTTGTCTTCCTCATCAACGTCTTTTCTATCGCGTTCCCAAAACCTGAGCACATAGAGTACCCTTCACATAATGTTAATGGCTTAATAAGCCTCGGACATGTTCAAGAACAAATCATATGTAAACCCTTCCAGGGGAAAATCCATAAAATTTAGCTAGACTCAAAACCATGAGAAAGATAGCCAAAACATTTTTCGGGTATGAATACTGATCAATACAAGGTATTGTGCATGATGGAAATATTTGATCATATGCTTATCGCAATGTTCACTCATCTCATGTATTTATATTGGGAGCACGAAAATCATCATGGAGAACGATAGATTGAAGCATTCCTCATCGTGCTTGGTCTAATGGTGTGTGCATAGATGGTGATGATGTGTATTATGTTGCTAAAATGAGATTTGATTTGAGGTTTGAAAAATTGAAAATTTTTGCTGAATTTTCCGCAAACATTCTAGCTCCAAATATTGGATTTGGTTATAAACTATGAGGGGGAAAGTAGCCATACCCACACAACCTTCATTATACACATTTGATGTGTGGGGTTATGGAAAGACATCAAATGTGTAGAAGATAGAAAGTAGGTTTGGTGTAAGTGTAGTTGTTTCGGTTTAAGTCTTTTTTGTTCTGTTTTAGTTACATATTTTAATTCCTTGCGGTATTTAGATTTCTCCGTTGTAATTTTTGTTTCATATGCTTTTCTCTCATACGACTTTGGGTCCAAATGGTAACGCATCAATTTTGCTGAATGTGGAATTTGTCTGAATTTTTTTGTGTTTTTTGGCAGAATCTGGCTGAATAACTACGAATTCAAATGGTAACCGAGGAATCTAACTGAATAACTGAAAATATTTATAAGCTAAATGGTCTAAATGGTTACGAAATAAATAAAATATATTGTCAAAAGTTTAAAATTTCCACTTCAGTATTTACTTATCATGTTATAAATTTTAATTTAAATTTTATAAAATTATAAGTATTCTATTTTTAAAATAACAAAGAATTTTTTATTTATTTAAAATTAACAATTATTTTCGAATCCTTAAAGATTCTTTAATTGTTAACTGATTTGACCGTGAGACCGTCATCGGAAAATACTCTTCCATTGTGTTTTCGAAATATCACATTTATTTTTAGTAGATTTTGCCATGTAAAGAAATAAAAAATATCTTAAAAACAAAGCTTAAAATCAATATATTTGGATCTAGATATGATCATGATGATCAAAAATTTTACAATTCGGATCAGATTCGATTCCTCCCATATATCCAAAATTTTGGAGCATATTTTAAATCGTATTTTGGATTTTTTTTATTTTCTTAACTTTTTGGATAAATATTAATGGATCCTAGATATTAGAAAAATAACTGAAAAATAAATTTCTTTATTTTGTCAAAATAAATATATTTTTTTGTAAAATTTAACCAAATAACTGAAATATCCGAAAATTTAAAATTTGTTTTGAGTATTTTGTATAAGTTGTGGGTAATTTGGATATCCAAAACAGATCCGAACTCAGGCGGAACCGAACCAAATTCGATCCGAAAAAATACCCGAATAGATTTTATACTCTAATACCGAAATACTCAAAACCCAAAAGAAATCGATCCGAACTCGAACGTATATCTAAATACTCAATACTATTAATTACTGAAAAGTAATAAAAAAATAAAAATAAAATAATTTATAATATTAATAATACATTAAATAATATAAAAATGAAAATAAAACATTCAAAACTATTAACTGAAAATTATTAATAATTTATAAACTATCAACATGTACATTAATTAAGAATATATACAAAATTATACAGTTAATAATTTTACTAATGATATAATTATATGTAACCAACATGTATACACCTTCCTCTAATATAAAACATTTTTTTTTTGTTGTTACATTCGACAATTCCTCAATATTGCAACTGGTGTTGGCTGAATTTTTTTCAGCCACAATCTTTTCAATTCCTCGACTTTTATGTTACCAGTTAGGGCCTTTGTCTTCGAGAAAATTTTGTTTTTCATTGACTTTATTTTCACCGGTTGTGTGTAAAAAATTTAGACGATAAAAAAAGAAGAAGAGAAATTGCTTCAAACAACCACATTTTAAGTTTTTAATTTAATAATGGGGGAATTAATGAAAATGACCTATTATTTGGTTTTTTTTGCAAAAGTAAACTCCTTATTGTATGTTTGGCAAAAGTAACCCATAGGGGTAATGAAATTACAACTCCCTCCCTTATGAGCAAACAAAAAACGTTTGGCACAATGACGGTTATAACCCGCGAAAGTCTGCTTACTAGTAAAGCAGACTTCGTTTGTAGACTTCGTTACTTATAAAGAAGTTTACTCCATAATTATTTATTAAATTTTAATTATAAAAATCATAAAAAATTATTTGATAAAAATTTTGTATACATAAACTAAGCTTATACATTTTACATCTTTAAAAACAAAATTTCATACTAATGATTCAATTTAAAGCAACAAAGACGAATTATGTTAGAAACCAATACAACCCTACGTAGACTTCTAAAGCAGACTTCGTTTGTAGACTTCTTTAGAAGTCTACTCCGTAATTATTTTTTAAATTTTAATTATAAAAATCATAAAAAATAATTTGATAAAAATTTGGTATACATAAACAAAACATATACATTTTGCATATATAAAAAACAAAATTTCATACAAATGAATCAATTTAAATCAACAAAGTCAAATTAGGTTAGAAACCAATACAACCCTATGAAGTCTGCTAAAGAAATCTACTAAATAACTAAATTTAAAATTTTAATTATAAAAATTAAAAAAAAAATATTTTGATAAAAAAATTATATACATAAACAAATCATAGACAATTCGCATGTATATAAAAAAAATATATATTGAAAATGAATCAATTTATAAGTTTCATGAGTATACGGTTCAAAAGGGTTAGTGTTTGAGGTTTAAAGTTTAGGGTATAAGAGAGTGATTGTTAGGGTAATGGGTAAAATTTTATATGAATTATAGTTTATGGTTCGGTTAACGATTTAGTGTTCATATATTTGTTATTTTAACCCTAAATTGTGAATATGCTAACAAAATTAATGTATCATATATAAATTTTAACCTAAAACATTCGATTTAGGGTTTAGGGTTAAGGAGACTTCATCGGAAGACTTCTTTTGTAGACTTCC
>JAHZTW010000001.1:469708028-469786567 GCA_020283515.1 Alliaria petiolata | reverse complement strand
GGCCTCATCTTTCGCTTTCACATTCACATTCACATCAGCATCGTTCAGAGTATCATCCCCATAATCATCAGCGTCTTCATCCCAATCTTCTTCAGCATCATCACTCGCATCATCATAACAGTCATCCGACTGTCCACTCACATCAGCATTCTCATGGTCTATTATCCTACTCGAAACGCAAAGGCGTACACCATGCCTCCTACTCAACTCAATCAAGCTCTGAACGTGTCTATCGTTTGTGACATAAATATGAGGAGAATCAGGAGGCATTTGTTGAAGCATCAGAGGTGGTGATGGATAGGATAACTCCACAAACTTTGCTTCATTTTCCGGCATATAATCCTCTTGTGCCATTTTAAGAAGCTCAACATGTGTGCAACCATCTCTCAAGAAGAACATTCGCCCTCCTTTGTGAGTATCCACCTCGAAATGCCACATCATTTCCTTCCTCACCCATTCTCCAAAAACAGCGGATATGTGAACCATTCTCTGTAAGAAAACCAAATTCAAACCACATTAGAAATCAATGTCGAATAAATAGACTTCTGTAGAAGTCTGCTACTAATAAGCTAAATGTCTAAAAACACAAGAAAATTAATTAAAGCTTAACTAAAAAAAACAAGCACGGCAAACTCATACATAAGCAAGACCAATAAATAACACAAACTCAAGAGTCAAATATTAATTTTTATTTGTTACAAATTTCAGATAAATGAATTTTATAAAAAATTCATGTCGGAGACTAACAAAGAAGACTACTTTCTTAGACTTCTTAAAGAAGTCTGCGCTTAATAAGATAACTACCTTAAAAAACAAAAAATCTGATTCCACCATATGTATAAAACATTATCATGTAAAACTGATACAGAAGCAAGTACACTTACTAACACAAGCTCAAAACAAAAAAAACTTCAAAAATCGTTATAAATTTGATAAAAATGCGTTTTTTAAAAAAACTTGTAAAAGTGGACTTCCTAACGAAGTCTAATATAGTAGTCTACCAGAGAAGTCTACTATAGTAGCCAACATATGAAGTCTCATTTTTAGGTTACTTTTGCAATTGAAAAAAGTTAGTAGACTTCTCCGAGAAGTCTCCCTTACATGGAGAAGTCTCATATGAAAAGCAGACTTCTTCGAGGTTAGTTTTGCAATTGAAAAATTGTGTTGTACTTTCTGTACTTTTCGAATGAGACTTTTCCACGTAAGCGAGACTTCTCTAAGAAGTCTACTTTGCATATGAGACTTCTCGGAGAAGTCTACTATGCAAAGTAGACTTCTTGGAGGTTAGTTTTGCAATTGACCAAGTTTGACTTTTCAAGTAGACTTCCCCACTCCAAACGAAGTCTAAAATGGGTTAGTTTTGGAGTTGACCAAACATTGAATTAATTAATTAGTAGACTTCTCGGAGAAGTCTGCGAGGTGAGTAGACTTCTCTGAGAAGTCTCCTAATTAAATAATATATTTGTCACCCCAAAATTAGCCACTGAAGTCTACTCAAGAAGTCTGCAAAAAGTCAAACATTGGTCAATTGCAAAACTAACCTCTCTTTTTCTACAGACTTCTTGAATAGACTTCGTTTAAAAAGTCTTCATTTTGGTCAATTGCAAAACTAACATTTTCTCAAGAAGTCTCCTTGAGAAGTCTCACCAGTTTTTTTTGTTCTCAAAGAAAGGCGCAGACTTCAACACGAAGTCTACTATCAGAAATCGGAACACACGGTCAATTGCAAAACTAACATGTGCGTTGACCATCAAACTTCTTGGAGAAATCTACTCGGAGGAGACTTCTCCAAGAAGTCTGCTGTCGTGGCACATATCGGAAAATTCACGAAAATCAACTGAAAAAATTACCTAGAAGTGGTCTTTAGCTTCTTCGACCGCCGAGAACTTCGATTCTAGCCACCACCAAAGAAGCCCAATCGCTATGCACGACCAAATCACCGGATATGGCAATATCTTAGAACTTCAAGTTTGGAAAAGGTAAATTAGAGAGTTTTTGGGATGAAAATTGAGAGAAAAGTGAGGAATATAAGGTTATGAGAGGAGATAATGAGCTTAAAGAGCTCAAAAATTGGTTGTAGAAGCTTTAAAAGCTTCAAATTGGTTGAAAATGGTGATTGGGTGAATTGATGATGATGGCATTTTCGTGAATAAGTGAGGAGGATGAGGATTGTTTTGTCTTCTGAATTTCCGAAAAAAAAAAACCAATGGCAATTTCGTGAATAAGTGGAAGTGAGAGTGGTGGTTTGGGAAGAAAGTGGTTAATGTTGAAAATGAGAAAAAGGTGGGTTACATTTGCAATTGATCAAATGTTTTAGGTTAGTTGTGAAAGAAGCCCTTCAATAATACCCCCCAAAAATTTTGTGAATCATTTTTAGCATTATTAAGAAGTCGTTATACACATTTAGGAAGACTTTCCTAATTTTTAATGAAGCTGTTAGAAAGCCGTTAAACACATTTAAAAAGGTTTTCCTAACTCAAATTTAGAAAGCCGTTAGACACATTTAGGAAGACTTTCCTAACTTTAATGAAATTTAAGAAACCGTTAGAAACATTTAGAAAAACTTTTCTAACTTTAATGAAGCCTATTTATGATCAAATTGAGCTTACGAGGCTATTTTTTATTAAAAATTTTCATTTTGTACTATTTAAGAAAATTGACCCAAAAAAATGGAAGCCAATATAAACATCCAACGAAAATAATAACTTTTTGGTTTGCGTTTGGCGTCTGCGTTTTATAAAAAAAAAAAAAACTTTTGGGATTTATTGCAATATTTTAGTATTTTGCTAATAATGAATTAATGATAACCAGAAAATCGTATCGTACGTAACTTGTAAATGCATCAGCGAGATACGTGGAGAAGGTTTAAAGATCACATGGGATCGTGAAGTGTAACTAATCCACACAACACAAGATGCACATGACCAAACCATCTTTACAATGCAACCATTTTAATTAAGAGGGAATTACTCAAATTAACACTAATCATCAATTAATTAATTTAAACAAATTAATTAATCATCAGTCAAAAAGGTAATATATCCTTTTATTTTTTTAAAAAATCGATTATAACTTTTGAATTAGTACATTAATCTTCCCTAATTAATCCATAATTGCTTCGATTGTTAGATTGAAAAATTTATGATTAGTGTTACTCATTTTGGGAAACTATTTATGTCATAAAACTACGTGCCCGTTCCCAAAACCTAAGCACATAGAATACCCTTCGCATAATGTTAATGGCTTAATAAGCCTCTGATATGGTCAAGAACAAATCATATGTAACCCCGTCCACGGGAAAATCCATAAAATTTAGCTAGACTCAAAACCATGAGAAAGATAGCCAAAAAAAATTTCGGGTACAGAGACGTGCCTTGCTTGTATTGAAAAAAGCAATAGCCTAAGGCAACCAAATTTTTTTCTAATTTTAAAAGCCACATTTATTTATAAATTTAAACAAAATCTGTAAAATTAATAACATTTTACTACATATAATAGAAAAACATTACATAGTTTTTTTTTTTTGACCAAAAAAACATTACATAGTTATATATACATTTTTAGAAAACACAATTATAATAAAGATTTTATGGTGTTTAAAATAATATTTTGTTAAAAAAATCTATAATAATGTTAATTAAGCCTACATAATGCTAGGCACGATCAGGTTACTGAGAGATGGCGAGACGAATCTGGTCAGCAAGTTTTATTATATCTTAGGGAAATTGAATTTCCGGAGATCTGAAACTGTTGACTTTTTACCAAGGTAACGTACTAAATTTCTAATTTGTATGAGGCTCTTCAATATCGACTGGTCCAAATCACGTGGGCCCAAAAGAGGCCTAATTATTTTGAACAGCTAACCGTTTTGGCACTCTATCAAACCGAAAAAAACCGGCTCGATACGAAACTTCAAGTTCAACCCACGTACGTATATTATTCTTATCTTATCTAAGCATCGACATTGGTAATGGTGGATCTCTTAAAAAAAAAAATATCTTAACCATTTAATATAATATTTTGATATTATTTAATATATATAATTAAAATTTAATATTTAAAATAAAGAAAAACAATTGAAAAATGGCAAGTGTGCAAGAAGAGTTTTTGGATATTTAAAATCGATGCAAGAGTAATGGTAGTTCTTAAAAAGATTCTTAATATATATTAAACAAATAAAAATTATTATAATAATGAATGAGGTTTTTAAAAACTTAAGAAATCCACTCAAAAATTCTTAAATAAAAAACTTTTTTAAGTTTTTAAAAACTCATTTATTATTATAATAATTTTTATTTGTTTAATATATATTAAAAACTTCTCTAAGAATTACCATTGCTCTTGCGACAAGAGATTTTTAAAAAATTTAAGAACTCATCTCTTCTTTCTCTCCTACTTTTTGAATTCTTTTCATTTTTTTATGTTAGATATTTTTCTAATAACTCTCCAATGAAGATGGTCTAACGATTAAAGATGGTCTAACAATCGTTGACCACAAAGCTCGATTATAATAGTCAACTGATTTGGTTGAGACTACAGACTATAGTTGATTTTGGCATCAAAGCAATTATAACTTCTTTAATTTTTTTATCAAACATCATAGCGATTATAATTTAGCAAAGATTAACTCGTGATCAGGTGAATATTAAGATATTGAGAAAAGATACAGACAATATATCTTTTATTCGATATGTAATTTTCAAGAAAACAGATAAACACAGAGAGGTTTATTATATGTCAAAGGAGCCTTGTCCTCTCACATAGTCTTGGATGAATTCTCGCTCACGTTAGCTTTCTTGAACATAACCCAGAACGGCGTAGAGCTTAAAGCCAAACGCCGAACGCCGATTTCATCCACGAATATCCCGACATTCCTGCATTTCGGACCGCCAGAGTCACTAGTCCGAGGACAAAAGACAAAGCTGTAATTACCATCAGATTCCTCGATCTTGAAGAAACTTTTCAACGAATCTTGTCCGGACTTAGGACCAGCCACCACGAAGTACTGCTTCCTCTCCTCGTCGAACTCACCAACTCGCCAGTACGTTGACTGGATGCAGATCGTGGCTCCAACATCCATCTCGATGTTAAGGTTCGTTGATTCGGGAACGAACGCAACTCTCGGAGCCCAGTTTGAGAATTTTATGGGAATACCTTGGTTGAGCTCGAATGATTATTGCACGATGTCGAGATTACACGGCTCGCCACCGCGTCTAGATAGAGCCAGGCCGCCGCCTTGGCCGCGGACGAGGGGGTAAACGTAGTAACTGCCGCGGAAAATGATGTCTCCTTCGATGTCACGAACCACACCATATGCGTTTGCGGCCAAGACCGCAGTTAAGGCAAGAACGAAGTAAAACGTAGGATTCATGGTTTTGGTTTTTGGTTTTGGTAGTTTTTGTGATGATTCGAGTGTTTGGTGGATGAAGAATATATGAGTTGACGTAATACTTATTTATATATAAACACGTCCGTGTATGTTGTAGAGGATCCCCATGTGCGATTCTAACCAGAAGGGTATCTCACTAATAATTGTTGGAAAAAAAAAGGTTAATAACAAAACCTAAGCGTAGCGTATACAAGTTGTATCCCGGCTCAATTAAGAGCAACTGGTGATTTTGAGAGGGTTTCTCAGCATTTAAATAATAAAAAAATTAATAAAGAAAGAAAGAGAATGAAAACCGGTCCTCTTTTGAGAACCCAAAAAATAAAACATGAGATATTCTTTCATGTGGTGTCACTTTATTATTGGTTATAACTGTTTTTCTACTTTTAAATTTAATTGTTTAATTAATGATAATATAAAATTATTTGTTGAGATATCCTCAGGGTATATACCGATGAGGTTGCTCTTAATGATAAATTTTTATTTCTAAAATATATTTTTATATTTTTTTTTAATAAGTGAGTTAGTAAATGAAATTGTTTTATCACTCGGTTATATAAAATTAGAAAGGTTTAGCAAAAAAATAGGCGTTTTCTGAATATTAAAATGCTCTTAACAAACATCGGTTAATATATTTATCTTCATATTATTATTTTCACAAACTTGCAGTTAATAACTTAATATAGTATCTACTTATAATTTATTGGTTAAAAAAATTGAAAGCATATATAAAAATTATTACAACAAAAATTTACTACGTACACTCATCTGATATAATTTGGTGTTTTCTCTTTGTCAAAATATTTATTTTAAAAGTTCAAAAAACAATCTATATTTTAATTCCATCATGATTTTTCGTACATGAACAAAATACTTATATTTTTATATGTTTCTTGGGCAAACGGACTTTTCATACGTGTTGTTTCATTTTATTTTAAAATATCAATCCCAACAAACACATACCATTTTAAATTACATTAGTCGCCAAAACCAATGAATGAATAAATTTTTATATACAACAATTTTCTATAAACCTAAATATATCATTTACGTAACAAATTAACACTTTCAGATAATGTCAAAGGTGGATCGTCCACAACATGTAGCAGCATAACATGTGCATGATTTCCCTCATTCTCTAGTCAGGACATGGCCTCGTCTTCCAATTTTGAACACGTCAATCACAGTACTGATCTATAAAATATTTAAACCCAAGCCACGATAAAAATATTAAAAAAGAAGCTGAAAGAATTGGAACCTCATCTTCAACGTAGAGAAAAAGAAGCCATCTCCCGAGGGATAGCTTAGCATATACTGTACTATATATGATTTCTTAGTTATTGTGGCTTTGAAACTTTCCTATTTGGCTATTTTTATGCGTGAATAAGACAAAAGTTTGGAAATAACAATTACAATAGTGAAAACTAAACAAATTATCTAAAATTTTTATGAAGATAGTTTGTATCCGTGAGTAGCCATTAGAGAAGTAACTTCAGCTTCTATTGACCTGAAACCCGCAAGAGATCGAGTTTGATTAACCTCTCTGATTCGGAATATTGGGATATTTGTAACACCCGACTTTTTCCGTTTTAAAAATTTGAAGGTTGTAAAGCCCAAATTCTGAAAGTTAATAAAAGCCCATTAAGGCCCAAAAGAAGTTGAAGGAATCGATAAGGGTTTTGGTGTTTGAGCATGTATTTATACATCTCCACCATCGTAAGTTAAGCCGTCACCACCATCGTCTATATTGTTTATATGTGTTGTATATGTGACCATGAGCCAAGCCATCACCGTCGTGGTGTTGTTGCGTAATCAATCTGAGAGTGAGAGGATGAGTCATGATATGAAAAGTATGAAGAGGTGGAGATGATGCATTAACAAGTGAGAAAGAGAAATATAATTAAGAAGAAGAAGGAGATAGCAAACGAGATCGCGAAGGAGTGAGGAGGGTTGAAGAATTGGGAGAGATCGTGAGAAGAGAAAAGAAAAAGGAAATAAAAAAGAAAGGAAAAAGAAGAAGAGAAGATGAAGAAGCGTGGAGAGTAGATTGGAGATGGCGATGGTGTAGGAGTCACCATGATGACGGCGGCGACGTTGATTCATATCAAAGGTGGTGTGGTTATGGCAGGGCGTGATGGTGGATTGATTATAATAATCTGAACAAACTAGAGGAGAAAGCAATCAGAGAGTAAAGAGGAGAACGAAAAAGGAGAGATGGAGAAGAAGAAGACGCGCGGTGGGTAGATCGGACATGGTGACGATGAACAGAGCTCCGATTTGCCATGGAAAGGCAGATCTGGAGGTGACAGTGATATAGTATTGGAGAAGTGGTAGTTCAGGCATGGCGATACAAATATAAAAGAAGATTCAAGGTGTGAAGATGGAAAACCAAGGCAGTGTGGAGGAGCTGACTTTGGAAGCTCGTTGTAGCAGAAAGAGACGCCGGTTTTGAATAAAGAAGGTATTAATGTGATCGTCATCAACACAAGAATCCAGTGGAGGCAGATCGAAACCCTAGTTCCACCGGAGGTGCAGTTTGGAGTCTTTGCTTCCTAGCCAAGAAACATCTGAGAAACCTGCAATCTGAACAATGAGGAAACGTGTAGACAACTTTGGAAGGGGATTCCGTCCAGACCAGAAGGACTCAGACAACGATAAAGTTGTCTATGGAAAAATCTTGGTTCAGAGAACTTAAGGGATTCAACAGTTCATTAAAAGGAGTTATAACTCATGGGAAAATCACTTTCAAAGTTGGGCCAGAATCATAAGAGTGAGATTTACAGAAAAATAGTTTCGCTGCAGCTTTTTCAAGGGATCGTTTGGATGGTTAGAAGAAGTCTGATCAAGCTTATATTTTGTAGAAGGCATGGTGGAATATTGGTCTTCATAATAAACGGTGGGATTGAGAAGTTAACGGTTAGTTTGATACTTATGCATGTCTTTATGAAGCTGGTTAATGAAGTACAAATCAGTGTGTTATGTCTGACGAGTTTTAATGTTTGGACAGAAAAATGAGCTCGGTTTGAGCTGAAATTTGGTAGGAGCATTCTGGAGTCGTGGAGCTAACTCTTGGTTGAAGGGGAACCGATTTAAGTATCAGGAGCTTGGAGAAACATGATGTTGAAGTGGAGATAGCGAATCTGTCTAAAGAAGAAGAAAGGAGGAATTGAATTATGTATTCGACATCAAGTGGCAAAGGTGAGGGTTGGAATTTGTGGAAACATAGTTCACATTCCTTCCATTATTTTACATGAGTCATTGCACATAGGCTTAGATCTGATTGTTAGAATGAGTTTTATGTGATGATATGCTTAGGAGAATGATATGATACGATATGATGATTGATATGATGTTATTAGTTATGTGATATGTTATGAGGCACAATATGATTATGATCGTATGATCGGCTGAAGAGCCAGGGATGAGAGTGTTTGTGCCAAGGGCAGCCTCCAAAACATGGGGTTCTAAGGCTATCACGAGGAATAGGGCCGTCTACGGGACGTATGGACCTAAAGTTTATGTGGATGTCTTGCATTATGGGCAAGAGGGTTGATATGTGTTATAGCTGGATAAGTTAATCCAGCTATATGATTGATAGTGTCTAGGTTTATGTGTTTTGATGAGTGTCAAATATTCGTAAAAATGTTAATTATGTTTTAGTGGGCAGAGATGATCTCCCTCATTGAGTAATTCATTACTCACCTTTTTTCCTTTTCAGTGTGTGCAGGTTCGTTAAGATTAGCGCGCAAGACCAATGCCTCAATGGGAAAAATTTCAGAAAAGAGATTTTTTTAAGGTACTAGATATCTCGCCTAAGTTAGATGAGTCTGAGCATCACAATATTCAAACACCAGAAATTGATTTTAACCTAATCTTCATCATCACTCTCATCACCCTATAGTAGCTATCTTTCTTCCTTGCAGCCTCTTTTTTGTTCTTCCTCTTCTCTTTTTCTTCTTTTTCTTCTTCTACCGCTCTTTTCGTTTTCAGCCTCTCTCTGGCTTCATTATCCACCACCGAAGCCAATTCTCCTCCTTCAATCCCTCCACCACAACCGGAGACATCGATCGCCATGAGGTTGAAACGTTGATATTAGGCTTAGGAGAGGATGAGGTGCGTCGATTAAGACATTTCAAATATTTCTGCCACTTTATCAATCATAGTTTTACTATACTTAAGTACTTTCAAATCTCTAAGAAATACATAGAAGAGTTAATGGTGGTGATGACAAAAATAGATTCAAATCTCGAGAGTTCTTGGGAGCGAAAATTTTAATTGAATGACTATTTGACCATCATTTTTTTTTATTTCTAAACTTTTTTATTGTTGTTATTTTTCAAAGCTGATGTGTCATGGAGAGGGGTGTTTCCCTTGTGAGGCACACTTAACTTTTATATAATAGATATTATTGTATTAATTTTAGTTAGTATCAATTAAAAGTTATATTAATATATAATTTAAACTTATGCATAATGGAACTTAAAAGAAAGATAAATTTATTATATGATTTATAAAAAAATTTAAATTTTTTAAATAACCATATATAAACTATTTAATCAACAATTTAAACTAATATGTAATTGATTTATTGCAACAAAACCAGAACCACTAATAAAACAGACATGTGTGTTATTAGAGGGCCATGTTCTCACTCATATTTTTGATTAAAAACAATTTTTTTAATTTTTTATTATTATTTTATATTGTGAAATACCTATTGCAGAGTATGCATGCTCTTAGGCTATTTACAATGGCGTAATTGAAAAAAACTTTCAAGAGTTTAATGTCTTTAATGAGGGTGTTGAATCTTTTAAAAATACACCTGGATTAATTTGAGTTGAAAGCATTCAACTAGTTGAATGAAAAAACGATGGGACCAAAAATACCATGTGTCGAATGCTGATAGGAAGTGATGTTGAGTGTGCGCGTGCCACACTCGCGCATAAACTTTCTTTTTCTGATAGGGAAGCGTGCAGAGTTCTGATTGGTTGTTGAGATTTTTGTTATTTTTATCACATCCTAATTATTTGAGCTGCATTATTGTATAGTAAACAATTTTTTTTTAAATATTTGTTTTTACCAAAATTCAGCATTTTTATGTTCTATAAATAGAGTCTACTATCGTTTCATTTGAACATAAAAAAAACATCATTTTTCACTATAATTTTTCAATTTAACCTTCCATCAACTCTTTTTTATCTTCAAACTTCATTTTTTGTTAAATGAATCCCAATAAAAATCTTTTTAACACTCAAAATTCTACTAATTTTTTTTTTTAATTACCCAAATCCAAACAATTATCAATTTCAAAACCAATCTTCGAACCAACCCCAAAATATACCAAATTATGGTTTTGCACCAAATTTCTTTATGTCATCATCTGTTCCAAATTATCGTCCATATTATGGTTCAATGATGCCATATCCATCTCAAACACCTCCTTTTTCTTCTATTCCAACGGATAATGAAAATGATCCGAATGTTGGGGCTAATGAATTTCCCGAATTTTCTACACAAATGGCTCTTGGTGGCATGAGCGATGTTAATGAAGCCACTCCAAATGCAGAAGATCCAGCTCCTGCTCGCAGAAAAAGCCCCAAATGGACCACTGATCAAAATTTGGTGCTACTTAGTGGATGGATTAAATATGGAACAGACAGTGTTGTTGGCAGAAACCAAAAAAGTGAAGCATATTGGGGTAAAATTGCTGAGTATTGTAATGAGCATTGCTCATTTGACCCTCCACGTGATGGAGCTTCGTGCAGAAATCATTACAACTATATGAACAAAAATTTGGGCAAATGGATTGGTGCTTACGATAACGCTAGCCGTATGCAACAAAGCGGGTGGTCAGAGAATGATGTATTGTCGAAAGCACATGAACTATATTCAAGTGGTAAGAATGAACATTTCAATTTAATGTCGGAATGGCTTGCTGTTCGTGATCAACCACATTATGGTAGTCAGGTTGGAGGAAATACCGGCTCTGGAAGTAGTTGTAACGATCCGGGCCCGGCCCATTTGAATAAGTTTAAATGAATTGATTTGGCTACCTATGTCATCAAAGTGCACTAACCTTTTCCGGTCACTTACCCTAAGAGAACTCCAGAGTTAAGCGTGCTTATGCTGGAGCCGGACTAGGATGGGTGGCCTTCCGGGAAGTTCTCTGCAGAACCGTGTGAGTGAGGCCAAAACACGGGAAAATGTCACGTGGTGATTGCAGGGACAAGTAAATCAGTCGGTCGGGCCACCGAGAAAAATAACGCATCGACCGTCGGACAGGGGCGGGGCCCATGATATATCATGGTTTTTACCCATTTTTAGACCATGATATAAGTGTTTTTATAGAGTCTTTTCGCTATTTTCGAGTCTATATAGAGTCTTTACAGGTTCAGGTACAATTGAAGATAAATTGGAGATTTGGATGCATTTTGGAGCTTAATGGAATGAAGTCACGAAGTGATGAAGTCAAGACTGGAATTACACGCAAGGTGTCGATCGACACAGAGATTAGACTGAAAATTTTTGCGCCGTTGCCGGGGAAGGAGATCAGTTGCCTACAGATTTCTAGTATTAGGATTTTGTCTAGGTTTTTTATTTTTGTTTTTGTTACTGATTTAGTTTCTCATCTTTGGTTTCAGGTGCATGCCCAGTACCAGAAGCAACAAGGAAGAGGAACTAGTCCCATTGAACCAGGAGCTCGGTCATCTCGAACGCACAAACCGAGCATCTGCTCGAGCGTCGATCGACACAGAGAGCATCGATCGACACCATACCTTAGTGTCGACAGACACCGCTTGTATCGATCGACACCAGACGCAGACTGAGATGGCAGAACCACTGATCCTAATGCGCAACGAGGCTGGTGACTTTGTCGACCTACAGGGCAACAGAAGGAACGCACAAGGACATAGACTTGATGAGGCTGGCGCCGTCATAGTCGAACCGGCGATACAAATCGCCGGTGCAGAAGCTGGACGTGGAAGAACACTTGGCGAGTACAACCGCCCAGACCAGTTCTATGCTAATAGAGCTGCGATCCGTCCTCCTGCATTTCAGAGGAATGACTTCGAGCTGAAGCCTGCTTACTACACTTTAGTGGCTCAGCATCCCTTCCATGGTCTTCCTAATGAACACCCTATGGATCCCGTTGAGAGATTCGAGGACTTAGCCTCAAGCATCAAGGCTAATAGAGTTACATATGATTATCTCTTCTGCAAGCTTTTCCCTTACTCGCTTGCTGGAGATGCATCATACTGGCTGAAGCAGATGCCACCAGGATCCATGACTACATGGGAAGATACAAAGAATGCATTCCTGTGCAATTTCTTTGATGACGCGAGATCCGAGGAGCTGAGGATGAAGATCACTACATTCTCTCAAGGACCCACTAAAGCATTCAAGGCTTCTTGGGTGAGGTTCAAATCTTACCAGAGGGACTGCCCACATCATGGATTCAGCGAGCCGCAGCTTATCGGTATCTTTTACAGAGGGATTGATTGGAGGTATCAGATGGCTTTAGACGCAGCAAGCAATGGCAACTTCAACACCAGATACCCAGCTGGCGCGGTAGTGCTTATAGAGAATTTGGCCTCTAGTAACAGCACCAAGAACACAGACTTCGAAAGAAGACAACACACTGGAGTGAATGGAGGAAGCCAAATTGCAGAAGTCAACAAGAAGCTGGACATCTTGATGGGGAAAAAGCAAGTTCACTTTGCTAATGAAGTTGATACTTTTGAGCATGAAGAAGAAGGGGTTAACTACATAAATGGAGCTGGTTTTCAAGGACAGAGATTCAACAATCAGCAAGGCTATGGTTCTTCTTACCAAAAGCCTTTTCAGAGCAACAGCTTCAACAGAACTTATGGTTCTTCTTCTTACCAGAAACCTCCTGCACAAGACAATAAAGTGGAGTCTATACTAGAGCAACTTCTGGAGGGCCAACAAAAGATGACAGTGGACTTCAATGGAAAGATTGACACCTTGTACACGGATCTGAATGGAAAAATTGAGTCTCTAGGTACTCATGTCAGGCAATTGGATGTTCAAGTAGCTCAAACTGCTGGAGCTTTGAAGAGACAAGAAGGATTTCTTCCTGGGAAGACTGATACAAATCCCAGACACCATGTCAATGCAATCACGACAAGGAGCAGAAACAAGATGGAACCAGAGGAGAAGGAGAATCTAAGTGCTGAAGACCTTGTGGAGTTGGAGGAAATTGAAAAAGAAGCTCCGGACGCCCCTGCAGATCCAGTGTCGATCGACACAGCAGAGTGTCGATCGACACCTGAAGAACTTCGCGAAGTCCAAAGCTCGAACCCGTGTGTCGATCGACACAATGCCGGTGTCGATCGACACCATGCCCAAACTTCACCAAATCGCGCTGAACCTTCAAAACTCGAAGAGGAAAGGGTGTATAAACCTAAGATACCCTACCCCCTGCCTCCCAGAAAATATAAACAGGAGAGAGAAGAAGCCAGATGCAAGGAGATGCTGGATAAGCTGATGATTGAGTTACCCCTAGTTGATGCAGTCAGACTTTCACCTGAATTAAGAAGATATGTCAAGAGAATGGTTGTCAATGACATTAGTCCTGAGGAAGGAGCATTGCTTACCAGAGAAGTGACTGCAATTCTCTTGAACATAGTTCCAAGGAAGAAGAAGAAGGTGTGGGTTTCTGAATAAGTCAGTGCTGTGATTCAGAGAAGGATTCCAGAGAAATTACCAGATCCAGGGAACTTTGTGCTAGATTGCTCAATCTCAACAGGAAGGTTTCCTCGTTCTCTCTGCGATCTAGGTTCAAGCATCAACTTGATACCATACTCAGTTGCTGTTCGACTTGGAATGACTGATTTCAAGCCAACCAGAATCTCCCTTGTCCTAGCTGATCGATCAAAGAGAATCCCATAAGGTGTTCTAGAAGATGTTCCCCTGAAGATTGAAGGCTGCATGATTCCTACAGATTTTGTGGTTTTGAAGTATGATGAGGAACCTGCAGATCCTCTTATTTTGGGAAGATCATTCTTGGCTTCAGCTGGTGCCATTATTGATGTGAGGAAAGGGAAAATAGAGCTTGATTTGGGTGATATTGTCATGAATTTTGACATGGACAAGTTAAGAGGACCATCCACCATTGATGGTCAAACTTTTTCAGTAGAGATGTCCGTGGAAGAAGATCCAATCAAAGAGGATTCAGATGACATTGCCGCTAGAAATGACAAGGAGCTGGATTCTAAAGAGCAAGTGAACAAAGAGGCTGTTCCAGAGGCATTGGATGGAAATTTTGTGGAAGTTGTGGAGCTTGAAGACTGGTGTGGAAACAATCATATCTTCAGGACTTTGGGCGCAAATGAGGGTCTAATCAATGACAAGTTGATGGAGGAAGACGTGTTCATCATGGAAGCAAGGATTGCAGAGCTGAGTTGCAGAAAAAGCACATAAACTCGAGCTGCAGAGTCGGCGTCGATCGACACCAATGGTATCGATCGACACCCTTCGCGGATGACACCAGAAACCGTTTCCAATGCTGCAACTCCACCACCAGTAATCAAACAGATGCTTCCACATCCTATAGCCCATAAACCTCGAAGGAAGCAAAGGTACGCATTCCCTGGAATGAATTCCAAACCCCCTGATCTTGTCAATAAGAATACCAAATGTTCAATAGATGCTACACACTTATGCAAGCAACGAGATTCTCGTAGAAGGCTTGGAATTTCTTTTGATGATGCTGCAGGAAAACGAAGTGTCCCACCCGAACTCAAGTCCCACCCTGCTGCTGTTCCTCATTTCCTTGGTCGATATCATGCACCTAATGCATATACACCACCATTGATGAGAAGACATTCGTCTGGGAAGCATTCAATGCCACCCTCTAATCCACCAGACGTCTGAACCCCGACACAGTCAAGCTAATGACTGAAAACGAGCGCTGAGTGGGATGCAACCCACTGTTAGGTACGTTTTTCTTTATATTTTGTTTTGGTTTTACTTAAGTCCTAGTTTCAGTCAGTTGAAAAAGGAGACATTGGGCTCAACAAAGGCCAGTGTCGATCGACACTACTAGGTGTCGATCGACACCACGCGCAGACAAAGGTAAGTCTTCTATCTGGTCTTTTATGTTGTTTCTAATCCTTCTTTCAGCCAACTTCGGGCTTGATAACACTGGGGACAGTGTTGTTTAAATCTGGGGGAGGTGATTACTGACTTTGTGTTTTGTTTTGAGAGTCTTGAGTCAAAAGTTTTCAAAATTTGTTCTATTGAGTCAAAATCAGTTGGAATTTTTCGGTTTTTCTAGAAACTAACCACAGGAAGTTGACACTTGAAGAACCATTGTTAAGAGAGTTGATTGCAGGACTTACTAAGTAGAAAGCTGCAAGTGGAATAAGTCTAACAGGGCGAGTTCAGATCCCCTTATAAGAACTAGGTATGCGCAGAACTTGATTCCTCTTTCAGTCTGAACAGATAGACAATTGCAGTCTCTCCTTGATCTTCCCTTGAGAAGAGAAAGAAAAAGAGTCTAAGTCTGGGAATAGTGCCTTTGTCATGAGCCTGTCTCCTCACAAGGAACAATATTAGTGATGCTCTTGAACACGTCTCCTCACAAGGAACACAAGTAGAGAGTAGCACTATTTCCAGAGATCCCAAAAGAATAAGAATAGTCAACAAAAAGATCTTAGAACACCCTGAAAATAGGCAGAAGTTGACTAAGGGAAGAGAGAATAAGGGAGCTGCATGAGAATGTCTTGTTCAGGCACTAAGGAAGGACAAAGAATCTGTAAAGTTCTGTGGCATTACCACTGTTAGAGTTCGAAACTTTTACCAAGGAAAGGATATGAATTCAAACTGGGAGATTGCTAAGCTTGTGGTAAGTACACTGAACATTTCCTAATGTTGGCTCTATAACCTGTGGATTCAAGAAGTGTTAATCAATGTGGCATTTTGAAGGGGTACTCGAAATTTTCTGTTTTCAAACTTCTACTTCATTCTAAGTTTCTGTTTTGCTTGAGGGCAAGCAAATGCTAAGTCTGGGGGAGTTGATATATCATGGTTTTTACCCATTTTTAGACCATGATATAAGTGTTTTTATAGAGTCTTTTGGCTATTTTCGAGTCTATATAGAGTCTTTACAGGTTCATGTACAATTGAAGATAAATTGGAGATTTGGATGCATTTTGGAGCTTAATGGAATGAAGTCACGAAGTGATGAAGTCAAGACTGGAATTACACGCAAGGTGTCGATCGACACCAGGTTTTCCAATTTCCAGAATCGAGAAGTTTCCAGTTTTTGAAGAAAAGGAAATCTCCAAGACTTTTCCTAATCTTAAAAGGAATTGAAGACTCGTACCTAGGCCTATAAATATAGTTTTTCAGCCATTGTTTAGGCATAATCTCATACTTTAAGAATCATAGAAGTTTAGGTTTTTGGAGAGAAGAATTTGTCTCCTTAGAGCAAATTTGGAACTCCCTTTATTTATTCTATTGATTTCTTTTATGCTTTCTATTCAAGTTATGATTTCTGTTTCATTGATCATGTCTGAGTAGTTTGCTTGTTAGGTTTAGGGTTTTTCAAAGGTGATTAATGAATTGTTAGGTCGAATTAAATTGTTAGGATAAAATCATTAGAGTTCTTCATCTGGATTTGTGTTTAATGCTTATTCTAGCTTCGCGACCTAGAATCTGATCTTAGGTTAATTAATAGATGCGAGAGTATTATTGATTGCCTGAACTAATGTTAGATGAGCAAAATACCTATTCGCAAAGAGATTTGGTTTAGGGTTTTGTGAACAATTGAACCTGAACTTTAATGCTTGTTTGAATCGATAGGATTTGCAAAGAGATTTGGAATTCTAGGGTTTAGACATAGATAATCTTCGCAGCGAGAGTTGGTTGATTTTACATTAGTGTTTCGAGTTCTAGAACAGTTCTTCATAATTCCTAACATTCTGTCTAGACCTGCAATTTAGATCACCTGAGAATTTCCCTGAACCTAGCGTTTCGTCTCCTGAACTTACACCGTTTTTAATTGCTTTCTGTGTTTTAAATTCCATCTTTCTACTTAGCTTAATTCGAAATTAGAAGTTCGTTGTGTGACTATCCCTTCTCTGTGGATTCGATCCCTAAGTACTACAACTGATCTCTTAATTTGAGAGAGTTGCTTAGGGTAAATTTGACCCATATCAGCCCACGACCCCGACAGAGGGATGGGTGACTCGCCGGTAGGGGTAGTCGGGGTGTTACAGTAGTGGATCTAAGAGATCCCGCGAAAGTGATGTAAGTGACTCCAACTCTGTTGGATCTAGTGCTCGTCCAATGGGGAGGGATGCAGCTAAAAAAAAGGTAAAAACAAAGGCAAGAACGCTGCCTTGGAAGTGGTCAACGAAGAGTGGAATGAATTCAAACAATTGAAGGAGCAAGAGTTGGAACGATTGGACAAAATAGCCATGATGCAGGATGATGCAAACAAATTGATGAAAGAAAGGATGCATGCTAAGAAGATGAAGATGTTTATGAAGCTAATTGCAAAGGAGCATCTCGATGACAAGAACAACCAGCTGTTGGAGAAGTTGAACCACGATCTATTTGAAAATTAATTATTGTCAAGTGTTTGTTTCTATTTTGTCAGTTTATGAAATAATGTTTGTCAAGTGTCTATCTGTATTTTATTGCTTTCTGCTTTAATAATGTTTGTCAAGAATCCGTGACTTTCGGCTTTTAGTAAAAGAATCCAATCGTTTTCTATTAATTTACGGCATTGTATTATCTGTTTGGAGTCCGTCGATTTCAACCACTCGATTTTTTTTATAAATGGAGACTCATTCTTCCATGGATGTATCAATACCATAAATCTCATCTTACAAAAAAAAAATATCAATGGATTCATCAGAATTTTCTTTTGATATCGAAACTTATAAAAGGCACTCTGAAATCGAAGAGAGGTATATCGTCAACCGGTTTAGGAGCGTCAAAACAAAATAGAGGAAGAATATGCGCCTCGTAGCAAGAGAAAATATTACAAGAAAGATCATGTAGCAGCAAACCAAAGACTGATTGATGACTACTTTGCTAATCAACCTACATATGACGATGCAATGTTTTGTCGAAGATTCCGGATACGCAAACATGTTTTCCTTCGGATCGTTGGGACCTATCAAACAGTGACAATTACTTCACCCAAAGAGTTGATGTAACACCCCAAACCTATCTCTTTTTTTTCTCATGGCCCACTTAAAAATTTGACCCAAAAAGCCCAATTTCCTTTATTTTCGTTCCTTGGCCGTGTGTTGTGTGTGTGTATATATATATATACATTATACATATCTCCTTCTTCGTGAAATCAAAACCAGAAAGAAACCCTAGCCACCTCCACCTTTGAGAAGTCACGCATAGAGAGAGAGAGAGGAGAGGAGCCATAACCATTCATCACCACGTTCTTGTCTTGATCGTACGTACGTAAGGGAGAGAAAAGAGACGACGGAGGCAGGGGAGCATAAGGCGATTGGAAGATTTTTGAGAGGATTGAGGGCTGATATTCGCAATCGTTGCTCAGTCCGTGATTATGATAGTATGATTGCGTTTGTTTAAAAGGCAGATATGATGGAACTTGTGCTTGAGGAGGAAGCTATTGACCTTAAGAGCACTCGTGAAAAGTCGACAAAGATAGCAGGGACTCAGAAACGGACTTGGGACACTATGAATGCGAGCAATGTTATAGGACTAGCACCATAGTGTGTAACTTGTGGTAAGAGGCACAATGGAGTGTGCAGGACATGTGTGTGCTTCAAATGTAATCGACCGGGACACGTGCAAAGAGACTGCACTTTGAGGCCACAACAGAGGGGTTGTCATCGTTGCGGACAAAATGGTCACATCGCAAAGGATTGCATGACTTTGTTACCAGGTCAGCAAGAAGGCCCTAACCGTGACATGTTACCACCGCCACCAAGAAGACAAGCGGGAGTACCTATAGTGAATGTGGTTGGGATCATGAAGGAGAGCATAACTGATTTTTGGTAAGTAAATTCTTACTATTAACTCCTAGCTATATGTTTCTTATTTGAGAGTCATTTCTGGTGTTAGTTGCATGCATGCTTAGTAGTAAAAACGGTTGTTAGGTTTGTGGATTAGTAACAATTCTATATACGCATCGGAGCGTGAACCTAAATGGAAAGGGTACCCGAAAGAGAGTGTTAGGAAAGCACTACGGCGATTTGTTAGCTCAAAAACCTCGAGATCAAAAAAAAATTTAACAAGGTCCTTCGACATTGAATTCGAGACGAATTTTATTTAAGGGGAAGATTTGTAACACCCCAAACCTATCTCTTTTTTTTTCTCATGGCCCACTTAAAAATTTGACCCAAAAACCCCAATTTCCTTTATTTTCTTTCCTTGGCCGTGTGTTGTGTGTGTGTATATATATATACATTATACATATCTCCTTCTTCGTGAAATCAAAACCAGAAAGAAACCCTAGCCACCTCCACCTTTGAGAAGTCACGCATAGAGAGAGAGAGAGGAGAGGAGCCATAACCATTCATCACCACGTTCTTGTCTTGATCGTACGTACGTAAGGGAGAGAAAAGAGACGACGGAGTCGAGCCGTCACCGTTAAGCACCGTCGGCCAGGAAACCTCACCACCACGAGTTGAGTAACACCAGGAGAAGAGTCACTGTCACGAGAGCTCTAGATCCGCCGCTGCGAGCCCAAATCGTGAGGGATTAAATACAACTCCATTTTTTCTTGTCCAGCAAGCAATCTTCTCTTGAACCCTAGACCTCTACAACCACGTATCTGATTTGTTTCCATCACGTCATTACTTCCTTTTCACGCCAAGGTGAGGAGCAAGAATTTGTATTCTCCGTTTGTGTCTTAGGTTCATGTCATCGTTGAGTTTAGGTTTAAAGCGCGTATACCTACGTGTCGTTATACATATTAATCTATAAACTATGGCACGTATTTGAATGTTGTGTGTATATCTATATGTATATAATAACTCATAATCGAATATGGACTAGGTTGTTAGAGGAAGAACATGATGTGTGATTTGTGATGATTGATAATGTGAATTATGTTTTGGTACGATGATTTTGAGACACGACTAAGTATGGTGCGATGAGCACGTAGAGCGGATAAGGACCGCGTTAGGTACCGTAAGTGGGAAAGAGAATCTCTCACTAGACGGTTTGTGTGTTGGGTGTGGTGAGGCCTAGGAACTGGCGCCATGTCCCATTGGTGGCTGACAGCCGAGTTGGATCGCGTCATGAACGCAAGTGCGGATAAGGACCGCTAGGTGGACACCTAAGATGGCGTGGATGCACCGACACGATAGGATTCATGTGTGATGAGTGTGCGTCATAGGACGTGATGATTGATGCGTGTTTTAGGTCTAGACTTGCGTTGTCGTGTGGTTAAGTCATTTGCGGTGAATTCGTGAGTCTGTTAGACTCGTCCTCGCTGAGTAATCCATTTATTGACCCCTCCTTTTTATGCAGGTAAGCTCGAGAAAATCTTGAGTAGTCGTTCTGGTGTGGTGCTGGATTTAAGGACATGGTTTTATTCGTTATTTCATTTAATCGTTTATTCGTTATTTTTTTAAAGAGGTTTTATTTAAGTATTTTGGTTTTGTTAGTCTAATTATAAAGTTGGTTTTTATGTAAGACTTTTTTGATATGACTATTGAGAAGAAGACTTTAGTATTTGACATGCCGTAATGGTTAAGAGTAAGGACGGGTATTATAATTTGGTATCACAGCCAAGTTTGCCAAACCGGTTCTGACCCGGGAGGCGGTTAAAAAAAAAAAAAAGTTTTACATTTTTGTTTTTGGGTATTTCGAAAATTTAATTAAAAAAAAAAGATTTTGTCTAACAATATAAAAAAAAAAAAAAATTTCGAGAAACGTGAATTTCTAAAAAGTAGAGTATAGAGCACCACCCAAACGAGACTTGTTTGTTTTGTTGTTTTCTTGTGTAGTGGGTTCAGTTCTAAAGGAGAAGACAGATTGGATGTTTATGCGAGTAGGATGCCACCAAGGAGAGGAAGACGTCCAACAAATGCAGAGGTGAATCCATTTGAGGATGCACCAGCTGTTGGGCAAGGCTAACAACAAAATGGGGCAGCTGGAGTAGACCAAACAGCAGCAAATGCAGTAACCCGTGAGGAGTTCCAAGAGCTTCGAGGCATGCTACAACAGATTTTACAGCATCATGTGCATCAACGACCACCAGTGGCGGTTCCAGGATTTATTTTAACCAAGGTCAAAAAATTTCTTTAAATATAAAAATATAAAAAATTCATAGAAAGAAAAAAACATCTTACAAAACTACTCTACGATCTTTCATATCCTGAAATCTTTTGATCACAATCTCATTTGTAATTGTCTCGAATATATCTTTCTCGACATAACAAACTAAACAGTCATTCAAAAACTGATCTCCAATCCGATTGCGTCGATCCGTCTTCACGATCTTCATTGCAGAAAAACACCTCTCAACAGTTGCAGTAGCAACAGTCAAAATCAAAACCAACTTCAAAAGTCTGTAGAGCAAAAGATATGATATATGTTTTCGTGCTTCTACCAGCGTACGTGCAAGTTCCCCAAGATACTTCAAGTGAGTAAATCTTTCATCATTTCGAACATTGTCAATGTAGATATCTAACTGTTGCTCAAGAGATATGCATTCTCCAGGACTAAAGTCGTATGGATAAAACGTTGATAACTTCATCAGCTTCGAGTGATCAAACTGAGAGAACGAATCAATGGGAGATAAAGAAGCAGCACAAATAAGCAATTCAGTGTTCACCTCATTGAAGCGATCGTTAAACTCTTGAAGCTGCAAATCCAAAACAGGATTTAAGCAATTAACCTTGTAATGATGCATATTTGTAACTCCTGATTTTTTTCTTGGTTTCCTTGAGTCAATGAAATCTTCCTCCATGTCAAGCTTTTCAATCTCATGTTGCTCGCAGAAAGAAGAAACTTTAACCATGAGAGAATCCCATCCATCATCCCTAAACTTCTGCAGTTGTCTCTTAGTTGACTTCACCAATGACATAGCATTCAAGATTTCTTGATCTCTTTTTTGTAGAGCCATGGACAAACAATCAGTGAGTCCTAAAAGGTGTAGCATCAACTGCAAATAAAACACAAAATCAAAGCTATGGAAGTATCTGAGAAGACCATGTGCTTGACGTCTTTTTAAACCTTCTACCCCTTCATTCTCAACACACTTAAGTACTGTGACAATAGAAGAAAACATCTCAACCAAGCGCAACAGAGTTTTATAGTGAGATCCCCTACGAGTGTTTCCTGGTCTTTGAAGAGAAACCTCTTGATTTAATCCTTTTCCAGTACTGATTTCACCATCATCAACTCCCTTTTCAATAGTTTCTCTATGGCTCTCTCGAAGCATATCTTTCCTCTTACACGAAGCTCCCACCACATTCAGTAATAGAGAAATCATATCAAAAAAGTCTCCAACATCAAAGTGTTTTTTGGCAACGGCCACAACAACCAATTGAAGTTGATGAGCAAAACAGTGGATATAATATGCAGATGTGTTTTCCTTGGAGATTAATGCTCTTAGCCCATTAAATTCATCTTTCATATTACTCGCCCCATCATAGCCCTGCCCTCTCAGCTTTTTCATGCTTAATCCAAGCTTAGCAAATAAAGAATCAATAGCAGATTTCAAAGTAGCAGAAGATGTCTCGCTCACATGCATAACACTTATGAATCGTTCTTTGACTATCCCACTCTTATCGACAAATCAAAACACTACTGCCATCTGCTCTTTATCAGAAATATCTGCTGATTCATCTACCAACAAACCAAAAACATCATGATCAATATCTTCAATAATATGTTTGACTAGCTCTTCTGCAAAACAATGCACAATATCTTTCTGGATCTTTGAAGACACCATCTGATTATTTCCGGGAGCATTTTCTAAAACAACCTTACTCACAACTTCATTTTGCTCAGCAGTGTATTTCAATAGCTCCACAAAATTTCCTCTATTAGCAGATGTTTCTCCTTCATCATGACCACGAAAAGGTAATCCTTATCGCAGTAAGTATCTAGAAGCATCAACNGTCTATCTGTATTTTATTGCTTTCTACTTTAATAATGGTTATCGAGTGTCTTTATCTATTTTGTCGCTTTTCTGCTTTAATAATGATTGTCAAGAATCCGTGACTTTCGGCTTTTAGTAAAAGAATCCAATCGTTTTCTATTAATTTACGGCATTGTATTATCTGTTTGGAGTCCGTCGATTTCAACCTCTCGATTTTTATAAATGGAGACTCATTCTTCCATGGATGTATCAGTACCATAAATCTCATCTTACAAAAAAAAAATATCAATGGATTCATCAGAATTTCCTTTTGATATCGAAGCTTATAAAAGGCAGTCTGAAATCGAAGAGAGGTATATCGTCAACCGGTTTAGGGAGCGTCAAAACAAAATAGAGGAGGAATATGCGCCTCGTAGCAAGAGAAAATATTACAAGAGAGATCATGTAGCAGCAAACCAAAGACTGATTGATGACTACTTTGCCAATCAACCTACATATGACGATGCAATGTTTCGTCAAAGATTTCGGATGCGCAAACATGTTTTCCTTCAGATCGTTGGGGACCTATCAAGCAGTGATAACTACTTCACCCAAAGAGTTGACGCAGCTAATAAAGAAGGTATATCTCCACTAGCAAAATGTACCACGGCCATGCGAATGTTAGCATATGGTGTGGCGGCCGACGCGGTCGATGAATATATCAAGATAGGAGGTACTACAGCATTGGAGTGCTTGCGTAGATTCTGTAAAGGAATCATACAATTGTATGAGCAAGAGTATCTCAGAGCCCCAACTCAAGATGACTTGCAAAGAATACTACATATTAGTGAAGCACGGGGGTTCCCGGGGATGATTGGGAGTATTGATTACATGCACTGGGAATAGAAAAATTATCCTACGGCATGGGAAGGTCAATTTACTCGAGGAGATAAGGGAAATACCACTGTTATTCTTGAAGCTGTTGCATCTCATGATCTATGGATTTGGCATGCCTTTTTTGGATGTCCGGGCACATTAAACGATATAAACGTTCTAGACCGTTCACCAGTGTTCGATGATGTTGAACAGGGAAATACTCCAAGGGTGAACTTCTTCGTGAACCAACGTCCGTATAACATGGCGTACTATCTAGCTGACGGTATCTACCCTTCTTATCCGACTTTCGTCAAATCAATTAGAATTCCTCAAAGTGAACCAGACAAGTTATTCGCACAACATCAAGAGGGATGCCGGAAGGACATCGAACGTGCATTTGGAGTGTTGCAAGCTCGATTCAAAATCATTCGCGAACCAGCTCGCATGTGGGACATAGCTGATTTGGCTATCATCATGAGATCATGTATCATATTGCATAATATGATTGTTGAGGATGAACGAGATACATATGCTCAACATTCGACCGACTATGAACAATCTGAGGCAAGTGGGTCTAGTACACCGCAACCATTCTCGACCGAAGTGCTACCTGCATTTGCAAATCATGTGCGTGCTAGATCTGAGTTGCGTGATTCAAATGTATATCATGAATTGCAAGCAGATCTAGTCAAACACATATGGGCAAAATTCGGAATATTTCGTGATTAAATAGATTTTTAAGTGTTTATGTGTGATTAAGAGTTTTATTGTTTGTGAGTTGAATCTTGATGTGTGGTTTTTAATTTTCTATGTGTGATTTAAGAGTTTTTTTATTATGATTTTAAAGTATTGCATTTTAAGTTTTATGTGTGATTAAGAATTGTTTTGCATTTTAAGTTTTTTGTAATTTTTTATTTTAATAATCTTTCATAAACATTTATATTATAGTATAGCTCATAATATATAGTTCACTACAAACCAACGCTATATCATAATATATAGTTCACTACAAATCAACGCTATATTATAGCATATAGTTCACTACAAACCAACGCTATATTATAGTATATAGTTCACTACAAACCAATGCTATATTATAGTATAGTTCATAATATTTTTATTATTAATCAGAAAAACAAAAATATATTAAAAAAAATTATGATGTGGAGTGGTAGGGTAGGGTGTTGAATTTTATTAAACAAAACCATTGTAGAGTGTAAAAATTGAGAAGATGTTGAATAAATATGTGGAAGAAAGAGAAGATGATGTGGAGTGTTAAAAAGTAAAAAGTAAGGTGTTGAATGGGAAAACCATTGTGGATACTCTTAGGGCATCCACAATTTAGAGTCCTAAGAGCACCTCCATTAGCGTTGCTTAGGGGTTTGTTAATGCGTTTCTAAAGTAAAAAACAATTAAAAAAAATGATTAATAGGTTATTAGATTAGCGAACGTATCTTAGGTAAGAGTTTTCAGGAAATATTAAAAACCCATACGTGTCAACGAATTGTTGGATGGGGCTAAAGATTAAAAAACCAAATTTTTTTCATTCTTTGTTTCTTCTGTTCACATGCAATCGATGAAAACGAGAAAAACTCATTGACGATCGAATCGCCGGCGTTCATGTTGAAGCTCGATTCGCAATCAGGTTCATGTTGAAGCTCGATTCGCAATCAGGATCAAGATGTCTAGCCTCTTCTCTACATCAATTCGCAATCAGGTTCTCTCTCTCTCGATCTCTCAATCTCAATCTCTCTCTCGATCTCTCAATCTCAATCTCTCAATCTGAATCTCTCTCTCTCGATCTCTCAATCTCAATCTCTCTCTCGATCTCTCAATCTCAATCTCTCTCTCGATCTCTCAATCTCAATCTCTATCTTGGCCTTTTACACGAGTTTCTGTAACACACAAAAAATCTTTGTGTCCGGCTGCTTTGTTTTATTGATTAGCTCATTGTTCGTCTTTCATGTAAGTAGAAGGATGAGAACTTCAATGAATAGAAGCCTCCTTTTGTCATTCTTCTATCTCGGCTTAGCAAGGTAAGAAATAATCTCTGTCTAATCTCCTTATTACTCTTGTAATCATGTTTATAGCTCCTTTCGATTTTCATTTTTGCAAAAATTAAATGAATTGTGCTCTGTGTTCTGCATTCTCTCCGAGATCATATCGATCTTGCTCTGAGATCTTCAGGTGCGACAAGGAAGAAGCTGGTGTCCGAAGCTGGTGTCTGAAGCAGTTGCTAACAAGGTATTTTTCTGTCTTCACCTCTTATTTTATCATTGATGAATGGTTTAGAAAGTTGTAGATTAGGTAGTATGGTTGTGGTGTTATAAAGTTGTAGATTAAGGAGCAGAACGACACTGGTTTTAGACTTTTAGTTTGGTTTTGCTATTGAAAGTGTGATAAATGGTTGTTAGATTATGACGAGATTATGACTGTTTTTAGTACTTGCAATTGTGATAAATGCTTGTCACATCGCCAATTGTGATCAGTGCTTGTTGTTGTAGATTAGGCAAATACATAAGTGCCTATTGTGATCAATGCTTGTTAGTTGTAGATTAGACAAATACATAAGTGCCATCTCCTACCTGTAAACACTTATTACAACTTTTCCTTATATTAAACCAGCACTTCTCTTCATCGTTAAACCACCACTTCTCTTCATCCTTAAACCACCACTCAATCTTCTATGGATTCATGTAGTAATTTCATGGATCTTTTAAATAGCCAAGAAGAATCCCAAATCCCTATCCCTGAGAGTTTTTCCCCTTCTATGGGACTTGGATCATCACAAATCCCACCTTTTGGTACGCAAATGCTTGATGATCCTGAGCAACCTGAAGAGATAGGTGAGGGGCGTAGAGAAAGACGCAAGTGGACTCCAAATGAAGATATTGTGCTATGTAGCTCGTGGTTAAACACAAGCAAAGATGATGTGGTGGGGAATGAGCAAAAAGGATCAGCGTTTTGGAAACGTATTGCTGCATATTTTAACGCTTCTCCTAAGCTTGCTGGTTTTCAAAACCGAGAAGCCAGCAATTGTAAGCAAAGGTGGCACAAGATAAATGACTATGTCTGCAAATTCGTGGGCTGCTATAAGTCTGCAAAGAGGCTTAAAACTAGTGGGTATAATGACAGTGATGTTCTGAAAGTGGCTTACGAAATCTTCTACAATGATTACAAAGTGAAGTTCGGTCTTGAGCACGCATGGATAGAGCTTCGCAATGATCAGAAGTGGTGTGACTCTTCAACTAGCAAAGCTGAGGAAAGTTCAAAAAAAAGGAAGCTTGATGTTCAATCTGAAAGCTCACAAACAGTTACACAACCAGCGGATCAACCAATGGCTCGTCCTGAGGGTGTGTAGGCAGCTAAGGCCAAAGGAAAAAAAAGTGTAAGCATGTCCGGTACAGAGGATAGCGCTCTGTTGGAGTATCAGAACATGTGGACCATCAAGGAGAAGGAGTTAGCTATAAAACAAAGATTGTCCAACAACCATCTTCTTGAAAGTCTCATTACCAAAAAAGAACCACTTTCAGAGTTGGAAGTGGCTATGAAGAACAAGCTACTAGCTGACATGCTTTCTAATGAGTGAACTTTGTGAGGAAGATCGAAATAAGTTTAAGTCTTGGTTGTGGTTCATCGAAATAAGTTTAAGTCTTCTATGTAGTAGATCCAAATAAGTTTAAGTCTTCTTTGTAGTAGATCAAAATAAGTGTTGTGTGTGATGAATGCTTCGTAGTTTAAGTGTTGTTTGTACTTCTACTCTATGTTTCAGTTTATTAAATGGTACTTTTAGTTTAATCTGATTTGTTTTGCTGCAATTTGATCTCTGGCCACATGCTTATTACTTTAAATACGCAGGTGAAACAAAGCTGCACAGAGATTGGCCATGAAGGCTTTCTGCTTCGATGATTGGCCATGAAGGCTTTCTGCTTCGATGATGCCACGTCAGGAATGGCTTCAGTTACACAAGCCCAAGAAAGTATCGGACAAAACCAGTGACTGAGAAAGTATCACACTCCATGTCCAAACAAAATGAGTGTATTATCACACACCCGTGAGTGAGTTTTGTTGTTTTGTATAGTTGTATTATCACACACCCGTGAGTGAGAGAATCATTTCCGTGAGTCTTTATTTTTGCAGAGTTGTATTATTCTTTCTCTTTCTTTTGTAGAGCTGTATCCCGTGAGTCTTTGTTTTGCTATATATGTCACTCTTTAGTTGTTTCTACAAGGCACTTCTTACAAATCGTTCTTGCCTCCTTTTGTTAACCACTTCTTACAAATCTTTCTTGCCTCCTTTTGTTAACCACTTCTTACAAAACATATTGTTCTATATACTTCTTCTTCTACAAAACATTTTGTTCTATATACTTCTTCTTCTACAAAACAAACAAAGTACCAACACAAATGGCATCTTCTTCTCAAGATTTTTTCGAAGAAAATGATCCATTTGAGCAAGCATTCGATAAACCATTTGAGCAAGCGTTCGATGAACCGTTTGAGCAGGCATTCAATAGTTATGTTCTGCCTACGAAAGAAAAGAAAAAAAGACGATATATAGAAAGAGAACGCGAGCAAAGCCACAACCGCTTATGGAATGATTATTTCTCTGAAGATGCAACATACCCGGCTTCTATGTTCCGACGACGTTTCAGAATGAACAAGCACTTGTTCATGAAAATAGTTCATCGACTCACCAATGAAGTTCCATACTTTCAACAAAAAAAGAGATGCTACCGGAAGGTTTGGTCTATCCGGACTACAAAAGTGTACAGCAGCTATCCGTATTTTGGCATATGGTTGTGCGGCTGACAAGGTTGACGAATACCTCCGGCTCGGTGAAAGTACTGCGCTCTTATGCTTGGAAAATTTCGTGGAAGCAATAATATCTTTATTTGGGGATGAGTATCTAAGAAGACCCACACATGATGATCTTCAACGGCTACTCCATGTTGGAGACGTATGCGGATTTCCCGGGATGATTGGGAGCATCGATTGTATGCATTGGGAGTGGAAGAACTGCCCCACCGCTTGGAAGGGGCAATATACCCGTGGATCTGGAAAACCAACAATTGTTTTAGAGGCTGTAGTTTCACATGATCTCTGAATTTGGCACGCGTTTTTTGGACCTCCAGGTACCTTAAACGAAATCAATGTTCTTGATCGCTCACCAGTATTTGAAGATGTTTTACAAGGTCGAGCTCCAGCAGTGAATTACTTCGTCAATGGACGTGAATGTCAGTTGGCTTACTATCTCACAGATGGTATTTATCCAAAATGGGCAACTTTTATCCAATCAATTCCAATTCCTCAAGAGCCTAAAGCATCATTATTTTCTACAAATCAAGAAGCTGTCCGAAAAGATGTCGAGCGTGCTTTTGGAGTCTTGCAAGCTCGATTTGCGATTGTCAAAAACCCGGCTCTTTTTTGGGATAAGGTAAAAATTGGAAAAATAATGAGAGCATGTATCATACTTCACAATATATATGATAGTCGAAGACGAACTAGATGGATACACTCATTTTAATGTATCAGAATTCCAAGAATGAGAAGGCAATAGAACTGCACAAGTGGATTATACGTACTCTACCGATATGCCTACAAATCTCGTCAATATAATGGCGAATAGAGATCGAGTCCGTGATAAAAATATGCATCAACAGTTGAAAGCTGATTTGGTAGAGCATATATGACAAAAATTTGGCTCAAATTAAGTTTATAATTCAGCGTTTCCTTTCGTTTATAAGTTGCAAATCTCTATTTTAAATGTTTTTATATGAGTTGTATGTTTCAAATTTCTTTAAATGTAATATATTTAAGTTTTTATTAATTGTATTTTGTTTAAAATAAAATATAATTTTATAAATTTTATTTTTTAAGAAACACTTAATGGGTTCTACCAATGGACCATCCAAAAATGAAAATCAAATTAAGAGTTCTTAGAAGAAGAAATAAGTAAAATTTATATTAAAAAATATTTTAAATACCCATATGGGTCTCTACCAATGGAGATGGTCTAAGGGGTTCTTAACTTTAAAAAAAATAACGTGGCGATGACGTGGCGAGTCTTACCCAGAGAATCAGTTCTTCACAGAATCGGTTCTCTGCGAAGAATTAATTTTATCGGTTCTTACGACACGTGTCACGACGCGATTCATCATAATTTTTTTTTTTTTTTGAAAATTGTTTTTTTAATAATAAGAAAGTTTAAAAGTCCCATGTGGAACTCTACAATGTTGATGCTCTTAGTTATGTAGCTTATGATAATTTTATAAGTTCAATCTGGTTTGCTTCGAAATTGAGCATTTCTGGTCACAAGTTTGGTTAACTATTGATAGCTTCCATGCATTGGCACGTTTAGTAGTCGAACCCATCGGCATATATTTAGATAATTTTTTTGATAACATTTGAATTTATATACCAAAAAACATAACTTTTTTTTTACATAAGCTTGGCGTAGGCGCGTAGCTAAGTGGGAAAGATAAAAAAACCCAAAAAATTACATAATAAATTGCGACAGACTAAAAGTAAGGAGAGAAATGATGTTACTCATAAGTGAACCAGGAAGAAAGCATGGTTGTGCTCTTACTTCTGTTTTGGCGCTAAGATTACATCCCGCATATGCATCGATCAAATAGTCGGAAGGAGAGGTCGGCAGTGCCGGAGATACTGTAATGAAATCTTGTGTTTCTCTCTTTCCAAAGGAAGAAGACAGTTGCTTCAAATACCAGCAACTTGATGATTTTTGGCATGTGGCAAGATGGACTCAGCATCCAAGAGATCAAGTCTGACCAGCTTGCGAAAGAAATGTTAGGCTGGCCCAGACGATGGAGAATGATCCTCCAAACCTGAAGACTGAACTCACAATGGAGAAAAAGACGATCCCTTGTTTTCTCATGCAGATTGCACAAACAACAAGAAGCCGATGAAGCAATTCCCCATTTGACAAGTCTAGCTCGCACCGGAAGCCTGTCTTTTTGTGCTATCTAGAACGTGAATGAATGTTTAGGAATGAACCCTTTGAACCAATATACCGGTTTATCCGTTGGTCTGATTTCCTCCCATGTACGAGCAACTGAAAAGTTTGTCCTCTCTACTCCGCTTGTTTTCCAGAGGTAAACGTCTTCGCTCTTACTGTCGTTAGGAGCTCTGTTGCTAATAGAACCTCCCTTACCTCGCGAAGCTGTAAAGAACGGGTACAGGCCCCGGAACGGTCCAATTGCCAACCATACAAGCCTGTGAAATAGTACACTCCAATGGAAGTCTCAATTTTCTCGGGCCCTCTTCACCCACAAAATCCAGCAATTTCTCACCTAAGCTGAGCCATATATCATACCAAAAGCTGTAGACACTCCCATCATTCACCTTACAAGTTAGAAAGTTCCTTACAAGAGGTCTGAGATCCAACAGAAATTTCCAAATCCATATATTATATTCACTTTAGGCTCTATAATATATTGTTGAAAATGTTTTTCGATTTTTGTGACATGAGCGCAAGTCTTTAGAAGATAGGGATAACAGCAAGGTTAATTTAAACATGAAAGATACCAAAGCATATGTGCTTATAGTATTTTTTTTTTTTTTCCTTGTTCAACATGATTGTAGTATATAAGTCATTTTTAGCCTAGTGTTTTGATAGATTCTCATCGTGTGATTAATTTTTGAGGAAATTGTTCAAATGGGAAGTTTTAAAAGCTTTACCATACTAATTACTAAATAGATAAATTTTAGAGAAATTCCTCAAAATGCCATGAAAAGTAGTTTCTATTCCACAAATACCATACATGCTTCAAATCTTCCGTCCCTAATATTTCTTATTAATAGATTGACACTTTTGTCCTCGGTTAATTAAGATACAAAAACAGGTACCTAATAAGTAATACAAAATCTAGATCGGCTTCACCCGCACTGTTCTACGGCGGCCCTCTCAATCTACTTCATCCTCTTCCTCTCTCTCCTCTTTCCTCTTTCTCTCAATCTCCTTCGTCGTCATCATCGAATTCTGCCTACAACTCATTCCTCAAATATTTCTCTGAGAAGACGAAAACCCCACAAGCCCAAATCGCCAAAAATGTCTTCTCTCCGCCAAAAATCGGCACTGGTCTAGAATCTCCGCGACGTCTCCGTAGACATCGCCACGAAGTCGGCGTGGATCTCCGCCGGAGCGACTCTCGGCGACGTTTATTACCGAATCTGGGAGGAAAGCAAAATCCATGGACTCCCCGCCGGAGTTTGTCCGACGGTTGGTGTTGGAGGGCATTTAAGCGGCGGTGGGTACGGAAACATGCTGAGGAAAATTTGGATTATCGGTCGATCACTTGATCGATGCGAAGATCGTCAATGTGAACGGTCGGATTCTAGACCGGAAATCGATGGGTGAAGATCTTGAACGGTCGGATTCTAGACCGGAAATCGATGGGTGAAGATCTTTTCTGGGCAATCTCCGGCGGAGGAGGGGGAAGCTTCCGCGTCGTATTGGGATACAAAGTTAAGCTCGTCCCCGTGCCGCGGATCGTGACGGTTTTCCGGGTGGGGCAGTATATGGATTCCGGATCGGTGGATATGGTTCACAAATGGCAATCCGTTGGTCCAAAAACCGACTGGAATCTGTTCATGAGGATACTGATCCAACCCGTGACGAGGAAGAAGGTGAAGACGGTGAGAGCCTTTGTGGTTGCTCTGTTCTTAGGCAGGGAAAACACAGTCGTTTTGCTGCTTCGTAAGGAGAAGTCTCTTGAAAAAGGTCCTAAGAAAGCTGTTGAAAAGAAGGGTAAAGCAGCCGATTCCTGAATCTTGAATTCAGTAACTTCTCCTTTCTAGTCTAAATTGAAGTTAATGCCAAACTGGTTCCGTTTGTGTTTTTCTTTGTGTCTTTGTGTGTGAGAGTTTGTAATTCAGTAACTTCTCCTTTCTAGTCTAAATTGAAGTTAATGCCAAACTTCGCCTTTCTATCATGTGATGTTATTTGTTTCCATTGATGTCTCCTAAAACTTTTGGTTGTCGTGATATGAGACTTTCCTTTTGAAAAACTTAAATTTTAGTATGTTTCGTTATATTGACGTTAAAGAAAGCTACTATGAGGTTTCTTGTGCTTAAGTAGAAAACCACTATATATAAGTTAAATAAGTTCTGGGATTTTAGTTGTACGGTAAACTTGGCATGACTTTTGGTCAAACATTTACCTTAAAAGAGAGTGAAGTTACGGAAATCAACTAGAGAGAGTGAAATTTAGGAATTTATGAAGTTTAGTTGAACTGTAAGCTTTCGTTAAAATTTAGGAAGTATTTTTAAATTTTTAGGAAGACATTCCTAAAATTTTAGAAAGTTTCTCTAATGTTTTAAGAAAGTTTTTGTCCACTAATTCAACAATTCAAATTTAAGAAGGTGTTCTAAATATTTAGGTAGACATTACTAAACATAAAAATCAGAATTTTTGTACTTATTTGTACAACAACTCAAATTCAAGAAGTTTTTGTACTCATTCAGGAAAGTCTTCATAAAACCCTTGTTCAAAGAAAATTATTTAGGAAAGCCTTCCTAAAATGATATCTCGGAAGGCCTTCCTAAATATGTATAAATCCTTACTAATTCGTATAAGTGAAAACTTTTGTTCATAAATTCATTCTATAACGTATGATGATAACTTTTGTGTCTATTAACTCAAATTTAGGAAACAGTCATATGCATTTAAGAAAGTCTTCCTAAAACGTATAAATTTAAATTTCACAAATTGACCGAACACAAATCACTTGCGAAACTGTGAATTCTCCGAGCCTCATGTTCGATTCTATCTAT
This sequence comes from Alliaria petiolata, assembly GCA_020283515.1. Lineage (NCBI taxonomy): Eukaryota > Viridiplantae > Streptophyta > Magnoliopsida > Brassicales > Brassicaceae > Alliaria > Alliaria petiolata. The sequence continues at coordinate 469,752,456 of JAHZTW010000001.1, read as the reverse complement.
GTGCATAATTTTAACATTTTTTTTTAGGAAGGCATTCCTAAACATGTAGAATTGTTGTTTTTGTTTTCTAAATTGTAAGTAATCTTACATGGTAACTATCTTAATCTCTATACGGTATTCGTTTTCTTAGGAAGGCATTCCTAAACATGAAAAATTGCATAATTTTTGTTTTCAATCGTAGCTTCTTAGCTCATTTCCGATTTTGTATAGCAATGAAGGCAGTATAATCTTTAAATAGAATGAATCATCCATATTTGCATCTACATTAAGAAAAAAAATCGTTGGACATATTTTTAACCATTTAGGAAAGATTTCCTAAACTATAAAAAACATTCCTTAACTTTCAGAAAAGCTTCATAAATCGTCAAAAAGTTCACTTTTAAGTTTAAACCAATCTATTCGTCATTTAAGTCAATGTAAGCTTCCTTATAGATTTAGGAAAGGCTTCCTAATCTATAAGGAAGCGTTCCTTAATTTTCAAAAAAACTTCATGAATCGTCAAAAACAGTTCCCTTTAAAGTTTAGACCAATCTATTTGTTATTTAAGCCAATATATGATTCATTTGATACTCTAAACAACTAAATCTAAAGAATGATTAACAAGAAAAAAAGTTGAACAACTTTTTAAAAATATTCAGGAAGGCCTTCATAAAATATTAAAAGTCATTCCAGAAAATTATGAAAGTCTTCCTGAATTAAAAATTCTAAATAATCTGAAAAGTTTTAGAATTTTAGGAAACTTTCTTAACGTTTTAAGAAGTCTTTCTAAACTTTTAGGAAGATCTTATTGAATTTTTTTTGTTGGCCAATCCCTTCTCTTTTAGAAAGATATTGCTAAATGTTTACAGGAAGGCATTCCTAAATGTTATGAAATCTTACTAATGTTTTTGGAAGTCATTCCTAAAATTCATATAATCAAGAATTACTTTAGTAACTAACTCTGTACATTAGTAACTAACTCAGCAAAGACTTTCAAAAGAAAATTCATATAATCAAGAATTACTTTCTTCTCAGATAATCGAATCCAAGCTTACTGTTGGTGACATAAGTGATGTGGCATAAATAGTTTTCCTTTCTTTGTTCAGGTGTCATATTCTCTGCCAAAGTAACAAAGTATGTGAATGATGATTACATTGACCAATGTGGAAGCGAGTATTTGCCTATTAAGTTCAGAGAAGCTTCTTTGTCACCGCCGTAGCTTCAATCCCGTCTGCAAATCCGTCGTCGGTTTATACCCAAGCTCGCGTTGAGCTAAGCTGATATTAGCGTGAGTGAACGGAAAGTCGCCGTTTCGTGGCATCTTGATCACATTCCTCTTCGCCTTCACTTTCAATTGCCTCTCCAAGATACTCACCAGATGGAAACCGGCACTGGCGATGTGTTCCCCAGATTAACACTCTCAATTGCGCCGGACCTCTCTTCTTCCCTCCGCCTCCTGTACTCTTTTCCGCCGTATCAAGCGCCGCTAAACATCCCTTCACGATATCGTCGATGTAAGTGAAATCCCTAGCCACCGTGCCGTGATTCGCCGATTCGAAATCGATATCAATTTCCATAGACGGTTTCCTATGTATAAACTCGCCGGTTGATCTGTTTTGTCTTTCTCAGAAAACGGTACTTTCGTGTTGAGTCCATAGACGGAGCTATGTACGATGAAGCATGTCTTGCTCGCTTCAGAGATGGATCGTAGTAATCGTTGAAGTTGTCGAGGCCGATAACGCCGTTTTTGTTGCCGCCGTAGCAGCCGTCGTCAATTCAATTGGGTTTGCAGCCGTCGTCGTAGAGAGGACAATTGTTTACAAAAAAAAACTAAAAGGTTTTAGTTGGACAAATAATAATACTTAAAAGTCTTTAGTGATAATTTTCCTAACAAAAATAACAAGTTACTTTTTCTTTTCAAAAATATTTTGCAAAAGTGGTATTTGATAAAAAAAAATTTCTTAATTTAATTGTTTTACCCAAATTCTCTTAAATTTAAGCAACTGTACACGTTGAGAAGATGATGTGTCAAATTTATAGATTCCATTTTCCAAGCATCTTTCGCTTCTATTTTATGGGTCTTAAAATAACTAAAAATAATAAAATAGCTTATTTTATATTAGCGTTGAACACGAATCAAATATCTTAAAATTTTAGGGTATCAAGATCTAGATCCCAAAAGATATTATTTGAATTATTATCTAGATCCAGATTTGCCAATACCCAAAATAACTAAGAATAATAAAATAACTTATTTAATTATTTAAAAAAAAAAAAATGAAAAATATATAAAATTTTTTTTGGTAATGTTTTAAAAGTAATCTTTATATTTGGTAATGTTTTAAAGTAAAAAAAAATTCTTGAGTTTTTGCTTTACCCTCATCAAGTGAGCGTGTTCACACCAAATATTTAATCAATTGAGTTTTTTTGCTGTAAATATCGAATTTTCTTGACTGTTTTCCAGAAAAGAAGTGAAATGCAAATGTACCACGCTAGAGCAGCAACACTCAAGTTGCTTACATCAACAAATTATGAATATTCAAGTCACTCAAAGGCCAAGGCATGTTATATATATGTGTGTACTTTGAATATGTAACACACTTTGATAGAATGAATATTAGAATAACAATTTATTGTATAACTAGGTGGTTGCCTGCGCAAATGTGCGAGCTATTGTTTTTTCATTGTATTACATTTTATATGATGATGTTGATCTCAAAATTTATCTTAAATTTGTTGATAATTTTGAGATCAACTATCTTTGTAGAGCTTTCTTACCAATTTATTTTACCTTTGTTTTTTCGTATACCAAATATATCACCAAAAAGGTCACGCCACACGGCAACGTTTGACCTACTCATCATGGGTTTTGATGAAATACAACATGGATTCTGCCATTTTGTTGTCATTGTAGACATTCCTTTCCAATTTGTCAATAAATCTTAAACCTGGAATACAAATGAGTATTTTTTTAAAAATCCGAGTATTGCATCCATAAGACTATATATCCCAATCCGAATACGAAATAGGTAAAAATAGTATTGTATTACAAATATCAAATCTAATTCTCAATAAAATAACTCAAAAAAAAAAAAAAATCACACATCTAGGATAGGCAGAACTATTTGCGTGTCGTGCAATCAACCAGTCCGGATTATCGTAGCTCGCATCCGCCGAACTTCAGGAAGCTCAGGGTTCAGCAGAATCTGGGTACAATTGTACATAGTCATAGCCTTCCAACCATCACGCACCTCGAAGATTCTAGCAAACCTTACAACACAAATGTTTACTTTATGCCTACTACGTGACAAAGAAGTCACGATCTCAAAAGCAACATCGTTGCGCATGAGCAATTGCAAACGAACATCACTGCGCAAGATTAAACGAACTCTAAATACAATGTTGCTATTGCAAAAATATAAAACCAAAATACAAAGGAGAAAAATTTCGTACGATTCATTTCGAAGTTCAAGATACACCTCTCCCCAGTCTTGATCAAACGTCGGACAACTATGCGTAAAAGTTCCAACCACCGCAATATGACCAATCAGATCTACCAAACACGAATTTACTAATTGAATTCAGAACGATTCAAAAACACACACAAAAATTATATAAAATACGAAGTGGGTACGACAAATATACCAACACAAAAGGTAGGATCGCGAAGACCAGCATGAACATCACCTAACTCAACGAAACCAAAAACAGTTATCACCAGTAATGGATGAAATTTTAACAAAAGAAGTCGATGAGTTCCACAAGACTTTAAAATCATGCTACACTTATAGGGATGATAATTATTTCGGTGATTTATTGGATCTACGTAATTAGGTAATATCTCATAAAACTTATGTTGACAAAAGTAAAATCTAACATATAAAATAGATCAAAATTTCAAATAATGATGATGAAACTACTCTATAAAACTCAAAATCATGAATTTCAATTGTTGCAAAGGACCAAAACATTACATTTTCATTCTATAACAAAACTAACCCTCAAGTTTAGGGAACACTTCTTCGTAAACAACATTCAACGTCTTCCGTTGTGGCTTATTATCTTTATCCGTTACCAAGATCTTCAACCCCGACCTCGAAGTTACCCTTGACAAAGCCACGTACAATTGGCCATGTGTAAAAACCGGTTTTGGCAGAAACACCCCTACCTTTGCAAGTGTTTGACCTTGGCTCTTGTTTATGGTCCTCGCAAAAGCCAAAGTGATTGGAAACTGTTTACGTCTCATCCTAAACGGGAGGCTCGTTTCCGTTGGAGACACAAAAATCCGGGGTATAAGAACCTTCTCTCCAACCTTATCACCCGTAATGACTCTTGCTTCGATAACATAATTGGCCATCTGGGTTATAAGCAATCTTGTTCCATTGCACAAACCATTCTTAGGGTCAATGTTTCGGAGCAACATTATCGGCGTTCCAACTTTCAAACGCAGCTCGTGGTTTGGCAACCCGGATATTTTCACTGAATTCAGAAATTCGTCGGTATAGATCATATTACCAGGTACACGCTCATTTTCGGGGCCGGAGCTTAGGGATGGAACCTCAGATGTCTCATCACTATCGAGCTCTCGATCGGTCGTGTCAATACTATCACAAATTCGATAGGTTCTTTCGACACCTAGCGCATGCAAAACAATCGTTATTATACACGATTTAAACCCATAACACACTGTTATAATTATAAATACAATAAAAGTAAGAAAAAAAACCTAGTAACTGCGATAACATGTAGTTATTTATGACTTCTACATCATCGTTCCGTGGACTTAAAATAGCTCTTTCTTGGAAGAACCTGGGATCTGTTTTCCCCGCATACGATCGTCTATAAACTTCGGTGACTATTGCTTTAATCGGATCTCTGGAATGTCAATCTCTGATTCGCCTAAACTATTCTCATTTATCTTCCCGTCACCAATATCCAATATCCATTGTGAAAATTCTACCAGATCATGCATTTCCTTACTATTATCTCCTGGTATTAACCGCATATTCTTTGTAAGCCTCAACAGCTCACAATCTGGCCAAAGGGTGGACGAATTCAAAGTTGCCATGACAACTTCTACCCTCCCAGCATTCGGCATAACCGGCAAGATCTGCCTAAAATCTCCACCGAAGACGATTACTTTACCACCAAACGGCTTGTCGCATTTCATGACATCGCGTAAGGTCCTGTCTAGGGTCCCAAAGCAATCTTTGTTGATCATCAACGCTTCATCCCATATTATCAGTTTCGTCTTCCTAATCAAATCCACTAAATTAAAATCGGATTTAATGGAGCACGTTGTAAACTTGTTGACCACGATAGGTATTCCAAACCTAGAATGGGCAGTCCTACCACCTTGCAATAACAACGCGGCGATGCCACTCGACGCAACATTGAGAACAATTAGACCCTTAGAACGTAGAGCAGCACCAAGCAAACTCCAGAGATACGTTTTTCCGCTACCCCCGGAACCATACACAAAGAACATCCCTCCACTGTTTTTATACACAGCTGCTAATATCTTATCATAAATTACCCTTTGCTCGTCTGTAACGGTTGCTATCAACTCATCGTACCTACGCCGTAAATCCTCGCGATCGTAGCTCTCTTCGTCCCTAATAAGTGGGTTACGGTGCGTTTCCATGACCATGTCGTCTGGGAACGGCATAGGGGTGAAATTTGCAAGAGAACTCCCACTGGCAAGTAGCAATTTCTCTATCTCAACCAAGGCAAAGTTCTTGATTTGATCATCCGAAATCCTCAACTCTACACAAACCCTAGCAGATATTAGCTAACATAACAAACAACACCGACTAAGAATAGTATATATGTATCGGTCTTAGAATTTACCGTACCTCGGTTCCCGGTGTTTTTCCTCTGCTGGTACAGAACGTCCCCCGCTAGGATCCGCCAAGTCGCATCCCAAACCCTCGATGGTATGACAATGCTATTTGTAATCAGCATGATCACAAATAACCGACGAATATACTTCTGCGACGCCCAAACATCGGCCTCGTTAATAGCATCGATGTATTCTTTATCATCATCCAACAAACCATAAGCATAGCAAGCCTCTTTGAAGCTTTGGTATTGAGTCTCCTCCACGGTCATTATATCCTCGTAACTCTTTGGCCCTCTCACTATGTTCAACAGAAGCCTCAAATAATAAGCCTCACCAACGGACATAGGGACATACGTCACTCTTCCTAGCGCAAATTTTGCTCGAACACTTAGAGTCCACGTTCGTTTATTTGCAATCCATCTGAACTTCTTAGGGATCTCCGCGTATGTTAAAACCCTTGCCTCTTCAAAGTTCTTGTTGCATTCCATCCAAGCGATGAACTTAGAATGACCAGCCGAACGACGATTTACCACATCCTCTGCCGGATCATCTTCGCTAAAAATGACTTGTTGCTGATTTGGCAAATGAAACGGAATTTTCACAACGGAAACCGTTCGATAGTGTGTTGCGAAAGACAGAAGACGCCACGTTGACTCGTAAGCTGAGATATATCTGGCAAACCAAAATATTAAAAATTAGTAACATGTCGATGAAGTAACCTAGAGAAAATAAAATAATAAGGACAATAATATAATAAAAAATTAATCCACCTGCAGCTAAAATGTTTTTTGATCTCGTCGTTATCATCATCATTCTCGACAGTGGCACGTACGTAATCCGCCCATTTATGAATGTACTTGAAGAGGTATTTTACGGAACGTGATTGTATACACCATTCAACATTAATATGGGCTCTATAACGGAGTGTTAGATCTTTGTTATAAGGGACCACGTAACCATTATCACAATTGAAACCTTTTTTGGTAACAGACCTACCATCCTCGCGTCTTCTATATATAGGATAGCCCACATCGTCGATCTTAGTGTGTGTAATGAATGATTTGGGAAAGAACTTTGTACACCTCCCTTCCGCCAATACAAACACTACTCTTATTGAGTACACCACACGGTCCATGTATCATTACATCACTAACAACGTCATACAAATATGGCTCGGTCGTCTTATCAGGTATTTCCGCACAAATGATATTGTCGATATCATCACTGGTGGGTAGCTTGTGACCAGGCTTCATGAAAAGCACAATATGTGCGTGAGGCAATCCTCTTTTCTGGAATTCGATTGTGTATATAGCTACATACATAAAAAAAAACAATTCATAAGAATCCTTATTGCAGCATAGGCTACTCAACAAAAATCGTCAGGGACCGTAAAAAAAAAAAATTACCAGCAGACACGCCTCCTAGCACATCCTTCTTCGTCAACTGATATATGAGGTCTTCCAGCTTCATCTTGAATATTCGGCAACATATGTCTGGCCTATCCTCAGCTTTTAACCCGTGTCTGTCTAAGTGTCTAGTAATCTCAGGCATTTAGGATTACACGTGAACGTTATAAACAGGTCAGGGAAACCAAAGTATTTGCATGTCGTCATTGCATCTAAATAATGCTGCAACAAATACCCCGTACCACCGGTAAAAGACGACGGTATAATTATCCGTCGTCCTTGTGCCGAAAAATCAGAACCACCCTTCACAACAGTTTTGTGAATCTGCTAATAACTCTCCGACCGGAGCTTCTGCTGGTTAAAAAAAAGATACCGAAGCCTGTTCGTTTCAACCATCGTGTATGCGTCCACCAAAAACTGTTGATAAAGCCTTCCTGACATAACAATTATTGGTGATTCACCGAACCGTTTCTGTATGCGGTAAGCAAAAAACTCACGCATTGTTACATGTTTTCTTTTTCGTCCATCCGTATCGACAAACCCAATGTCTATTCCCAGCCTAAAACCATCCTCACCGTAAGGAAACAACAATGGATACTGTAGGGCTAAATATGCGGGGTGAAGTTCACTTATTCTATGTAACTTTCCGGTATTAGTCTGGATAACTATATCCCGTGTCTCAGATCCAATTTCGAAATCACCGGGGATCAAAGCAGCTACTTCATCGGCTGACGGAAGATTAGTAGTTCTTGCGTCAGACTTCCTATCACACGTTAGAGTTAACCTTAGACTGTTCTTATTGTTCGCCAAATCAAGCCGGTCTCGTGCACTCCGAAACGCCTTAACATGACAGTTGTGTCTATCCAACATGTTTTTAAGCTGGATAACAATCGTCTCTCTAATACCGGTACCGCCAGGGACAGCGGCCTTCCTGTACCAAACCCAAATCAGGAACCCATACTGTTAAGAAAATCAAAATAATCTTATAAATCGAGGATATATCAAGTACCCGTAAGCCGCAATCCTGTTAGATACTTCATTTGCAGTATCGTGTATGTAAAGTTGCAAAAACGCTGGAGCTTTTCCAGGCGATGGGAGTAAGTCACCCGCCCTGTGGTAGTTCTCTCCACACATTCTATATAAGAAAGGCCCCATGCCATTGTTGATGGAATGGTCAACCTTTCCTCCAAGGGAAGTGAAAGAAAACATCATGTTATAGGCTTGCACATATTCAAGAAAATGATCCCTCTCTCCACCAGTATTGTATAACAATACTAACAACGTTTTCGGTGGAGTTTTTAAGAGAGGAAGTACTACTTTTCCCTGACCGCAGCACATCGAGAACAAAGGTACCGACTGGGCAAATCTTTTCCCAAGTCTTTCTCCGTACCACATATAGGATTTACAATTTCGACACACGTAAATAGGATCACCATCGTCATAGTAACCTACAAAACCATAACCAACTGTTACAATATCCAACGAACAACAATAACATGCTAAGGACTACATCTATATCCAAACTAAGATCACTACCTTTATTTGTCAAACCGGGATCAATGCTTGTCTTAAAATCCGTCCTAGTTAATCCTTCATAGGAAACTTCCATAGGGTCACCAGTCACCTTATCCTTTCTACGTGCCTTGGCCTTTGTCCTCGGGTGGGCTTCTTTCTCAGGATTATCATCGTCGGATTCTGAACCATTGCCATCTTCATCGTCGGTTACATCAAAGGAGATAAATCTTTTTTCGTTGATAGAGTCGTTCAAAATCTCTAGATTTTTTAAAAAACATAAAAAAAAAATTAGTATCTAAGCGCTTACTACACGATCCATGCTAATAAAACAATTTTACGAATAACTTAACTTATAGCTCGATTCTCGGCCCTTATCTTTCGTATATAAGACATCCTGTTCTGTCTCGCAAGACGACATTCATGTTGGTGTGAATCAACATCAACAATGGCTTGGTTACTAATCGCCTGATGAGTGATGTAGTTGGCAATCATATCGGGAGGAGCATACCTATGCATTGTTGTGTTCGCACCTAAGAGTCGACGGCATTAATACAATGCTAGGGTTAATAGTAACACAACGAAAAGAAGCAATTCATAACTTACGTAAGCATGGGACATGGGAAGTCGCGGATGGAGATACAATAGTTTTCTTCTTCCTAGGGGTATAATGACGTTTGGTCTTCATTAATAAGAGTTTTACAAAACCTGTTTGAAGCTATGATATAAAATGAGAACTTCTTCAAGTTAACCTATGAATCGCTAGGGTTAATAATAAGACTTATATACATAGGGATACAACTGAACGAATATAACTTGCTATAGAATATTTAATATAAAGCAATTAAGTAAAGATTTGGATAGAATACAAATTTAGGTATAATCTATTTACATTTTTACTTCGCAAAATCAAAATTTAACTTTTTTCGCACGGTATAAAGTAACACATGGATTCAGCCAATATCTATTCTATTTTTTTTTCGCAAAATAGAAAATTGACATTTTTATCGCGTGCTATAAAACTAACATTATAGTTCGCAAAGTACATTATTGTAACATAGATTAGAACCAAATATAAATTAAATATTCTCTAAACGCAGTTTCTATTGAATGGAATATTATAAAAACCTTAAATCTCAAAAACCGAACGAATATCAAATAACCATATATAAGAATCTTAAGCAAATATCATATTTCAAATAATTAGCAAATATCATATTTCAAATAATCGGCAAAGAATGTTATCTATTCTTTATCAAATGTTTAATTCCTCTTCCCATTATCGTGTTAAGTTAGTTTTTAACAAACCTTGACATTCCATCAAACCTACCTCTACTTATCGTGCATAAATTATCTCACAGCCTACCCGTATATAAAATACTCAGGCAATACGTATTCGTACATTCATTCCAAGTTACTCTGAATTTCGTGGTCATCACATGGCAACATTTTACCCTAATTAATGATAGTTAGTGCGGTCGTAAACATAACACGGCTATTGCATTATCATTGCCACACCGACTCTCGCATCGGCTCCAACAACCAGTATTTTAATTTTTCGGGTTACACCAATACAACATTTTATTCTTTTAGGGTTGATATTTTTCTATGCGATCACGCTATCACGCCAAAAATCGAAACAAAAACCTCGATTATAACGAAACAGTAATTAAAAAATCTAAGACCTCGTCTCAAACGCAGTACGTAACAAAATAACAATGTTGCATAAAAATAATTAATTCTTAATGCCATAATCTTCGTCTGGGTTACTGGACCTAGACTTCATCACGACCTTGCTACCCTTCTCGTCCTTTTACTTGGTAAGCTGCAAGACAAAGGAAAAACTATCACATAGGAAACATATGTTTATCGTAAACAACAGCCAAAACAACACATCGATAATACAATAACTTACTTTCCTTTGAGATCGGATGCTTCTCTTATAGGAGGTTCTACAATGATCTAGGTTGGATAATCAGAAGTTACTTTCCTCCTCCCTGGAAAAAAAGTACTAAATAAATAAGTGTTTAAAGACAGACACGATGACATCCGTAAATTCTCGATACACTATCGAATTGAACAAACGCCATATCAATTACCTGAGAAAAGCTTTATGACACCCCACTGAATCAAACAAATGATCAGGCCACCAGCACAATTGCTAATATCAGTATAGAATTTCAAAGCCCTATCTCCATGCAAGATACACGGTATATGAACATTACTACGATCAAAACACAACACACGTTAAGAAGTTTGAGCTTGGTATCCACCCAAAAACGCATACGATAAACAACAATTCCCGTGTATATAATTCTGGATTACCTGGAGTTTCTTATCTCGAAAGTTATTTTTAAGACCTCAAAATCCTCGGTAAGCATATTATGATTTGGGTTGAATTTACCGACGTTAATAACTTCTCCGATCAGATCTACAAATCATTCAATCAGTTCTAACGCTACACATCACTTCAAAAGTTACGATAATAGCATGAAAACGTACCACACAAGTAATTAGCTTCAAATGAAGGAGCAAGGACGTCGCTGAAAGCAACAAAATAAAAAAAAACCCTTCCACACTTCGCCGTCACACATACGACTTTAGTGGATTCATGGAAGTAGATTCTTGGAAAAAAAGATATATAACCACCTGGAGACTTCTGGTGAATCACATCAAATTTATGTATACTAACCCAATCACCTTCACGAAGCTTATCATTAAAGATTCCATAAAGATCTTTCGTCACTGTTGCATGCACTCGCTTGCCCTAGTAAAAACAATAAAACCCCAACATTATAAACAATAAATTAACATATGTACAAATTCCAAACACATTGAATACCAAATCCACCACTCACATGTTCATCGCATAGGATGAGCTCGATAACTCTACCGATTGGGTTTGTAGAATAAGTCCATAGACGTAGGATCTTGACGAATATCGCCGCCGCGTATCTCATCGGAACCAAACACTCAACACCATGACCATATAACTGCTCGTTAGACAGCACGCACTCCTGTACCTTATCTAGACTCTTCAAATAGGTCCCGAACTCCGCATCTGCGGTTTTGACGTCGCTCACGTTATCACACATGTCAAGAGAGTTTTTTTTCTAGAAAACTATCCAAACCTGCTGCATAGAGATGGATCATATTATAATTGATACCGGCGACAAAAATAAAAACAAAGACGTAGTCCCAAAAGAACACGCTATTTGCAAACATGAGTTTAATATTCTGTCACGAAGCTAACAACTACCAACATCAAGAACCTAAACAAATAACTAATGTTGTTTTAACTATATAATTTGTATACAAAACATACCTCCTGCCATGAATACATTACCCGTCCACGACATTGTGGCCGCAGCGTGGATTATAACACAAGAAAAGAGATTATAGCGAGAACTACATATATATACGTAAAACCCTAGGTCTAATATCGCGATCTATGGATATATGTAAACCCCCACAATGTATATCACGAATTTGTCAATATTAACATAAACCCCCACAATGTATATCACGAATTTGTCAATATTAACATAAACCCTCAAAATGTATATCACGAATTTGTCAATATTAACATATTCTTGATCAGATATTCTCCTTTATTCATTCCAATCCATATAAATTAGATACTATTATCCATATAAATTAGATATTACATATTGTATATAAACGGGGCTAATCTGTTAATAAGATTTTTTCCTAAATTAATAATATATTTAGTATTAAAATGAGGCTTTCTGCTGGGCTTACTCTTAACTATCAGGCCTATACAATGAGAGGTATCAACGATCCACGATCCCAACGATGCACAAATTGTATTAAAACCCTATGGGCCAAACAACTATCTAACTAACTCTGAACCGTCACTATATGGGCTTGGAAGTAACAAAAAATAGCTATATTATATGGGCTTTGTAAGGCCTATTTATAGTATGAGCTATAGGGCTACTACATAAATCGATATGTGCCTAATAAAAGTGTTTACAATTCCAAAACTGGTGTATAGAAAGACCATATATGTAAAACATACACATATGTTTTACAAAGAACATACATGTTCTCCATGTTCAATACAAAGGCAAAAAAAAAAAAAAAAATTCGACTTTGCATAGGGGCGGCAAGTAAGAATTCATAAAAATCCAAACGGTACACATGATTTTTCAACGCAGAGATATTATTTGTTCATTACACACTTTTCTAACAAAACCTGAATACAAAACATACATTATACAACAACGTTTCAGTTTATTAATTTAAGAGAATTAAATAACCGATCAATCAATAACCGAACCATGTCGGTTCGGAGTAGAAACCTGCAAAGTTCGATTTACAAATTAATATAAGAGCATTACAAAATTTCAAAACATTACCAAAGCAAGATCAAAGATATTCAATTTAACAAAGCAAGATCAAAGATATTCAACCAACAAATTAACAAATATTTCTTACGTGTCTCTGAACTCCGCAACTTCAGGAGCAGGTGGGTCCAAGTGAAACTCTGAACAGCCAGGGACAGATTTTAGACAATTCTTCGTGACACCACCACCTACATGTTACGGTAATATAGAATGTGTGTCACGACTAAGCATAAGAGGAGCATATAGCAGTGTAAGAACATGTACAATACTATCTTACACGTATATACTTGGACCTTCCAGAATCGTAAAACGCATATCTTAGGGTACCGTCTATCCAATGTCCAACAATCGTAGATCTCCTTAGCCATTGACCCCGATGCGTTACATGTAACGATGTAACCGCTGGAGAATCGTAAAGATTTTACCACGATATATCATCAATCAAAAACATGTACAACTAATTAAACTATTTCTAAAAGCCACAAGGGTTATATATAAACTTACTCATCGTCGATAAGACTAAACGCCAATTTGTAAGTTTCTTGACCATCTCCAAAAAGATACCCAACAGAAGACACGCATCCGATCAAATCTAAAGATACCAAAAAACAAACGATTGAAATTGGTCATCGACTTCAGTGGAATAAAGATTAACTGAAACCGAATGTATGATTAGCAACCAACCAATTAACACGGTAGGGTCTAGTTTGAAGTTCAGAACATCTTGAAAACTCCGAGTATCCAAAAAAAATCGATCTTTTTTTGGAGCAACATTCTCGACGATAGTGGCGTATTTAAACACAATCTGGTACTTATGACTGGTAGTTTTCAAAATACCACCAGAATGTCTCACGCGAAACCCAAAGAAGATTTTCCAATCACCTTCTCTGATCCTCCTTTCGTAAATGGCTACTTCCGTAGGCAATATCGAGGCACCAATTCGCCGACCCTAAACCAAAACTATCATGATCAAATATCGCAATCTACAATTCCGTGAATCAAAATTCTCATCTTAACTTAGTATATAATCTACAGTACTTATGCACCTGTTAGAATAAGATCTCGATAACTTATATTTTTGTCTTGAACAATCATCTCGATACCGTCACGACCATCCGTGTAAGGTACACGCCACAGTCGAAGAATTTTTACATCCACCGCGTAAACCGTCCCGACAAGATACAAATCGTCGAGCGTATCCCTAGCAACTCTCTCCATGAATTTTGAGAATTAACAAAAAGTATCAAACCTGGTTCTGTTTTACGGAAACGCTAAGTAACTCAGAAAATGTTAATTTAAACATAGAAAGATGAGCCCATTAATACCACAAATAGAATCTCGAGAAATATTTCGAACAGACGGAAGTTCAAAAACACTCATCATTACAAACCTAACCAAGTGACAACGTGTCAAAAATACATACCGTATATATTTTTAAAACAATATATATGTGATCAAAATTACCGGATAATCTACCAGACAAACTATTACAGAATCGATCCTATTTCAAGCAAGAAATCATTAGCTACAACCGAGATATTCGTGAAAAGACACATCAACATTACTTGTGATCGATGCATATCAAAATGACGCAAGTCTGTACAGAAGCATAGATTATATCGTATACAAATAAGATGTTTCTTTTTAAAAAAATTAATTTAAAAACGGACCTACAAATCCTGGATCGCCAGATAATTCAGCACCCTTTAATATATTTCACTAAAAACGTTAAATTTTTGCCCATATAAATTCTTTTTATAATTCACACTGTTGGGCCAACAATGGCGCTATACCTTATAGTTTTTTGATTATTTGAAAAATAAAAAAGTGTATACATGGTAGAGTAGTGTAAAAAGACACCAGTTAATACAGTGAGAGATTAAACACCACCAACACGTATTAAATCTCGACACAGTAAATGTAAACCAAATTAGGAAAAGAAAAATCAAAACGTCATGAATTATAACGCCGACCATCACCGATGATTTAGCACAATCTTATTCACGCAATAAAAAAAACAATGATTTAAAAAGAGTGTTTTTCGCCCACTAACGCCAACAAATTATAGACTTAATATTCTACAATCAAAAGTATTTGTTTAATCATAATGTTATCGGTTACTCATTGACCACAATTTTTTTTTTTGAAAGTATTAATTGATTGCTAACAGCCCATACAAAAAAGGTCAAAACATTCAACTATAGGCACGTATATGGTCGCACGTACCCGGTGCAATAAATTATAGCAGCCAAACAGGCCATCTAAAACTATCCTAACCCCTGGATTTACTCGTGCTACAGCCCAAATTAAAACTAAATATAAAACTGCAAAAAAATAAATGATAGATAAACAGAGCATAGATTTAAATAAACAAAGTAGAGTAAGTTCCGAACCTTAACATATTACATTATCATAAACATAAATGAAATAAGTTTCAAATAACATCAAAAGCCGGTGTATATTTATAAAATAACACCAAAATTCTTGGATAAACGCATGGCACATCCAACAAATCAGCTACGCCCACAGAGAGAGAACCTATAACATATTTAAATATAATTTTGTCAGAACACAAACACCATACAAAACATAATTGTAAACAAAAACATTTAATCACTCACTTCGCTTTAAACTCTTTGACATCCTCGCCATCGTGCTTAAATGTAAACTGGGAACATGGATCATAAGAACGAAGCACGTGCGAATGGACCTCATCACCTATGAACACAAGAACAAATCAAACAATCTCCATCAGTTACCAGATAATCAAAGATTGTACCTCGAGCTTTGCTTATCTGCCAAAATCTCAGCACGTAGATGACTGGCCTATTTTCAGCCATAGCCAAATTGTAAGCGCTTTCGAAGTCTTTGGCAAGCTGACCACGTGCAATGCACGGCAAAATGCCTTCTTTACTGTTTTAAAAGATAACACATGTATTAAATACCTAAACGAATTACACAAAAACATAAATAAAAAAACTAAACTTATGTATGGTCAAGCAGCTCGAAGCATAAGTAGAAACGCGAATCATCATAGGCCTCAGGATTAATCTCCTCTAATTTTCCAACGGAATGGACTGCACTGATAACATCTAAATCCCAAAATAACACAGAGATTAATAATCCAGATCATAAAATCCATATCATTAAAAAAACAACAATGAATAAATACACTAAAACAGTAAAAAAAAACTTACCAACTACACACCGAGAGTCAAGAGCACCCGTCAAGATATCGAAAAAGTTACAGCAGTTAAGAGTCAAGTCTTTAGTACCCATCCAAGTGGGCCTGACTTCCGTACCATGCGAAACCTCTATCCTTACACCATAGTCCCCAAACCGAACCGCACCAAACACGTGCTTGACATCAAAGTATCGAAGGGAGTACCAATGTCCCTCCTTAAAGACCGTCTCGTATTTTCGCAATAGATCGGGCATAACCGTTGCAGAAATCCGAAACCCCTAAACACGATTTTTGTATAAAATTTAAAATAATCAATTAAGAGTTCCATAAAACAACACAATATGATGTTTCGTCCAGACGAAGTCAGTATTAAAACCGAATGACTGTAAGATGTTTTTGTAAAAGAATACGAAGGTTTATCTAATATTTTAAATCAACGCAGCATTGTAAAACTGTTCCTAATAATAATAATCCCAATCATCCTAATCTAAAGGCAGTAGAAAAAAAAACCTTAAAGTCAGCGAAAATCATCTCAAGCGTATCTCTGAAATCGTTGTGCTTCTTCCATAGACGAAGCAGTTGTACAGAGATAAAACATCCCTTTTTCCCAGCCTCCAAATCGGCTAGACCATGATAAAACGCCATAACTTCAGACATCGCAAGCACGGCTCTAGAGGTCTTAGACTTTTTGCTTTCTCTTTGCAAACTTCCGACACTTATCTATGGACAATGCCTTTAATAGCTAGTAAAACGGTGTCAACTACTTTATGATACCTAATAATACACACGCCGTTTTACACACGCCGTTTAGGAAAAATATTTACACCGTCATAATTAACTAAATAATATAACTACTAAATCCTTTAAATTATAATAAATCTTTTAGCCCCTTTTAGATATTCTGTCAATGCAATCATTATAGCTAAACCTATACATAAAGTACGGTACCCCAATCACAAATATATTTTATTGGGAAAGTTTCAGATTTACTAAAATCTAGCTATCCAAGTAAATCTTTAAACATTCGTCGTGCAGAAACAATGATTAACATTTTGATAAATATCGAAGCCTCGAATACTGTAAATATATAAACTAAACACCGTAAATATATAAACTAATTCATATATCCCAAAACTAATACAAAAACAAACACCCTTATCCGTTATTATTCCCCCTTTTAGTTATCTCGTTCTAAAAATCTTAATATTTTATTGCTAATAAACTGTTCCCTTGTTCTATATCCATTTAAACAATCTAATTAATAACCCTCGCTAACATTAGTCGCATGACACACGAATATCAGTTCAGAAAGTTTTACAAATATCAATATTGCAACTATTACGAATAATAATTATACATATCGGTCGACATATTAGAAATCCAAAAAACTACGAAGATGTATATACAGGCCAAAAACTTACATCCGAGACCCAAAGGCCTAGAAAAAAACGTGGCTTTCAAGTTCGAACCACAAACAAAAAGTATCCGGATATTTAACAAAAACAACATTAATTCCCAATAAAACCAGCACGCCGGATGATACCACCGAACACGCTATTGACGATTACGCATCGAGAACCTAAAAAGGATTAAATATACGGTCACCATATTAGACACCATCACTAAACAACAAATTTAAGAGCATTGCTATAATAACCGACCTCTTTTTAAACTCTCGAACCTCCTCGCTATCCAGACAGAATGAGAACTGTGAGCATCGGCAACAATCACGAAGTATAAACGACTGAACTTCACCAGCAACGTCGGAGAATAAAGGACCAACAACTCTCTAAAACACGTCAAAATCACGGTAATCTCAGCAAAGTATACCAAAACAATACCTCGACTTTCGCAGACTTGCCAAAACCTCAGAACGCATATGATCGGCTTATTCACAACCCGACTGTAGGCAGAATAGAAATCTCGAGCAAGTATCCCACGTGCCACACACGGTAGAATCGCACCTCTGTTTTAACACAGAGCAATGAATCATATAAAAAATGAAATGACACCAAATAAAAACACAACCAAAACAGAATCTTACGTATGATCAAGCAACTCAAAACGTAGATAGCAACGTGACTCCTCGTATGCGTTGGGATCGATATCACAAACTTCGCCGACGGAATGAACTGCTCCGATGACATCTAAACATGATTTTAGACAAACACATCAGACAAATACATATAACATAAATAATCCAATGAGTATTTGCGAGAATTAGTAAACCAAAAATTGATAACCAACTTACCAACTAAATATCGAACATTGGCAGCGCCTGCGAGGATATCATAGAAACTCGAGCAATGAAGAGATGTATTTTTAGCTCTACGCCAGACCGATATAACAATCGTGTCAGGGACAAACTCGACCCTGAGATCATAGCAACCAACTCGAACCGAACTCAGCACATCCTTAACTTCAAACAGTTGAAGCGAATTCCAATCGCCTTCTTTAAGAACATTCTCATATTTGTTCACCAAATCAGGCATCACTGTAGCGGCTATTCGGAAACCCTAGATATAAACTTGCGGCTACCAAATTAGATTACCAAATCTATTCTCAGCAAAAGAGAAAATCCGATATACTTAGTGATTGTGAACAAAGACAAAAGAAAAACCTAACCTTCAGGTCACCGAGGATCATCTCGAGTGTATCTCCAAAAAAGTTCTGCTCCTTCCAAATCCTGAGTATTTGAACACATACTCGCCAATCTCTTCCCCCAGTCTTTAGATCGGATAGATTATCATAATACGCCATAATCTAAGGTATATGATCGGCGATCTTTGGCGAATAAAGGGTAAGCTGCAAGTATTCACTAATACGCCAAACAAAAGCATGTTCTTTTTTTTTTATCTTGGGACCGACTATTTATTTATACCAATATCCATAAAAATTTTGTTATAAAATTTTATTAAAAATGCTTAATGTGTACCAGTTCCGGGTTCGGTCTACCAATATATTTTATTCTCGAAAATGACATCACCAGTCGGTATCAACCAGTATCCTGTGACATACACCGTATACTAAACCACATTCAAACACTAAAATACCCTACCAATAAAATAAAACCGGTGATTGTTGGTACACCAAAAAATAAATAACCCATAACGTTTTTTAGCAACACTAATAATCTGGATCGACGGGATTTCTCATTAAAAGAAATCTTTTTTGACTAAATAAATACACGATATATCGCATTAAAAGAAAGAAATAATTAAACACCACACAATTCTATCTGTTTTTTATTCTATAAAAATATCTTCCAAAAATCTAGGCATAATATATCATTCTAAGAAACAGAAACTGCAAAGACAACAAACACGATTATTACAACAGCGTTAATAACTCAACAGACAGAGACACACGTTACAGATATCTACTCCATAAACTTACCAAAGTGCTTCTGAGTTTGAACTCTACACTGATACGGACCCAAATGAAACCGGCCCATTATACCTCACTTAACTCACTTAACTTTTGTGCTTAACTAAACCAAAACTTATTACCCAATGGACTTATTAACGTCGGTATTTGGACAAATGGAAAAGCAAATGGGCCACAAAAGCAGTATAAACGAATCCAATAAATATTCTTAATCCCGTAAAAATAAATTCGCGAAAATATAAATAGTACTTCGCACAAGTGTCGATATCAATCGCAACAAACCCAAAAAATAAAAGATAAAACCAAAGCAACACAAATAAAAGATAAAAACCAAAAAAACATAAATATAAATTGTATGGATCGTTCAAACGACATCAGACTCGGTAGGCGTATCTTGATCCGTGACTACACCATGACCATGCTCGACTCGTTTCCTTTTGGATCCCGGTGAACCATCTGCCTCGAAATCAGACATATCACCCGAATCCACGCGTTCCTCCACAATAATTGGTGGCTACAAAATAACACAAGAGTGTCACAACAACAAACATACAAATAGACACAACCATAATTAACACACACAACGGATCTACCTGCGAGTTGATTTCGTCACGGTACTTATCGATAATATCACCGTCTCTTGAGATAAGATCAACAACAAACGACGACTTAACCTTGTTCACATTAGCCTCAGAAACAGCGACTTTAAAAAGCATCTCTTTATCTATCAGACCGGCCAAGGATGGACGCAGGGCCACAACACCATCCTATTTCGTTTGCAATGAGCCATTAGCATAAAAACCACAAAACTAATTGTCCATTTGTCTAGAACAAAAAGAACTAACCTCTACAACCTCGTCATACAACTCCTCGGCAGTTTTTCCAATAAGCTTTTTCCCCAATGGATCGAAAACTAATAAACTCGCACAGCCACCGTACGCGTCCGAGACTTCCAGCACAAGGAAGTAGCTACACATAGATCAAAAAGACTAACGTAAATCTCAAAACCACAAAAAGGAATCCAAGACAAAAGTAGATCTATTCAAATATAACTATAAATAATCAAATACCTAGCAACAACGTTGGTAACATCTTTTTTGCAATGTAGACATTTCCAAACAGGCTGATCAAGATCGTCGAGCCTATCGGGATAAGGAAAAACTTTCCTATTGCACTTTTTGCAAGCTATGTAATACCAATTATTGTTATTACCAAGGGACGTCACGGTCGCCAAGGTCAGAAATCTCCCCGGCTTCACATTAATAGAAAGATCAGTCTAGACTACACAACATCAAGTAAAATATAGATGTCATTCAAATGCGTAGGCATACCTTGGTACAATCATGTAGTCCACTAATAGACACCCTCATATACTTAAAACCCAAAAACTCGTCATACAACGAATCTTCTGAAACAATAGATCCTCCATTGTCGCTAGGGACCAGCTGAATTCTGTCTATCGGTAGCCTATCAAAATTAATAACATCCGTTAGACCAATTACAAACAAATCAAAAAGTTTGAAGACACAATCGTAAAGAAAAACAGAGAGATCAATATACTTGGACACAAAATTTTTCGCATAGGGACTTTTTGGGTTCAGCAAAATTTTGGTGGTATCCAACGAATTCGTAATGTTTATATCCCCTACACAACACGTAAATTAGAGGATAGTTACATATTACTCAAACATTGAGTACATTCATAAAAAAATCTTCCACAATAGATATTGGAGGCATCAAGTTTAACAATAAATCTCACCACGGTATTCCCTGACGCTTGCAAACATGATAACACAGACAACAACCGAAGCGGCATTATGTTTTACGTGTTCCGAAACCTGTCTGGCGTAGTCTCCCCAGAAAACACATTCCAATTGTCGACCCCTAAATTACACAAAACATAAAACGACAATTAATAAATTATAATGAGTGTTGCACACGTTACCAAAATATAATAATTGTTCAGGCTTACTCGGTATCCCTAAGCCCAAACTTAAGTCTAGATCGAGACTTCCCTTGGGTTTTAGTTTCCTCAACATGGCCCACATACACAACCTGACCAATAGTATCTGATCACATACAAAAGCATCAGAGTCTTGGTTAAATACAGCCAAGACAAATTTTTTAGTGTTTTAAACCAACCAATCCTATATTCACTTACCAACTAAATACCGGCGATCGTAATCATCCGATAAAATCTCTTCAAAACCTATATAAAATCTATCCGGGACAGTAGATGGAAAGTCCAAACACTTCGTAACCTTGGTAGTAGAGTAAAAAACTATCTTAAATAGGGATCGACGCGTGCAATACTCCCCCTGGACTTCGGCGAGCTTGAAAGTATCGATGAATACAGCTTGACCCTCTTTTAGTTCTTTGGCAAAGAACTTAGTATGATCTTTCTCGACAGTTGCATGGATTCTATCACCCTAAAACAAAAAGGATCATTATTAATAAGTTTAGATTGAAATTTGCTACAACGTCAATTAGTTTATAATATAATCTTTACCTCTTGATCAAGCAAGATCATCTCGAGACTACTTCTGCCCTTGCCTTTGAAACCATCCCAAACCCTAAGCACACGAACTTTGATCTTGTAACTATCAGAAGGCGGTTGAAGCCCCTTGATGAGAACCGAAAGAGAAGGTTTTCTACTAAAAATCGACATTGCAGAAAACTATGTAGATTTATCTCAAGAAGATTGATATGGCGAATACTTGATCGTGGCCGAACAGGTATATTTATACGCGATATAAGACCGACTATGAATATATGTTAAATTATTTAAGCATCCTAATAAATAGATGATATACATATAAATCACGAAAATGTATAAATCCCATAACGATAACAACAAAAACGAAGACTTTCTAAATAGCTTGGAGTAGTCTACGGAGAGGATTCCTAAAAATATGTAAATTATACATATCCAAAAATATGTAAATATGTAAATTATACATATCCAAAAATATGTAAATATGTAAATTATACATATCCAAAAACATGTAAATATAAGAAATTAATTTTTAGGGTTAGAGATAAGAACGAATCACACGATAACAAAGATAAATGACTGCATTTACCAAATATACATATCAAGTATCTACGAAATTACAAAATGCGTTTTACCAAATGCCTTTTACACAATCGAGACATCACTATCACAGCCGACCCATCAATCCCATAGACCGGAGATATTACTGTGAAAGTAAACCGATGTACAAATCAGTTGCACATTCATTGGTTTACATATAAAATAGCAAATTCTTTCTATTATTTATAAATCACACTAATTGTTTTGTCTATAGTGTATGATCGTACTAAACACAGGCTTAACGAATAACACAACTTCTTACTTTGGTATTTATAATCAAGCGCAGGATACAGAGTATATCTGATTTATAACGTATAGGCTATTAACAATAAACAATGTACACTGGAAACATAAGATACAAAAACTCAGACACCGGAGATCTAGTGTCTGGGAGCTCCATGCGACTGAAACCCCAATTGAGTCACCGTTATGCTTCTTAAAATTGTTAACGAATATAAAGACATCGTCTTAATTGCAACACAAATAATCCAAAACGTATAATAAAAAACCCTTGATATCAAAAATTAATATAACTAACACAAGAAATTCCTTAGAGACCTAGCGAAATCAAAACACTTGTTACCATCGATTAATATAATTAATGCAAGAAAGTCCTAATAAGAGACATAATTAAAGTACAAAGCTCTTAACACAGAATCTTCTAATTTGGAGCAACGGGTGCATCAATCAACCCTAACGCAATGCACTCTTCGCTGGCTCTTGCGAACGTCAGATATAAAACACCATTCACTGTCTGGATGTCTTCGAAAGACGTCGGTCCTCTAACAATAGACAATAAACTTCTTAGGTGGTAGAGCTCACCATGTCGTGGTGGCAGGTATGCAAGCCGCACGTCATCCTCGATGCATCTACGACGGCGTCGTGGGAGCCACGTTTTAGTCTTCCGATGCCAACAAAATTCCTTTGGAATTTCCGTGTAGAGAAGACCCCTAGCTTCTGCATACTGTCTGTTACAATTCATCCAAGCCAAAAATTGTGTATTCTTAACAACCGGTTTATAACCATCCTCTGGATCATGATCCATGGATATCGTACTCTGGTTCTGCGGTAGATGAAACGGTAAGATTGTCATCTTAAACAATGTCCTGCTCGCATTAAAACAAAATAGAATTATTGAATAAACGTAATCACAACAATCAACTAAGTATATTACTAAAATCTGTAAATAATATCTCATACGATTTCCGACCTTTTTATTTTTGCGTCGACTCTTCTATCACCAATCATGTATAATAAGTAGTAGTTATATATAGGTACACCGACCCTAGCGTGGTAGGGTTTTATTTTATATGCACCGACGTCTCCAAAAATCCGTGTAACAAAGTTTTAAAATTTTTTTAATATATTCGATATCACCCGATAATATATATAAAAAATTTAAATAACCATAAATATATATACCACTATATAAAGTCTAAATCATCTTGTATATATATAACTTTTTAATGGTTGCGAACTTATAAATGCACTGTTTTATAAATTTTATAACAAAATTGTGACCCAATAATTAATAAACAAATTTGTTGGCCCTAATAATCCATGGCTTACCCCGCTTGTGTTCTGGGCCAGGACACGCATATTATGTTCGACAACACTAATATTATATGAAAGTGCACGTTGCGAACCATCTAAAACCTAAATAAATTTTGTAAACCAACTATCGTGGAATAACTCATAGGTTTAACAGCCACGATCATAATGTCAACATCCTCACCAGTCATCGCAGCTTTAACATGCTATTTCAAACGTATTATTTCAATCATCATAAAGATAGTCAAAGAATTTAAAAAACGGGGCTTAAATGTTGAGTCCAGAACATAACATCTATTTTCTTGTCACCGTAACATAATCACACCGAATACAACTGGCGTAGGTATCCGTTGTCCATAAACATGTCCCGTAAACATTCGGCTTCCGGAAGAGAAGGATCCAATAAAACTTGAGTACACCTGTAAGCAGCGGTAGCCATCCAAACACCCTTATTTAGTATAATAGAAGCAAAATCTGATTATACAAATAACAACATCACCCGTGCATCTCCCCAACTTCTCAAGAAAGGGCTCAGAGTAGTCCATCTTCAAAACCACCCGTAAGCAGAAATACATGTTCGTTTTACGTGTACCACAAGAAAAGTGCTGATCAAGATATCGGAATTACGGTCTAAGAGAAAACACAACCGAAGGAGGTAGAACACACTAAACTATACCAAAACATACATGTGATCAATAAGCTCGAAACATACATCGCGACGTTTATTGATAGAATTCGAGTTACGCTCTCCAAAGTTCCCACCATTCACGACTCGGCCAATCAAATCTACGAATACAAAATTAAATCAGAATATATAAAATATGTCTAACCTAGGTAAAACCTTTTATTAACATCGACTCACCAACACACACGTCGGGATCCAATAATCCAGCACTAATACTCTTGAAATCAGCAAAAGAAAAACAATGACCAAGGCCTAGTGGTGGAATTTTAAAAAACTTTGTTGTTGGCGTGCATTGCACTCTAAAAGCGTGAGCAACCGGTCAAAACCCACCAACCACAGGTCGAAGATCAAAACCAGTAAAGTGGACCCAATTACCCTCCCTGATCCTCGCAACAAAATCATCGCTAATCTCTTCGCACAAAGTCGCCTGGATCTTATCACCCTTCATAAACAGTAGAGAGGAAAAAGAAGTCAGTTTAAGTCGTGTTAGAAAACCGAAAACAGAATATGAAAGTGTGGTAAACACCTTACTTTACGATCAACCAATAAAAGATTTATCAGTTCATCAACCTCGTTTACGTGACTAAATATACGAAGCACCTTAACCCGCGTACTCCATCTATAGGAATTCAGATTTAGGTCTGATACATCAAAAGTAACGCTGCGATATCGCCTATGAATAGCCCCCGAAAGCAGATGAGCCATTAGACGTCCCCGAACACCAACCTAAAAACAGAAAGACCTAATACAAAAAGTGCCAAAGGCTTACGAAGTTCCAAACCTTTGATATGAGTTAATATATATACAACAACATGATAAGTGCTATTCCTACATATAAGGTATTTTTCCGTATCCGATTATAATTGCGTCTCATCAAATAAAAGCTAAAATCAACAATATTCATAAAGCCAGTATTCCTTACGTATATGGTCGATACACGCGGTCGCTTAATCGTCTCATTTAGCGACTCTGACATCTCTGACTTTTAGACGTAGCTCCGCACTCATAATATTTGAAATTAATAACATTTGTTTTTTAAATATAGCTATATAATTTAGGAAATAATCTTATAAAAAGACCAAATTACTTTGATATCGCTTATTTTGAGTTCTAGCTCCGTACGCATAATATCCGAAATTAATAACATGAATTTTTATAAATATCCGAAACTAATAACATGAATTTTTATAAATTTAGTTATATAACTTATACCAAGTCTAATAATAATAGAAATATTACAAATCTATATACCAAAGCCGGATAATAAAATTACAAAATGATCAACCGATCAACTATGTCAAAATAAAATAATAAAATTTAAACGCCAAGCAAAAAACGCATGCATCAGGCACCATATCCGCTATCCTTCCGACACAATCGACGCTTCTTCCTTGGTAACCTAAAATAGTCAGGTTTAAAGTATTCAACATTAAAAAAACACAAAACCTCAAACCAATACACAAAAAAAAGAAAAATAAACAAATCGCAATATCAGAAATTATACCAACCTAGACTTAAACTCATCGACCTCGGGTATCAAAGGGTTTAGCATCACCCGAGAACAGGCAGTGGCCGAAACGGTCACTTTGTCTAAACACAAACAATCACAGATAAAAAAAAAAAAAAAAAAAAAAACAAATCCAAAAAGACGGCCAACGCAAAACCACAACCAAATATATCAAAATACCTTGGAAAAGTTCCACAAGACCCCATCTTATCACAAACACCACGATCTCACCGCGGGCAGCATTCCAGTCGTCGTAAAACCGTAAAGCCATATCCCCGGTCAATGAACATCGAAGACATACATCGCTATAAAAAAATGAGTTATATACCATCCAGGATAACCCACCAAAACCGACCCTAAATTTCTGTATAAAAACCGAGATACCTCTCATCACGAACATCGAACGCGATACTCCACACGGGCTCATCGCATGCAGCAAGTGATCCTTTGCCACCAGAAACACTGCCAAATGGATCAAGACCAGTCACGTGTACAACCACCCCAATTAGATCTGCAAGAGAGATGAATAAAGTATCAGAATCACTTACTGCACACAATAACATGGCTCAAAATCCAATAAATAAAACATAAATCAATACCAACTAAGTAATCACTGTCGTGAAGCCGGCGCCGAATCCTCTGGAAAGTCACAAAATCAAAAAAATCTCGTAGACATCTGAAAGTACTCTCACGGACAAAGGTCGACTGCGTAAAATGGATCCTAAAATCATGAGATGTGGACCGCAGAGAGCCAACTTGTGGTACAACGTCAAAGTTATGTATAGTCACCCACAAATCTTGAGCAACTATAGCCACGAACTTCCCGTACATATGGTGATCGATTGTTGCCTCGATCTTCGCACCCTAGATATCCAAATCTAATATCAACCACGGTTCGGTTTTGGTAGAACACAAACCAAAAAAAAAAAAAAAACAAAACAAAACAAAACCTAAACGGTATAGGAAGAGAAACTTACATGTCCATCGGCCAAGATCAGGCATAGGCTTTTCGAACCGTTCACACTAATCTGAGTATAGGCACGAAGAACTTTCACGTAAACACTACCACTGGAACTCATAGGACCAAGCATCGACAAAGGAGTGTTTATGGCAGACTGCTACGGGGAAGCAAACTCGACACGTCAAAAACACCGGTATCTACAAATTCGGGATCATCATCAGTCCCATCATCGTCGCCACTCTCTCCATCATCACACCCATCACCCCATTTGTCATCATCATCACCATCGTCTTCACTATACGAATCACCATCGTCATCGTCATCATCACCACCACCATCACCGGCATCGACGCACTCATCGTCTAGTGAAACGTCCGACGAATCAGCGTTATCTACGTCACTCCCACCACAATAATTAGAGCCACCGGAGATGTCACCGGGTTCATATTCCGATCCAGAAAGAGACGACACCGATAACAACGAATCATCATCGGACCCACATCCGAAACTCTCACCAGAAGCGACCTTGTTAGTACCCACGTAGGTCATACCATAGTCGAAGCGGCACCCTACACGACACAAATACGGATGATTATCAGGTTGAGAACACATGTTGACCATCAACATAAATTATGAGTTATTTTGGAAAAAACCACCAACCATCAAATTCTACGATACGCGCACGCAACATCCATTCGGAAGAGCAATCATCCCAGCCAAAACGACAGTGCACGTGTAGCATCGCATCTATAATACTCGCAGGATATTTCAAGAAATCATTAGGACAAAGATACACAGTTGGACTCCAAACAACGTAATGAAACATATAAAAAACGAAACAAAGAGCTAACAATGCGTACCTCCAACGTCTATAATCTCATCCCCCGACAACGAAAAACGTAAACCTGAAGTCACGATAAAATCAATAACCTGAAACATAACAACACATCTAGAACGCCAAACGATCCGTTAAATAAATACCTTGCTGATCTTCTTTCGTATCGGCGAATAAAAAAAGTACGTTGTAACACCCATCCATTCGAAGATTGCGATAAGCCACAGCGTTGAAAAATTTAGGTTTAAGTTCCGATTCGCCGGGGAAACGGATCGTCGATATCCTCACAGTGGGATCTAATCAAAAGAGAACACACAAAATTTAACAACCGTTGTGCACAAAAACGCCGAGCTTACACGAAGACATACCAACCAACCCGCAGACCACTGCAACCCTAGACGAAACCACAAAACTATATTCAGTAGAGCAAGCAGCCAGATGCGTGTATAAGCGGCCAAACATATCGAAGATCGGTATCCTAAACTATGCAGACGAAACCTTAAAACCCATGAATAAAAAAACACACAACGCCAGTGTATTTATAGCGAAGGGTTTCTAGGGTTTCTAATACTTCTGCTAAACCGATAAACACGAAATAGTAATTATCCTTTTCGATATATCATATAGGGTTTTAATTAATGTTTTCGCTAGACCGATAAACACGAAATAGTAATTATCCTTTTCGGTATATCGTAATTATTCTTATGCGTTGATTATTTCCCAAATAAACAGATACGCGATGAATCACATTAATTAATAACGCGCTAACAATTTAAGAAAATAATTAATTAGACACGGAGCAATTATACACGCTAGCTAAATTACTAAATTATACACACTGCCCTTTGTATTCATTAATGGCAAAAGCGTAATTCAGTTTTCAACTTTCATTCTCAGCCAAATTCACTTCGCAAATAATAGTATAGATATACGCAAAGGCCACTCTCCTCTTTTACATAGGTTGGCCATTGATCCACCTCTGGAACATGATAAAGCTTTCTTCTGGTTTATACTCTGGCGTGTGCCCACTTCTATGATAACTCAAATCGGTTCTTTGAAAGAAATAAGAGTTAATGGGTTTTCAAGAGAGATCTTTATTGAAAATAGCCGGAGCTCGAGAGATACACGGAGGTTTTAGGTCGTCGGAATAAGAATGCCGACCTAAAACTTGAGAGGAAAGAATTCTAAAGCTTAAAACAACGAGTTGCTATGTCTGCCCTAGGTCTCTCTCTCGATTTCTGAATGAATCTAAGGTTGAGAAGTCTTATATATTTATAGTTTCTTCAAGTCGGTTTTCATGGCTTGCTCTTTCTTTTTTGGAAAAGGAAAGTTTCCCGAGAGATTAGGCCGACTTGGTGCTTTCTCTGGATCTAGCAAAGGTTAAATGGAATATTTCGTTTTATCTATGCCGACCTGGCATCTGATAAGGGTAATGGAATATTTCCATTTAACTTCGCCGACCTAAAATAGCCAAGGGCCATTTTAGAGTTTCTTAATGGGCCGAGTTCGGATTACGTCGGGCCTTCTAGAGGGGATACGAATCCCGGCTGTAACAACTTCCCTATATTCAAAATCCACAACTCAATTAAGAAAAGAACAAGTTAAAAGCCGCAATAAAATTGTTGAGTGGGAAAAAACTTGCTTTGACAATAGCAAATGTCATTTTATTGGCATAAGTCCTTGTGTATTTGTGATGAAGAAGAAGAGCCAAGAGTAATTTCAGTGTGAGACTGATAGAAGCTTCAAGACAGTAAGCACTATGTCCAAGCAAGAGATGGTTCGTGGTTTACCTGAAATCAGAGAAGAAAAGAGATTGTGTGAGTCATGTTTAGTCGGAAAACAAACTCGCCAATCTTTCCCAAAGACAACGACGTTTCGAGCTTCCAAACCGCTAGAGCTTCTTCACGCAGACCTATGTGGTCCTATAACACCTCCTACCATTGCTCATAACAAATACATATTTTTTATCATTGATGATTTTTCAAGATACATATGGTCGATCTTGATAAAGGAGAAGAGTGAAGTTTTTGGAAGATTCAAGGCGTTTAAAGATCTAGTAGAGAAGGATCTTGAGAAGAGAGTCATGACTCTAAGAACCGATAGAGGAGGAGAGTTCACGTCAAGGGAGTTCCATGATTTCTGTGAAACAAGCGGAATAAAGAGACATCTCACGGCCCCTTACACACCGCAGCAAAATGGTGTAGTGGAGAGAAGAAATAGATCTTTGATGGAGATGACAAAAAGTATTCTCAAGGCAATGAAGGTACCAAACCTTAAGGGGACAGCAGCGTTCGGCTTGAAGTTCAAGTGTGAAGGATCAAAGAAGATCATTGGGTTTAGTGATAGTAGTCACAACATTGATCAAGATGATGGAAGAAGCACCACATGCCCCATCTTCTACTTTGGATCCTCACCAATTACATGGTGTTCACAAAAGCAGAACACAGTTGCTCTTTTGTCATGCGAGGCCGAGTTCTTGGCAGCAACGGAAGCGGCTAGACAAGCAATGTGGCTTCAAGACTTGTTAAGCGAGATCACCGATGGAAGACCGAGCAAATCACCATCAAGATTGATAACAAATCTGCGATTGCTCACCAAGAACCCCGTATTTCATGGTAAGAGTAAACACATTCATAAACGCTACCATTTCATACGAGAATGCATTGAAAAGGAGCTTGTTGATGTGGAGCACGTACCGGGAGTTGAACAAAAGGCGGACATCCTCACTAAAGCATTAGCAAGGATCAAGTTTGCAGAAATGAGAAACTTGATAGGAGTTAAAGACATGAAGACCGATGACTTGAAGCTTAAGAGGGAGAATGTTGGATAAGCTTCAAAGAATATCTTATGCCTAAGACATCTCTAACAAGATTAGGATAAGATAGGCTTAAAAGGAAACTTCTATTGTTATTAAGAAAAAAGAAAGAGTAGTTTCCTATTTCCAATATAGGAATAAAAATAGAAATAGCAAAGTTGTGCTATCTCTATAAATACCATTGTCGAGTTGTGGCAATAGGTTAAGAGCTTTGTGTGTTTAGTTTTGATTTATTTTCTAAACATAAATAAGAGAGTTATTCTTATACAAAGTCTGAATTTAGTGATGGTCTTATTTTACTAGGCAGACACCAGAATCTGATCAGCATCAAGTAAAAATTCCACGAGTGTGCGTGTACCTTATGATATTCTTCAACGAGTTTCAAGCATTCTGTGTT
Source organism: Alliaria petiolata (assembly GCA_020283515.1). NCBI lineage: Eukaryota > Viridiplantae > Streptophyta > Magnoliopsida > Brassicales > Brassicaceae > Alliaria > Alliaria petiolata. Next base: position 469,720,931 of record JAHZTW010000001.1, on the reverse strand, counting down.
ACGTGGATCAACATTTTCATATTTTCCTTTGCAGACTCTCTTCAGCGACTGCCAAGAAAATCGAGTTTCAAAATTTGAGCTGCTCTTGTTTATTTGCTTTTCATTGTTTGGGACAAGAAACAAAAGCAAATATCTTAGATGGTTATCATGGTTTCATACCTCGTAGAGCTCATCAGAGATCAGTGCCATTCCATGAGCATATGGAATGTTGGTAAGTGTAAAGGACGAAACATATCAGCTTCTAGCATTGACAATTTATAAGAAGCAAAATATATATAACCTGAAGATTTATTGGAAAAAAACAAAAAAAAGATTTATTGGAGGTTTGCAGCATTGATAGTTTTCTGCATGCATCATCATGTTACTTCGGCTATCATAATTGATTGAGAAAAGGGTTTGGGGGTATTGCCGTCAAAAAAAAAAAAAAAGTTAACCTATTGCCAAATAAGAAACTGTACATATATATGCAGGGGAATAATTCGTTTGAGTCTTTCTTACAAAAAAAAAAAACTATTAAATTTGAGGAAAAAAAAGCCTAAGGAGTCAAGAGGAAGAATCATAACTTATTGTGAATATAATTTATAATTCTTCGAGCAAATCCTAAATCCTATAACCTATCCAACTCGACAAAACAAAATTGATGTTTACTTTTTGTAAATTCTCCCGATATCATATCAGTCTCGTTCATTTGATATTTCCATGATGTTCGGTTAAAAAGAAGTGTCAGAAAAATACTAAAAAGGTATAATAAAATTCAATCATTTTGAAGGGAAAAACAATTATTGTGAATGATTGATATTACCTTCGTGGGATGAATCCAAAGTGAAAATTTTGAGAGAGATCAACAACGGACACGAAAATGGAGATCTTTTATATGAAGACGACGACTTGACACCTTACCGCTTTTATGAGATTCTGTCTCATTTGGAAATTTGTATGTGGACGATGAGCATGCACGTTCCTCTCCCTAATTCTACAAAAAAAAGAAACAAAAAAGTCTAAGTATTTCCTTCAAAACCATGCTAAAAAGGATCAAACTTATCATCAGCTATATTATCTTATAAAGTACCGTATTATTTAGAAAAATAGTTGGTATGTTTTGTATCTCTGGTAGTATATATAGCGTGTTGTCGTATAAAACAATAAGACTCTTAGTGCATAGACGCGTAAATCAAATACTCTCTCTCGTCAGTACGCAGAAGCTGTGTTCCGTGACAAGATCACAAGGAAGCGTATCTCAAAGGAAGAATATCTCAAATCGAAGCAAAAGGAAAAGCCAAAGGAGATAATAAAACTTGAATGGAGCAAAGGTTTAGCTCAGAAGCGTACACTATAAGAACTTGAGCTTGAGAAGGAGGAAAGAGTTAGATGGGGTGATCCAGTGGCACATTAATATTTGCTCAAGAAAAAAAAAACAGCAAACAGCAAAGCCAATGGATCTAGGGGAAGATGAGAAGATGAGAGAATCTGGTTTTGTTATACCACAGAATATCCCGAAGCATAGCTGGTTAACAAGAGGATTAGGCGCTGCAGCTAATGCTAACCGGTATGAATCAAACCAGGTAGACATTGGGATGGAGTCGACCGCAGTAACGTACATGAGAATTGAAGACAATGTTTAACAAGACAAATGAGAAAAAAAGCAATGGAAAGAGAAGCTTACTTACCTTTGGTCTGTTTCTGATGTGTGATCCCCAAGTAATCAGATTTACTAAACCTTAAACGGATATTTGCCTCAATTCGTTTTTTTTTTCTCTATAAGGTTATTCGATTTCTTCTAATTCTTTTCTCGCGAATTCACAATACTCTAGAATTAGATTCTTGTTTGCTACTTTCTTCTATATTGATACCTCTTGACTTGACATGAAACAGGCTAGTTTACTTAGCTACTAGTTGTAAAAACAATGGATGGATACATTCATCAGCTATGTTACAATAACAACAACAACAATAGATACAGATTTAAAAAAAAAAAAAAAACAAAACCGAATCTGCTTACATTGATTCTCATGAAGAAATGAAACTTGGCAACTTTTACACTACAGTTTTGAGCAGAGCATCAAGCACAGCTTCTTTCGTGGGAAGAGCCGGGATCGCGCCTCTCTCTTTAACGGTTAATGCCCCGCACGCATTCGCAAACATAAGAGCCTCTCTCAGCCGTTCTTCGTCCTGAGTCAAGGTGTTTTTGTCAGCTGTTGGTGTCTTGGCTTATCAAAACGCTCAAAACCCAAAAAATGACAAGAATCAAAAGAAGTTTATACCTGAAGCAAGGAGAGATCACATGCTAGTTGCGATAGTATTCCCGCGACAAACGCATCTCCAGCACCTGTTGTGTCCACTACTTCAACTTTCAATCCATGCACTCTCCCGCTAAAGTCCTGCAAAACCGCGCATTAACCTCTGAGTATGAAGAAGATTAAAGAATACATAGTTCTCACTATGATAAGCTTTTAAGTTCTCACACCTTGGTGTAGTACCGACATCCTTCCGGGCCTTCGGTGACAAGGAGTAGCTTCAGCTTAGGATGGAACAACTTGCGGACGACAGTATCGTCATATGGATCTTCTCCTTTTGTTAGAAACTCAATCTCCTCTTCGCTTATCTTATACAAGATTCAAACAGAGACAACAAGTTTCAGTTGAGAAACGAAAGGGAAAGAAGATAATAAACCTTAAAAAGTATAGACCTTTATGATATCAGCAGTGTCCCAAATGCTCAGGATCTCATCCCTAGCGTTATCTGCAGAAGGCCACAACGGGAGCCTAAGGTTTGGGTCGTACGAAAGAATCACACCAGCTTCTTTAGCAGCCTTTGCTGCGGCAATGTGTGCAGATTTGCATGGTTCTGTGATTAGACTTATCGAACCGTAATGGAATATCTTCGCCTGCCACAAGATCAAAGGAAAATGAAATGAGAAGACGCGGAAACCGGTTAAACTTTTGTTAGACGATGAAACCTGAAACCGACATGTGATTGCTATGCAAACACTTGCAAAAGGATTTGATGCAGAGACAAGATAGGAATATAATGGAGACATCAAGAACACAATGGCAACAGTATATGATAAAGCCACATAATGCAGAAAACAAAATGTTTCAACTTTCAAGTCTTATGGAAGATTAGGATCATATTTTCTTTACTTCATCTTGCTACAATATTCCTTCAGAAGCCCAAATCCATTGAATATAACTCTTAAACTATGCAAACACTTGGCAAGATGAAGGAAAGAATGTGTTCTGCATGTGGTTGCTACATACTATACTATGTAAACACTTGACAAGGATTTGATGCAGAGACAAGAATGATATATAATTGAGACATCAAGGTCACAATAGCAATAGTATATGATAAAACCACAGAATGCAGAAAACAAAATGTTTCAAGTAATAACTAAGAATAGAAATATTTTCTTTACTTCATCTTGTCACAATATTGCTTCAAAGTTTTTCAGAAGCTCAAATCCATTGAACATAACTCTAAGACTTTTGGAAAACACAAGGATATACTATGCACGGATCTACCTTAGAAGTTTTTATCAGATGAGATCATGTGTGAAAAGAACAGAGCGAGAAAAGGATCGATCACAGTTAAGTAATCAATGACGTTTGAGCAAAGAGGACTCAAAATGTATTTACCTTTTTAATCAAATCCAAATCAAGCTCAGATTCTTGTAAGAGCATGTCGGCGCTCGGGTTTCGATAGAACATGAACTCCCGTTCGCCTTCACTTGTCAAAGTCACAAAAGCTAAAGCAGTTCTTGCTCCAGGATCAAAACGCATGCCATCACTGTTCACGTTATTATCCTTTAGAATATTTGCAAGCATATAACCAAACTCATCTTCACCAACCTATATGCACAACATTGGCGTATTTCAAGAAAATTCAAGAAACAATCAGTGTTTTGAAAATGTTACAAGCTGTAGAACAAATCAAACAAGAAACACAAATTGTTTTCTCCTCACCTTCCCAATGAAAGCTGATGAACCGCCGAGACGAGCGATGCCTACAGCTACATTCGCAGGTGCACCACCTGGAGCCTTCTTGAAAGCTGGTGCATCGGCCAAAGAAAGTCCGCTTGTCGTTGGTACGAAATCGATCAGCATTTCACCAAAACAGACCACAGATGGAGAATCTTGCGGCGAGCCATCGCTAGCAAATGCTCTTCCTTTAAACAAGAAAGGTTCTTTCTCAGCAACTTTAGCTATAGACATAGTCTTGTGCATAAAGAGATAAATTGGTTTACAGGGAATAACAAAGAGACATTCATAGAGAAACAATCATGTAATTCAATCTAAGTTCATTTCTCAAAAAAATGCATTTATGTACAATTAAATTACAGAGCAAAAACACCGCAAAACCAGATCAAATTAGGAAAAAAGGTTCCAAAATTATGTTTAACAGATACTTAGATTCATAAGCAGCAAGAAGATTTATGAGCCACATCTGAGAACAGTTCTTGTTACTTTATTATACTAAGCTAAAGACATGAATAAATCGAAAAATGGACCAGAAGAATCTAGAGATCAACGAAAATTCTGTTTATTTTCAGCATTCCAAGAGAATTTCTGGAACAAGAAAACCAAAATGTGATGCAGAAATCGGAATAATTCGAGTAAAAAACTGATGAAAGGTTTAACCTTTGAGATTAGATCGTGAAACCGAGAGAAGCGGCGGAGAAGAGAGTCCAAAAGAAGAGGAAGACGAAGAAGCAGCTTTAAGGGCGACACGACGCTTTGAAGTTAGCGAATCAGGAGGATTTGATCGGAGAGTAGGACCGGAGAAGCAGAACGTAGTGGTGGCTTGGAGAGCCATCGCCGGAACGCTGCGACGGGAAACGCAGAGATTCGGAAGATGCGTTTCGGAGACGCTAACTTTTTTTTAAGCGTTTAGATTCTGAGGGGGAAGGAGGAAGCTTTTAGTATAAGAGACTGAGAGTAGAGCGGAGGAACCGAAGGCAATGATGAAGTTTCTTCATTTGGAAAGGTCATTACATTAGATTAGTATTTTGTCTCAATTAAGTTAAGTGTTTAGAGTTAATGTCAGCTTTTTAAATTAGTTTGCCGACAAAAAAAAAAAAGGTTAGTCAAATAATTTTGGAACCTTTTTTTCCTAATTTGATCTGGTTTTGTGGTGTTTTTGCTCTTTTGTTTATGAGAGATCTTTGCCAATATAGCGAGATTTCACTAAGATTTAGTTCCCTACCAAGTTGTTTCCACTGTTTATTTTTGGATCAATCTCGGTTACGCCAAATCTCCGGTTAAGAGTTCGGTACATTTGATTAGTGAGCTAGTTATCGCCTTAGATAAGAATGGGCTGAGTTATTTGTGTTGAAGCCCAAAATGAAGATGCAGAAGCTGGTTACAAAGCCCAGCTGAAATAATGAATTCATAAAACCTATGGTCCACTTTCAAAGAAATTGTTTAAAACCATAAAATGATCATTCAAACAAACACACGGTTTTCAACATAGGTTGTATACTGCAAATAACTGATGAAATTAAACGAGTCATGATGACCAGTGCTGAAATTAAAACTTTGAATCCTAGCTAATGACCCAAATGGCTCGGTCATCAGCCACAATTCCGATAGCTACAATCACAATAGTGTTGTGCTTGTTTCTAACCGGCGGTTTGATGCATGCCCGAAATGTGACGGCCTATATTGCCGGAGATAAAAAAAAACGGAAAATTGTTCTATTAAAAATATTTTCGATATGTATATAAATGTTATTTTTTGTTTTTTCAATGAAATTATTTATAGAAATGAGGTTAACAATTTATATATAATAATAATGTATTATATTCAAATACACACATTCATAGTTAGCTCTGAGTTTAAAAAATAATAATAATAGTTAGCTCTGAGTTTTAGAAGGGTGCAAGTTAAAAAAAAATTAGACAATTTTACTATATCAAAATTTCGAATTCATGATTTTTTTAAGAGGTTAATTACAATTTTGTCACTAAATTACATAAAAATATAAAATTTAATTATTAAAACTATTTTATAAAAATGAAACATAGAATTGTCAAGTTTGGAATTTAGAGTGAGAGCATACTATTAAATTTGAATCTGTACATATTAACAATATTAATATCCCCTATATATTAATTGAGAAACATTTTTAGAGAGTAACTTTATTTTTTGAAATATTTACAGTGATGCCATTTTACTAATGTGTTATCACCACACTTATTCTCTCATTATTTTAATACAAATTTCCTTTTTTGATTAGACTAATCACATTATATGCATTTATCCATTTATTACTTTTAATATAACCAAGAAATTTTGTTTTAGTTTTAGAATTATTTAAAATCGAATTTTAGGTTATGTGATGATTTATGATATACATCATATTACACAATACATTTCTTAAAAATGAATAAAACAATAGTTTTTAAAAAAATTATTTAATGAAATATAATTTATACACAATTTATGATATACACAATACTTTTTTTAATTAAGCAGAAAATATGTTTACAATAAAAAAGACTTCGATATGTGTGATTTTAATATAAAAAAATTATAACAAATTAAAAATATAATTTATGTTACAATAAAAAAATACTTTCATATGTGTGATTTTAATAGATATCTATATTTATAAATATTTTTTGTTTATATGGTTTGTTAATAGAACCATATAAATTACCCAAATAATATAAATATTTAAACTTGAAAACAAGTTAAAAATATTATGTCAAAAAGTTGAAATATTTAATTATATTATTTACATATATATATAACTGATTAAATTGTTTTTATTTTAAACAATTTTAAAATTATTTTTAATAAAATTATTTACAGATTACTATCAAAAATTATAGTGGAGAGAAGCAATAGAGTGATGATGACAAAGTGTATTTTCCCTTTTTTATTATATTATTTTTACCGTTAATCTTCTCTCTGTCGTATAATTACTTTTTGTCGGTTGCTGAGATATTTTCACAGCTTCCGAGAAAAGAAAGAGCATATCGTCTCTGAATCGAGAAGAACCAAAAACCCCAGAGGAAAAAGCTATGGCGGAGCAGCTTACGGACGAACAGATCTCCGAGTTCAAGGAAGCTTTTAGCCTCTTCGACAAGGACGGAGATGGTTAGTCTCATCTCATCTTTTTAATCCCTCTAATCGTAGTTTAAACCATTTGGATCTCGCTGTTTCCGATTTCGTCTCCGATCGATGCTTCATCGGCCTCAGATTCGGAAAATGTTTGAGCCTGATTCTATGATACGCTTTAGATTTTTGTGATATCTTGCCGTTTCTAGCCTCTGGTTTTGCTCTTCCCGATCTCTGATTTCTGCGACTCGTGAGTTTTGGTATCGAGTGTTTCTTCCTCCTGTGATCGAATCGATTGATAAATCTGCGTTTTACGTTACTGTTCAAGACAGAATCGAATCAACCTAGTTGTATCATATGGTGTTTCTTCGAAGCTGCTTTATATTGATTGAGGATCCTTGTTCGATTATATATCTTAGTTCTCACTCTAGAGGAAGAATTTGGAAAATTAGGTCAAGAGACTGCGATTGAACAACTGCTTGTAACCAAATTCTGCTGGTCTTTGAATGTATTTTGCATCTTTCTCGCATCAATGCTACAAGGTGGTGTGCAGAAATCACGTTTCCTGCTTCTCTGTTTGACTTTGCTTCTGAATCAAAGATCAAAATTGTCTTTCTTTCGTTGTTTAAGGAGGTATGTTAATGTCACCATAGGTTTAAGTTCTCAGATAAAATAAGTAAACAATCATGTGTGTTCATAACACCTATCCTGGTTTTTCCATAATGAAAGATTCTCATATTTGGTTGTTTGTTGGCTTCCGTAGCTCAGAAAGATTCATTTGACACACATTTATCTTTAAGACCTGGCTTCATTCACGTTTCATATGTTCATCAATCTTATTCTGTCATAAAAAAAGCACACAATCATGTGTGTTTTCAATCACAGGACTTGGTTTCATTCATGTTTCGAATGTATATCAACAATCAATTGGCTTGTTCTCTAATATAATTTTGTTTTGACTGATGGAAAAAGGTTGCATCACCACCAAGGAGCTGGGAACAGTGATGAGGTCTCTAGGACAGAACCCAACAGAAGCTGAGCTCCAAGACATGATCAACGAGGTGGACGCGGATGGCAACGGAACCATCGATTTCCCTGAGTTCCTAAACCTAATGGCTAAAAAGATGAAGGACACAGACTCGGAGGAAGAGCTCAAAGAAGCCTTCAGGGTGTTCGACAAGGACCAGAACGGTTTCATATCCGCAGCAGAGCTACGCCATGTCATGACGAATCTAGGAGAGAAACTGACAGAAGAAGAAGTCGAGGAGATGATCCGTGAAGCCGATGCTGATGGAGATGGTCAGATAAACTACGAGGAGTTTGTCAAGATTATGATGGCTAAGTGATATATGAGAGAGTTAAAAGAAGAAAGGCGGTGGTGATGATGACCTTTTAGTGCTATCTACAAAAAGAAAAAAAAGATTCGATCTGTGTTGTTTGAGCTTAGTAGTTTTTAAGGTTTTAATGTAGACTGAATTTGCGACAGTATCTTTTTATGTTGTGGGTTTTTTTTTTATTATGTTGGCATGACAGTGAACAAACATCTAGGTGCAATCAAGTAGTCAACGTGATGTTCACTTTAAATGCGGATATGAGGAAAAAATGTCCACCAACATTGTTTGGGCTTTGTCCTCAGCCATATCGAACCCAATTACTTTCCAATCATGATGGTTAGCTTTGGATAAATTATCCAGAATCTAACCAAATTAAGAGAATTAGTCATAAATATACAATGGTTTTTTGTTTACAACATTTTTGGTATTCTAAACCTAGTAATTTTCACTTTCAATATCTTATCTCTAGGTTCATTTGTATCAAAAGTTGGGCTCCGATCCATGTAATATTTGCCCTTTTGGGCTTTTAATGAAAAGTTTGTTGACAAAAAAAAAAAAAAAAAAAAAAAAATCTATTCGAATATCTGAAATACAATCATACACCAAAAAATATACTAGTTAGATTTGAAAAAAACCAAAATATCTTAAATTATATCTGAATGATATTTGGTTATATTAAATCAAAATATATGAATGTTTTTAGTTATATTTGTGGGTATTTCGAGTGGTTCGAATAGTTTTTTCGGATATTTCAGGTATTTTGGGTAGTTCGAGTAGTTTAAAACTGATTCGAAATAAAACAAAAAAAACCGGTCATATATCGACTCTCAATTATATTTACCGAACTTATTCAAACCGATACATTATTCGAACCAATCCAAACCGATTTTTTTTCAATTTTATAGACCTTAAACTTGTTTAATCCGAAAATCGAAATCAAAAATAATTGAACCGAACCAATCCAAATACTTAATGTCCAGACCTATTGCTGGTTTTCTCTATTTTTTTTCCCCAGTTTCAAGATCCAACTTTTCTAGTTGTTCTCTTTCTTGAATTCTCCGATCTTTTAATTTTCCGGATAGTCTTTTCTCTTAGAGAGATAGGATTCGGAACCATCTTTCTTATTTTGTATGTACAACGACGCTACCAGAATAATGTTTCAAATCTTAACGTTCTTTGACTACCAAAAAAAAAACACTAATTCAAGGATGACAAAAAAAATAATAAAAAGATAGAAACCATCCTAGTAAGAGTAAACAATGTTTTTTAAGTAGAAAATAAACAACTCATAATTAAGAAGCAATGTGATGCTGGACCAGTGATACGATGACATGAGTAAAAGATTTGATGTCTAAGCATGTATCGCTGCTCTGTTGGTGTGTGGGTGGCACAACACAAATAAGTCCCTTTCTACACTTCTAAGTGACGTTTTGATGACAAAAATGAAAAATTTTAAACGCATTTAAAAAGGATCGAAAAGTCAAATTCCGAACTTGCAAGTAAGGTTTTGATCACTGGCCATGATAAATATATAAAAATATACATTAATACATATAATGTTATATAATATATGAAGTTTATACTATTGATTAGTGGAGGCATTTGGAAATTTGAACATAAATTTATTGGGATCAAAGACTAATTTTAACTCTATATTTTATCAAGTTCAATCAATTATAATTTCATAGGGGCCACATGACCCCCTATATCCGTTCATATATCCACCCCGTGTTTTTGTTGACGCAACTGAAATTCATATAAATTTTTTTATAAAATCTATATATAATATATGAAACTATCTCTACTTAGCTTATATTTTTATTATTGGTAGTATAACTGGGTTTTTTATTTAGAGTTCAAACTACATTTAGAACGAAAATATATTATTTAAATCGAAGTATGTAAAAGTTGGTTTTGAATATTAAAAAAGATTATGAACTAAAGATTCGGAACATTCACAGTTTTCAAAAAATACATTTTTACAAAAAAATTATAATATTTTCTCACGTTTGGCCAGTTAAAATAGTTACATACTTTAAATCTATTAAAAAAATTAGGTGAACTACTTGACGGTTATATTCATCTTAAAAAAATTAGGCAGATGGTAAAAACACAAATCACCCGTTATTTATAAAAAAAAAGAAAAAACTTACATCTATATATTTAACGAGAGCATGTAGATGGTTGACCATTCTAGCCACTTGGTGTCGAGCACATCATAGTTCCAGCCAAGCTTCATGCCCATTAACTTTCTAATGCACGCCACTTGTTAAAAGATGATGCTATATTGTTACATACTCTGATACTACTACTAAAACTTTAATTGTAAACTGTGGAAGTTTAAGTTGTCTAACACCCAACAATACGCCGGTTTTATGAACTAAAATTACAAAAACATAATTTTGGTCATAAAACTAAATGATATATAACGTTCACAAAATATTCATAAAGCTTTAAAAAATATTAGAATATATATAATTAATTATTTATGTACTTTTTGTGGCGAATTCTGTGGAATTGGTATTTTTCAGTTAGGTTGGAATTCGTTAGATTTATAGATGGTATTTTCCAGTTAGGTTAGATTATTAGGAAAAAAGTTTCGATAGTGAAAATAGTGAAAAAGAAGAAGCTCATCTTTCAGCTGCCAATAATCGATTTCATTATACGACTATTGCAGTTTTGGAAAGTGGTTTAGGTTACACTTAAAATAACATAACGAATTTTTTTTGAACTTAATATAACGATTTTTGTTGTCTCTATATAATGACATTTAATATATATAAATGTGATTAATAATTAAAAATCCTGAAATCTTATAGTTTATCGGATTTATAATTGAATATTTTATAAATACTATAATTTTGAAATTTTGGATATAATTTTTTAAAAGTTAGAAACTAATAATATCTCGCTCTCTACTATGCAGTAAATAACATGGATGATATTTGTTTTATAAAACATGCAAATTTTAAAATAAAATAAATATTGAATGATCTTAATTACAAAAAATTGTTAATATTTATGCTTTAGAAAACACTTTATTTTTTTATTGGAAATCTATATCATTCTTTTCCTTTTAATTTTTTTTTTTTTGATTTTCTTTTTGTTTCTATACATCATAACTTTTTTAAATAATAAGAATAATTATAAACGAGCAGCTGCACTAATTAAAACACACCATTATAATCATATTTCATTACATTTTTCATAATTAGTTCTGCTCAAAATTTATATAATTATTAATTTAATAATTGAAACCATATATTTACATTAAGATTTATTTTAAATTTATTATATCATTATCTTATCTAAAATTTATTTACTATAATCAAACTTTAGAAGATTTAAAGATATCTTTAGATACTACTAATTTTCTATTTTTTCACACATATTAGGAAATTTATTAAAAATCTTTTATATCCTTTATTAATACAATAAACAAATCTTTCTTTCTAATTAATATACACTAATATAACAAGATTAAAACTGGATTTTTGTTTAAATTTTTGCTTTGAAACAACACTCTTTATAAAACAAATATATAAAATAACATTTTTTGTGAAACAGAAGAAATATGAATCTAAAGAATATGGAAAAATCTCGTAGTTACTAAACTGAATTTTGTATCCTAAATTTATCAAAAAAAAAAAAAGATATCCTAATGAAATAAAATCTGATGAACACAATCGTAACAATAACTGCAAAGTAATAATTTTAAAAAGTTTTAAATTGCAAGAGAGAGTATAGTAAAGTTAAAGTATATATTAAAAAGTAAAAAAAAAAACAGAATTAATTCTAGGCGCTCCATCTCACGCAATCTTTCACGCGGTTTTAAAACCGCGTTAAAATTCGTCACTCCCATATATTTCCCCTATTTATAACTAACCACCTTCTTCTCCTCTCTCAGTTTTCTCGAATTTCGAAATCTCCTCTCTCTATACTCTCTCTCTACTCTCTCTCTCTCAACAATCTCTCTGTTGCAATGTCGAAGAACGGCGCTAGAAACTGCTTAGGCTCGATGGAAAATATCCGAAAAGTATTCCAACGGTTCGACAAAAACGGCGACGGGAAAATCTCGATCGAGGAGCTCAAAGACGTGATCGGAGCTCTCAGCCCGACGACGGCGTCGCCGGAAGAAACGGCGTTGATGATGAAAGAGTTCGATCTCGACGGCAACGGATTCATCGACATGGACGAGTTCGTCGCTCTATTCCAAATCGGAGACGAGATCAACGGAGACGGAAGAAACAGCAGTAGCGACATCAGGGATCTCAAGGAAGCGTTTGATCTGTACGATCTGGATCGTAACGGACGGATCTCGGCGAAGGAGCTTCACTCGGTGATGAAGAATCTCGGCGAGAAGTGCTCGATCCAGGATTGTAAGAGGATGATTAGCAATGTTGATGCCGACGGTGACGGTTGCGTCGATTTCGAAGAGTTTAAGAAGATGATGATTAACGGCGGATCTTGAACGCGATTCGAAATCTCGCCGTCGAATCGACGGTTAG
>JAHZTW010000001.1:469642363-469702365 GCA_020283515.1 Alliaria petiolata | reverse complement strand
TGTTTTATTTTATTTTTCATCTCCAACCACAACACCAAATTTTACACTAAAAATAATATTTTCTATTATTATATTATTAAATTTAATATTTTTTTATTTTTAATAGTTTTGTTAAATACTAATTATTTTTATAACTAACTAATTAGAAGATAAGTGTAAAATCACAATCGATAAATTAAAAATAACAAAAGTAAATCAAATTGTATTAATTCTAAAAATTAGTATATTTTGAACATAAATGTTTAATTTACATATTTATTTAGATATTTTATGAAATATTAGTTACAATAAAAATTTCATATTATTAAAAATAAAAAGAACAAAAATATCTATAATATACTTAATTTTTAGTTGCAAATCTTATTCAATTAATAACCAACAATTCAATTATGTTATTTAATTAAAAACTAAAAAATAATATTATAATGTTTAGTTTGATCCTTTTTAGCATGTTTTTGAAAGAAATACTTAGACTTGTTTGTTTTTTTTTTTTTTTTTGTAGAATTAGGGAGAGGAACGTGCATGCTCATCGTCCACATACAAATTTCCAAATGAGACAGAATCTCATAAAAGCGGTAAGGTGTCAAGTCGTCGTCTTCATATAAAAGATCTCCATTTTCGTGTCCGTTGTTGATCTCTCTCAAGATTTTCACTTTGGATTCATCCCACGAAGGTAATATCAATCATTCACAATAATTGTTTTTCACTTCAAAATGATAGAATTATATTATAACTTTATAGTATTTTTCTGACACTTCTTTTTAACCGAACATCATGGAAATATCAAATGAACGAGACTGATATGATATCGGGAGAATTTACAAAAAGTAAACATCAATTTTGTTTTGTCGAGTTGGAAATTTCGGTTATAGGATTTGCTCGAAGAATTCTAAATTATATTCACAATAAGTTATATGATTCTTGCTCTTGACTCCTTAGGTTTTTTTTGTTTGTTTTTATCTCATTTTAAGTAGAATTTTTGTAAGAAGGACTAAAACGAAATTGTTTATATATTGTATTTACTACATATATGTCTACATATTTTGATCCACATGTACCATCCACGTCCCAACTTCTTCTTGTCCAAAATATTAGATCCACAAGGTCTGATCTACAAGTAAGTTAAAAAGTAGTAAAATGGATATAAAAAATAGAGAAATTATTTTTGTAGCTCATAGTACCAAAAAAAAGAGTAAGAAACTTTTTTTTAAGATGAAAAATGAGTAAATAAAACAATTGGAGAGAGTAAAAGAAAAGATATAAAAACAATGAGAAAAAAGAAAAACAATAAGAGAGGATGAGAGAGACATGAAAATCTCGAGAGAAAGAGAGAGAGAGTGCAAGAGAGTTGAATGGGTAGTTTAGACTTTACCCTATCCAAAGCGCCTTAGGAATGAGAAGTGTCTCAGTCTTATTAGAGTTTAAAAAGTGCATTTTAGTGTAATATTATCTTGAATATTACACTAATATTTATCTATATAATCGATGCCAAATATAGATTTGCATATTTTTCCTCTCCGATGTCCGATATTCTTCGTCGGCATCGTGACAGGATTGTAAAATGATAGTTTTTTTCTGTGAGTTGGGATTTTTTTTTTTTTTGATTTTCATTATAATAAATTTCAGATCTAATATTTGGTCAGATTAAGTTTATGGGTTTTTGTGACTCCATTGTTTGGGTTTAGTTTTTTTTCTTTTTAAGAGTTTTTATATGGAGTTTCATTTTTCGTTTTATATGCTTTATTTTTAGTTGATTTTGGCTATTTATATGGTTTGCGTTTTGCAGTTTAAGTTTGTTCGACGGTGTTTAGAGCGAACTTCACCGAAGCTAACTTTTCAGGAACAAAATTGACGAAAACAATCAAAGAAAGAGATCTATATACATTATGAGCATTGTTGTCATGTTGTCGTCAAAAGTATAAGAAGTTCGCCTGTTATTGTGGTACGAAAACGTATTTTATTGACTTTTTAAAAACTCGAAATATAAATGTTTTGAAATCGTCAATATATCATCAGAGAAGTCTATTTTCACTAAATTATTGGTGCGAGAAAGATTATCAATTTCTTTTTATATTTTATCTGTCATATCTATTTTCTATTGTAATAATTATGCGAGAATTGAATTACCCATCAAACGTTTTTCATTTTGCATATACGACACTGAACATGTTGGAACATGTTGCAAGACACATGTAATCTTTCGATTCAATCACAAGCCTTTTCTGTTCTTCGGTTGGCCCATATTAGCAAGACCCATGTAACGTGCCGATACACTGTATAAGTATTGTATTATACACGCACATACTTACAAAATATAATCAATCTCTGTTGTTATTAGTGAATACATAATACGATTTCAACGGTTATGGTTAGAACAAGTTGGTATGCCATGCCAAGATGATAGATACGTTTCCGTATATTAGATCTCTATTGCTTCATTGATAAACCCAATACACGTATGCTACATATCTAAATTGATACATGACAACACCAAAATGGTCCATAACACTTTTTTTTATTTTATTATTATTATTATTTTTTTGAACATTAATGGTCCATAACTTGGAAGAATAATAACGACAAGAGGTTCTTTTAAGAGGAGCGATGAAGTAACGATTAAAAAAAATGGCGAAACTTTCCATGCATTTTTGTTTTTGTCCCATGCAATTATATATAGCTCAAGCCCAAGAAAGGGATCTTACTTGCGAAAAAGATTGTTAGAAGAACTCCAAAGATTTTTTTTGATAATTTTTAGTTTTTTTTCTTCTATGTAATGTACAAATTTTGTTAACCCAATACTTTTGCGGTAATTTATTATACTGTAGGTTCCATAGATTCACTACAAAAAATCATGTGTGTTGTATTATTTATTTTATTTGTTAATATTATTGATTGATGCAAATTCAGTTGCATCATTTAATTAATTGACCCTGGAAGTGGTGACTCTAATAATTTACATCAGTATTATTTAATTGATGTTAATATGTATCATTTGCAATAAATGATATTAATATTTTGCATCATTTAAAATAAATGATATTAGTATTTTGCATCAATTAGAATAAATGATATTAAAATTTGCATCAGTTAGAAGAAATGATATTAAAGTTTACATCAGTTAATATAATTGAGGTAAACATTTGCATCAATTAATATAAATGATGTTAATATTTGTCTCGGTTATAACAATTGATGTTATATATTTATATCATATATTTTAGTTGATACTATATAAATTATAAATAATTAATATTAAAATTCATGTAAATTTTAAATTTTGTGTTAGTTTTTATAATATTATCAATTGGAGATAACTATTTTGTATTTATTATTCTAAGGAATATATGTAAATACATATGTATGATTTAACATATAAAAAAATATGGTGTTGATCTTTTATAGAGGAGAAGACTAGTACTCTTCATCCTTCTTTAGCAATGTGGGACAAATAGTTGTTTAGTTAAAATTTTGTTTGCATCACTTTTTAGTGTCAATTTTTAATAAGTGATTCAAAATAGAGCCATTTATTTTTTTAACAATTTATAAGTGATGCTATCTATTTTATTTTTATTAATTGATGCTAATTAAGTTAGTATTAGTATCAATTATTTTAATTGATGCTAATCAAGTTAGTAATAGTATCAATTATTTTTATTTGATGCTAATCATGTTAGTATTAATATCAATTTTTTAATTGATGCTAATCAAGTTAGTATTAGTATCAATTTTATTTAATTGATGTTAATTAAGTTAGTATTAGTATCAATTGTTTTAATTGATATAATTGATGCTAATCAAGTTAGTATTAATATCAATTAAAAGAATTGATGCAAAATTATATATTTAATGTCAATTTTTAATAAATGATTTTAAATAGTATCAATTATTTTAATGACACTTTATAAGTGACGCTATCTACCCTTTTTCTTGTAGTGATTTTGGAAACGTACGTATATAATTTATAATTGCTCGTTTTATCTGCAGCACATGCCATAACTTATTTCTAAAATCTAGGACAATTTTTTTTTTTAATCGTAATTCTTGGAATGTATATGTGACCATCATTACATATAGTTAAAACTTGATTACAAGCAAATTGGTTGTAAATTAAATCTGATACTAAAAATTAAACTGTGAAATCATTTCTAGCTAGTATTACTGTAATATTTTTATAATGAAGGCTAAAACTTGTTTAGGGAGTGTGAAGCCTTGAAATATAGAGCAAAACTGTATTGCGTTGCAGAGATATATTCCTCATGCTGTGCTATTGCTATATATGGTAAAATATCAACGATTTCGAGAAACATACAAAAACCAAAATGCCGACTAATTAAAATAATATTTGGATACCACATAAAAAGGTTTGTGGTTCGCATAGTCAACAAATTCTATTCTTATGGTACATATTTTTTTCCAAAGAAGTTGGATTTGAAAATAGAGTTGCTTGCATGGAAAAATTACTTCAGAAGTGATCAGTTAGACGACAACAGCTTTCAGTGTTATAGCGGAGACGCAACACTTTTGTCGCAATGTCTTGTTGAAAACAATAATTACTAAAGTGAAAAACAAAATCGTATTTAATTTTCAAAGCAACTATACATGCTTTTTTTGGGTTAATTGGACAAATATATTCCAAAAAATGTATCAAATTTAAAGAGGAGGTTTTAGCTCTAATGCTCTGACAAATTGAAGAATTGCAAAGAAAGTATCAAAAGGATTTGATTGTAGATAACAAAATACTCTTTTATTCAAATTTACTTTACCTATTTTGATCGCTGTCCTTTTAGAAGACACGAGATTTATAGTTAATTACGAACGTAACAAGAGTCTTACACTTACAAGTTACACTGCCCGAGCAAAACCCACAAACAAAAATTTCCAATTTTTCAAGATACAAATTTTGTTTTCTATCTTTTTATTTTGCAAAATATAAACGCAATCACAAACATAAACTAGTTGGTTTATTTAGAAATATTACACACTAAATGCAAAATTAAGTGCACACACAAACAAAAAAAGACAGACGAAACACTATTCAAGGTCCAAATTCTCTCCATCCAACAGAGTCCAAAGTTTCTCAACATCAAACGCGGAGGTTGGCCCTTTTCCTGTCGCCTTAGCTCCTGGAACAAGCGCATCTGGCTCTTGGCTATCCTCTAGCAAACTCTCCCACCACATATTCTCTCCATTCATTAAATTATTCACAAGCTCATAATTCTCCTCATCTTTGTTACATGTGATGCTATTTTCACAAACATTATTAATGTGGCTGAGTCCAAGGCATGGAGGAATAACGTCAGATTCTGGCAGGCCATTTAAATGGTTGCAGCCGTTGTTAACCGTGAAGGATCGAGGTCGAGGTTTGAAAACGTCGATTTTTTTTGCGGGTGTGGGAGGAGAGCACTGAATGCTTCTCTTTTTCATCTTGGTCTTACAACATGGTTCATGTTTCTTACTCAAATGGGTGTTCCAATAATTCTTGACGTCATTAGCGGTCCGACCGGGTAATCTACCAGCAATCAGTGACCACCTAAACATGCATTTGAACGATTTGAATATTATTTAGTATTAGATCGTTACAGTAAAAAAAAAAAAAAAATATATATATATATATATATATATATATTTGTGTCATGAGAATATAAACCTGTTTCCTAGAAGCTTATGAAGGCGGAGAAGAAGATCAACTTCATCAGTGCTAAGTTTTCCTCTTTTGATACTTGGCTTCAAATAGTTCAACCATCTTAGTCTACAACTCTTCCTGCACCGATTAAGCCCTACAAAACCAATAATTGACATTAACTCTATTAAATGAACGTACTAACTACTAAGACTGCTTTCTTGTTTCTTAAAATTTTATCATGAAGAATCTATGCACACCAATAGAAATGATGTACTATTTTACACACAAATACACGTGTTCGAACAGAAATTTTCACTGAGTTCATTTACTAGAGGACAAACCAATAAAAGAGTTGGCTTCTTTTTCGTTTGGTCAACATGAAGCTAGTAATATGCAACGTAAATAATAGTGTATTTTATTTTTCTTTTATCTTCAGTCTTAGATACATAAATGACTTTTCGTGAAAGAACCTTAAAAATCATGACTCAATGATTTTTGCACGTTGTTGATCAATTTGCAGAATACTAGATAGAGAGAAAGAAAATATTCGTAGTGATTAACTATGACATATATATATATATATATATATATATATGTGTGTGTGTATTAATAACATACCAGCTCTTAAAGGAACTTGGTGCCATTTGCCTTCTCCATACTTATCAATGCATTTCCTCAAAAGACTATCTTCTTCAGCAGTCCATGCACCTTTTCTCAAACCTTTGGAAGGACCCTCCATGGACCAAAAAATTAATAATATAAGTATCTAACCAAATTGTTATAAAAATTTATAATTATACGTAAAGAATCGAGTAAGAGGGTTTATATTGTGGCTTCACAAGTCCTTGGAGGACTTTATTTATACACGTGACGGGGGGAATAGGGAAGTGACGTGCGTGTTTGATATCCACATTTCTTTTCTTTTTTACTGTCGTGCTTAATTTGCTAAGTTAGTTAGTTATGTTCTGCTACTGATTTTAGACTAGAGAAAACGTTCATAGCACCTAGCTAGTCTTTTCATCTTTTTTTTTTCAGTACTTTAAAAAAAGAAACATGTCTCTTAACAAAATTAGGAGAAAGGACGATTAATGATTGGTGGCAGATAGTTTAGATGATTACAAGAGCATAATAGAGAGTCAGGGGGGATGTATAAACAATAAGCTCTGTATATTCGGTAGTACTAACTTTTTCATATTTGTTGATACAAGGCTAACATTAGTTTTGGATTGTTGTTTTTCACCGAGCTGATCTAACAAGCCTTTGAATTCTTATCCTTAATTTAGATATTCGTCTAAATTTTCCATTTAGCAGAATTGAACTTCTCTACTCAAGTCTACATCATTTGTTGCTTTACCCGAATTCAGGTACAATTTGTTACATAGAGTACACAAATTTGTTGACAAAAAAGAGTTCACTATTTTTGCGAACATTTCCAATATCAAAATCTTCATGCGTATTTTGAAGTGTCACGTTGTTGATTTTTTTATTTATCCAACATCATTTTATAAAAACTTAAAATGGGTTTGGCTCATACAAACTTAATGCCTGCTTAGCCAACCCATCGGCAACACTATTGGCTTCACGATGAATAAAATCAAGTATGATAACAACAAAATATCCGATGAAAGATTCGATGTCTGCTAAAATTCCATGGAGTTCGGAAAAACTTTCTTTGGACAATAGAGCTTGGATCACTTGGCGTAAGTCCGATTCTACTCTTAGTCTCTTTATGCCACGATCCATTGCTTCTTCGATTGTTGCGCGAAATTCCAGGCTTTCTGAAATCAACGACGAGCTTACAAAAGGGGCCACTTGGGAATGTCTTGAGATCACTCGGTCGGGACTGGTGATGAAGATCCAACCCAATTGATGTCGTTTGTAGAAATGTAGAGAATAGCAAAGCGGTGGAAAATGAAGAGAAGCTCAAGGTTTTGTAGAAATGTAGAGAATAGCAAAGCGGTGGAAAATGAGAGCTAGAAAGAAAATTACAAAAGTCACAAAAGAAAACCATGTTGCAAAGGTTTTTTTTAAAGTAACTTTTTTTTTGGGCTAAGGTAGTAAGGTTAATTCTATTGCAAAAGGCAAAAACTTTACAGATGATTGTTTTGTGATTAGAAAAAAAATAAGAAATAACTTAAAATGAATTCTAGATGAGAATAGATAAAAGGATTGAGCAGTAGTTGATTAGCTCGAAGTAGTGTGAAGGCGTATATGTAAAGGAGCGTGAATATACTTTGTGTGGTCTGTTTATTAAAAAAAATGGTAGATGCTTGAAAATGAAACATAAGCAAAACCCAATTCACAGCCCAATTCAAAACACAAAAATCACCCTAACCCATCATATTCGAATACTACATAATATAATAAGGGTGGGCAAAAAAACCGTAATCGAAAAACCAAACCATACAAAATCGAAAAAGTGATATGGTTTAGTTATGATTAAATCTAAAAAATCATTTGGTTATTATTTTTTAAAAGTTTTGGTTTAGGTTTGCTTTGGTTAAAAACCGTCAAACCGAATGGTTTTTTTGGTTTCAAAACTAAATTTTATATAATTTATATTTTCTTATTTTCTTAGTTACTTTATGTCCATATTTTATTATTAGGCTTAATTATCTTTATAATTTATTAATCTAAATTCATAAATTTAAATATAATATTTACAAAAAAATATCTACATATAAATATTTAAAATATAATATTTACAAATACAAATTATGAATAGAAATATTTGTTTTTTAGTTTTTGCCTTTTATAGACTTAGTTTTATTGATGATTTAGATTTATTTCCTATGATTTGGATTTTATTCTTTTAACTTTTTGTTCTGTTTCACTCATATCTATTATTACTATTCATATTCATAGTTTGAATCAAAGATTCAAAGTTTTTCGTAATAGTATAATTTCGAAAAAATCGAAACCGAACCAAGTTACATGTCAGTTTTGTATGGTTTTAATTTTTATAAAACTGAAAAACCGAAAACCGAAGAAAACCGGACCATATCGAACCAAAATATATATGATTTTTATATGGTTTAAATTTTTATAAAACCGATAAACCGTAAAACCGGAAAAACCGAACCGAAACCAAACCGAAAACCGAAGCGCCCACCTCTACTACATATAATAGATGCAAAATTTCTCAAGAAGTAAGAAAAATATGAAATATTTGAAACTCATATCTATGTAAATATCGTTTAACGTAAGTGTGAAACAGAAATATACATTTATAAATATATGGAAGATGTATATGATACACAGTGTATCCAATATATTTGTACATTTATTTTTACTGCTCTTTTATATTTTTTTTCTTATAAAAATGGTCTCTTAATTATATAATTATCTTGAAGACATATACGATCGGAGATTAATTTTAAAAAAAGAAGCGGAAGAAATGTTAAGTCTGCGGAAGACCAAAACGTCTATTTTTGCATGTATCATTCTTTGCGTGTGTGCGCGACGTATGCCGTATTAGAGAATTTGATTTAAGAAAAAAAAAATCTTCACCTCTTTCTCGAACCTCTTTGTGTGCTTTGCTTGATCGAGGTTGACTAGTCATGTTTGTGACATTAATTACATAAAGTGAGCGTAGTATCGATTTGGAGTTTGTTCAAGTTGCCCAAAATTTCGTGACCTGGCTTCTAGTGTTATTTTATACACTAATAGAGTGTTAAACTATTTTCATTATTGTTTTTTTTTTGTCATTCTATGATACTATTAAATATGTATTATTTTATAATTATATTTGTTATATTAAGCTCATAAGATGGTATAAATTAAATTAAACTTAGGATAACATAATTAATGCAGTGTACACTAAAAGGACTATTGGATTGAGAATTTTGGAATAATTTGATTTTTACTTTTTAAATATTCTTATTGTTGGATTTGATGATTTTTAGTTTAAATGTCATCCCAAATCTAGTTCCTAAATCTAGCGTTATTGGAAAATTAACAGGTTTTTTTTGGGGGGGGGGGGATAAACGTATGAATTATTGTCAAACTTCATACAAACTTTTAGTTAGAAATGTTGACAGAAAACTCCATAGTATTGGATGAAGAATACTTTGATGATTTCTATCATGAAATCTATTTCTATAATCATCTAGATTTGATTTAATCCAACCCTAATAGTTTTTTAAAAAAGAAGAAGACTAATCTTGATCCATGCTTAATTGGTCTTTGTGGATTCAAGTTTTCAAGTTGATTTTCTCCTTCCCTTTTCCTCTTTGCTTTAATGATCTTTCGATAGACAAAGATCAAATTCTTCTTTCTATTGATCGATGATTTTCTTGTTCTCTTACGGAAACGTACGATCTTATATTCTTTTGGTATTGTTTCTCTTCTATGAGAAGAGACACAAGTAACCATCTCCATACACCTTTAACTTTAACCACCACCATATATATATATATATATATATATATATATACGAGGCAGTTAAGTTTTCCAAACCATCGTGTGCTTTTACTAAGACCATCATATACTTTCATATATATATTATATATATATAATCATAAAAAGAAGAATACTTATATAACTTAATAAGGTAAGGAAGGAGTGTTATCAATACACCCGAATTCTAATATCATTAATCGAAACCAATCCATCACGGTGTCGCCTTTTATATTAGAATTTATAATTTTAATATGAACTTGATCTGTATAATTAAACTGAAAGACACATAGGTCACACATAAGAATATAAATATTTTTACATTCTCCCACTTGACCTTTGTGTTGACTTGATGGTTCAATAACTATAATGCGCGCTTTTATATCAAGTTCATCTAACCTTTAGTTACCATAGAAAATCAAAAAATGATTGAATCATGGCGGTCACACGTCATTGAACGACATGATTCCTTCCATGTAAACAAACCATTTCTAATTCTACTATTTCCTTACATTGAGAGGAACCTTAATTCTCAAAATATATGTTATCCACAAACCTTAAGTGTATACACATACTTTAATGATAACATACTGTATAAACAGAAACATAACTTTAAGTGAATTCATAGTGTCACAAACTCAATGAGCATTCCATAACTAAAATAGCAAGGCTTTATCTATAATACCCATACGCTCAACATGGCCGATGAACGCCTTGGGTGGTAGACCTTTAGTTAACGGATCCGCTACCATCATATCCATTCTTATGTGCTCAAAGGACACTCTACGTTTCTGTACTTCTTCTTTGACAGACAAGTACTTTAACTCCATGTGCTTAGCACCCTTCGAGTACTTGTCATTCTTTGAAAAGAAGACAGCTGCAGAATTATCACAATAAATTCTCAGCGGCCTCTCGATACTGTCGACAATCTGAAGCCCTGAGATAAAGTTCCGCAACCACAATGCATGAATTGTGGCCTCAAAGCATGCCACAAATTCAGCCTCCATAGTAGAAGTAGCAATGACAGACTGCTTTCCACTTTTCCATGATACTGCTCCTCCAGCTAATAGGAACACATAGCCAAACGTCGATTTTCTGCTATCGACGCATCCAACATAATCTGAATCTGAATATCCAGTGATCTCTAGATGATCAGATCTCCTGAATGTAAGCATGTGCTCTTTGGTGCCTTGCAAGTACCTGAGAACCTTCTTTGCAGCTTTCCAGTGGTCCATTCCAGGATTACTTTGATATCGACCCAACATACCAACTGCAAAGCTGATATCTGGTCGAGTACATGTTTGAACATAGTTCAAACTCCCAACCACTGATGCATATGGAATTCTTTCCATTTCCTTATGCTCCAATTCATTTTTAGAACATTGCATTTTACTGAACTTATCCCCCTTCTGAATTGGCGCTATCCCTACGGAGCATTTTTTCCATTTTATATCTCTCTAAGATCTTATTGATATATCCTTTGTGAGACAAACTTAACAAACCTTGTGATCTATCTCGAATTATTTCTATTCCGATCACATAGGATGTCTCACCCATATCTTTCATTTCAAAGTTCCTAGAGATATACTTCTTTATATCATGTAGCATGCTCATGTCATTTGCAGCTAGCAAAATATCATCAACATATAAGACCAAAATCACAAATTTTCTCCCACTAACCTTAATGTAGATACACCGATCAACGATGATCTCTACAAAACCATATGACGTGATGATATCATTAAACTTTAGATACCATTGTCTGGAAGCTTGTTTCAGTCCATATATTGACTTTCTCAGCTTACATACAAGATGTTTTTTTTTCTTGCGGCCACAAATCCTTCAGGTTGGTCCATATATACTTCTTCCTCAAGCTCTCCATTCAGAAAGGCAGTTTTCACATTCATCTGGTGAAGCTCAAGATCATATTGAGCCACCAAAGCCAAAACAATCCTTAGAGAATCCTTTTGGGTGAGAAGGTTTCTTTATAGTCGATGCTATCCTTTTGGGTGAAACCTTTAGCAACAAGGCGAGCCTTGTACCTTTCAATGTTACCTTTCGAGTCACGTTTAGTCTTAAAGACCCATTTAGAACCAACGGTCTTGAAACCGTCAGGCAACTCTACTAAGTCCCAAACTTTGTTAACACCCATAGAATTTATTTCCTCTTCTGAGGCAATCAACCATTTATCAGAATTGTCACTTTCCATGGCTTTTTGGAATGAGCTCGGATCTTCATCAATACTTAAGTCACATTCACTTTCAATAGCATAAACCACATACTCATTTGAAATGGCAGATCGTCTTTCCCTTCCTGATCGCCTTAATGGCTGTCTCTTATACACATCTAGATGTGTATAAGAGACAGTTGTAGGACTTTATTTATACACGTGACGGGGGGAATAGGGAAGTGACGTGCGTGTTTGATATCCACATGTCATGTTTTTATTGTCGTGCTTAATTTGCTAAGTTAGTTAGTTATGTTCCGCTACTGATTTTAGACTAGAGAAAAGGTTCAAAGCACCAAGCTAGTCTCTTCATCTTTTTTTCAGTACTTTAAAGAAAGAAACATGTCTCTTAACAAAATTAGGAGAAAGGACGATTAATGATTGGTGGCAGATAGTTTATATGATTACAAGAGGGAGTAGTTTCATGCACCAGAATTAGAGCATAATAAAGAGTCAGGGTGGATGTATAAACAATAAGCTCTATTCGGTAGTATTTACATTTTGTTCATTTTTTTTAAAGATAAGGCTATCTTTCTCATCATTTTTTACAGATTTTTGGGTTATTTTACTTCACCGCTGATCTAACAAGCCTCTGAATTCTTATCCTTAATTTAGATATTCGTCTAAATTTTTTTTTATAACTCATGATAAATGCAGGGGTCCAAACTAATTCTTGGGAAGGTGCAGCTCACATATAGACTCTCTCTCTCCGGGTATGCAAATAAGCCGCAAGCAAATGCTCATATCCTTGTGGGTGTCTAAGACAATGTGTTTTACTTTCGTGCAGCAGGTGGATCGAACTTGAAAAGTGTTGACACCCCAATCCCGTCTCCTTACCACTCGACCACAAGGCCCATACCGTTCGTCTAAATTTTCCATTTAGCAGAATTGAACTTCTCTACTCTAGTCTTCATCTTTTGNTACTTTCAAGTAACTTTGCAAATGGACCTGGACATTGTCCACTTTCATCGAATTTTCCATAGAACTCACCACCTCTATCTGATCTCACAACCTTTACTTTTCTATCTAACTGCCTTTCTACCTCATCAATGAACACCTCTAGGACGTTCACTGATTTAGACTTTTCATGCAGTAGATATGTATATCCATAACGTGAGTAATCATCGATAAAGGTGATAAAGTACTTTTCTCCGCTCCAAGAAGGAGCATCGAAAGGGCCACAAATATCGGTATGTATTAACTCAAGCAGCTGAGTGCTTCTAGTGGCTGGTTTCTTTACAATATGTTTAGTCTGATTTCCTTTAATGCAGTCTACACATACATTTAGGTCACTAAAATCCAACTGAGGAAGAATTTTATTTTTTACCAACCTCATAATCCTTTCTTTGGAAATATGACCTAATCTTTGATGACACAAGAAAGCAGAACTTTCATCAGATGCACTACGCTTAATGCCTCGACTTTCAATATTAAATAAGGATTCAGAGAACTTTGCATCAAGATTGAAACAATAAAGTGAATCAAGCAATGTACGACTACCATAAATGTAATCCTTTCGGTACAATGAGAAAACACCATGTCCAATCTTAAAATCAAAATCTAAATTGTCCAACCTACTAACAGAAACAAGATTTCTAGCACATTTAGGTACATAGAGACACCCTTCAAGATCCACGTGACATTTAGTGTTCATGATCAATCTATACGTCCCAATGCCTTCTATTCGTGCCTTCATCATGTTTCCCATGAACAAGTACTGTTCAGGTCCTCTTATAGGCTGGATCGAACTGAATCCCTGCTTAATATGAGACACATGAGTAGTTGCACCAGAATCTAACCACCAAGTATTATTAGGCACTTCAATAAGGTTCAGTTCAGAGCAAACGAAACTATGATGTTTACCTTTCTTATCGAACCATGCCTTTCTTTTAGGACAATCTATCTTGAAATGTCCCATTTGTTTGCAAAAGAAACACTTCCTCTCCTTCTGGATTTTACTTTCAGGTCCTTTCACAAAAGTCTTATCCTTCCTTTTGCCCATTCTACTTGGTTTTCCTTTACTGTTGCTGGCACTTCCAAGACCTACGAGATTAGCAACGTGATCCTTCATCTTCTTTAATCTCCCTTCCTCTTGAACCAGCATAGCCTTTAATTCCTTAAAGTTCCATTTATCCTTAATGGTGTTGTAATTCACCTGGAACTGGCTAAATTCAAAAGGTAGAGAGTTCATGATGAATTGAACCAAGAATCGCTCATGAACTTCCATTCCCAAGGTCGATAACTTTGCTGCCAAGTTAGACATGTGCGTCACATGATCATGGATTGGCTGAGACCAGTCAAACTTTCTTGTAGTTAGCTCATTCATGAGACTTCCTACAATCGACTTGTCAGGCAAATCCGATTGTGAACACTCCTTAATTTTCTGTAAGAATTCCCTTGCTTTCTCTGCCACAGGCATATATGGCTTAATACTTTCTGCCATCGTCATCCTCATGAGGTTCAAACTCAGCCTGTTAGATCGCTCCCATCTCTCAGATCGAGATTTTTCAGATTCAGAGCTTTCTACTGTAATAGCTGAGGGCTCCTCATCAGTTAGTATTGCGGAGTCCAATGCCATTACACCCAGTGTAAACCGGATCTGTTCAGACCATTCCACAAAATTAAACCCATTGAACTTCACGACAGAGTTTGCAGATGCAAACAGATTTGATGAAGCTGCAAGCATTAATACATGTTTACCAATTAGTGCTTTGAGAATTTAAAAACAAATTCAAAACTGTAATAAAACTCTAAAGCATGAACTTAAGTAACCTTTGGGCAATACTTAAACTCAAGCACTTTCATCGATGCTAAAATTTTCTACCTTTATAATTAGGGCTTCTTTCACAACTAACCTAAAACATTTGGTCAATTGCAAATATAACCCACTCTTTTCTCATTTTCAACATTAACCACTTTCTTCCCAAACCACCACACTCACTTCCACTTATTCACGAAATTGCCATTGGTTTTTTGTTTTTTGTTTTTTTTTCGGAAATCCAAAAGACAAAACAATCCTCATCCTCCTCACTTATTCACGAAAATGCCATCATCATCAATTCACCCGACAACCATTTTCAACCAATTGGAAGCTTTTAAAGCTTCTACAACCAATTTTTGAGCTCTGTAAGCTCATTATCTCCTCTCATAACCTTATATTCTTCACTTTTATCTCCATTTTCATCTCAAAAATTCTCTAATTTACCTTTTCCAAACTTGAAGTTCTAAGATATTGCCATATCCGGTGATTTAGTCGTAAATAGCGATTGGGCTTCTTTGGTGGTGGTTAGAATCAAAGTTCTCGGCGGTCGAAGAAGCTAAAGACCACTTTTAGGTAATTTTTTCAGTTGATTTTTGTTAATTTTTCGACCTGTGCCGCGACAGCAGACTTCTTGTAGAAGTCTCCTCCGAGTAGACTTCTCCAAGAAGTCTGATAGTCAACGCACATGTTAGTTTTGCAATTGACCGTGTGTTCCGATTTCTGATATTAGACTTCGTGTTGAAGTCTGCGCCTTTCTTTGAGAACAAAAAAACTGGTTAGACTTCTCAAGGAGACTTCTTGAGAAAATGTTAGTTTTGCAATTGACCAAAACGAAGACTTTTTAAACGAAGTCTACTCAAGAAGTCTGTAGAAAAGGAGAGGTTAGTTTTGCAATTGACCAATGTTTGACTTTTTGCAGACTTCTTGAGTAGATTTCAGTGGCTAATTTTGGGGTGAAAAATATATTATTTAATTAGAAGACTTCTCAGAGAAGTCTACTCACCTCGCAGACTTCTCCGAGAAGTCTACTAATTAATTAATTTAATGTTTGGTCAACTCCAAAACTAACCCATTTTAGACTTCGTCTGGAGTGGGAAAGTCTACTTGAAAAGTCAAAATTGGTCAATTGCAAAACTAACCTCCAAGAAGTCTACTTTGCATATCTCATATGCAAAGTAAACTTCTTGGAGAAGTCTCGCTTACGTGGAGAAGTCTCATTCGAAAAGTACCGAAAGTACAACACAATTTTTCAATTGCAAAACTAACCTCCAAGAAGTCTACTTTTTATATGAGACTTCTCCACGTAAGGGAGACTTCTCGGAGAAGTCTACTAACTTTTTTCAATTGCAAAAGTAACCTTAAAAGGAGACTTCATATGTTGGCTACTATAGTAGACTTCTCTGGTAGACTACTATATTAGACTTCTTTTGGAAGTCTGCTTTTACAATTTTTTTTTTAAAAAACGCATTTTTATCAAATTTATAACGATTTTTGAAGTTTTTTTTGTTTTGAGCTTGTGCTAGTAAGTGTACTTGCTTCTGTATCAGTTTTACATGATAATGTTTTATACGTATGGTGGAATCAGTTTTTTTGTTTTTAAGGTAGTTAGCTTATTAAGCGCAGACTTCTTTAAGAAGTCTAAGAAAGTAGTCTTCTTTGTTAGTCTCCGACATGAATTTTTTTATAAAATTCATTTATCTGAAATTTGTAACAAATAAAAATTAATATTTGACTCTTGAGTTTGTGTTATTTATTGGTCTTGCTTATGTATGAGTTTGCCGTGCTTGTTTGTTTTAGTTAAGCTTTAATTAATTTTCTTGTGTTTTTAGACATTTAGCTTATTAGTAGCAGACTTCTACAGAAGTCTACTTATTCGACATTGATTTCTAATGTGGTTTGAATTTGGTTTTCTTACAGAGAATGGTTCACATACCCGCTGTTTTTGGAGAATGGGTGAGGAAGGAAATGATGTGGCATTTCGAGGTGGATACTCACAAAGGAGGGCGAATGTTCTTCTTGAGAGATGGTTGCACACATGTTGAGCTTCTTAAAATGGCACAAGGGGATTATATGCCGGAAAATGAAGCAGAGTTTGTGGAGTTATCCTATCCATTACCACCTCTGATGCTTCAACAAATGCCTCTTGTATTTATGTCACAAACGATAGATACGTTCAGAGCTTGATTGAGTTGAGTAGGAGGCATGGTGTACGCCTTTGCGTTTCGAGTAGGATAATAGACCATGAGAATGCTGATGTGAGTGGACAGTCGGATGACTGTTATGATGATGCGAGTGATGATGCTGAAGAAGATTGGGATGAAGAAGCTGATGATTATGGGGATGATACTCTGAACGATGCTGATGTGAATGTGAATGTGAAAGCGAAAGATGAGGCCAATGACTCGGATGTGGATTACAGTGAGTACGGGAAAGTGAAAGATGAGGATGAGGTTGAGGGTTTGAAGGCGTATTATGGTGGTCAAGTAGCTTTACTCGTAAGCAGACTTCCGCGGGTTATATCCGTCATTGTGCCAAACGTTTTTTGTTTGCTCATAAGGGAGATAGTTGTAATTTCACTACCCCTATGGGTTACTTTTGCCAAACATGCAATAGGAGATTTACTTTTGCAAAAAAAATCAAATAATAGGTCATTTTCATCAATTCCCCCTTATAATTAATCAAATCAAACACAAACCAAATAACATGCTATTTTTGGGTATACATACTATTGACTATAGTAAAATATAATTAATCCTTTTCATATTACTAAATATATATTCAATGATCCACCTTCGAGTGATCTCCTAGAATATAAATAATAAAATAATTGATCAATCAAAACTTCATATCATTTATAGCATCTCTATCATCATGATCAATTGATAAACTTTTATTAATTTCAATATTTATATGAAAATAACATGGCCACTTTGATGACTAACATGTTATAAACAATATAAACATTAAAATTTTAATGAGTAAAACTATCTATATATTATGTTAATAATTCATAACACAACTAATTATTACCCCTCTATATAAATAAAAAATGCAGCGGAAGCATTTTTAAATGCAACAAGAAATGCTCACTTAATTCTATTATCAAATCATAACCAACAAAACAACCGCCGGTTCTAACCAATTCAATTCCATATTCCATTAACATAATCTTAAGCCAAATAGAAATAGCAAAAGACAACTTCCGGTTTAACAATTCATAAAATAAGTGTGCCATAATCCTTACGAAACACTTAACCAATGCCAACTAAACCAGCGGTTAACAACGAAATTTCCAGAACAAGAGAAATCATTTAAACACACGTGACTGTTTATGTGAATGATGATTTCTCATCTTCATAAATTTCCGTACGTCAATTACGTTCGTTACGTTAACTAAAGTAACATCGCAATTACGAGAGATGCCGGTGATGTAATTGCGACCATCCATAATAAAACCATCATCACAATTACGAAACTCAGATTGAAACCGTTACGATTCGTAAAGTAATGATCGTAACTTCTATTTACTAAACAAATTCACTTAAGGGTGAATTAAACAAATCTAGTTGGCTCTTATACCACATGAAGAATACTTTGATGATTTCTATCATGAAATCTATTTCTATAATCATTTAGATTTGATGTAATCCAACCCTAACAGTTTCTTAAAGAAGAAGAAAGACTAACCTTGATCCATGCTTAATTGGCCTTTGTGGATTCAAGTATTCAAGTTGATTTTCTCCTTCCTTTCTCCTCTTTGCCTTAATGATTTTTCGATGGACAAAGATCAAATTCTTCTTTCTATTGATCGATGGTTTTCTTGTTTTTTTACGGAAACGTGCGATCTTATATTCTTTTGGTATTGTTGCTTTTCTATGAGAAGAGACACAAGTAACCGTCAGTACACACCTTTAACTTTAACCACCACCATATATATATATACATATACGAGACAGTTGAGTTTTCCAAACCATCGTGTGCTTTCACTAAGACCATCGTATACTTTCATATATATATTATATATAATATATAATCATAAAAAGAAGAATACTTATATAACTTAATAAGGTAAGGAAGGAGGATTATCAATACACCCAAATTCTAATATCATTAATATATAATCATAAAAAGAAGAATACTTATATAACTTAATAAGGTAAGGAAGGAGGATTATCCAGCTTTTTATATTAAAATTTACACCGTTTTTTATATTAAAATTTATAACTTTAATATGAACTTGATCTATATAATTAAACTGAAAGACACATAGGTCACACATAAGAATATAAATATTCTTACATTGGACTCAAGTCAACCTTTGATTTTCTTTTTGACCATCGTTCAGGTTCATACGTGCTATATATTGTTCTATATATCTACAAAAGTATTGTATAAAATATTTTTAACAGTATAAACAATAAAAACTAGCTAAATTTGATATTAATTTTTACCCGTACTGTTTTGTCATTATTAATAACAACGTAACACCATTTAGCATACAATGTATTAGGAAAACATATGTTTTGTTTATAGAGTTTAACATCAGATATCTGAGTTTCGTCGGACGGTCCATGCAACTAATCTTAAAGGTAAAAAGAAAATTTTGGCAAATCCACCACAAGTAAAAAACTCAAACTGAAGCTTAAGTTACCAAGTATGAGGTAACTTACGCGCAGTGTTTATAGACAGTGAAATCGAACACAAGGCTCCCCTTTGAATACTCTGGTACATAGACTGAAAATAATTGATTTAATTACAATATAATTACAGTGCACTTATATTTTCTGAAGTTTATCATGAGAGAACTCCACACTTAAGCGTGATAAAGCTAAAAATATTTGAAAATGGATGATTTGCTGGTAAGTCACTTCTATAACTGTGTGAATGAGAACACAACATAAAAAATCTTTTACCAAAATAAAAAAAACATGAAAAATATCTCACAGTAATTTATCGAACCAGTCAACAAGTTTTCTAAACCGTTGAAAATAGAAAACCATTCAGTCGAGCTAAAATAAACCACACAGACCAAAAAAGAACATGGGAACTCACGAAGAGTAGTGGTGGAAACGCTACACACCCTTGGTTCTTTAGCTAAAACTAGTGTGCCCCCAAGACGGGTTGAATATAGTAGGCTACTAGCCTACTACTATTGGTAAACATATTGCTACAAAAGACCTTGAAGTCATATATGATACATACAAAATTTAACGATTCATTTTAAATCCGATCCATATGCTAAATATATTACTACTTAATACCTTGATATAAACACACAGTTTTCTTTATTATCTTATTTCTTTTATCATACTTGTTTCCTACAAAAATATAATTTTTAATCATAATTATTTCAAATTTAAATTCTTTTTGATAATAGCGTATATAATCAATTTTATGCATTTCAGATTTTATAATATTTTGGTTTTAATTTAAAAACGCCGCACATGTTAAATATGTAATATATAATTATTATTTTTGTGAAATAGGCTAACACAGTTGGTTGATAAGCTGATATTTTCTAGCAGGTTCTGACAGAAATAATAAGAGTGTTTTTTTTTGTTTTTTGTAAGGAACGTGCAAATAAAAATAGAAAAAAACCCCACAAATAATTTTCCAAATCAGACATAATCTCATAAAAGCGGTAAGGTGTTAAGTCATTATCATATGACAGGCCACACTTTGTGTCCCTGTCCATTTTCTTTCAAGATTTTCAAGAAAAATAATCATACACAATATCGAAAAACAAAAAATTAAATAAATAAATAATGATACACAATAAATATTTTTTTGTTTAAAATGATAGAGATTTATTCTACTTTTATATACCTTTTCAGACATTTTTGTTAAACCGGACGTTTCTTCTAAGAAAACAGCACCTATTTATGCCAGCAGTGTTTTCTTCACTCAAAATTATATATAAATTTTCTGAAGCAAGCATCGTATTTTAGTTGGAGGTTTCGTTGTAGAATCTGCTCGAAGAATTCTAAATAATAGATATATATTCACAACATATTTATGACAACTAACCACTCTTTGATAGAAACTTTAAAAATTGTATATATATATTGTGCAAAGAATGAAAAACATCTCTTATGTGTTACTGTTAATTTAGTTAATATAATATATATGCAATGTGTGTAATGTGTTATTTTAGGTTAGTCAAACCTTGTTCTTCTCACGTCGAGTGAAAGTGCTCCAGCTACATAATTAATTAAACTTACTTAATTGCAAATGTTTAAGTAATTAACATATTCCAACTTACTACTTTTCAAAAAAAAAAAACATATTCCAACTTACTAGTATTTAATTATATATGGTTTTAAGAAAGAGGAAAATGTTAAAATGATTACAAACTAATAATAGTAAACTGTTTGCTTAATAAATCATAGACTTTTATATAAGGGTCAAATCATCTGTTTAACTCTTAATTACTTAACCTAAAAAGTACATAATTCTCTATTTTCATTTTCAAAACTATTTATCTACAAATTATATTTTAAAAAATCTTCTGAAAATACTTTGAAATTAAAATATTAAAATTTGGCAATAATAGCCGCAACTACAACTGCAGCATCATCTCTGAAAATTATTCCAAATGAAAACTTATAATTAGAGGTGGGCAAACAAAAATTCGGGACAGACTTTGTGGAACGAGAACGGAACGAGAATATAGAAATTAAAATAATTGTCTCATATATGTTCTATTTAAAATTTGGAACGGGATGAAAACAGTATGGAACAGGACAGGAACGGTATGAACATGACTAGAATAGAACGAGAATTCCCACAAAAATTCAAAACATGATAATCATAAAATTAAAAACATATTCGTCAACCATTTATTTTTTAATAACACATTATGTATAAGTCAGATGTGAAAGAAATGAAAACAATCTTCAAAAACTTTATAATTATTGAAAAACTAACATAATTCATTATAATTTATATCTAATTATATATAATGTTGTATGTAGTTGATATATCATTTGTCCCGAATAGAATTTTGGGAATTCCCGTTTCCATCATGTTCCGTTTCCAAATGAGAATCAATAGCTAGTACCATATGGAAACATATTCCCATATGGAACAGAAATTTAGGACTGAAAATAGAACATGGTGAAATGGAATAGGATGAACATGATGGGACGGGAATTATGCCCACCCATACTTATAATTATAATGACAAAAACTTTTAAGAGGAGAAATGAACAAAGATACAAAAATGGCAATAGTCTCCATGTATTCTTGTCTTTGTCCCTGCATTTATTGTTTGTCTCTTTATACTATACAAGGTGCTTCAACTCAAAGAAAATGGATATTAGATTTGCGTTAGAAGTTAGAACATTGTTACAGGAAATACATACAAGTTACTTTAGTTTTTTTCTTTATAAATAATAAAAGCTAAAAACAACTTGCGATATATATCATCACTTATTTATTTTCGACAATTTCCTATCGAAAATAGTATTTTTTTTTTTTTGATAACCTCCCCCAGAGATTAGTCTGAGCCTTTCCATAGATCTTTTTCTAACATAAAGGTAGTGTTTTAATTTAATTTTCACTTAATAGTTCATACTAGATAAAAATAATTTTTTCATAAAATGTATGTATTTTCTATTTTTGTTTGTATTAAACGGAGCAAACCGGATATTCGCTAATATCCAGATTTTTGGATATCCGTATATTTCTGAAGAAAAGTAAATCATAAAATTAGAAATCCGATAAAAACGTATCAAATCACAAATACTGATTTTTTTCCGGATATCCGCTATGCGTCCATGCCTAATGGTGATGTACATGTTAAAAAGTGGTGCAAGAGGGTGAAAACGAAAATTTGTGAATACGAGGAGAAGAAACCCATAGTTCTTACTTCCCAATTTTGCTTTAGACTATCATATATATGAATCCAAAGATTAGTTTTACTAGTATGAGTTTTTATGGATATATGATAAATTCGAAGTGAATCTGGAGGATCTCAAGGGCTGAGATAGATATTCGGCTAAATTTGGACCCGTCTAGCTTATTGAGGATGATGCATCCATGTAGGTGTATTGCATAAGTTGGCTATTAAGGGTATATATGTACAAGCAATCATTCATGTAGGCATAAAAAAAAAAACTTTACATCAACATGTAAAAAAATATTTCCAATTGACATTTTAATTGTTTCCATCAAAATTTTATTTTCTCAAAACCAACTAATTTAAAATGAAACACTTTATTAAACACAATTAACTTAGTTAAACAGAAACTTGATAATATATTATTTAACACTGGTTCAATATTTTAAAAATAAAATGAAGTTTGTAACTAAAATCTTCAAATTTTAAACAACGGGATGTTTAAAACATTTTTTACAGAAATATAACTGATTTGTGTTCAAAATATTATTACTAGAATAAAAAACTTGCGTGTATACTACTAGTTGTAACAAAAGCTACCACGTTTCAGTTAAATTTTATATTGTATACCCTTGTACGAAACTAATACTCTCGTTTACGATTATGTAAAAGAATTTCAAATGCTAAAAACTAATAGTTCACTTAGAAACAATACACACCAAATGTAAAAGTAATCCAACTAACAAACTCCAAAGTTGCGCTCAACGTCAAACGCCGAGGTTGCCCACTTATCTGTTGCCGTATACTCGAACATAAATTCAGATTCATAGTTCATTATAAATTTTGCAGTACTTCAAATGGTTGATAACTTGATACTAATACTGACAGTTAAATATGTATTGACATTATGCTTGAAATTAAAAAATCATCAAGAGTAGCAAATGAAAAGAATTCAAACTTTATATATATAAGAACATATTCATTGAAAGTGTCTCAAAGGGTATTATACCATTAAAATATTGAAAAAAAAAGAAAACAGAGCAATTCTCAAAAATACCAAAAAAATAAGTTTTTGTTCCAAAAATACTATAATTCCAAAAAATACCGCTAAAATGATATTTTTACAAAAATAACACAAAACTAAAACTAAATCCTACTCCTTCAAAACTAAACCCTAAACTCTAAAATATAAATCCTAAACCCTAAAACATATACCCTAAACCCAAAATACTAATTCCAAACCCAACTATTTAAATTGTAAACCCTTAAAAATTATTTTTAGTGTTTGTGGTATTTAAAAAAAAAAAATATTTTAGTGTTATTTTTAAAATTATGATAGGTTTGGAACAATAACTTAGTTTAATAGTATTTTAGGGTATTTCTCAAGAAGGATAATAAAATATGAGAGAGGTGAAAATTAGTTCTCATTTGAGAAAAATCCATAAGAAAATGTTGGGACACTTGTCTGTTTATGAGTGGTTCTATTGTTTTTAAAAAATTAAAATTTAATTATATAATTAAATTATATTAAAATATTCATATTTTATTGTTTAATGACTCATTTTGAGTTTCTCACCTATGAATATGCTCTAATCGAACCCAAAATTACAACGTACGGTCTCAACATACTTGATTATCTTCAAACAGATTTATAGTTCATTATGAACTTAACAAGAGTGAAGAGTTTACACGTTCATGTTACACTCGGCCCATGTATCTAATACAGAGCTTATAGTAAAAGACCAAATACTTAAACACATAATACAAATGGAAACCGACATAATAGTAATACAAAGCACGTACATAACTTACCACAATTTAATGTTCAGAAAAAACAAAACTTACCAAAAAAATTTTTTTTGCACTTTTGTTATAAGAACAGAAAAGAACAAAATATCCAGGTTTAAAAAATACGAAAAGAAATAATATATATATTATGTTTGCAAAGCGTAAACTCAAACAAAAAATAAAAATATTTTATTTAAAATGCAACAGATTCTTTTGTTAAACTAGAAAACAAAAGGTACATATGCAAAAACAAGTGCACACACAAACGTAAACAAATAATCAAAGCACTAAACAAGTTCCACAGCCTCTTCATCGAACAGACTCCAAAGTTGCTCAATATCAAATGCCGAAGTTTGCCCCTTTTCTGTTGCCGTAGCTTCTACCTCTTGGCTCTCCCCTAGTAAACTCTCCCACCACAGATTTTCTCCATTTATTAGATTATTTACAACCTCATCTTTGTTACATGTGATAATATTTTCACAAACATTATTGTTGTAATTGAGTACAGGGCATGGAGGAATAACGTCAACTTCTGGCAGGCCATTGAGACAGCTGCAATCATTGTTAACGGAGAAGGATCGAGGTCGAGGCTTTAAAACTTCCAATATTTCCACAAATGTTGTAGGAGAGCAAGTAATATTTCTCTTTTTCATCTTGGTCTTACAACATGGTTCATTCTTCTTACTCAAATGGGTGTTCCAGTAATTCTTGACATCATTAGCGGTCCGACCGGGTAATCTACCAGCAATCAAGGACCACCTAAGCATTGCCAAACAATATACATATATTATATGAGCTATTAGTATTGAACTTATGGCTCCCGAAATAAATAGCATCGAGTACGTAAACAGTACCTATTTCCAAGAAGCTTATGAAGGCGAAGAACAAGATCAACTTCATCAGAGCTAAGTTTTCCTCTCTTGATAGTTGGCTTCAAATAGTTCAACCATCTTAGTCTACAACTCTTCCTGCATCGATTTAATCCTACAAAACTAACATCTAGCATTAATTATACATACTAAAACTTCTTTTGGTTCCGTTCAATATTTTTATCATGAAGAAATATAGTAAATATTGTTTGTTGATTTATAATTGGTATGTACTGCTAAGAACGGTTTAGGGCTTATAAGGCTGTCTATATATAGGGTTTGGGAAAATCGCATAAAAAACCTTCAAAGTGACAGCCACTGACATTTTAAACTTTGAGAGTATTTTACTAGCACAATAAACCTTCAAATAAAATATATTAACACATAAAACCTTAAAACTGATTTTTTATTGCACGCCGTCAGAATATTTAACAGTTTACTGTTCATTTCCGTTAAAAATGATGAAAATCCATTAAATTTATTTATTTTAATTAAAATATTACATTAACTATTATTTTATTGTTTATTATAATAAAAATATCTAAATTTTTTTAAAAAAGTTGACAAAAGTTACTAAAAATATTTAGAAAATTTTAAAAAACTAAAATATTTTTTTTTATATTTCCTCAATTAATATATTTGATAAAAAAATTATTTTCTGTTAATAAAGATAATATGACTTTAAATTTATGTTTAACTAAAAAAATACTATTAATTATTTTATTTTATTTATCACAACTAAAACATTTAAAAATTTCTTTGCATATTTGAAGTTTTAAAAAACAAAGATTATTTTGCACAGTTATGTAATAAATTATCCTTTGCATATTTGTAATCTTTACTTCATGTATTTTTTAATAGTTTTTGTATTTCTTAACCATGATAAATAATAAAAGTTTAATTTTTAGTTAAAATAACTTTAAAATCATGTTAATGTTATTAACAGAAAATAAATTTTTTTATCAAATATATTAATTGAAGAAATATTTTAAAAAAAAATTTTAGTTTTTTTAAATTTTCTAAATATTTTTAGTAACTTTTGTCAACTTTTTTAAAAAAATTTAGATATTTTTATTGGGATGTTTGCAAAATTGACTCAAAATTTGAGGTCAATTGCAAATATAACCCACCAAATTCCCCATTTCAACATTAACCACTTTCTCTCCAAACCATCCTTCTCACTTTCAATTATTTACGAAATTGCCATTAATTCAAATTAATTTCTTTAATTTTTGGAAATCCAATTGACCAAATAATCCTCATCTTCCTCACTTATTCACGAAAATGCCATCATCATCAATTCACCCAAC
This sequence comes from Alliaria petiolata, assembly GCA_020283515.1. NCBI lineage: Eukaryota > Viridiplantae > Streptophyta > Magnoliopsida > Brassicales > Brassicaceae > Alliaria > Alliaria petiolata. The sequence goes on along the minus strand of JAHZTW010000001.1, from coordinate 469,675,549 downwards.
CACCATTTTCAACCAATTTGAAGCTTTAATTGCACCAAAAACCCATTTTTGAGCTTGGATAGCTCATTGTCTCTTGCCTTATGCTTCTATTCTTCCATTTTCTCTCTATTTTCTTCCCAAAAACTCTATAATTTAGCTATTAAAAAAATAAAGCTCTTAGATCTTGCTATATCCGCTGAATTGGTCGTTCATTGCGATTGAGCTTCTTGGTGGTGGCAAGAATCAAAGATATCAGCTAGAAAAGAAGCTAAAGACGAGTGGTAAGTCAATTTTTCAGTAAAATTTCGTGTTTTCCAGATTTGTGCTGCGAAAGTAGACTTCATCTGGCCTTCAAGAAGTCTACTAGTCAACGAAAAGGTTAGTTTTGCAATTGACCGCGTGAACAAAATAGACTTCTCCAGGTCAGATGAAGTCTACTCCATTTCCTTTGAGAACAAAAAAGTGGAGTAGACTTCTCGAGTAGACTTCTTTCAAAGCAGGTCATTTTTGCAATTGACCAAACTTTGACTTTTTGGAGTAGACTTCTCGAAGAAGTCTACTCCTAAAAGTAGACTTCATACAAGTCACTTTTGCAATTGACCAAACTTTGACTTTTTGTAGTATACAGCTGGAGAAGTCTACTCGACTTTTTTTGGGTCACGAAAAGTTGAATTAAAAAGTAGACTTCTTTTGGCCTCAGAAGAAGTCTACTTTTTAATTAATTCAATGTTTGGTCAACCCAAAACTAACCCATAGTAGACTTCACCAGGGTTCAAGAAGTCTATTCCCAAAGTCAAACTTGGTCAATTGCAAAAATGACCTGTATGAAGTCTACTTTTAGGAGTAGACTTCTCCGAGAAGTCTACTATCTCGGAGAAGTCTATTCCAAAAAGTCAAAGTTTGGTCAATTGCAAAAATGACCTGTAAGAAGTCTACTCCGAAAGTAGACTTCTCCAGAGAAGTCTACTTTCAGAGGAGAAGTCTACTCATCTTTTGGCAATTGCAAAACTAACCTGGGAGAAGTCTACTTTTTCTAGTAGACTTCTCGTAAGAAGTCTACTTTTCTTGACGAAGTCTACTATTAGTAGACTTCATTAACCGTCTTAGAAGTCTAATTTTCCATATTTTTTAAAAAACACTTTTTATCAAATATATAATGAATTTTGAAGATTTTCTTGGTCATGAGTTGTTGTTAGTAAGTGTTCTTGCATCTATATCAGTTATACGTGTTTATAGTTTATAGGGATGGTGGAATCAGGTTTTATGTTTTACAAGCTACTTAGCTTATTAGTCGTAGACTTCTCCGGACTTCAGATGAAGTCTACTTCTTTAATTTTATTATTAAATTCTTCAATATGTAATTTATGAAAAATAAAAATCATTCTTTGACTCTTGAGTTTGTGTTATTTATTAGTCTTTCTTATGTATGAGTTTTACATGTTTGTTTCTTATAATTGAGCTTTAATTAATTTTTTTGTGTTATTAGGTATTTAGCTTATTCGTAGTAGACTTCTCCAACAAGTAAGTAGACTTCTATGAAGTTTAGAAGTCTATGTTTTAAATGTTTTTAAATAAAATTTATTTATCTGTAATTTATGTTAAATAAAAATTATTTTTTTTACTCTTGAGTTTGTGTTATTTATTGGTATTGCTTATGTACGAGTTTTTAATGTTTGTTTCTTATAGTTGAACTTTAATTAATTTTCATCTTTTATTAGGTATTTAGCTTATTAGTAGTAGACTTCTAATGAAGTGTAGAAGTCTACTTTTTCAATTTGTTAAAATTCCCGCCCAATTTATTAAAGTTCCCACCCAATTTGTTAAATAATTTCGTTTTCTCGCTGTTTTTTCTTAAGTTTACTTGAGAAGTCTACTCGAGAAGTCTACTATAGAAGTCTACTGTGTAGTATAATTCTATTCGAGAGAAGTCTACGCGAGAAGTCTACTCGAGAATCATTTCGAGAAATCTACTTACCCTAAACCTTAAATAAAATATTTTCGATTAAAACTTACGTCAAAACATTATTTAATTATCATATTCACAAATAAAAATTATTCTTTGATTTTTTAGATTTGTATTAATTATTGATCTTGTTTATGTACGAATTTTACATGTCTTTTTTATATGGTGATAAGTGAATAAGGGTTTAAAGATGGTGATGACTGAGTAAGATGTCAAGGAATAAGTATGGTGATAAGTGAATAAGGTGTCAAGAAAAAAGTCTGAGTAAGAAGTCTACTAATGAAGTCTATTGGAGAAGTCTGCTGGAAAAGCCTGAGTAAGAAGTTTAAGTACTTTTGTTTCAATTTAAGTACTTTTGTTTCAGTTTAAGTACTTTTGTTTCAGTTTGATTGTAAGAACCTCTTTTAAGACATTAAGTACTCATTTCTCTCTATTTGTGTTTTCAAAATATGGTTTTCTGATGGTTTTCTTTACTCTTTTGTGGTCTTAGATATTTTCTTTTGCTATCTTATCTCTGGAGTTTAGTTCATCGAAAATTCACACTTTTCATTAAAAATATGTAAATGAGTTAAATTATCGAGAGAAGTCTACTCGAGAAGTCTACTCGAGAAGTCTACTCAAGAAGTCTACTATGTAGTATAAGTCTATTAGAGAGAAGTCTACTTTAGAAGTCTACTCGAGAAGTCTACTATGTAGTATAAGTCTATTCGAGAGAAGTCTACTTTGGAAGTCTACTCGAGAAGTTTACTTAAAAAGTCTACTCTGAAATCAAAACTTAAGTCTTTCCTGGAGATTTCTACAATCTAAAGAGTTAATATGTTTACAAAAATGTAGCTCATATTAAAACAAAATCATTTATTATTAGCTTTTTCTTATTACCAAAGATGAACTTAGATCCAACAACAATGAGATATAAAAAATTACATTCAAAACGTTAAACATTATCAATTAAAAAAAATATTGTAAAAGACTCTTCTGATTGGAGTCCTGCTTCATGTAACTGGTTGCTTCTTGATGGAATCATCTGAAAAAAATATTAGAAAATCAATTGCAAATAATTTAATTAAGCGTAGTGAGTCCAAAACTAAAATTAAACATAAATTTTTACTTTATTTTAGGCACAAAATCTTGAAGCAGCTTAATTCCTTCTCCCATTTTCTCTATCTGAACCTAATCCAACATAAAAAAAATAATAAAACCCAAATTATAATTAAAATACAGTTAGCATAACTAATAAGCATTTAAATTTTAATTACTGAAAACTCAGAAATACTCAAAACTGAAGATAAGATAGTAGTACATTTGAATCTTTGATTGTGAGACAGAGAAGAAAAAAAAATACCTGCAATAAAATTCAAATCTGCAACAAAATCTACCAAATTTATACAATAATAAGTTTAGATCTGCAACAATAAACCCAGATCTACAATAATAATTAAAATCTGTAATAATAAGCTCAAATTTGTAATATGAACACAAAGCAAAGAAAAAGAGGAACACAAAAACACATATTTGCTTACAACTACCATAACCAGCAAGTGAGAGGAGATTGAAGGTGAGATAGATATGATAGAGATGAGAATGACAACAAGAAATAAATGAGAAGAGATTCATGGCCAGAGAGGAGGGAGAGGAGAGAGAGGCGTTATTTTAGACAGAGAGAGAGGCACTTTATTTTTAACACAATTAGCTTAATTCTCTCTTTATATATTTAGGAAAAATTTCGAGAGAAGTCTACTCGAGAAGTTTACTCAAGAAGTCTGCTATGTGGTATAAGTCTATTCGAGAGAAGTCTACTTTGGAAGTCCCCTCGAGAAGTCTGCTAAAGAAGTCTGCTATGACTAATAAGTCTATTTGAGAGAAGTCTACTTTGGAAGTCTACTCGAGAAGTCTACTATGTAATATAAGTGTACTCGAGAGAAGTCTACTCGAGAAGTCTACTTTGTAATTAAGTGTACTCGAGAGAAGTCTACTTTATAAATCTACTCGAGAAGTCTACTTAACCGGTAAAATTGAGTTCCCGCCCAATTTGTTAAAGTTCCCGCCCAATTTATTAAAATTCCCGCCCAATTTGTTAAATAATTTTGATTTCCCGCTGTATTTTATGAAGTCTACTCGAGAAGTCTACTAGAGAAGTCTACTCGAGAAGTCTACTTACCCTAAACCCTAAATAAAATAATTTTGATTAAAACTTATATCAAAACATTAATTTACTTAACATATTCACAAATTACAATTAAAATAACAACGATATCAACGCTATATCATCTACCGAACCAAAAACTATGAATTCATATAAAAAATTTCTTACCCTAAAAATTACACCCTTAGACCCTATACTTTAAACCTCAATCCTAACCCTTTTAAAGTATATACTCATGAAACTTATAAATTGAATTAATTCATGAAATTTTATTTTATATAGATGCCAATTGTCTATGTTTAATTTTGTTCATAATAAATTTAATCAAATAATTTTTTATAATTTTTATTATAAAAATTTAAGATTTAGTGATTTAGTAGACTTCTCTAATACACTTCTCTAGATGTATTGGTTTCTAACCTAATTTGGCTATGTTGATTTAAATTGATCCATTTTTTTGAAATTTTATTTTTAATCGATGGAAAATGTATATGTTTTGGTTATTTATCTGTTTTTTATAAAACTAAATTTTTTAATTTTTTTTAATTAATTCTCAGAAAATTATTTGAGAGAAGTGTACTCGAGAAGTCTACTAGCGAAGTCTACTCTGCAGTATAAGTTACACGAGTGAAGTCTACTGTGGAAGTCTACTCGAGAAGTCTACTTTAGAAGAAAGTAGACTTCTTGGAGAGGTCAAGAAGTCTACTCGAGAAGTCTACTCTCTCGTAGTAGACTTCTCTAGGGTAAAATCGTCATTATTGCGGACGTTTTTTGTTTGGTCATAAGGGTGAAGGTTGTAATTTCACTACCCCTGTGAGTTACTTTTGCCAAACATGCAATAGGGGGTCTAGTTTTGGAGAAAGAATCAAGTTTTAGGTCATTTGTAGCAATTCCCCCAATTTTATTTAATATTAATTATAATAAACAATAATATTTTAGTTAAAATAAATAAATTTAATGCATTTTCATCATTTTTAACGGAAATGAATAGTGAACTGTTAATTATTCTGACGGCGCGTAGTAAAAAACTAGTTTTAAGGTTTTATGTGTTAATTTAATTTGAAGGTTTATTGTGCTAGTAAAATACTCTCGAGATTTAAAGTGTCAGTGGCTGTCACTTTGAAGGTTTTTTATGCGATTTTCCCTATAGGGTTTGTAATTCCTTCAATTGTCATTGAGGTCATTTACTAAAAGAATTTACCGACTTTACAAATGTTGGCATCTTATTTTATTTTTTTTTTGTCAAGAAGAAGCAAGGCAATGTGGAATGTAATAAAAATAGTTTCAAGTAAAAATCTTCGTTTATGTTCAACGTATATATGAACATCATAAAGGAGTTTTTATGAGCAACCTAAAAGCATGAAACAATGATAAAACAAAAAGAACAATGACTTGTGTTAATTAAAAAAAAAAGCATAATTATAGTGATTAATTATACAAATATTTGTATGTAAAATAACATACCAGCTCTTAAAGGAACTAGGTGCCATTTGCCTTCTCCATACTTATCAATGCATTGCCTCAAGAGACTATCTTCTTCAGCAGTCCATGTACCTTTTCTTAACCTTTTGGATGAAGCGTCCATAGACCAAAGATAAATATTAACAGTATGCAAAGAGTCGAGAGGAACTGGGATTTATTGTGGCTTCACAAATCCTTGGAGGATTTATAGAGAGTTTAAATCTGTGAGCGAACATTATATACACGTGACCGGCATAGGGAAGTGACGTGCATGTTGGATATCCACATTAAACTCATGCTTAATTTGCTACGCTAGTTCTGCTACAGATTTGGGCTAGTTTCTTAACAACTTTGGAAAAAGGATAATGATTACAATAGAGAAAAAGGTTTGATGGATGCAGATGTGATGCAGGGCCTCCCTCTGATGTCGTTTCGGTGTTGTTTTTATGTTATCCATTTATATTCTTTCGATAATGTTGGTTTTGTTTTTTGTTTTTATTTCTAAATTAATTTGGATTCAGATAAACTCTCCAACTACAGCTAGGATTCGATTCTTGATAGAAATAGCTAGGTTTTAATCGCTTTTTAATATATAAATTCGACTTTTGGTGTTTTTTTTTTCCTACAGTTTTATAAAGAAAAATAGCAGTTTGGGATCTCGATTCTCAGACGAAAACCCCACACTTAATCCTCAGACACTTATCGATAAACCACTTACTAGTAAATTTGTTTGTTTAGCCATGGATTAGCCACGTAAAATTCGTGGTTACTTTAAAAAGCTATAAAAAGCCACGGAAAAATCACGAAAAATTCACAAATAGGTCCATATAATCACAAAAAAAAAAAATCACGATTCTAAAGCCATATAAAAATATTTGTGTCTTTTTTCGTAGCTATAAATTTTTTTGACTAATCTATGTTGATACAAATAATTTTTACTAATTATACTCTCATATTGTCAAACGTAAACGCCTCATTGGTCCACGTGACTCCTTACAGAGTCCGATATAAATCTAGAATACATGTCTCTCGGCAAATCCATTTGCTTCTCATTTGACTTTTTTTTTTTGGATTGTCAAGAAGCTTTGGACAGCCGAAACTTGTAATCTTTTATGTTTGAAACCACAACATGTAATATTACTTGAGTTAATAATATTAAATAACCCTCGATCCAACGTCAGTCATACGCTCAACCGTCGTAACCACCACCGCCCTTCGAGATATCTCCGCTGTATTATTGTACGGTGTTAGATTCGGTGGATATCTCTAGGAATTTTACATTATTTATTGGCTTAGTTTATATGTTATTTCCTTGGCGCTCAGTTTCATATAATTTCAACTTAATTATTTGGTCAACATTTTATTCAATTTTCCTTAACCATGAAGTCCTAACTAATTTAAACGATACATTGTATCATAGAGAGCCCTTACAAGTTACAACTTACAACGTGTGTATTCAGATTAAGTTAACCTAATTTGCTTCTCGAGCTTGATCAGAATAAACTGTCTTATGAATCTTTGAGATGTATGTTTCTAAACGGAGCTAGTTCTTGTTTCACAAGCAATCTCCATAATATATACATATGTCTAATATATGAGGTATATATGCCCACAGAAGGTTAAAAATTATCATATAACTTAACTTCAGATAAAATAATCTGGTTTTTCTTGAACAATAGATAGAAACAAAAATAAATAATTGTGGAAAGCAATTTTACAGAGATTAAACACAAACCATACGAGCAAAGCACGTATCAAATCATCAGTTAAATGCAATTTGGCACATCCTTGAAGCTCGGGTAGATAGCGACAACTCCTTGATCATCTCAAGTTTTGGAACATCACATTCCGCAGACGAGATTGTGAAAGTCTTAAAGCGATAAGCATTTTTCAAGATATAAACCGCAAAAAACATACTTGGTTGATTCCATAGAAATATACCAGTGTGGTCATGATCCTAAGATCAAACAAAAAAGTTTGATTAGAACCTCCATTAAGCAATAAAAATAGATTTTCAAAGTAACTTACCTCCATTAGGGAGAGATCTAGTACTCGTAAGTTAGGAGAATTTTTAAGAAACCGGACAATGATAGTCGATGAATACTCATTGCATAGACATATCTTCAGATGTTCAAGTTGGTTGAAGACAATACCCTCACCATTGTAACGCCCCGACCGACCCTACTAGTGAGCACCCATGTCCTCTCTCGGATCTGGGGGATCCTGTCCGACGGCCGATGCGTTAATCGGAAGGCTTATAAGTCATGAAATTCTGATCATGCAATCACCACGCGATATTTTTCCGTGTTTTGGCCTCACTCACATGATATCGAGAATCACTTTCCGATAGGTCACCCATTCTATTGCTACTACAGCTCAAGTACGCTTAACTTTTGAGTTCTCACAAGGCCGGTGACCGAAAAGATTAATGCATTTTGGTGACATAGGTAGGCAAATCAATTATTTTAATCTTCTCTACATATACTTTCATATTTCTGAAACAAGCATGTTAGTACACAGCCTGTTAACAATATTAATTAAAATTATTAACAAAAGATTTTATGATTGATTTGGTTAATGGAAATAGATTACCTTTGGAAAACATATTGTAAGACGCTTGATATATGTCATTGATTCGATAAGACTCTTGGCATCAAGGAATTCAACATCTACATGTGCGTTCCTCAACTTAGGCATATTCTCGATCAAATAGTAGCGATTCCTTTCATTATAATCCTTAAGTTTGAAATGTTTCAAGTGGGGAGTTTCTATTACAAACCCATCAAAATCACCATGGTTGACACAAGATCCAGGGGTGAGGATCTCGTATGGAGGATGGGATTGAGCCGCTGGTTATTCAACGCTCTCAGCTACAATCAATGGATGGACGATGGAAGGCTGGGGAACGAGTATGGGATCAAAACAGCTGGTTGTTCAACTCTTTCTGGATTGATCAATGGATGATTTCGGATTAGTAACCAGGGGAATATATGCCATCACAAATCTTTATGGATCTAAGCTTTGATAAGACAATCACTCTAACTCAAAGTGAATCGCACACAATGAATCAAAGAGGGTTTAGCCGACGGCTAGAGGGTTTCTTTTACAAGAAATGTGTTTGCTTTATTCATTCTAGGTTATCTTACAATGAGGGCCGTGGTTGAGCTTATATAGTGCTCACAAAAACATTAAAACAAGAAAGAAATCAAAGCATTGAATAAAAACTATCTATTGGCCATAATGAGAAAATCGACCAATTAATGTGGACAGTGACGTCTCCTTGTATCTGGACGGTTTGAGGGGATATGTGAGCTTTTCTGGGATATTCTGGTCGTCATATAAGTTTCCTAAATCTCAGCAGCTTGGGCAAGAGGGTCGTTGAAGAGTTAAAGCTCCAAATGTGTTGAATGCTCTTGCGTCCAAGTAAGGAAACTGGATGTGGGGAAGAATCCGCCTGATCCTATGGGTGATGGTGCAGCTAAGGACGTTTCTTACAGCTCCAAGATCGTCGTCATTAACTCCTGGACGCGAAAGATACGTTTGAAGTCTCCTAAACTCGGAAGGTTCCATATAAGGCAAGCCGGAGATCCTCTGTCTTACAACTTGAATAACTTTCGCGTCAAACCCGGGTTTGGTATGATTCCAATTCGACAAGCTCCCTGGTTGATTCAAGATTCCACGCCAAGTTGTTTTGTAGCTAAATTCCTTCTGGTGCGGTCGGAATACTCCAAATAGCGCGCCTATGTCCAAATCGGGAAAGCTCCAGTTCACCCAACTTTTCAAGTTAATAACTCCTAAGTCAAAATGAATTTGGTCTTGATTCCAACTCTCCGTAGACCTCTGATGAGTTGAGAATCCAACACAATTGTATTTGTTGCTTGGTTCATCTTGGTTTGGCCGGAATGACGCGATAAGTGATCGTAGGTCCACTTCGGGTCCATTGGGGCTTTGAATGGGTTTAAAACATGTGAACCAATTTGCCTCGTTAAAACCTTTCCTGGAAAATCCATTGGGATAACACCAAGGATAAGGAAAAAGAGTACAAATGGTCACAACCCATTTGTAAGCCTTGGCTTCACGATCAGCTCCGAGCTCGGCAACTAGTGCAACCTCGGCAATAGGTTCTAGCATTGCCTCCATTTGATAAACTTCAGTGCTGGCCGTGATCAAACTCTGCTCCACGGTTGATGATGTCCATGATCTTGTATCATACTCTCCTTCTTCAAAAATGTTTGTCCTCAAAACTTGTTTATTTGCACATAGATAACTCAAGTTAGTTTTATGAATTATATGAGAGTTTAGAGACTTACCTTGGAGACACTTTTGGTTGGTGCTCAGTTGGGGCTGTTGTTGAGAATCTGGGGGTTTTTCCTTGAGAAAGTAGGATAGAATCATTCCTCTGCTATGGTCTGGGGCGTGGCTCCTCCGCTTTGTAGGTTTTATCCATTTGATAACCTTGGTTTTGGGTAGTGATGTCTCTTTGTTTTACCCATAAGATCATTCTCTTCTCTGGTGGAACTTCTTTCGGGTTTATCTCCTTAGTACCTGAGATAATCTCAGCAATTTGGACAAGAAACAAGTGTATTATGGGTTCTCTATAAAAACTTAAACTTGTTAAACCTTCAGTCATAGTTGTATCAAATCTTTTAGCTAATTTCGGTTTCAAGTAAGAAGATGTAGATGTAAAGTTCTCTTTTTCTTTTAATTCCAGTAAGTTCACTAATTCTTCAGAATCCTTTGAAACAAATTTAGTGAGAGAATGACTTACCTGAGGAACACTCTTTGTGTTTTTGCTAGCCAAATCTGTAAAGTAATGCAATGTATGGTCTGGTGGCTTCTCCTTGAAGCTGTCTTCTCCTTTCTCCATAACTTCTCTTGTTCGTTTCTTCTTGGTATGTTCTGTACCTGGAAAAACTCTCAAGATCAAGTGCATCATATCTGAGTTTAAAATTATAGAATTAGGCCTTGAAATATTTAAACTCAGAGTGATGGTGTTAGCTAGTTGTAGCATCAGTTGCTTCTTGTTTTCTTGAACTCCACGATTTTTGGCTCCTTTTAGTCTAGAGATGACTAAGGTTTCTACAGAACCTTCACTATTTCTTGCATAACATTGAGCTACTAACTGATGTGAATCCACAGTAGTTTGCTCCTCTTCTTCTTTCTCATTCTCCATTGGACAAACCAATTGTAGAATGTGTTCTTCTTTTAGTTTTCCATCTCTGCTTGTTTCCCTTTCTTCTTGTCTTATTCCTGGATCAAAACTCTTTGGCAAAGACAAGTGCATGAGTCTAGAATTGGGAATTAAAAGATCAGAATAAACTAAGCTATCACTTGTGTTAGTTAATTCTAAGCTCGTTTCTGGTGATGCAGCCTTTAACAATTTGCTAGATAGACAAGTAGTAGCACAATCAGGAATTAAAAACTCAGAATGAGATAAACTATCACTATTTCTAGATTTTTCTGTTTTCTCATCTAGTGAAGTTTCTTTCAACAGTTTCTTAATGGGACAAGTTGCAGCAAAGTGTCCCCTCTTATGACATCTATAACATGTGGGCTCTTTGAAATTCACAAAATTAGAGTTAGAGGACTTACCTTGAAGTGATTTTTCTTGAAGTTCAAGTGAGGGTATAAAAATCAAACTTGGTTGAACCTCCTTCACCTGAATTGGTTTCTTAGCCTCTCTTATAATTTTCTGAAACATAAGCCTCTTAGGGGTGTAGCCCTGGTTGTTGAACCTCAGTACAAACTCCCTGTACATTCGCTGCTTGAGATATCCCCAAGTAAGAATTGGCTTAATGTAGTGGGACATAAGTTCTTCACTTATCCACCATGAAGAAGCTTCTCCAACAAGTGAGTTAACAACATGGGCTAGTCTCTCCTCCTTTGGGATATTGTGTAACCGAAACCAATACTCAAGTTCCCTCTCCCAATTTATATAAGCTTCTGGTCCTTGCTTATGACCTGAAAAGGTTAGGAGTTGAAAATCAAATTGTTCACAACTATTACCTTGGTTGCTTTGGGTTTGGGGGGTGTAACCATGTGAAGCATGGTCGTGTGGTGCTGGCTCCATGTCACCACGTCCTGGCTCATCTTCTTCATATGACTCCATTAATGTTGATGGCCGTTTGTACCTTGCAAGAACAAGGAAGACAGTAATATCAAATGGTCGAATTTAAAGCTTATATTACTAGATATGTATGTCACGCCTAATAATAAACCAAGTAATTCAATTTCAATGATCAAAACTGAAATGATAAAATGCCAACAGAAACGCTAAACTCTTCTTTATATTTTTTTTTTTTGACTTTAAGATGCTAAAATGCTAGTATGGAATGCACGGATATGGAATACACAGAATGGAGAGATGCTAGGACTAAGACCCAAGAAATATCGCACAAAGACCTTCCAAAGAAGGCTCACACGTTTTTCTTTGGCAAATAACTAAATGCTGAACTCAGACAAGGAAAGAGTGCTGGCCAACGTGATCTTAAATGTAAAATATGACAAGAAAGGAAACAACTTTTTATGGCCTTTTCGTTTTAAGGATGAATCTAATGCAATACTAAAACGCAGAATGACAACATATGCAACAAGGAATGATACGCAGGCTGGAAACAAATATGCAATCAAACGGATGCTTCTTATATTTATTTTTTTTGAATGAGTATGATGAACAAATGCAAAGTGTAGAAACAGGAATGAATGAAAATGACAGCAATGAAACGCGAAAGTAACAATTTTTTATGGTGATTTTCTCTTTTATAAATGATAAACAGGATATGCAAAACTAGATATGATAACAAGCGGATACAGATGCTTCTTATATATATATATATATATTTTTATTTTTTTTTGAATGAGGATGCAACAACAGAAATGATACACAATAGGAATTCAAATATGCAAACAACAGATAACTTTTTATGGGTTTTATGATTTTATGAAAACACAAAGATGTAGAAACAAAAGCAAACAGAAAACAAAATATAAGAACTGAAACGAAAATAAACAGATGCAAGGATAGATTACACCTGATCAGAAGCCTTTCGACTCTGATACCAGATGACACAATATCCAGGGGTGTGAATCTCGTATGGAGGATGGGATTGAGCCGCTGGTTGTTCAACGCTCTCAGCTACAATCAATGGATGGACGATGGAAGGCTGGGGAACGAGTATGGGATCAAAACAGTTGGTTGTTCAACTTTTTCTGGATTGATCAATGGATGATTTCAGATTAGTAAACAGAGGAATAGATGCCACCACTAAGCTTTATGGATCTAAGCTTTGATAAGACAATCACTCTAACTCAAAGTGAATCGCACACAATGAATCAAAGAGGGTTTAGCCGACGGCTAGAGGGTTTCTTTTACAAGAAATGTGTTTGCTTTATTCATTCTAGGTTATCTTACAATGAGGGCCGTGGTTGAGCTTATATAGTGCTCACAAAAACATTAAAACAAGAAAGAAATCAAAGCATTGAATAAAAACTATCTATTGGCCATAATGAGAAAATCGACCAATTAATGTGGACAGTGACGTCTCCTTGTATCTGGACGGTTTGAGGGGATATGTGAGCTTTTCTGGGATATTCTGGTCGTCATATAAGTTTCCTAAATCTCAGCAGCTTGGGCAAGAGGGTCGTTGAAGAGTTAAAGCTCCAAATGTGTTGAATGCTCTTGCGTCCAAGTAAGGAAACTGGATGTGGGGAAGAATCCGCCTGATCCTATGGGTGATGGTGCAGCTAAGGACGTTTCTTACAGCTCCAAGATCGTCGTCATTAACTCCTGGACGCGAAAGATACGTTTGAAGTCTCCTAAACTCGGAAGGTTCCATATAAGGCAAGCCGGAGATCCTCTGTCTTACAACTTGAATAACTTTCGCGTCAAACCCGGGTTTGGTATGATTCCAATTCGACAAGCTCCCTGGTTGATTCAAGATTCCACGCCAAGTTGTTTTGTAGCTAAATTCCTTCTGGTGCGGTCGGAATACTCCAAATAGCGCGCCTATGTCCAAATCGGGAAAGCTCCAGTTCACCCAACTTTTCAAGTTAATAACTCCTAAGTCAAAATGAATTTGGTCTTGATTCCAACTCTCCGTAGACCTCTGATGAGTTGAGAATCCAACACAATTGTATTTGTTGCTTGGTTCATCTTGGTTTGGCCGGAATGACGCGATAAGTGATCGTAGGTCCACTTCGGGTCCATTGGGGCTTTGAATGGGTTTAAAACATGTGAACCAATTTGCCTCGTTAAAACCTTTCCTGGAAAATCCATTGGGATAACACCAAGGATAAGGAAAAAGAGTACAAATGGTCACAACCCATTTGTAAGCCTTGGCTTCACGATCAGCTCCGAGCTCGGCAACTAGTGCAACCTCGGCAATAGGTTCTAGCATTGCCTCCATTTGATAAACTTCAGTGCTGGCCGTGATCAAACTCTGCTCCACGGTTGATGATGTCCATGATCTTGTTTCAATGGTTAGGCATATAGAGCGATAAACTCCGTAAAGACGGGACAATAATGGTGAGCTTTTCCATATTGACGATGTTAGCGGCACGAAGATCCAACAACAAAGCTTCAAGAACAGAGCGAATAGATAGGAGCCGTTGAAGAGATTTTTCATCAAGTATATCACACTTTGAAGCTGCAAACTTTTCAGAGAAGGAAGACAAACCATCCGAGGAACATCCAAGATAATCTTGCCTTTGAGTTTCAAGATCACAAGCGATCCGTAGGTAAACAAGCTACTTGGTAATATGTACGAAGCAACCTGATAAGGAGAATAAGAAATCTTAAACTCGCGTACGTAGTGAGAAACTGCAATTACAACCGATCGTTTGATATCCTCAGCTTTAAAATGTAAATTACTAAACTTGAGACGCAAGCTTTCTATAACTGGGGCTCTATGTAATGGTAGATTTCTGTCAAGAAAACACCATAACCTCTTGCACTCGGACTCTGAATAATAACTATCATGGTACTTCAGTTTTGGCAACCACATCCAAAGACGCTCCCATCGTTTCGATAAAATGCTAGTGGAGACAGCAATTTTTGTTGGAAGAATCACTACAAGAAAAAAGGTACATTGAATCATTTATAAAGTGTCATTAAAATAATTGATGCTATTTAGAATGACTTATTAAAAATTGACATTAAATATATAATTTTACATCAATTCTTTTAACTGATATTAATACTAACTTGATTAGCATCAGTTAAAACAATTGATACTAATACTAACTTGATTAACATCAATTAAATAAAATTGATACTAATACTAACTTGATTAGCATCAATTAAAAAGATTGAAACTAATACTAATCTGACTAGCATCAATTAAAACGATTGATATTAATACTAACCTGGTTAACATCAAATAAAAACAATTGATACTATTACTAACCTGATTAGCATCAATTAAAATAATTGATACTAATACTAACTTAATTAGCATCAATTAAAATAATTGATACTAATACTAACTTAATTAGCATCAATTCATAAAAATAAAATAGATAGCATCACTTATAAAGTGTCAAAAAAATAGCTGACTCTATTTTGAATCACTTATTAAAAATTGACACTAAAAAGTGATGCAAACAAAATAACTATTTGTCCCACATTGCTAAAGAAGGATGAAAAGTACTAGTTTTCTCCTCTATAAAAGATCAACACCATATTTTTTTATATGTTAAATCATACATATGTATTTACATATATTCCTTAGAATAATAAATACAAAATGATTAGTTATCTCCAATTGATAATATTATAAAAACTAACACAAATTTTAAAATTTACATGAATTTTAATATCATTAATTTATAATTTATATAGTATCAACTAATGATATAAATATATAACATCAATTGTTATAACTGAGACAAATATTAACATCATTTATATTATTTGATGCAAATGTTTACCTCAATTATATTAACTGATGTAAACTTTAATATCATTTATTTTAACTGATGCAAATTTTAATATCATTTATTCTAATTGATGCAAAATACTAATATCATTTATTTTAAATGATGCAAATATTAATATCATTTATTACAAATGATACATATTAACATCAATTAAATAATATTGATTAGAGTCACCACTTCCAGGGTCATTTAATTAAATGATGCAACTGAATTTGCATCAATCAATAAATGATGTTAACAAATAAAATAAATGATACAACACACATTATTTCTTGTAGTGAATTTTTACAAAAAAAAAACTTTTGTTGGAAGAAACAATAATACCTTCACTAATAATTCATCAGGCAACCTACTGATCTTGTCCATAACTTCTCAAATCGAGGGCGTAAAGACCAGTTGGTTGGCTTTTGTCTGAGCGACACAAACGAAAAAATGGCTAGCAAAAATAGAGAAATAAAATAGGAAAATAGAAAGTCTGGAGAAAACACTAGAAAATGCTCCAGTTATAAAAGGTAGAGGTGGAGGATGAGACTTTACAAATTATTAGTTTTCATCTTTATACTAAACGATGATGACTCAAGAGATTTAAAGCGTCTTTTACTTATCTATACTATATGAAAGTAGAAGGAAACTCTTTTGGGTACTATATGAAAGTACGTAGAAGAGAACTCTTTTGGGTGTGTCACATCAGCATTTCTTTATTTGACGTCTGTCATTTATCATTTAATTTTCTATTATGCCATGAGTATTATTTGACAACCCTCTCTAAAAATTTATGATATTATCTCTATGTTTTACACATTAAATTGGAAGCATTTTTTTTTAATTTGTATGCATATCAATTACAAACTTCGCAGAATGCCTCAAACGCATAAATAAAGAAATCCTCAAAATGATAAATTGAAAAAAGCAATTATTTTTTTTTTAAACATCAAGTAACATAAATAAATATTAACATATGTACAATTAACTATACATAAAAACCATTACATTTGAATTCAACTAGTTACAAATTATTATAAGTAGATGAAATTCAAATTTAATTTTTAAAAATAATAAATATATAAATCTTATATAATACATAATTTTAAATATATCATTATATTTAATGTTTTGAGTGATTTAATCCTTATTTTCAAATAAATTAGGATAATTAAACTTTGGTACAAGTAAAAAAAATTATGATATTGAATAAATTAAGATGTTAACTCCAACCTATAAAATCTTAAGACGCAACAAAATATTCAATAAAAAATTGAGAAGATAATAAATTATATAAAAAATATAGAGAAGAAGAAAAAAAATAAAGAAAAATAACAATGGATACAAAAATATAAAAAAATTAAAAAATGGAAAAAAACATGGATTGAATGCAAGATAAGCAAAAGAAATCTTCAAAATGATAAATTGAAAAAAATTAAAATTATTATAATATTAAGATTTAGACAAATAAAAAGAGTATAAAAATGGAAAAATAAATAAAGATTCGTAACATAATGTATGAAAGAGATTGCACAGATCATCAATAAAAAAATAGAAAATTAAAAAAAGTTTTAAAAAATGATAAAATCAGTAGTCAAATATAGATCTAAAATAATATTATTTAAAATTCAAATTAAAAAATAAAACCCTCTCTCCTAGTTCATTGTAAAATTAGTATGTTTTCAAATTGTTTGTATTCAATTTCATTTTTTTTTTTAAATATCTTCTTTAGTACTTATCTTATTGTGAATTAAAAAGACTTAAGAAGATTCGGTTCATCTACTCATGACATTTCCTAAACATTTCATTGATTGGTTCAGTTAATTTTCCATCCATGAACACGTAATTTCATGAAACATATTTACTCCCTCCGCTTCATAAAAAAATATTATTTTAAGGTTAAATTTTTGTTTTACATAAAATGTCATTTTATATTTTTAACGCAAAATTTTGAATAAAATTCCAGTTTTAACATAATAATTGTAATGTATTAATTAGAAAGAAATTATTTATTTATTGTATTAATAAGAGATATAATGGATTTTTCCATAATTTTGTATATATATGTGTAAAAGTGTAGAATGACATTTTTTGTGAAAATAAGGAATATTAATTTGCTCAGAATTTAATTAAACTTTTGATTTAATATTCAGTTTTTGCTTTTTACGAAACCAAAATAAATTACAAGATTCGGTTCACTAATTAATGTCATTGCTCTTCTTGTTTTATGTGAAGTTTGAATGGCAAAGCACATCCGCCATAGATTATATCCACATATTCAATTTGGTAGAAAACTTATACTCCTAGTATTATTATGCAACAGAGAGATATAAATGAAATTTCAAATCCTATTATAAGTTTTGGCATTTGAAAATATATAATGATTTGAATCCTCAATCAAATGCGAGTAGGCCTCTGGAAGAAAGTGACAAGCTATTTATGTTTAAAACAAACAAAAATTAAGGCAAAACGGTCTCGTGAGTTATTGGGTTATATTTTTTTTCAGCTTCTAATCAATTATATCGTAAATTGGATAATAATTATAAGTAGGGGTATTTTCCCAAAATTTCTACCTATAAAGCCCAATGATTAATTACTTGAATAATACTTCATGGATGAATAATTTAGTTATGAGGAGAGTTTAACTTGGAGCACTGATTTATCGATTCTTTTTTGGTATATCACTCTTAAAATTTCAGATGTTGAATTCAAAGATAAGTTTTAAGTTGGATTTTTTCTTAATTGACTTATTTAAAACAAAATAGAAAGAATACACCAAAATATTTAGGAAGCTATTCTTTTTTTTTTTCTTTTTTTTTTCTTAACATTTAGACCAAAAAAAAAAGCTATTATTTTTTTTTAATTACATATAAATTAAACGGGCTTAAATGAATCAAAAGTAATTCTGGCGGATCTAAACAAAAACGGGTCTTAACGTATTCCAAATTTAACCAAACCTAAATAAGTTGGTATGAAACGAGCTGAGTCTAAACGGGTAGGATCTAAACAGATCCAACTAACCGTTTAAACATCTTTAGACTGACAACACCTCAAGTTTTTCCTTTGGATGGTACAATGGCCAAAACAAGATTGTCGCAGTAGCAACATGCATTTCTCAAGATATATTTCACCAAGTCAATCTCATTATGCGTTCCATAGAAACATGTTCCAGTTGAAAGTTTCGGCCTCGATCTTACATAATTGATAATACATAGTCATGTACTTTCTGAACTAGATGCAAAAAAGTAAATAGGTGGGTTTGGCCGATGGAGAATATGCAACATCTGTTCTTCTTGGGGACGCGAACAATGTTATTTCATAAATAAGTATTTTAACATTTGTTATTCGTTGCTTATTATAGGAATGATATACATAATACAAACACATATACCCGTGTAGTTAACTTAACCAACATTTTTATCACACACAAAAAAAAAAATCAACATGAGAGGTACAACTGTACAAGTGATATAATCGCATGTAACAAATAATTTATTGTTGAGGACTTTTTTATATCGACATGCATGTCTTTACTAAACTAGATTGTCAGTGATATAGCATTGATATAATCTAAAGATTCTTCTAACTCAACCAAATCACATAACTTATCAAATGAGTGGTAGTCTAGTGGTAGTACAACAGAGTTTGTTTTTTTATATCTCGGGTTCAAACTACATTTGTGATGGAAAGTTAATTTTTAAATCGGATTATCTAAAAGTTGATTCCGAGTATTGTAGGAGATTATGGACCGAAAGTCTGGAACTTTTAGGGTTTTCAAAAAAAAAAAAAGTTGTAAAGCTTAACCATTTGCAAGTGTTTATTAAAAAAAACACATAACTGATTCGGTTTCTTCTCAACATAGCATAGCTAGTACACTTTTTGCTTTTTCTGTTTTTTAAATTTGGTTAACATCTCTGTTATGGAGCGTAGTCTCCTTAGACCAGTCCCAACGGTAAATCCCAAGGGTCTAATGAAGGGGTCTTACCATTAAATCCGATTAAATAAATGATTGTTGGTGTCTTATTATTTAGATCCGGGTCTAAATTAAGATCTTTTTCTCAGTTAAGAACGCACACGTGGCACGGTTTGATTGGATGGCATTTGTGTTTTCGTCTCTCTCTCTATCTCGACGGCGAAAACAGAATAGAAACGGTTCTTCTGAAACTGTCTACCCGAAGACGGAAGAGAGATTGAGCCTTCTCTTCTATGCGATTATCAAAATTCGGTGTTCAAAATCGAAGAAAAAGAAGATGGGCCGTGGAAAAATCGAGATAACTTGTCGTAATCCATCGCTTTACCGCTTAAAAGGTACACTTCTCTGACCAAAAGGGAATCACCAAACGATTTCATATAGACAACCTCCTCTCGATCTTCTTCTTTTCTTAATTCTGATTGGGTTTTACTGATTCTAGATTCACCGTTTGTTGATTTGATCTGATTGATCATCGTTCTGGGCTTTGTTTTTTTTTTTCAGTTTGGATATCTGATTCTCCGCAATTTCGAATCTCTGATTCGTCTGACGGTGATGCGTTTTGTCATCTGGAATTATTATTCCTTAATCCTTTAATTTGACAGCAACAATTGAGGCCGAGCTTGATTTCAATGTAAGCTGTTTCTGATGCAAATTCTTGCATGCGAAAGACCTTTGATGTAAAAAAATAAAAACAAGGTAATTTCGATTTTTTCAAAGTGAAGTGAGACGCAGATTATGCCTATGTTTCTTAATTCTTTGTTGAGGAGATTTAACTTCTGATTTCTACAGAAAGCACCTATCGATCCTCTCACCAGGGAGAAGTACAAACCATCCGCATCCCAGGTTGTTTCACTCATAGGAATGGGGTGCATAGCAGTTAGTCTCTGATTTTTGGTTTTATTGGCCATAATATCGTAGCTTAGGTTTGACCAATGTTGTTGGTAATTGCAGAAGTCGAAGCATATCTCGGGGCTTCAGGGGTGAGTTTAAGCAGTGGCAAATTACTCCTGGAACGTGTGATCCATCACCTATGATGTCTAATCAGTTTTCTGTAAGTTTATTATGTAGACTTGAAATCCCATGCTTTTTGAATCCCTGATTTGTTAGTTCCGTTGTTACATTGTAGCCTTTTATACCTTCACTGTTTTACTATTTCTGGATCTAGCGACAGGAAATCTTTTGTTCCAATTGTATAGCCGTGAAGAATGATAATTCATTTGGACCATTGAAAGCGTTATAATCTTTTGCAAGTGCATAAACAAATGTTAATACTGGATTTGTGGAAACTAATGTATGCGCTCACTAAATCACCTTCCTTTTATGTATTAACCATTCAAATCTTGTGACTGCTCTTCTTATTATGTATCTTTGTTGTTTTCTTCAGGTTTCGTCTTATGTCTTAATGGGGATTCCACTGAAAATTGTGTTACATGAAAATTGCAACAACAAAAAAATTGTGAATAAGTTCTACCATAGTCACCTTGATGATTTGTGTAAGAAGAGTCACAGCCTGTCTTTCTCTTCTTTTCGAAACTCATTTTGCACTTTTCTTATTCCTTTCTGGTATTTGTATTGCAGCAAATATCAATTCCTCATATGTAGTAGCTGCTGCTTCTGTCATGGCCCGGACCCTTTACATCCTTGCAACCGACAGCAAAGATACAAGCAACTCAGCTCTGGGATCTAAACATGTCAATGCTTCTTTCGTTGAAGAGATTCTAGCCTGTCTTATCTTGTGAACCGGGCTTATCATGCAACTTGGTATGTAAAAGATTCCATTACTACTTGCTTGAATGTTCTTGTAATGTAAAATGGTTTTAAACAAACTAGTCTTGCAAGGGCTTGAATATTCACAAGCATTACAACATTGTACACTAGAACAACTTATGCATATAGAGGATTCTACTTAAGTAAGGAGATTTTTATTTTTTAGAACCTCCCATAGAGTGTTTCCATTGTAGCCTCAAAATTTTAAAAAAAACTAATAAAGTTCTTACCTTAAATTAATAATATATTTAATATTAAAATATGTTTAAAACCCTTAATATGAGTTCTCTATTGAGCTTGCTTTTAGGGTCTCATAACTAGTATACTTACCAAAAAAACATCTTATAATATAAAAATCGATCTAGTAATGTCCTCATCCTCCTATACACTCAAAAGGCCCGAGACATCGATCCACTCAAGCTGAAGCTCGACCTCACCGCGCTCAACATTCTGGAGCCTAAGGAACATATTCTGGAAAATCTTTCCTTTGTGCCACACGATCTTGCTCTCTTCCGACAGACAGTTCTGCCTGCTTGCTTGTATCTTCATTATTACGGTCCCATCGGGGAGTCCTCCGAGCTGGTTTTGGATTCTGATGGCTTCAAGGAACGGATCAATGTGAAAAACCGCATCTCCCATCTTATCATCCCTTGAGAACCAGTCCCTATCGTAAACCATCTGTATCATCACAACAACAAAATTTATATATATGTTCTGTTCTGTTTCAAACTTACGTACTGATCGAAAGAGCAAGTTGTTGTAATGTAGGAATCACTTGTCACTTACGATCTTGACAGGAAGAATTGGATCAGTAATAGAAAGTGTCAAGTCTTCGTTCCATTCTGGATTCAAGTTCTTTTTCATCACACGGGTTCGTAGCTTCTGAATCAAAGAAGAAAATTTATACATGAAATAACTCAAAATTAAGACCTTGTTATATATATGGTTGTGACAAAGGTCAGAAACCATAACTAATATTTTGAATGATAAATCAAATCCTATGAGCTTTTCATTTGCCTTATTAAACTACATTTGACACGTAAAACACCTAAGAACTCGCGTTGCACCAAACCTATAATTGATCTTTTCCTACGTTCTGTTTAATTTTAACACATATATAAAATTTTGAGACCCTGATGATTATAATGGAGATTGTTCAACACAACCAAAAAAAAAAATTAACATTCACTTACTAAATTTCAAAGAAATAAACTTATTTTATTAAAATTCTCTCATTAGACATCAGTATCTCTAAGAAGCATAATTAACCAGGTTCATGTCTAAAACGAGACTACCTTGAATATCTAGAGATTAAACGAACCCAATTAAACAATTATTACTTGAGAAACTCGAAAATGAAGGCTAAAATATATTGATGAAAAATTGAAAATCTGGGATTTACCTGTTGGCCCATACGAACAATGACGTAAGGATCGCTACTTGAGGAATCTCTAATTGCGAGATTAACACCTCTAATCACATGAAGTCTTAGAAGACCTAACATATTCTCCATTTTTTTTCTTTTCTCTCTCTCTCTTCTCTCTTTTTCTTCAGATCAAAGGACTTTCTTTGCTTCCTTCCGAGTAAAAAGCTTTGGTCTTTTCGTCAAATGCAGAAATGTAGATTAAAAAGAATTTGGTGTGTCCGAAAAAATTGGGATGGACTGATCATCGTAACCTCTGAAGAAGTGTGGTTCGCTTTTTTTTTAATAAGCACCTCAAATTCAGTCAAAAACAAAAAGAAAAAGTCTCGTGTTTTTTTTCCTTTTTCCTAGAAATTTCTTATGTTTACGAAAATGTAAAATTGTATTACATTTCTATTTTGAACCCACAAAAAAATAAAATTCCATTTCTACGTAAATTTCTTTCCTTGTATGGTGGGGAGTAAGACTCTAGAAAGATCCAATTGAATACAATATATTTAGTTTACTTGTTTAACGTTGTTAATTATAAAATGCCAAAAACAATACCAAAGAAAACGTATTTCCTCCATTTGTCTTCATGCCCTCCAAGCTTTTATCATAACGCGTGTTCGACGCGTCATTAGTTCATATAGGGATTTAATTAGGGGGAAAGAAAACTTATTAAGACAATATCATGAGATTCAATGAATGCTTAAAACCAGTGTTAAATGGACAGTGACCCCTTAACCTAGTGCTTAGTCCGTTAGTCGGAGTGTAGATAATTTTTTAAGCGATTTAGACGGTTTTATAATAATAAATAATATATATATATATTAAACAAAAAATATTTTATATTTAATATATTATAATAAAACAATTTCAATTACATGATCTAATTAGTATCTAACGTTGAATAAAAAAAAATCTAAACTAAACGTAAATATAATTAAATAAGTAATACTAGAGTTTTGAAAAATGAATAACTCTCATACATTTTATATATATAAAAAAAACAGATTTAACCTGCCTAACCTACCTAGACCCGCTTAAACCACTGGATGATACTGTCCGCCTAATTTAACCGATTAACATGAAATTCAAAACGCCTAAGCGGGCGTCTATCCCACTTTCTTGAACACTGCTTAAAACCGAAAAACCAAAAAAACAAAACAAAACATGCAAAAAAAGAGCTAAAAAATGTTTGGGTGAAAAACTTATCTTCATCAGTTAGAAAATAGTAATACTGTTGTTATTCAGATAAAAATCTATTTACGCGCATTAACAAGCAAGATCATGGGGTTTTAATTTCTCTATAATTAAATCCTACGCGTACGTTTATGTCAGTTTCACTATGCACACGTCATTTAACTATTCATCATCACTTCATGTTCATTTAACTTTAACTAGAGCTGGGTCCGCGCAAATGCGCGGACTACTTGAATTCAATGATGTTAAACACATAATGTTGACCTCAAAACCAATTTAAAATTTTTTAATGGAAGTTGTAATAAACAAACCGTACACATTTTTTAAAAAATGATGCTAGAAATTTGAACACATGATCGAATAAACCAACTGCTTAGCAAACCCAATAACGATATACTTTGTAATGTAATAAGAATTTGTAGATACATGCAAGAATGCGCGGACTATTAGTTTTTTATTATATAAGTTACAAATTCTATGATGATATTGATCTCAAAATTTATTTTAAATTTCTTGATTCAATTTGTTCTAAACAACTTGTAAATATTTTTGTCTTATTAAAAATTCAAGAACATATTTAGATACATGCTAACAACAATATTTAGTTTGCGATGATGAAAACCACGTATACATGCCAATAACAATACATGCCTATTTTTTAGTTTGCGATGAAATAACAATATTTAGATACACCGCAAATGTTTCCAATTATAAATACCATCAAGAAAACCATAAATAATAAAATATAAATACCAAAGTTATAACATTCAAGTAAAGAAGGAAAAACGCATGCAGAAACAATAGAATATAAATTCCATCAAGAAAAATACAAATATAACTTATCGATAGGAAGTTAAAAAAGAATCGGAAGCACTTATTCGTAAACAACATTCAATGTCTTACGTTGTAGTTTATTATCTTTATCTGTTATCAAGATCTTCAATCCTGACCTGGTTGTTACCTTTGATAAAAGCCACGTATAATTTTCCATATGTAAAACCGGTTTTGGTAGAAACACTCTTACTTTTGCAAGTGTTTGACCTTGACTATTGTTTTATTTTTTCTTCCTTTTTATTTTGTCATCTTTGTTCTTCTTCTTTCTTTCTTATTTTTTTTTCTATTTTTTTTCTTCATTCTTTATACACTAAACAATTTATTTAAATTGTATATCATCTAATGTTGAAAACAAAACTGCAGTAAGCATCTTTTTGATATTTTTTTCTTGTCTCACCCAAAGAGAAAACTTTGGTGTTTCCTCTTAACGTGTACCTATGAATTATATGTACCCATCAATTACATCCATAGATTTCATCTCACAGTTTAATTTTTCTTCTTCTTTTCCGAATTCTTATTCCTCTTCTTTTTCTCCAATTTCATGATCCTTTTCTTCTTCTTCATCATCGTCGTATTATTCATCTTTTTCTATTTCCTGTTTTAATTATCTTTTTCATCATCTTTTCCAATTTCTAGTTCATCGACTTTTTGTTTTTATTCCTCTTACTCGTTTTTTATTTTTATTTTTCTTCGTTGTCTTTACATTCTTTTTCTTCATCATCATTGTCTCCTCCGACTTCTTCTTTTCCTTTTCTTCTGGTTTTTCTTCGTCTTGTTCTCCCTATTATTTCCTTCCTCTTCTTTTTCCCTCTTATTATTCATCATCTTTGTCTTCCCCAACATATTATCATTCCAGTATTTATTTGTTCGTCTTCATCATCTTATTCTTTTCTTCACCTTCTGTTTTTTTTTTCTAATTTGTTTTCTTAATGTTCTATTTTTCTTGTTTTTCTTCTTCTCTTAAAAGAACTTTTTCAGTTGTTATTCCTATTTATCTAAGTCATTTTTAAATTATTCTAAAATATATGTGAACCAAATAGACACAAACAAATAAATCAAATAACAAAATAATGATTTTAAATTTCTATAAAAAATATTTGATTATTCATTTATGAGTAAGTGAAGCCACTCAAAAAGACGATATACAAATAAATATTTGTATTTTCTAAACTTATAGAAAAATAAGATCTGCGATCAAGATTATTCATTTTCTCTTTCTAACACTGTATGTTGGTTTTTCCTTTCTTGTTTTCCTTCTTTCCTTTCTTCTTCTTTATCTTCGTCTTCTTCGACATCTTATTCTCCTTTTTTTTTTAATTCTTTCCCATCTTCTACTTATTCTGCTTTAACTTCATCTTCTTCTTTTCTGTTATTTTATATTTTGAATTTTAATTTTTCCTTATTCTACCTTAATCTAAACGTTTCAGAGCCACACACAATTTGAATATCGTTCTTCTCTTTGTCTTTCTCTATCTATCATTATTTTCTAAGACATGGAAACTTTTTGAGTTCTTGCAAAGATCCGATTTTTACGATCAAAATTGACGTTGTGGAATTCAGAAACGTCAATAGATAGAGATGTTGTGTTCATCCTCGTATGGATCAGAAGGAGAAGAAGGTTTCGATTCTTCTTCTACTTATTCTACCCTAATCGAAACGCCAATTAATTTTTATCATTTTCGACTATTCCTTTTCATCATTTTCTCTTGCTCCAACTTATTCTTCTTCTTTGTCTTACAGGTTTTATTCGTCTTCTTTTTCCTTCTCCAAACTCATCGCACTTGTCTTCTTCTTCTCCTCTGATTTCTTATTCGTCTAAGTTTCTTTTAGTTTTCTACTTCATCTTCATCTTCTCCTACTAATTGTCATCTTCAAATTCTTCTTATCGGTTTCGTTTTCTTCTTCCTCCTCTTCTCAATCTTTTATTTTTTTTATTCTTCTTCATCAATTCCTTCTTTTTGTTCATCATCTTCGACTTCTACTTCTTCTTCTTTATCGTATATGTTTTTTCTGACTTCTTGTGTTTTTCAAGTCTTTCTTCGTCTAATTCTTCTGATTTTTTTTCTTTATCTCATATTTATCTTCCGTGGACATGATTAATTTAAAAATCATAGCGTTTTCTTCTCTGGTTTTATTCCTCTTCTTCCAAATACTCGTTCTCTTCTCTAAAATCTTCATTTTATTTTTCTACGTTTTCGTCTTGTTCATCTTCTTATGTTTCTTTTTTTTTCTTCGTCTTTTTCTTCTCGTTCATTAAGTTATTCTTCTTTCTTCTTTCTTCTTTCTCCTTTTTCTTCTTCTTTCTTCCTTGTTCTTCTTTCTTTCTCCCTTTTCTTTTCTTTCTTCGTCTTCCTTCTTCTTATTTCGTGTTTCTTCTTTCTTCTTCTCTCTTCTTGCTTCCTTCTTCTTCTTCTTTTTCTTCTTCTTCTTTCTTCTCCTTCTTTCCTTTTTCTTATCCATGTTCTTTTGACTATTCTTTTTTTTTTCAAATTATCCATCTCATCATTATTTTTTCAGCGTCTCGTCTTATCCGACATTTAATCCTGTTCCTGGTTTATATTTTTCTTTTTTTCTCGTATTGAGTGTTGGATTATTAAATATATTATTTAGTAAATGAACATGAAGAATGATTTATTAAACCATTTGTAATTTATTGAGCGTTATACTAATAGATGAGAGCATGTAGTCATTTGTTGTTTCCACATCGTCGTTCCTTGGACTCAGTACCACCTCTCTTGAAAATAATTAGGATCAATTTTTGTGTCAAACGAACGTCCATAAACTTCAACTATAATTGCTTTGATAGGATCTTCACAATCCATGATCAACAAATCTTTGCAAATGTCAATCTTGGATTTTCCGATAACATCCTTTTTATCTTTCCATAACCAATATCCAAGATACATTTACAAAAAATTGCTCGCTCAACCAACTTACGACTATTATATCCAACTATAAGTCACATGTTATTTGTAAGTTTTAGCAACTTGCAGTTAGAGTGGTCTAACGACGAAATCATCATTGGAAAGACCTCTAAAGACGATAACATTACTACCGGATAATTTATAATATTTTTTATAATATTATGCACCGTTCTATCTAAAATCTCACGCCAGCATTAAATATCACTGGAAATGGGACGCTTTGCTTCTTTATAATATTATAATATCATGAATCGTTCTAACCAGAATCTCGAAACAATCTTTGCTTCTTTAATTAATTTTGCTAGATTTGATCCACACTTGATCAAACATGTCTAAACCGTTCACCACAATAGATATTCCAAACATGAAATGACCTAGAATTGTCCTTCATCTTTCTGACAGTTGCCAAACACATTTCAACAGTTTTTATCCTGTTTCACGCTGTTCAATCTTTGCAATTGATCTAACTACGGCGAAAATAAAGTCTACCATGTTTTTCTAAACTTCATAGCCTTCACAGCTTAATACTTGAAATTTTAAGGAGATTTCAAGTGCAATTTGTTCCTCTTCCAATATCTTATTTAATAAATTAACATACTCACGCATAGATTACGCTTTGCTTCGTTAGTACGTAGTATACACCATAAAATAATAAATATGTTTTAGTGTTCTAAATTTCTTTTATATTTTTATAAAAAAATAATTTTGAATTTTCATATGCACGATGAATTCATATGTTGTATACTATTATTAAAATTTCAGTAAGAAATTTAACAATTATATAAAATGAAACAAATTTTGGATAATATTTAGAAATTATTGATTTTAGGATTACTAAATAACAATAATTCAAATTGTCTATGTATGCCATGGATGGGCATGCATGATGTACCAATTCTATATTAATATTAGACGACTGATATGCGCCATGTGCATATAGATGATATGTGAAACAATTGTAAAATAGTTCTTTTGTTTTGAACATAACCAGTACTCGTAATATGTATATCATATCACCGTATCAGTATGAATGATAAGATTTCAAATTATATCCAAACATATAGATATAATTCTCTTAAAAACATGTTATATATTATCTCAAGAATTCCTAAAATTAAAAAACTTGTGAAAACAGATGTAGTAGGTTTATACTCTTTTTATCATTTGTTTTACAATTTTCTTTCATGTTTTTTATTAGTCTTGAAACCGATCTATATTTCATATAAAAACCAATGTCGTAACCTCTAGCTCCTTCGTTGCTTGTGGCCTCTTTAACCTCACTCTCTTATGATTGTTTATAAAAATATAGCTTGACGTTTTTCTCGGTTGTTCTCACTACCTTGTCCAACATGGTATCTCGTCGTTTTCCTTTTAATAGATGCTTGAAAACTCATATATAGAAAAGCATGTGTGTTTCCTAGTAACAGATTCTAATTTCATGTGAATATATATGTATTTGGAATCAGGTAGGGCTGGCTCTAGGTGAGAGTAAAACTGATTTGAATGTTCTATATTAACATTCACAGACACTGGTTTGGTTAGAGGCCTGAAGTGTTATACTTGATGACATTTTTTCTCTTGCGTAGTTGTAACTACTCTCTTTTGAATGTCCAGATGGAGTAATGACGAAGAAAAAGGATACAAACAAGATAAATCTAGAGCCAACAAGGGTTCCTAAGCCGGTTTCAAAATGGGACGCTTACTTGATAGATGACAAAAGAGAATAGATGATAATTATTCGAAGCATCAAACACTCAGAATCATATTCTTTACATAAAACGATATAGTAAGACCAAATAATTTTTTCGTTTTCTTGCTTTTTCTAACCTAATTTATTTTCGTTGTTATCGTTTTCATCGCTTTTGTTTTTGTCCTTATGGTTGCTGTTTCTTTTTTTTGCTCTTTGGCACACAAATCGAATTCTACTTGCATTTGTTTAAGAGATTTTTAGATCAAGCCGTCTTCTAATCAGGTTTCTTCTCGGCGACGGGACCGTCGTTCTTCTTACCTTCACTATTTTCTTTCTTTTTGAGGATTAGACTTTCTATAACTTGTTGAGTTTGAAGCGGTGGTTCTCCTAATAAATGATACGAAACACCTTTTTCTTTGAATGTTTCAGGTAGTTTGGAGTTTCGGGTTTCTTCCTCGTCTTATTGCATAACTTGAAGTTCTGTATTTGTCTCCCTGCTTGTAAATTTTCAATGTTCCATATCAAAACATAAGAAATAGATTGCTTTATCATGGGAAAATCATATGGAAAGAAGTTTTAGAGATGAATTTATTATCCCTAAACTGTCCAATTTTCCTCTGTTTCAGGTTTATGGAGCTCAATATTATCCTCCGAAGACATCAATTTGATTTTCTTGTCATCTACCTTATGGTCCTCATCCAAAATCAATGATTCCACAACACCAATGACCAAACCACAATCATTAAAGTTTGTACATATATTATATCTGATATTGGATCTAAGTAAATATACCTTAGGAGAATTGATTATTTTGGTCTATGGTCGGAGTTTTTATACACTGTGGGTTATTATACACAATCCAAAAAAGAGTTTAACAGAAACTGATGCTTGCTACTGTTTGGTTGAAAAACAAAAGCAGAAATGGGTCACATTTTCTGCATATGTGTTATTTATCTCATACACATCATGTCGTAAAATATAGATAAAGACAATGATTTTTCTATGTTTTCATAGCTCTCGTATATTGGAATACAGTAAATTCAAAATTGGATATAAAAATAGAAAGTCTAAGACATGATAGCGTTGTTTTTCTTCCACATCACTTTTTTCTAACCCATTAATACTCTATGTCGATTAGAAGTCAAGCCACCAACTTTAGTCTCGAGCAAGTTATTGTCCATTTTGTTTGGAACAATTTTTTTGCTTTTGCCTTTGCTCTTCTTGTGGTCAAACACTCAAAAAATTTTACATGTAAACTCTAAGTGTTCGAATTTGCTTGATTTTAGTAATGAATGCAAAAACACTATGAACCTAACTCCTATAACTAACAATGCTAATTAATCTCTTTAGAAAGGTTATCCGTCCATCAAATCCAAAAAAAACACAACACATGTATCAACCTTAAGTATATTAAACATCTTTTGATACACGTCTTTCTGTTCATTTCTTAAAATGCGGAGCTGTTTTTCATTATGGTTGTAGTTTAGCTCATTTCCACTTTCACTGGAAGTGCATTTCTAAAATTTGGTTGGAGAAAATAGCTCGAATGCTTTTTGGAAAAAAAAACATGAATGATGAGTAAAGGAAATACAAAATGAGATTTTAATCATAGTTTAAATTGTAAGAAGAACAACAAAAGGTATATTTTTTCCTATTTGGCATAAGGGAATTTCAATTAAAAGAGAAACCATAATTTTTTACAAACCAATAATTATTTCTTAGAAACAATATATTGTACATGTTAGAACTTGGAAGCAACTATATTACTTAGCACTATTTCCATTTGTAATCTACAATAGTTTTTGGATATGTATTAGTTGGGAATTACATTGATTTTTTTTATAAAAAAAAAATAGATTAATACAGAAAAAATTTATGCCAAAGTATTCCGGAGCAAAGCGTCCGACGAAGTATTTGTTCTTCGTCTTCGTTTTAATCATCGAAAAGTTCGGAAACACCACCTTCTTTTGCCTATAATAAACCTAATGGCCAATCATGTTGATTCTTCCAAGCTGCAGAGAGAAGTGGGTTTCAGTGAGATAGTGAAAGTCCCAAGAACCATGAAGCATTGAAGATCACGCCTCAAATATCAATGCTAATATCCAGTTTCATTGATTCTATATCTTTAAGGTTTAAGACTTTGGCAATGATTAGATTCCTATCTAGGAAATGCAATTTAAATCCAGATCAAACCCCTTTAGATGATGCAATAGCTCAATCATTATGACATATTGATTCCAGAGAATTCTAAACCTAGCAAAGAGATAGCAAGAACAACGCTGTGTACCAACTCTGAGGCTTCCGATTATTCATTTTGTCTTCATTATCCGTAGCTCATTCCGATACGTTCTTTTTTTTCTGTTCACAAATAATAAAGTCTAATAACAATGTTTCTTTGTTCTACATGTTCTCAAATTTCTTAATGGGAAATCGTTACTAATAAGGATTACTCAGCTCTAAGGCTCTGGTCATATAATCTAGACAATAAGGTAATGCATAAGAAGTTTAATTCCTAAAGGTGAGAAACCATTATCTAGACTCTCTTAAAACAATATATCTATTAGTTAAGTTTTAAAGTATTAAAACAGTTACAATGTAACTAAGAAACAAAAGGTAGAGATTACACACCAATTAAAAAGGTTTGAGAATTGCTGAGTTGAAGAAAAAGTGGAGAAAAAAACTAATCTTCGAACAGATACTGGTAAATGGTGCGTTTGAGACACATAAAAACAATATAATAGAACTAATATTATAAACAGAACCATTCCAGTAGTTTGACGAATCTAACTAAATGAAAAAGAAAACAAAACTTATTATTAAGTTGAGTTTTTTTGGTAATCATCATCTATAATTTTCTAATCCCATTTTATCTAAAAAGACAATAAGTATAAACCAAAAGATCTTTCCGAGATAACCATAAAACCAGGAGTTGATTTTGTATTCGATTCCTAATGACATAATTATTTATCTCTAAGCTTTACATTATACGAAATCAAAGAGAATTATAGGCATAGGCATTACTTTAAAGAACACATAGATGGGATGTAAAACTCAAGGTAAGGAACCACATGTAGCAAAATCAAAGTAACCAATGTTAATCTCCTTGTTACATATTCAAATTATACATTGGTGTTCGATGTTTGATCTAAAACTCCCAATGGAGGAAGCCATTGTTTATTTCCGAGCAAAAGATAAAATTAATTTCAAATCATCTAACACGGTAACACCTAAACGTCCATTTTAAACCACCAGTTTCACTCAAGCTGAGAACTCAAACAGCATCGTGGGCTGGTACTTCTCACAAGCCTTAACCACAACAGACGGAAACTTCGACACCCGCATGCTTCCCATAAACCGCATTCCCTTTCCCAACCACTCCATTCACATAGTTCCCGGTATAAAACTGCATTCCCGGGATATTCGTCCACAAGTTCAGTACCCTTGAGCTTATTGAAATTAAACTTGATTTTGGGTTAAACTTGATTTTGGGTTTGATGATAAAACTATTAAACCCAAAGTTGAGTACAAGTTCTAGAATTCTTTAGAAACATCATTAAAATCTTCATCCTCTCTAAATGTTTCTAGAGAATTTTATTAGTTAATTAATTTAAGATTTGTGTAGAAAACTCTAGAAATGTAGAAAAAATCTAGGAAGTAAGGAGGTTGTAGAAAACTCTAGATCTTTGTAAGATAGTTTTGGGAGGCTATAAATACCCCCTCACCCTCTCATTTGTAAACACATACAAGAAGTTGAACAAGCTAATAAAGAGTATTTTTCATAAGTTCTCTTAAGTGTTCTTACTCTCTAAGAGTGTTCAAGTTTTCTCTTAAGTGTTCTTCCATATTCTTCTTCATACTTAGAAAGTCTTTTATTTCTTTCGAGTCTCTTGGGTATTACGATCTTGGGCTAGTGCTAAAGCACTATC
>JAHZTW010000001.1:469507952-469637997 GCA_020283515.1 Alliaria petiolata | reverse complement strand
GAATTTGTAAGCCTATTGAATTTGGTGGGATTGGACAGTTTGTTCCCAATACACCATCTTGCCATGAGTTCTTCCTCTGCTTGATAACATTCCTGAACCACAAACATAGAAGAACAAATCAGAAACTTAAAACAAACTAAGAAAAATAGACAAATTGTTATCACGTACGAAGACGTAAACAAACATATAAAATCAACAACTGTGTACGAAGATATGAAGTAAGGAAGTTAAAACAGAGAAAACCCAACTAACCTTTTAATATTGGGGATTATGTTGCCGATCCGTAGCTCATTCCGCTGTGTACCAACTCTTCTAAAGTTAACCTTCAAAAATTGAATAGAAAATCAGTTTCGTATCATATTCAATTCGAACAAACAATAAGCAACAACTTTAAACATCACTGGATATTCAATAAATGAAAGCTACCGAGCTGATAAAATCAAGCGCTCAAATTCCGACACTTACACACACACACACACACACACACACACACACACAGACACACACACACACACGCACACACACTCACTAATCGGTTTCTCAAACTGGCACTAAAATTCAAAGAGTTTACGTAGGTATGGTGAGCGTTTGAACTGAAAAAAGAGATAAAAAAACTTAGTATTAATCTAGATCAAACTAAAAAGCCAAATCTATTCAAACAGAGGAAAAGTAAGCCGAGCTTTAGTTTAGTTGGATCATCAAAGCAATAATCAAGGTACTGCAGAGACATGAATCAATATATTCAAAACTAATAAAATACCATCTTTTATTTAAGCTCGAGATTTCAACATTACGA
Source organism: Alliaria petiolata (assembly GCA_020283515.1). Lineage (NCBI taxonomy): Eukaryota > Viridiplantae > Streptophyta > Magnoliopsida > Brassicales > Brassicaceae > Alliaria > Alliaria petiolata. The sequence continues at coordinate 469,637,201 of JAHZTW010000001.1, read as the reverse complement.
TGCACACTTCTGTGTTAGAAGGCCAAACAAAAACAAAAACAAAAACAAAAAGTAAAAAACCAGAGAGAACTACGAATATATGTCAAAAGAGAGTAATATATATTAACCAAGTAAAAATGCAAAAACAAATTAGAGATCATAAATTTAGCAGCATAAAAACAATATCCCCTGGCCTTTTCATTACGAATCTGCAGCAAACAAAACATTGATCATCATTACATGACATAAAATCTCATCCCTCACATCTTATTCCAACATATGTTAAACACATAAACAATATAAACATAAAAAAACAGAGTAACCAAAATAAAAAAGAAGAAAACAGAGTTCAAACATTCGAACATAGACAATCATAAGAAAACCTCTTTGGCAGCTAGTGAGAATAGACCAAAGGATCCGATTCTACCAGGATTATGAACCTTTCAGTTACCTAAACCTGATAAGAAAATCTAACAAACATGAGAACTAACAACAAATAAATCAAAGTTTGGATAATACCAAAAATCTAGGAATTTGTTGATTCAAAACCAAACCCTACAATCACAAATTAAAGTTCAAATCAGATACCAAGCATATAGAGAGATAACAAAGAAACAAAGAAGACACAACAACATCAGAAACAAAAACCAAAATAAGAAGAAGAATTTGTCCACGTTTAATAAAAAGAAGAATCGATTTTCTAGTATTGATCTAACCTTTTGAAAGGAAAACAAAGAAGATGCGGAATCCCAGTAGACATGAGCAAAACGTCATGAACCTCCACGACCAGATCCTTGAAACAAATCAATTAAACGCACGTCAGAGCTGTAAACAAAATAAATAAATCAACAAAACAATTTCAATCGAACAGAAAAAACTTAAAAAGGGATGAAACCCTAAACACACGTCTAGAAAACATACAACGCTAATAATATGAGAGGGTGTGAAAAAATATTTATACCAAAATAATTATAGGCCTTCGGATACCCGCGACGTTAATAATATGAGAGGGTGCACAAAGTATTTATAGCGAACTAATTCTAGGGTTTTAATGTTGCCATTAAACCGATAATCACGAAATAGTAATTATCCTTTTCGATGTATAGTAATTATCCTTATACGTTAATTCTTTCCCAAATAAACAAATACGCGATGCATCGCATTATTAATACCGCGCTAACAATTTAAGGAAAGAATTAATTAAACATGGCACAATTAAATATGCTAGATAAATTACGAAATTATACACCCTTCTCTTTGTATTCATTAATGGCAAAAGCGTAATTCAGTTTTCAACTTTGAAGGAGAGCTCAAATCACTGCTCAAATAATAGTATAGATTTCTCTAATCTCTTCATCACTGTATTCATGTTCACTTCCTTCTTCTTCTTCTCCTTCCATGTCTGTCTCGATTTTCGATCTCTTGGGTGATTTCTCAACTGGCTGAAACAAGAAATGAGAAGAAAGTTGTAAAAAAGCTGCACTCATAGACCTGAACATTGATAACTTCAAAAATAATGCTACACAACTAATTAGTTAGTGTGCGACTATGTGAACACACTTACAAAATCAAGTGGCAAAGAAGAAGATAAACAAGTTAGGTAAAGAATGTAGAGGCAAATAATGCAGTAAACAAAAGAACCAAAACAGCAAATAAGCAAGCAATGCACTAAACAGAGGAATCAAAGAAGCAGAGAAACAAGTCAAGCAAAGAATCAATGAACTAATAAACAGCGAAATCAAAGAAGTAGAGGCAATCAATGTAGTAAACAACGAAATCAAAAAAGCAATCAATGCTGTAACATCCCGACCGCCCCTACCGGCGAATCACCCATCCCTCCGTCGGGCTCGTGGGCCCTGCCTCTGTTGGTGTGTTATATTTTTCTCGGTGGCCCGACCGACTGATTTACTTGTCTCTGCAATCACCACGTGACATTTTCCCGTGTTTTGGCCTCACTCACACGGTTCCGCAGAGAACTTCCCGGAAGGTCACCCATCCTAGTCCTACTCCAGCATAAGCACGCTTAACTCTGGAGTTCTCTTAGGGTAACTGACCGGAAAAGGTAAGTACACTTTGATGACATAGATAGCCAAATCAATCCATTTAAACTTATTCAAATGAGCCGGGCCCGGATCGTTACAATTCTCCCCTCACTAAACGGGAATTCGCCAGTGTGAACAGGTACTAGAGTTAATAATGGTACTAGTACATAAATAGTAGCAAAATTTTTTTTATTTTTTATCAACATGTATTTTACCAGATTTGAGTACGAGTGGTGTTGGTAATATAGCGACAACATTTTAATACATACAGTACAATGTATATCTAATTAATGATTATATTCCCCTAATGGCTCGAAACATAGTATTTAAAATAGTAGTGGTGGCAATAGAGTTAATAATGGTACTAACCCCCAAACCTCAAGACAGTTTCATGGGACAGAACCAGTTTGACTTCCCTTGGCTCTGATACCACTTGTAACACCCCGACCGCCCCTACCGGCGAGTCACCCATCCCTCCGTTGGGCTCGTGGGCCCCGCCCCTGTCCGNGCAATCAATGTAGTAAACAACGAATTCAAAGAAACAATCAATGGAGTAAACAGAAATATCAAAGAAGTAGGGCAAACAATGCAGAAACAGAGGAACCAAAAAGCAAAAAAAGTAACCAATGCACTAAACAGAGGAATCAAAGAAGCAGAGAAACAAATTAAGCAAAGAATCAATGAGCTATACCGCGAAATCAAAGAAGCAGAGGCAACCAATGCAGTAAACAGAGAAATAAAAGTAGCAGAGAAACAAATTAAGCAAAGAATCAATTAAATAAACCGCTAAATCGAAGAAGCAAAGGCAACCAATGCAATAAACAGATAAATCAAAGAGGCAAGGAAGCAATCAATGCAAGAAAACAGAGGAATCGAAGAAGCAAAGAAACAAGTTAAGCAAAGAATCAACGAACTAAACAGAGAAATCAAAGAAGCAGAGGCAACCAATGCAATAAACAGAGAAATCAAAGAGGCAAAGAAGCACACAATGCAGTAAACAGAGGAATCAAAGAAGCATAGAAACAAGTTAAGCAAAGAATCAACGAACTAAACAGAGAAATCAAAGAAGCAGAGGCAAACCAATGCACTAAAGAAGAAAATATGTAAAGGAAGACGCAAGCAAGTAAAGCATGTAAGGAAGTAATCGAGGAAGCAATAAAGTAAACAAACAAAGCAACGAAAGAAGCAAGTAAACATGATCTGCGATGAAGGAAGCAATGAACAAAAGCAAATAAGAAAATATGCATGAATGATTGCAATGTGTTTGGAGATTCAATAGATCGACCGAGATCGACCTATCAATGGAACTAAAGGAGAATATTGTTAAAGTAGTTGAAAAATATTATAATACATTCAACTACTTTAACAATAATCACTTTCTTTCCATCAATAGCTTAATTTCAGCCATACGTACCTACCTTTGTTGTTTTTATTTTTTTTTAATGACTATGAAATCTGCTACTGCATTTAAAAAAAAAATGATAACTTCTTTAAACTGTAAGAGAAAAATCGAAGACTAAATAGAAAAAAAAAAGATTGAAGGCATACATACCTGAGAGAAAGATTTAACTTGAAAAATTAGAAGATGGAACTCTAGAGGTTATCTTTCAAGCATTTTGACCTGCAAATAAGCGTATACATCATGTTCTTCTGATTTGAGAACACATCAAAAGCTTACAATTTGCAGTATGATACTAAAACCAACAAAAGCTTACAATTTGCATAAACACATGGTGAAAAAATTCTTACAGATTGTTTTCAAAAAAAAAAAAAAAAAATTCTTACAGATTGATAGTAGAACTCTTCAAAGATGTTGCAAACGCAATAATGCACATACCTGAAAATTTCATCTAACTATAAGGCTAATAAGAGTGAAGTAATCTGGATCAGAGACAATTTACAGACAGGTTACGTGACCAATTTAGGAGAAAAACGCTTGCCTGTCATAAACAAGATGACTTTGAGAAGGAGGAAGAAAAAGCCATCTTTTCTTACCACATTCATTAGCTGACCAACTATAAGATCTAAATACATCAGCGTGTAGAGGTGTCCAAGATCCTGCAGGCAAGAGTTCAAAGATCAGAGCTTTGTCTGAAGGACAAAACCCTCAAACCGACGATAAACAAAGCGATTATCAGATCAGCTTATATGATCCTACTTCTGGGAATTATATCTATCCTCATGCATTTGGTAATTGTCTAGATACATGTTAAGCCATTCATCACAAAATACTCCTGGATTTAACAAGAATCAGCACAACAACTCTCTCAGATTGATATATATATATATCCTGTTTGCTGCTCAGCTAATTTTTACCTCAAAATGTTAGATTAATCAAAAGATAGATGATCAGTTGTAAGGAAACAATACAAGTACAACACAACGTCCTTCATGAATGGTTTAATTGATGAAGGGCTACCTTGTATACTTAGCTTCATGGTGCCAAAGAATTCATGAGGTTGCAAGTAAACGCCAAAAGATCTCAAAACCCTGAACAGCTAAAACCCAAAATTTAGATACAGAACGAGATCACCTTGTATCAGTATAACCCATATGGCCATGGAACATAACATATAAAAGCCCTACAATCATCCAAAGAGAGCAGAATGATCATAACAAAATGGATGGTTGATAGGCGCTCAGGAGTCTCCATCTGTACTACTTTCAAACCGTAATCTGAGAACTATCTAAAGAGATTACGCTAAAGAGCTAGTTACGAGTAACGAGGTTAAGTAAGAGACTAAGCAAAGAAGCACGAAGCTAGTAAGGAAGCAAGTAAGCAGAGAAAAAAAAAAAAAAGCATACAACTAAGAAAGGAATCAAGAAACCAAACAAGCACGCAGGGAACCAAGGAAAGAAGCAAGCAAGAAAGTAAAAAACGAATCAATGAAGCAAGCAAGAAAGTAAACAACGAATCAATGAAGCAAGGAAGGTACTACACAACGAATCAAGGAATCATGGAAGAAATAAGGAAAGCAAAAATACAGAGAACTAAAGAAAGGAGCAAGCACGCATACATGGAAATGGAACAAGCAAGGAAAGAAGCAAAGAAGTAAACAACAAATCAAGGAAGCAAGCAATTATGCATATATGTATGTATGAATGCAGATGTATGTATGATGCAGATGTATGTATGAATGCAGATGCATGTGTGTGTCAGTGTGTGTGTATTCTTCAAGTGATTTGAGAAGAATCCATATAACATTATTTGGTTACGTCACATCAGACTTTGTAATTTGTAGCTGCGGAGAAAAAAAAAACACAGACACACAAGATCAAAAAGATTCAAAGTAACATACCAATGCCTCATGAACGATTTCTTCTCTTTAGTTTCGCAGAAAACAACAAACGATGATCAGAAAAATTCATATTTTGGGGAAAAAGCTAAAATCGGAAGGATTTGTAATTTGTTTCATGGTGATTTGAAATTGGAAAGGGTAATGCAAAAAAAGCCCAACGGCCGAAACGGAAACGGCCCATTTCAAAAATTAAAATTATCGCCGATGCGTAAAAAAATAGCCGTTGAAAATAACTAAACCGAGATTTTTAAAATTGGTTAAGAATTTTTTTTGAAATCTTTGTGGATGAAGCTTAACCATCGTGTAGCCGCCATGATGGCTAGTAGCTAGCTTCTAAACCCTGATGATCTCCATTTCATCTCTAACGATCAGTCTTAATTAAATGAATTATTAAGTAAATATTATCACATGCAAATTATGTTGTCTTTAGAATACAGTCAAATAAATTATTTAAAAAACTACTACTAACGTAGGTTATAAATTGTTTATAAAAAAAACTAGCTAAATTATTATATTTGAAGCAAAGAACGGAAATTATCTAAAAATTCAATTTCTTTTTCTTTTAGAGTATGATCAATTTCTTTTTTTTTTAAATTATGCTTAGCATCTACATTGTTAATTTATTTCATATATTCACTATTTTATTTTGCATAATACCTTAGTACACAGGTAAAGAATGAGAGGCCTAAACAATGTGCTAATTACCTTAGTTGCCACATCAAACACTTGAAGTCCTCCCTACATGAAGATGATGGCTGCAGCTGGATGTACAATTTATGGAATAAAATTATGTTGAGTTATTCTATAGAGATTCCATAAAATTGTTACCAGTTATAAGGACAAAAAAATAAAAAATCATTCCACTTATTCCATTCATTCCATAGAGAAAAAAACATATCCTTTTGAAAAACTATTCCGCTTAAAAAATGCTAAGGAATAAATGAAATCTATTTTTTATTCCATTCCATTTTTTTTTATTCCATATAAATTTATTTCATTTATTCCTTTCATTCCAATTTGTGATTACCAGTTACACCCGATATTGCACAATTTAAGAAAAATGTGGGCAAGTCTTTTGTTTATGCCAATAAGGTTAATATCTGGCTAGAGGTGTTTTTTATGATATCAGATTATGATTTGTTTTTGTTGAATTTTTCAGAGGCTTACTATTTATCTACTTAAAACTTGTAGTTCGGCTATTCTTCATTTGATTTTGTTTTTTCTGTTTTTGTTTCTTTTTTTTTATTTGCAGGAGACATAATTCGTTGTTATGGCAGAGATACAATTGGTTTAATCTGGAACAGATCTGTTGAATCTTCCACTTTGACTTTGGTTTTACCCAAATACTTCATATCTACAAAGGACTTAGTGGATGCCACTAAGTCATATTAATAAAACTAATTTATACTGACTAGATCGTAAAATCATTTACTACACTCTATAAAGAACGTTAAGTTAATGTGTGTTGATGTTACATCCCCTGACTTGAAGATCACTGATGGATCCATTGACTTGATATTCTCCAACTGGCTATTCATGTATCTTTCTGACAAAGAGGTATAAGATGATCATTTATTATAGACGACAATAAAAACTTTTGTAATGAGAAACCAAATAAGTTTTAATGGTTTTGCTTGGATGCAGGTGGAGCTTTTGGTAGAAATGATGGTTGGTTGGATCAAAGTTGGAGGATACATTTTCTTCCGAGAATCTTGCTTCCATCAATCTGGGGACAGCAAGCGGAAATCCAATCCAACTCACTACCGTGAACCCCGTTTCTATACCAAGGTTTTTAATTCGTTTACATAAAATATATATATATATATATGTTATATACTTATATGTCATACACTGCTAGGTTGATGAAATTCTCATATTTGATAAAAACATGTTTAAATTTCAGAATCGTTCCAAGCTACAATGTGATTAATAATATCATAAAAATAGAGCAGTCGAGTGGTTTTTTTGTTTATCTAAATAGAAATCGAAATTAAAAGTAAGAGAATGGGAGAGAGAGGCGCAAACTCATCAAGTGAGAGAATCGGACCTAAGAATCGCGAGTCCTGAAAGAAGAAAGGAGACGTGGGAGAGAAAGTGGCGTCTTTTAAGAATCGTTCCAAATTTATAGCTAGTCGTGTGAAGAAGGATCGAGAAGATCCGCCCTTTTTAATTTGTTTTTCAATATTTATTTATTGTTATAAATTTAATTTAAAGAGGTCCAAAATGAAAGCGAACGGCGTCATATCTGTTTTAGGGCTCCATTCGTCGTAAATACTATTTCTAAACAGGGTTATCAATAAATAAATAGAATGTTCTATACCTCGCTTTGAAAAAATTGTAAATAAAACTAATAATTATTGGGTAGTAGAATAGTTTGAATGGTGACCTTGCAGTGGATGATTGGATTTAATACAATGGAATGAAAATAAATTTACGGAAGCTAGAAGCTTCGGGCAAGGTCACATGTTCTTTTAGCTGTAACTAAAAACTATTTTTATTTTTGATGGAAGAGCTAACATTGTCAATTGTTGTCGTAGCTATTTTCTAACAAAATCGCACAAAATTTTCACAAAATCGGATTCAAAAGCTTAATGTTGACAGAAAGGGAAAGAGAGAGAAAAATGAATCGAAGATGAAATTTCAAAATGACTTAACTATTTTCTAACAAAATCGCACAAAAAGGCAAGCTTGGATGCAAAATCTTATTGTCAACAGAAAGAAAAAAGAGCTAACTCTATCCCATAAGATTTCAGAAAAAATGAAAACCGGCGGAAACTAGGGTTTCTCAGTCGCAGGGTAAGGAAGAAGATGAGGACATTTTAGTAATTTTACGGTCATTAAAGTTTAAAACATGAGAAATAATAAAACCCACTCTCTCTGGATCAAACCCAAGACCCTTGCCCTAGAGATAACAGCCCAAACCACTGTGCCAGATCATATCATTAAGTATTGTTAACATATTTTAGTATATATGTATATATATATTAATTTAATAAAAATACAAAAAATAAATCTCCGATTACTCCTCAATTTATTTCAGATTTTTAATAAAATCGCTAGGCCCAGACTAAGCGTCCGATTAACGTGTAGCGTGTTCCCGAACAAAAGTTGTAAGATTATGTTTGTTGAGTTATTGTCATTGACTAAAATGAACGAGACATTATTAGTTGAAAAAAAAAGAAGAGAAAACTACAATATTTTTCAATCTAATTTAGTTATGTAAATTAAAATCATTGTTATTGTTATGTAAATTCGAAAAAGAAATGCGAAAGCCCAGCGGTCAAAATGAGGAAGGCCCATTTTAAAATCAAAATTCACGTAAAAATTTTGATGTGCAAAAATTAGCCGTGGAATATAACTAAACCGAAATGTTAAAATTTGGTTTAGAAAAATCTTGAAATCTTTGTGGTTATAGCTTAACCATGGTGTAACGGCTCCCTACAGAATCCTAAGATCTCCTATATCTAGAGTCTAATCACAAGTCTCAATCAAAACTAAATAGCGCATTAACATTTTTCATTCTACCATCAGACTAACTCCAAATGGATAATAATCGTCTAGTAAAGAAATATTTCTCACACTTCATCCATTTTCTATCCTCGGAAAAAAAAAATTGCAGCATTTATGTGCTTTCAGTATTGAACCTTCTTTAACTTTGTCATAGTAGATTACTAGATTTGTTCTTCGTCGTCTAGGTAAAGAAATTTCTTCTCACTCTAGTAGAATTTTCTATAATTTTTTGTTTTTGTTCCTGGAATTTTTTTGAATTTTTTTTTTTTTTTTTTGCAACAACAAGGATTACTAACAAATGTTTATTTCTAAATTTTTTCGAGTGATTTTCATGTGATTTTTTCCTAATTTACTCGAGAAAAAAACTTTCATCTTCGATGTAGAAAGATATCGGAGAATGGACATAATCCAGCCTCAGTCGGAACATGGCCACGTGTCTCCTAATTTACACTTTCTAAGTTTCATTCTTCTGTTTTGCAATTTACTGCAATAATATAGTACTGTCATAAAAAATTGAATATTTGCAACTCATGGTATGTAATAACACATAAATTAGTTCTCTCTCATCTAACACTATTTACTATAGCAAGTTATACATCAAAATCTTATTTTAACCTCATCTTTACAATTTCATTCTCTCTTTTTTTAATCACCATCATGTCAACACTAGCAACTGTGAAAATGGTAATGATAACGCTATTGACAACAACACAGATAACGACAGTATTTTAAACAATAATAAAGTTACTTACTTGGTTATTGGTATAAGTTTGTTAAGTTAACTTAGTTAGTTAATCAATAATTTATATTTTTTTATAATATAATAATTAGTTAACATAATAATTTTCATATTATCGTATTATTTATATTTTATGATCAGATAATTCGATTAACATAATAATTTTATGATATAATAATTCAGTTAACATGATAATTTTATATTTTAATAATATAATAACTGTTCTAACATGCTATTTTCTATTATATGCTAAATGGTTAACTCGTTAATTGTATAATAATAATGTTAGCTGGCCACTTAACGCTAAATGAACAGTGTTTTTCAATCAATGGCATTTTAAATAATTTAAAAAACAATAAGAATATTTTCGAATTAAAATTTATTTCTCTTAATTAACTATCTAATTTTCAGTTATTAATTACTACTTAGCTAATTATTCAGTCAACTATGTATATATATTAAAATCACCCTAAAAAATTCAAGGTTTCTGTTGTTGTCAAAATTCAAGGGTTTCAAAAACATAATTATAATTATGTAATGTATAGTATCGCTAATAATTAATACAAAATATTAGTTCCGTTATAATGAAATTAACTGTATTATTTTATTAGTCAATATTGATTCATTAATTTAGATATTTATAATTAAATTAAAATTTACTTATACAAATGTATAAATCACATAAGATAAAATAAAATTTGTAAAAGAACAAAAAAACTCTAATAAATTTAATTTCTTAGAAACAAAAGGAATATAATTTTCACGTAGAACTGCACATATCCAAAGATTCAAAACTTCTACACATTAAAAAAAAATACAATGAAAGTCAAATAGGCAAATTTTAAAACTATTTGAATTAAAGTCACTACGATATCTCTTCCGGTTTATTCCGGTTCAATCCGCTATTCAAAATTCGAAAAACGGAAAGGTCCTGCAAGGTTTTTAGTAGAGGGAGGGAAAAATTTCCTAAACCCGTAGGTCTTTGCCGGAGGAGAAGATAACGGAGTCAGAGAAATGGAGAGAATCCATGTCTCAGTCAGAGCTCGGCCGATTTCGCCGGAGGACACTAAAACGAGTCCCTGGAAGATATCTTCCGATTCGATTTCTATGCCGAACAATCACCCTTTCGAATTTGGTACTCCTTTTTCCTCATTTCTCTTTCCATCTTCTTGATTCTTGGAATTTTCAAGCCCATTTTCTCTCTTGCAACACAAAAAGATCGGATTTTTAAAGAAGATTGTAAAACCGTCCAAGTCTACGAAGCACGGACGAAGGAGATTGTGGCTGCTTCAGTTCGTGGATTCAACGGTAAAAACTCAACAAATTAGTCAATCACTCTGATGGGTTTTTAGATGATTTCGTTTTGTCTGATTCATATCTGTTTTGTCTGAAGGAACCGTGTTTGCTTACGGACAAACCAACAGCGGAAAGACACATACAATGCGAGGCTCACCTAGTGAACCAGGAGTCGTCGTTCTTGCTTTAAATGATCTGTTTGATATTATTAAGAAGGTTTTTCTTCATCTCAAACTTTTCTTACTATATTTGTTTCATGGTTTTCTTTTAGATTTTTGTGTTATTTGTGGAAAGTTATCGTTTTTCTTCTTCTTTGATCCCAAGGATGATGCAAGCAGAGAGTTCTCATTGCGTATGTCGTATCTGGAGATTTACAACGAGGAAATAAACGATTTGTTGGCTCCTCATCAACACCGAAAGCTACAGATTCATGAAAATCAAGAGGTACACTAAATAAAGTCTTCTTAGAATAAGAAAATTTCTCTAGCGATTCTGATGTGTGTTTTTTTTTACAATCTTAAATCATGTTTTAGAAAGGAATATTTGTTGCTGGATTAAGAGAAGAAATCGTCTCTTCCCCTCAACAAGTCCTTCAGATGATGGAATTTGGAGAATGTAAATTCTGTTTTCTTCACATTCGAAACATACTTAGCTTTACATTTACAAGCATTTGTTTTGCTAAAATTGGTTTAGTGAAATGGGATCTTCATTTGTCTTTGGAATAAAATTTTCAGCTCAGAGGCATATCGGGGAGACAAATATGAATTTTTCCAGTAGCAGATCTCACACAATTTTCCGCATGGTAAAAATTATATAAACTCAACCTTTAGTGCTCAATTAAAATTTAATAAAGTTGAGTTTTAACTAACCAGCTTTTTTTTTTTTTTTTATCCAACAGATTATAGAAAGTAGACAGAAGACGCAAGATAAAGATGTAGTCCGTGTTTCTGTTCTGGTATTATCTGTTGGAACACTATTGTTTTTGGTTCCCCTAATATGCAACATGTTATTTTTTTGCTATTTCATTTTTCTTTTTTCACTTGTAGAATTTGGTGGATCTAGCTGGTTCAGAACGGGCTGCGAAAACCGGCGTAGCGGGTATTAGGCTTAAGGAGGGCTCACATATAAACAAAAGCTTGATGACACAAGGAACTGTTATTAAAAAGTTGAGTGAAGGAGTTGAAAATCAAGGGTAAGAGCTTTTTTTTGTTTTGTCTAGTTTTTTTGTTTAAAAAAGGAAAATTATTGTGTATAATAACTTAATGGGCATTTTTCTTTGGTTGAATCAGTGGTCATGTTCCGTATAGAGACAGCAAGCTTACAAGGATCTTGCAGCCTGCTTTAGCTGGAAATGCAAATATAGCTATCATATGCAATGTAACACTCGCACAGGTATGTATTTAATTATGAATGTCCAAATGGTATGACACATTATAAGCAGGGGAGATGAAACTAAGAGCAGTCTTGACTTATATATTAGAACATCTTTGTCTAAACTTCCGATGTGGTACTTATAATTTTTGTTTTGTTGTTAGATTCATGCAGATGAAACCAAGAGCAGTCTTGAATTTGCTAGCCGAGCACTAAGTGTCTCTAACTGTGCGCATGTCAACGAGGTATAGGATCCAGATCATTTTGCACTTATTCTCTCTATTTTAGTAACACATTTCTTTAAAAAATCCATCCATTCTTGTGTTTTCATTACAGATATTGACTGATGCTGCTCTATTAAAGCGCCAAAAGAAGGAGATAAAGGAGCTCAGATTCAAAATTAAGGTTTCTAAATTCTTTTTCCTTAAATGTTATCTCTTGCGGGTTAAAGATCAGCTTTTCTATTGCAGGCTTCTTCTCACTCTTACCATTCGGAAGAAGAGATTCTTAACTTGCGCAACGCCCTGTTGAAGGTGTGGCATTTTTTGTTCTTGATTTTCGTAGTTGTTTATTCTTTTAATATGTTTTTTGTTTCTACAGTCTGATTTAGAGAGAGAGCGAATAGCACTTGAGTTAGAAGAGGAGAAGAAGGCACAGGCTCAGAGGGAAGATGTTTTGCAAGAGCAAGCAAAGGAAATTAAGAAATTGAGTTCAATGGAGAAGTGTGAGAAGGATCACTTTAAGAAGGTTCTTAAAGTGTTTATAACAGCATTTTGCTAAGCGCTATATATTTTATTGCAAATATGCAAAACCTTACTATATAATTATAGAAATATTCTAATCATCTAACTAAATCTGTGTCTATCAGTTTGGTTTCCATTACAAATTCATCCCATTAATCTGATAATCTCAAGACAGATTATGATTGTAGTAGCCACCATGCCATTGCCTAACTGAGTTTTTTTTACTTGTTATTGTGAAGGAGAATTCTAACTCTCTGGTCAACTTAGTAGCAACAGAAGTTGAAGTCTTAGTGTCTGAATTTCAAAAAACTAAAGTATCAGTGGAAACCATGTCTTCAGTTATGGATGATGGTCTCCAACATTTTGCTTTCTTCTCTCCTTTGATACATGTAAGTACTCTGCGTTCTTTGTTAGTCATAATAGATAATTATGTTCTTTTATGTTAAAATAAATTTTCACACTGCAGGATTTAAAATTGTATATGCGTCAATGTTTTGAGCAACATGCTTCACTTATCAGCAGCTACCAAAATGTCCAATCTTGTCTTAAACAAAAAGTTCTTGATATTGAGAACGAGAAGGTCCAACACTTTTTGTTCTCCTCCTCTCACATTGTGTACTTGATGGTCAATTTGTGGGAATATTTTGGCTAAATTTCTTGATATTGATAATTCATTTTCAGCTTCTTTTGCAAAAGCAATGTGTTGGTCTGCAGAACCAATTAGAAGAACAAAACCAGAAGGCCCATAAGGATCATGAAACTTCCTTGATGGTATATTTTGGTTTTCTTCAAAACATGTTTTATTTTAGAATTTTCTTCTTCTTTTCTTTCTCCAACGTTCCAGTGTTAGAAGTAACTTGATGTTTTATACTATTTGTCAGATGCTCTCAGAACACCATGAGTGGGACATCAACAAGCAGGAGTCCTTTGCGTGTGAAAGACGCGAGTCTCTTATCGTTGATAGAAGTGCTAAACAGTCGTCGCAGGTATTATGCAATTATTTGTTTCTTCTATCTTTTGGTATATTTTTTTTCCCCTCAATAAAGAGCCAAATCATTTTTTACTTTTACATTTGTCAGGAAAAATTTAAAAAGCTTGAAGTGCTTGCTTTTAAAATGGAAACAACAATTGCTTCACTGGAGAAAACATTATGTAGAAATGAGGGTTTAGATTCAGAAATTACAGCTTTGACAGAGAAACTGAAGCAGTCAAATACCCAAATAGAACATCTGCAAAAAGATGTCACGGAGCTTGTAAGTCTTTTCATGCAATTGATGTTGAATTTGAAGTGATTAGTGTATTCCAAGACACACAATTGCGTTTTCTCTAACAGTTGTTATGTTTTGTTCCAGAATATGAGAATTGAAGGCTCATCTTCTAATCAGCAACTACTTGAAACTGTCTCTTATACACATCTAGATAGAATTGAAGGCTCATCTTCTAATCAGCAACTACTTGAAACCCAAGTTAAACAATTGCTTGAAGAAAAAGAAGAGTTGGCAACGGTATAATAATGATTAAGAAGACAGATTCTGAACTTAGTTCTTTTTTTCTTGTGTGAATACCGCAATTTGTTATGTTGTTCAGCGTCTGGCAAACTCACTTTTGGAGATGGAGGAGAAAAAAGCAATATGGAGCTTGAAAGAAAATGCTTTGACAGATGCCATGGAGGAAAAGATCAGACTATATAATATACAAATTGAGTCACTGTCTAAAGAAATGTCAGAGGTGAGATTATAAACCGGACTTTTTCTTGCAACATCATGGTGATCAAATCATTTTCTCATGCTCTTGTAAGTTCTTGATCTCTTTGAACTTTTAGGCAAAGAAGGAACTTGAATCTAGTCGACTTGAACGTGTTACTCTTGCTGATAGGCTAAAATGTTATGAGGAGAATGCTAAGGACAGGTTTGTGCTTTTTGTTTCTCTTTAGAAAAGTGAAAATTTCATCTCCTTTTACTCTCTGAAAATAAGTCTTGTTCACTTTCTTGATCTGTATTTTTCTCTAGTTGATGCTATCTCTCCTCTGACTTCAGTATATATATGTTTTACTGTAGCATGGAGAAGTCCTTGGAGATTGATAGTCTAGGTGATGATGAACTAGAGAGAAGTGATGGAGACAAAACTGAGAGGCTTCGAGGTGTTGAGAAGTTAGGGAATAATGAAGCCAGTGAATCAAAAACAACAGAGGCTTCTGTTTCAGTAATGGACACAGGTTAATAGTCTCGTACTCCAGCTTTTCATTGCGTTTTTGTTTTGTTGTATGGATTTAATATGCCATTGGAGACCTTTTTTTCTTGATTCTTTAAAGATAACAACGTAGCGGAAATGGCGAAGTCAAAAGGTAGGCAAGGAGCAAGAAAGAAGGCTCCAGCTTCAAAGGTGAGTGAGTTTATAGTTATCCTTTCTCAATCCATCTTGAATTTTCCGTCCCATTCCTGTTCCGTAAGGGAGATAGTAATATAGGATGAAAAATGCGAAATACACATTTGAAAATTAAAACTTTTAAAAAATAATGGAAGTTATCTAAAATTAATTCCCAAAATTTTCTGAAATGGATTGAAAGGTGGAATGGCAATAAATCCGTAAAAAAATGAATATATCAAAAGATGAAATCATCGGTTAATATTTCACCACAAAATGTATTTCGAAAGAATTTTTTTTTTTTCAAATTAAAAAAGAAATTCAATTTGTGAATTTTCTACAATAAAATAAATATTTGCAAGAATAGCCTAGATATGATCATTTATTATTAGTAAGGTTTGTGAAATTAATTTTGATTTGTGATTCCACCTTTTGATTTGTGATACGTAATATCAAAAGCTTTTGGCTCTATTAAAACGGTGGGTGTTTTTTTTGTTTTGCAGGAGGTTGATGAGGAACAAGTGCTTGCACCATATATCATATACGTCTATGACGATGAAGTGGTGGAGGTTGTGGCCCGATTAACGTTTCTGTGTTTAATAAGCTTAAAAACGTTAGGTGATTAAAACGGTATAGGTGGTTTTTGTTTTGTAGGAAGCTGATCAGGGACAACGGCTTGCACCAGAGATCATATACGTCGATGACGATGATGATGACGATGAAGTGGTGGAGGTTGTGGCGGTTAGCTCATCGCCTGAGAAATCAGGAGAAGTTCCTGCGAAATTTAGGACTTCGAGAGCAAATAAGAAGCCAGTGAAGTATGTGCTTAGAGATTTCCTGTGAAATCTAGGTCTGGGAATGATTCTGAATTTGATGAAGACTAAGAAGATGATAAGTAGTAGAGAGAACCAACTTGGTTCTTGTCCTTACCAAAAAAAAAAACAAAAAAACTTGGTTCTTGATAATTCAAATTTTTATGTTATGAATGGAGATGGTGCGGGGCTGGTGAAATAATACCAATTTACTACAGTCAAAGGTGGTAGAGTTACGTTCGGTGATGGAAGGCAAAAAAAAATTAAAGGTGTTGGCAACATGGACTCTGAAGAAAAACCTCAGTTGGTCAATGTATACTATGTAGATGGTTTAAAGGCAAATCTCATCAGCATAAGTCAACTATGTGATGAAGGTCTTAAAGTAATTTTTACTCGTGTGGACTGTCAGGCAGTTGATGAAAATGGTAACGTAGTTCTGTGGGGGATAAGATCAGAAAACAATTGTTATATGTGGAGTAAATATGAGCTATGTCTAACAGCTAAAGAATCTCAGCTTGACATGTGGCATAAGAGACTAGGGAGGTGATTGGCTTTCTACTGTAAAGACTTTAAAGACTTTAAATAGATTTTACAGTTTTAAAAGTCCAATCAGTGGAAGCCCCTTTAGTCAGGTGATTGACTTAAGAGTTCTTTAATGCTTCTACACCAGGAAGTCTGGGTTTCGATTCCCAGCAAATGCGATTTTCCCAGGTTATTAGAAGTGGCCAGATACGGAAGAACGGATCTATAGCAGCTTATTGGAGATATCCAGATAAGGAAAAGACGGACAGAAGATATTCATGGTGGGCCCACATATCTATTGTGGATCTTTGGAAAATAATTAATTTGTTCGTTAAATATATCCTTGTAATTGTTTCCATAATTTGCGTTCAGACGATTAAAAAAAAAAGTCCAATCACACTTTTTAGACTTTAATAAATTTTAAAGCCATCAGT
Organism: Alliaria petiolata; assembly: GCA_020283515.1. NCBI lineage: Eukaryota > Viridiplantae > Streptophyta > Magnoliopsida > Brassicales > Brassicaceae > Alliaria > Alliaria petiolata. The sequence continues at coordinate 469,620,090 of JAHZTW010000001.1, read as the reverse complement.
CTCGATTTTTTTTTCTTCATTGTTTTCCCTTTTTTTTTCTAAAGTCACATTTTCCGGACTTTTAATACTCTCAAGTTTCTCTCTCTTCTTATAAACTAATTATTTTTTTCATTTTCTTTCTCATATAGATAAAAATTAATATATAGAATTATTATTAATTGATTATAAATTTATTTTTTGTTAATTAACAATTATATTTTTTTCTTATTCTTTTGATATCCATTTTACTATATATTTGATTAATTTTTTGATTTTTTTTTTTTACAAATATGCAAAAAAACTTAATAAAAATATAAAATTTATTTACTTTGCATATTTATATTTGTAACCAAAAAAAATTATATAATTTTTATTTTAGAGAAAAAAATATTTTTGATAAAAAATCTACAATATTTAAAAAATGAAAGTCACAGTTTATATAATTTGTATTACCAATCAGACTTTTAAAAAGTAACAGTCACAATTTTTACAGCCAAAATTTTTACAGCCAAAAGTTTACAGTCACAGTCCTTACCAATCGGCCCTAGGACACATGAATGTCCATGGTCTAAGTAAGATTGTCAAAACTGAGATAGTGCGTGGAATTCCAAAGTTGGAAGCTCCTACTGATACGGTGTGTGAAGCCTGCAGCAAAGGTAAGCAGATTAAAGTTCATCATAAACAACTCAGTGAGATCAGAACTAAGAAGATCCTTGAGTTGATCCATATAGACTTAATGGGGCCCATCCAAACCGAAAGTATAGCTGGTCGAAAATACATTTTTGTATTAGTAGATGACTTCTCTAGATTCACTTGGGTTAGATTTTTGAGAGAGAAGTCTGAAGCTGCAGAGAGCTTCAAGATTTTGGCGCTACAATTGAAAACTGAGAAGGGAAGCATTGTTCAAATTAGAAGTGATCATGGGAGAGAGTTTCAGAATGAAACCTTTGAACGATTTTGCAATAGTCAAGGGATCAGACATCAGTATTCGGCTCCAAGAACCCCACAGGAGAATGGAGTTGTTGAGAGAAAAAATCGAACTCTTCAGGAAATGGCTCGTGCAATGCTTCATGGGAACAATGTGTCACCAAGATTTTGGGCTGAAGCTATCAACACTGCTTGCTACATTATCAACCGAGTGTATGTCAAGCCTGGAACCAATCTCACTCCTTATGAGATCTGGAAGGGAAAGACACCAAATCTGAGCTACTTTCACATCTTTGGTTGTGTCTGTTACATTCTAAATGACAAGCATCAACTTGGAAAGTTTGATTCAAGGAGTGATGCAGGAATCTTTCTTGGATACTCAAATCACAGTATGGCTTTTCGAGTCTTCAATCACAGAACCAGGATGATACATGAATCTGTAAATGTAGTGTTTGATGATAAGAACAGTTATCAGTTGGAAGAAATAGAGTTGGTTGATGTTGATCAGAATCAGAACTCATCCTCTCAAGCAGAAACCTCCACAGACATGATTGCTTCTGAAGAAGTTGGTCCACAGATTGAGAGAGCATGTTATCAAGAACCTAAAGCTGTGAAAGTCCCTAAGAATCACTCACTTGATCACGTCATTGGTGGAGTACTAGACGAAAGACTGACAAGAAAAAGGGAGATTGACTTTAAGGAGATGGTTAAGTTAGCTTGCCTTATGTTAGAAATGATAAAATTCGACTGTTTCATCTCTCACATTGAGCCAAGAAGAATTGTGGAAGCTCTGAATGATGAGTTTTGGGTCTCAGCTATGCATGAGGAACTCGAGCAATTCTGGAGATTGGATGTCTGGAAACTTGTTCCTGAACCGAAAGGAATAAACGTTGTAGGAACCAAATGGGTCTACAAAAACAAGATTGATGAAGAAGGCAATGTAGTTCGAAACAAAGCTCGGTTGGTAGCTCAGGGATACTCTCAGATTGAAAGAATTGATTTTGATGAGACTTTTGCTCCAGTGGCAAGGCTGCAATCCATTAGACTTCTGTTTGGTATTGCCTTCATACTAAGTATCAAGCTCTTTCAAATGGATGTCAAGAGTGCATTTTTAAATGGTATGTTACAAGAAGAAGTCTACGTTGCTCAGCCTAAAGGGTTTGAGGATCCAAAATTCCCTGATCATGTGTACAAGCTAAACAGAGCTCTCTATGGTTTGAAGCAAGCTCCACGGGCATGGTATGAAAGATTAGCTCAGTTTCTCTTGAATGCTAATTTCACTCGTGGAAGTGTTGACAAAACCTTGTTTATTCAACAAGTGGACAAAGACATTCTTATTGTCCAAATCTATGTTGATGACATTATCTTTGGAAGCACTTGTGAAAGGCTTGTGCAACAGTTTGTCTCCACAATGACCAAGAAATTTGAGATGAGTATGGTTGGTGAGTTGAATTATTTCTTTGGACTGCAAGTGAAACAGTCTCAAAGTGGAATTTTTGTGTCTCAGGCTACATATGCCAGAAATCTAGTAAAGCGATTTGACATGCAGACAAGCAAGACCGCTAGAACACCTATGAGCACTACCAGTAAGTTGTCTCGTGACAGTGATGGTGAGAAGGTTGATGAAAAACTCTACAGAGCTATGATCGGTAGTCTACTCTATCTTACAGCTAGCATACCTGATTTGTGCCTAAGCGTCGGATTGTGTGCAAGATATCAAGCATCCCCTCGAGTATCACACCTAAATGCAGTCAAGCGTATCATAAAATATGTTAAAGGTACACTCGATTTTGGAATAAATTTCTCAAAGGATACTAATGAGCATCTTGCAGGTTTCTGTGATGCTGACTGGACAGGCTGCCTTGATGATAGGAAAAGCACCTCTGGAGGATGTTTCTTCCTTGGAAACAACATGATCTCTTGGCACAGTAAAAAGCAGAGCTGCGTATCACTCTCCACAGCAGAAGCCGAATACATAGCACTTGCTAGTTGTTGTACTCAACTACTCTGGATGAGACAAATGATTGATGATTATGGTATGTCTTCAAACTCTATGTTGGTTCACTGTGATAACAAGAGTGCCATAGATATTTCTAAAAATCCGGTTCAACATTCTCAAACTAAACACGTTGACATTAGACATCATTTTGTTAGAGAGTTAGTAGAGGAAGAACTTGTAGTTATCGAACATGTTGCATCTGGGAATCAACTTGCAGACATCTTTACTAAACCTCTTGATATCAATAGTTTTTTGTATCTCAGAAACGCTCTGGATGTGTGTGAACACTAAGTATACAGGATGCAAAGGGTGTGGAGCTGCAGAGAAAAATGCTAGATTATATGCAGCAACATTAAAATTTCATACTTGTAAGTCAACTGCTTCTTGTAGTAGCATGTGCCATCAGTTAATATCTATGCAATGTTGCTCCATGAGATGAACACTCAAGTTGGAACTGCACGCTAAAACATTTTGTGTCTAACCTTGATCACTGTTCGGATGGAGTTGAAAACGTTTAATAAGACTGAGGTGTGAATTTTTTTTTTTTATACCAACTTGGTGTGTTTAGAAAAGGCCTAAAATGACTGACACTCACTTCAGCATCTGAATGTTAATACACTTAAGCTGAAGCTGATCACTGTCATGATTAGGCAGGAGTAAAAATCACTCAAAGTTATTGGAATTCTCGGAGTTCGTTTGATAATATTGGTAACTCGTATGCAAAAACAGCTCGGCTGAGTGTTAAGCTGTATAGATAAACTCATTGGGAGAAGACCAATTGACAGTGAGTGATTACCTCCTTGGTGCAAGTAATAAACAAAAATATAATTTGAAGCAAATGTAGAAGAAGGCCTTGTTTCCAGTCTTGTCAAAGTTTGAACCCAACATGCGTAGTCTATTTGCTTAAGATATGTGTCTAGCTCCTTTGTGGTTGATCAAGTAGTGTGAAAGCGGCTCAACTGAGTGTTTGCTGCACTCTTGGATGAGTATGTTGGTATTTCTTAAACCTTTTCTGCATATGGCTTAGTGTAAAGTATGAAGCAACTACTCCCTTTTGCATCCACAAAAATCACACTAAGAGATGAGGTATTGGTTTTTCATAAAGGGTTTGTAAAAATATGGATATGTCTCACTGTGTGTTTCGTTCTCTAGATGTATATATATGTCTCGTATAACTTCATGGGGTCATCTCTAATTGTCTTCAAATTGATCGTCTTCTGTGTAAACAAGTGTGTAACACATGATTTTGTGTTCCTTAGGCCGAATTCTCTTTCTTTGGTTAATGGTTTGGGCTATGTGCTTAATGGGCCTTTAAAGCTCAAATCTTTGTGCACTAACCGTGTTTCATTGAGGTGTGTTTTAGGGTTTGGCGCTCTTTATAACGCAAAAAAGTGACGCTTCATGTGCCACAAATCTAATTCTCCGTGTTACCAAGAAACCCTAAAGCTTTTGTGTTTTCTCTCTTGCTTCTTGCTACTATGATTCCGTCTCGCACCAGATCTCAGGCCCGCAAGGCTCTTCTTGAGTCAGTTCGTGTCCACCGCTCTGTCCCGGCTGACGACAAAACCCTAGCCGCCGCTCTTCTGCGCCTCCGGGGTCCTACTTCGATCCACCGTGACGGCAAAACTCCAGTGGTTGTTCACGATCTGGAGGATGACCGTCTTGAAGTCCAGTGGGACTCGCCTGTGAAGACTGCATCAGTGCCTCCGCAGTCTACCACTCGCTTAGTTGATGCAGAAGTCTCTGAGGAGAGAGAAGAAGGATCTGCTGATCCACGAGAAGCCGGAGCTGATTCAAAATTTACGGATTGGAAACTTCGCTGTGCAGAGAATCGTATGTTGTTCAAGGAGTGGCTTCACAAGCATCCAGATCTGAGACGTCCCTTACAACCTCCTATCAGAAACTTTTCCTCGGCAGAGGCAGCTGTTAGGTATGAATCCTTCTATCTGAAACAGTTCCTCGATCAAGTGTACATGCCGCTTACGGATCCAAGTTAGAAGGAGTTAGGCAAGTACTCACATGGTCTGGTATGATCTACATTGTCCAATATGTTGAGGCTTACTACCCAATAGTTGTCAAAGAATTTTATGCAAATCTGGTAGATCTGGAATCACGCCATGGAACTACTTTCGTGTTTGTCAGAGGGTTGATGTTTGAGTTCTCTCCAGCTGTGATTAATCGTATGGTCGGAGTTCCTGAAGATGCTCCAACTAGGGACTGGGACACCACTGATCTGCTTGAAGTTATTGGAGTTCTTACTAAGAGGCAGAGATTCAATTGGGCAAGACTGTTCTTGTCATCTTTCCAAAAGGGCAGGTGTTCTGTATCGTTTGTGCTGCAAGAACTGGATGCTTACAAGGAACAAGACCACTCTGGTCAAGGACAGGCTCCGGTTTGTGCATGCATTACTTCTGGACAAGGAGTTCAACTTTGGAAAACTGGTATATGATCAGATTATCCGTCTTGTTGAGCGTCCTACTCCTGTGGACAGAACTCTACACTTTCCGAGCCTCATTTTCCAATTGTTGAAGTTTCAGCGGACTGTGCCCTCCCACCGTGGAGATGCTAACCTGGTCGGATATCAATTGAAGATCACCATGGACTCCAAAGCTGGACGAAGCATTGGGATTCCTGAACCAGAGTGGCTGCCTTCTCTTCAAGAGGATCTTGACGAATTGACTACTGCTATCCGTCAAATTCAACCTAAGATCAAAGGTAAGTTGGTTCTTCTTATGCTGCAGTATGTATCACTGCTTGTTGTTAATCTGTCTATTTTTATCTAAATGTGCACTCAAGCAGGGGAAGATTACGGTTTTACCTTGACTACTGCGAGACCTGTCAGGCAATCACTTTCGGATTCTGATGAAGATGTAATTCCATCAGAGCCAGTCTATGATGATTCGTATCATGAGGAGGCATCGGGCAAAAGATCAGCAAATGGCCGTGATGATTAAGTTCTTTTTTAAGGCTTTGAGAGCAATTTTTGTTTTATGTTTGCGTTTGTTTTTGGTTTGTTCTCTCGGTTGTTTCTAGTTTGAACAATTTGAATTATATGCATCTTTGAATGATATTTTGCTATTTATGAATGCTTCTGTGTTGCATAGTACCTGCTTATTGGAATTTCTCTTGTAGATTGCTTGAGGTGTCACATTCAGCTAAAAAGGGAGAGATTGTAAGATCAAGCTTTATGGAACACTAGAGATGTGTGAAACACACTTGACGCGGGAAGAAAGCTGACTTGAGTTGGTGATGTGGCACTGGACAAACTGATAAGACGTGAGGATTAAGGAAGAAACCAAATTGCCATAACTTGGTGATTCAGAAGATCTGGAACATTAAAGACCTTTTGTATAGACTTGGGAGTAAGGCTAGTATATATAGGTGCTTGTGTGAAAAGGCTAGGGTTAGCCGTTTAAAGAGTTTTAAGGGTTTTAGTCTTCAAGAATCTAGGTGTTAGAGTTCTTGCAAAAACGGTCTTGGCACTGGTATGCAGGGTAGATTAGAAATTGGTCAGTATCAAGTTGCAGTTGCAACGTTGTATCAATCTGATTAAGCAAGTCTGTGTTGGTGCTGGATTTGTCACAAATCCGGCCCATAGTCAAAGCCCACTAAGCAGAGTAGTCAAAGCCTGAAGCCTGAAGCCCATCTTCGTCAAGAGTCGAGCTCTTACCTAAACACAGTTCGACGTCCGCTCAGCTCGACCAAAAACCTGCAAGTTCGGTGAAGAATCGGCCAACGAAATTTTGCGATCTTATCCAAGAAATGGTCAGCTCCGAGATCTGCGCAAAGTAGTTGAGTTCACCCAAAAAAACGGTCAGCTCCGAGATCTCCGCAAAGTAATTGAGTCAAGATATGCCGAGATACGCAGAGAGGTGGAGCTCGAGACGGAGTATAAAAGAAGATGGGAGCATTCAGATTCAGGGACAGTTTTTACACACTTTATCTTGTCTTACACGTTCTCAAAGCTCCTTTCAGTTCACATTCATTGTAAAACTAGAAATACATCTCTTTCGAGATCTTTTGTAATCGTTCATTGATCATTCAATACAAAGTCCAGTTCGTTATATCAATCTTACATTTCATCTTTGACTCATAGAAGATCTAGCCCTCTTTTCTCCTACTTATATCACTACAAAAACTTCGGTGTGAGTTTCGGATCTCACATTTGGCGCCATATGTGGGGAAGATTATAGATTTTTCTGTCTTAAGAGCCAGATGATAACATGCATATTTTACCCGTTTTTACTATCATAAGTGAGTGCTTTAATAGGCATTTCACTAAGGTTTTCATGCATAAACACTAGATTTCGAGTATTTGGTTGTTCAAGATTCTTTTCAGGTAAACTTAGCAAAAGACGCATATTTTGGAGCAAAATGGACAATCCCGGAAACAGTGCTCGAGGACAGAAGTTCAACATCAAATTAAGGCCTTCCCACCACGAGATCAAGCTCATATTTGGTGACAAAGTAGCCTTATCAGCTGTCTTTCACCTCGAAGTGGTTTGAGAACAATCCCACGGTTGGATCCCAAGTTATGGAAGAAGCAAGAATGTCCGTCAAGCACCCGGAAGGATGAGCTGGCCGCGCCACGGCCAAATAAGACGACTAGTGGCCGCGCCACGGCCGGTCGCTCGCGCGGCCAGGCCACTCGCAGTTCCCGAGCCCATTTGAAGCTCAACTTAAAACCGCAGCCGTCTTATGCAAGCTAAGACCTAATCCACGACCTAGGGCACTTGAAGACCTATATATACTCGTCGTTTAGGGTTTTTAAAGAGAACTTGCATCACGAAATACTCTAAGTTATAGATTTCTTTTGGTGGCCGCGAATCTCTGATTCTTGGTTTTTACCTTGTTCTTGAGGGAGATTGATTTGTTCTTGAACCCTATTTCCTTTTCAACGATTTATACAAGTTATGCATTCATCAATCACGTTTTCTACTTCTTCTTTTATGTTTGGGTAGTTTATTTTCGTTGGGTATTCTTTAAGGGGATCTATGGGGAATTTCATTAACTGTTTTTAAACCGATTGTTTAGGCCGAAGATTAGGGTTTTCTGTCTCACCATATTCGTTCTTATTGCATGAGTCTAGCGTCATGAACTATATTCTGATCGCAGGGTCTTGAGAGCGACGAACGTCCTGAATCTCAGATCTAGACCAAAATAGGGTAGAGAGCATCCTTTAAAAGATGTCTGAATGTTTATCGTCCCGATCTTATTGCGTGTTCGTCTAGGACGCAGGATACGAGAGTATACCTGCGAAATAGATGATCGCAGATCGACCTTGCTTGATAGAGTTAGGTTGTTAAAACCAGTGAATCAGTTTAGGGAAAATCGCCTAGTCTCGTTTGCTTAACTTTCGTATGTTTGATTTCTAGTTAGAACCCCATAGATTTCCCGAGAATATTCCCAATGTGTTCGCCTCATCTGCTTTTACATCGAGATTTACTCACTTCAATATTTATTTTTCTTGCACTCCTTACCTGATTTCCTTTTTACAAGTCCTAAAGTTTATTTTCCTTTTCCCGTTGGTTATAGAAGAGATTGACAACCTTCTCTATATAAGTACTATAACGCACGCTGTGCACTTGCAGCTTAGGGTCCTACAAATTCAAAGCTCGACGAGTCCCCAAAGAAATCTTCCAATTTCGGACGACTATTTAGACCCCATCAAGCTTTTGGCGCCGTTGCCAGGGAGGTTGCGTTTCGCTGTCCAAAGCAAAGGTCAGGATCACAACTCAAAGACATTATTTTTCTCTAACTTCTAGATTTCTTTATATGAGTTTCAGGAACTACCATACCATGGAGCACACAAGGAGCGATCCTTGCATGCTTCCGAACCAACGCCCACCTGCAGACCACTTCATGCCACCGCCCCGAGAACACTTCACTTCTGAAGAAATACCTGCACCCCTAGCGCAGAATAAGGACAAGAGTTCTCACCACCAGATTTCTGTTCTCTCCCATCACAACCAAAGGCTCCCACCTTCCTTCCCGCATCAGCGACTGCACCAGCTTAGGGAGCTAGCACGGATCCTCACGGATCGCGTAGCCGAGTCCGAGAAGACCTTCCATTCCCGGATCAGTTCGATGCAAGCCGAGATATCCTACAAGGTGCATAAAATCGCAGATCAGGTCAAGAGACTTGAGGCTGAAGCTTCAAGAGACCGAAATAAACTTTTGAAGATGGACGAAAAGCTGGGATGTCATGATTACAATCTGGCCCAGATCAGACGGAGAACCCGAGGGTACGGCTGCGAGCTCGAAGAAACTAAGGAAGCCATCGATGAGGTCAAAGATCACCTTGGGAGATACATCGAGGAGGCACGGGAAGGCCGCTTGGCAATCAGAAGCCAAACCAGCAAGAACAACAGGGCAATCGAGGGCATTGCCTTGGAACTAGAAAGAAGCGGGGACAAGTTCGAGAGACTTGCCCGAGACCAACAGGAGCTCGCCGACATGCTGCCCTCGTTCAAGAGAGTCATGAGTTTTCCCGCAGGAGGACGCAAGGAGATCCCCGATTCCTCAAGTGAGGAAGACGTCACGCCAGGCGAACAGTTGGACGCAAGGCTCAAGCAAGTGATCATTGCACCTTGCAATGTCATCACTCACCTCGGAGCAAAGAGAGACGCCATTCTTAGGGCAAGGCACGTCCAGAAGAGATTCGCCTTCTCGAATCATCGACCGCGTCAAACTTCAGCATCTCCAATCCATGGAATGTCGTCCCAAGAGCCAGCATTGGACGAAGTCCTGACTTGCCGATCGAACGACAAGAGGGTTCAGGAGGAATCACGATTCGGGGATCGCATCAAAAGAGAAAGACTCATCGAATTTCATAAGAAGGCAAGGAAGATCCCGATATATGTTGGATTCGATGAGGCTCTAGAAAAAAGGGGTCTGAAGGAGTACTTCAAGGATAGCAGCGAAGACGCTAGCATAATCAGATGCCATTTCATGCAGGCAAGGTTCAACGCCACCACGCCAAGGATAATGGACGTTCATAGATATAAGAAGGTTGGAAGGATTCGCGACCTGATCAGCAGAGAAGACCTTGCGGAATTCGACAAGGTAGTGGAGAGCCTTCCTTCTGAAACTACTTTCACTACAGGATGGAAGGAGCATTTGATCGGGTACTACTTCCACGAAAGTGATGAGACTAAGCAAGAGATACAACATCTCTACGAATTTGCGAGAGCCGGGAAGAAAGCTCAAAGCTTAAGGGAGACCCGGTGCGAGAAACATCTCCTTGAGAAGGATGAAGATGCTATCATGGAGAGACTCGAGGAGCCTTTAGCAGAAGAGGCCGCGCAGAAGGCAAAGAGACCCTGTCTAAGGTCGAACTCCACCTCCAACTAAGCTCCCAAACTACCAAAGTCTAGCTAAAAGACTCTAAACAAGAACGGCTCAGTGGGAGACAACCCATTTTAGGTATTCTCTTTCTCATCTCCTTAACCATACTAATTTTTATTTTTGGTTTCTTCTTAGTTTACAGCATTTTCATAAACTCCAAAAGCACAAAAAAAAATCAGAAAACCAAGAAAAGCACAAAAAAACCAGAAAAACCAGAAAAGACCAAAAATATGAAGAAGGAGGCTCGAAGAACACTCACCGGGCGACGAACCGCCTGTGGGCCGGCCAGAAGTAGCCTGGCCGTGCCACGAGCCACGACGGCGCGGAGAGGACGTGCTTGGCCGCTGCCGCGACAACCCGTCGCGCGGCCGGCCGTCGTCTGAAACATTCCCCGTCCCGACCTCACCAAACTGGATCTCCTTCAACCTGTATCAAGCGTGAACACAACCTAAAGACCGCAAAGATCACTTCCACAACCGTGGCACATTTCTGTTGCATCCAAGACGACGATACAAGACAAGACTCCATCCAAGTCAAGTTAAGTCAATGATCCATCTCTCTACTCACTTCTTCCAGCACGTTCAACGGGCCTGTATCCATGAAGATGAAGAAGAGTACGACGTTTCTAGAGGAAGGAAACCGTTGTGAAAGCTCCAGAAGGAAGAAGATGCAACTTCCTTCACCAAATCGCGAAGAGAAAAGTTCCCGAAGACTAGCTTCTCTGTTCCGCGACCGAGACCTTTACCGAAGCCAAGTAAGGATTTCATATGGCATTGAAGTTCATACTAGCAACACCTGTCTTCCGGGATCCCGAACAGATCACTGGATAGGCCAGCATAGACCCAAACTTCAAGTCAAGTTTCTGAGGTGACGCAATCTTCAAGACGCAAGGACGGAAGATTTTCCATCTCTCATTCACGGTGTTTCACAAAGGTCAAGGAACCAAGACGTGTACTCAGCAACCGGAGTACCTGTTCTTCTCAACATAGGCGTGCCCCAATCATCATCATCATCACCAGCCGCCAACATCACCACCACACGCCCACCACCACCATCCGAAGCAAGGAAGCTCAACCGCGCAACACATATTCCTTTCGAGCTAAGTTTTCGATTTCTTTTGTTCAACTAAATCGATTCTAAGCAGTGACATAAGGAGAATGATCAAGTCCTTAGCTTAATCATACCACACGCCCATCCACCCATACCAAACCCAACGCCACTTTCAAGTAAGTCTTCACAAGCTTTTACTTGAATTTACCTATCTTTTTCACCTCAACTCGATTTAAACAAACTGGGGACAGTTTGATTCAAGTCTGGGGGGTTTCTTATATTACTAACTATGCTTTGATTTGATGAGTCTTAAGCATACAATCACCATTTATCGAGTCGTTTTATAGAGTAAAAACTTTTTTTTCTTTTAGTCGGAAACTATGAACTTTGCTAGGTACAAGTCATTTCAAACAAGGAACTTGAATGACCATTCTCACGGTTTTAGAAGCAAGGTTTACTAAGTTGAACACTGTGAGTGGATCATTCCAACGGAGAAATTTCTAATCTCTAGAGTACTCGAAGGATCTTGCGTTGACTCCGCACCTAATGAATCAAAACTTCTCGTCAAGGGGCTTGAGGTACTACGAACTTTGCTCCTCTTTTAAACTCTAGCATGACTAAGTAGATGCAGTGCAACCTCTTCTTGATCTTCCCTTGTTATAGAAAAGAAAAAAAAATAGAAAGAAAAGCCTTAGTTTGAGGATGGCAACCCGAGTTCCTTAAAGGACCATGACGGTTCGCAGCAATCATGAAAATTTCAAAGAAGTGATCATTCTTAAGCTAAAAAGAAAAGAAAAAAAATAGAAAAAAAAGTCGATAGAAAAAATAAAATGATACCGTAGAAAAGTAGGGAGAAATCGACTAAGGGAAGAGAAAATAGGAGAGTTGTGTCTAAAATGTCTTTGTCTAGATGTTTGGAAGAGAAGAGTATAATGTCTCGTCGACCAATACTCCCTCGATAGAGACCGCACGCCTAAATGAATAAAGGCGTCAACAAGAGAGAGCTCGAAATACTCAAAGTGACCATGAAGCGTATCCAGGAAGGGTGAAAAGCTCAAGGTAACTAAACCCAAACGCCTTGAAGCTAAATTACGAGTTACGTGGCTCAAACAGGTCGATTTCTATACTTGATGAGTTCCCAAGTATTGGTGAGTTTCCACGTTTTCAAACCTCTTTTCCTTACTTGGATTTCTATTTTATTTGAGGACAAACAAAGTTTAAGTCTAGGGAGTTGATAACATGCATATTTTACCCGTTTTTACTATCATAAGTGAGTGCTTTAATAAGCATTTCACTAAGGTTTTAATACATAAACACTAGATTTCGAGTATTTGGTTGTTCAAGACTCTTTTCAGGTAAACTTAGCAAAAAACGCATATTTTGGAGCAAAATGGACAATTCCGGAAACAGTGCTCGAGGACAGAAGTTCAACATCAAATGAAGGCCTTCCCACCACGAGATCAAGCTCATATTTGGAGACAAGGTAGCCTTATCAGCTGTCTTTCACCTCGAAGTGGTTTGAGAACAATCCCACGGTTGGATCTCAAGTTATGGAAGAAGCAAGAAGGTCCGTCAAGCACCCAAAAGGACGAGCTGGCCGCGCCACAGCCAAACCAGACGACCAGTGGCCGCGCCATGGCCGGTCGCTCGCACGGCCAGGCCACTCGCGGTTTCCGAGCCTATTTGAAGCCCAACTTAAACCCGCAGCCGTCTTATGCAAGCCAAGACCTAATCCACGACCTAGGGCACTTGAAGACTTATATATACTCGTCGTTTAGGGTTTTTAAAGAGAACTTGCATCACAAAATACTCTAAGTTATAGATTTCTTTTGGTGGCCGCGAATCTCTGATTCGTGGTTTTCACCTTGGTCTTGAGGGAGATTGATTTGTTCTTGAACCCTCTTTCCTTTTCATCGATTTATACAAGTTATGCATTCATCAATCACGTTTTCTACTTCTTCTTTTATGTCTGAGTAGTTTATTTTCGTTGGGTATTCTTTAAGGGGATCTATGGGAAATTTCATTAACTGTTTTTAAACCGATTGTTTAGGCCGAAGATTAGGGTTTTCTGTCTCACCATATTCGTTCTTATTGCATGAGTCTAGCGTCATAAACTATATTCTGATCGCAGGGTCTTGAGAGCGACGAACGTCCTGAATCTCAGATCTATACCAAAATAGGGTAGAGAGCATCCTTTAAAATATGTCTGAATGTTTATCGTCCCGATCTTATTGCGTGTTCGTCTAGGACGCAGGATATGAGAGTATACCTGCAAAATAGATGATCGCAGATCGACCTTGCTTGATAGAGTTATGTTGTTAAAACCAGTGAATCAGTTTAGGGAAAATCGCCTAGTATCGTTTGCTTAACTTTCGTATGTTTGATTTCTAATTAGAACCCCATAGATTTCCCGAGAAGATTCCCAACGTGTTCGCCCCATCTTCTTTTACATCGAGATTTACGCACTTCAATATTTACTTTTCTTGCACTGCTTACCTGATTTCCTTTTTACAAGTCCTAAAGTTTATTTTCCTTTTCCCGTTGGTTATAGAAGAGATTGACAACCTTCTCTATATAAGGCGTGATACTGCTTTCTTTACTTTCTGTAAAAATCGTGACACTTACCCAAAACCCTAGTTCCATGCGTCTTTGGTTGCCCTGATTCTTCTGTTTTGCAGTTGGCCTCCTCCCTGTGGATCGATACCCTAAATACTATAACGCACGCTGTGCACTTGCAGCTTAGGGTCCTACAAATTCAAAACTCGACGAGTCCCCAAAGAAATCCTCCAATTTCGGACGACTATTTAGACCTCATCACCAGATCAAAGATTCGTTAAACGAAATGGATCCAGCCACAAACGCTACCCCATCCACTGTTGATCTCGAGCACGTAGTTGTCGAGTATCCATCGGGAAACGGCGGAGCAAACACACAACCTCTGGATCAGACCGAGAACGTTGGATCGGGCTCAACCTCTACTCCAGCGAATCCGGCACCAACTAGCTCAAGCGCTCCCGTCACTGGGACGAGCTCCATCCTTCCGAATCTGACTACACTGACCGGAAACCGAGTCTGGGTCAGATTCCGATGATCCGTTAGCAACCGTGAATAGATCCGGTCTGACACAAGCTTTGCCTCCGCATAGTTCTAGCACGCCCGTGCGCGACTCCGAAGAGTTCACACAAATTCGAACGACGCTGAATTTTTTGGTAGGTCGCTCCCAAAATCAAGAAGTAGCCAACCGGAATCACGAAATAACCATTCAGAACCTAGTTGCGCGACTCAACGAGCAAGATCGGCGCTTAAACGCCCGCCTCGATGAGCTCGCTATTCCAGAATTTCGAATGCAACTTTCTGACGGAAGGAGGACATTTTTGAGTCCAGCTCCACGTACACAACTGGATTTCATACCAGTGATCTCCCCACCGGGAACATCGAGAACATTTGTTACACCGTTGAACGTTAGAACTATTTCAGCAACAACCACCGTGACGACCTCTGCTCCCTCCAGTTCGACCTCACTGGTCTCGAATATAAATAGAACATCAAATCCTGCCATCTTAAATTTACCACCTCCACTTCTCGGTGTCGAAGATGGAACAAGATGGTTTGGCATCTCGGAATTTCCTTCGACCTCCCAACCTCGCGAACCCGCTCAAGGAACGAGCTCGAACCCAAATGTTCGAACTCAATTTGATCGCGAACTGCAAACATACGTCGAACATCAAACGCCGGTTTTTCAACCAGCTCCAATTGATCCTCAAGAGATTGATAACGTCTTCCTCCGAAAATACGTCGAACATGCTAATGCGCAATTCATGCATCTGAATTCTCGAGTTCACATGGCAACTAGTTCGGCACCGGATATCTACCGTGTCATCGAAGATACACGTCGAACTCCCTTCATTAATAGAATAGCTAATGCTAGACTACGTGAAACTGAGAAAATCAGGTTTCCAGAATTCTCTGGAACAACAGACCCAAAAGCTCACATTAGAGCATTTCGGCTCGCAATAGCTCGAGCTCATTTGAACGACGAGGAGAAAGAACCTGCTTTCTGCAGGCTCTTCGCTAAAAACCTCTCAGGACCGACTTTAGAATGGTTCACTAGACTGGAAGGAAATTCCATAGACAATTTCACCCAGCTCATAACAGATTTTCTAAAGCAATACTCAGTTTTCGTGGGAGCTAAGACCACTGAGGCCGCTCTGTTTGACATTAAGCAAGGACCAACTCAGACCTTGCGCTCATACATCGACCGGTTCAAAGAAATCAAGTCGAGAATTACGAACCCAAATGACGACGTAGCCGTAGCTGCGCTCAGAAGAGGACTATGGTTCAAAGCCAAATTCCGTGAGGAACTCACGGTCCGCGAACCTGTATCCCTTAATGACGCCCTACATCGCTTGTCCGCTTTCACGATTCTGGAAGAGGAAACCGCTCAGCTAGAGCTCGAATTCCAACATGAACTAGCACAAGCTAGCTCGTCTGCTCCAGATAAAAGAGAGCGACCTGTCGAGGAAGAAGCCCCAGAGTCTCCTCCTCCAGCACGTCGAAAAAGATTCGACCTCACTTCAGAGAGCTCACCATCTGCAGCGGCTCGATGAAATCCGTTATAACGCCATCTCCCGCACCGAGAAAAATCTTGAGCTCTTGCTTAAGGAGACCTCGCCCTTTTGGGGGGATGGTAGGAGTTACTACCCCACCAAAAATCGAACTATGTAAAGGCTTGATCCCTTAAACGGGTACGTAGGCAGCTCGACCTCGAGCACAGCCGCCCCCCTCAAAATTTCAAACGAGCTCTTACCCGTCCAAGTCTCTAAAACTCTCATGCAAGCTTTTGCCCGTCCAAGAGTCTGAGAATCTCATACGAGGTATTGTCTGTCCAAGTCTCCGAGAATCTCATACGAGCTCTTGCATGTCCAAGTCTCTGTGAACCTAATACGAGCTCTTGCCCGTCCAAGTCTCAAAAATCTCATACGAGCTCTTGCTTGTCCAAGTCTCTAAGAATCTCATATGAGCTCTTGCATGTCCAAGACTGAGAATTCCAGTCCACTTTGTCAGCGACCTCTAAACGGTCCAACAAAGTGTGACCTCTAAATCGTTCATATCGTTAGCGACCTCTAAATAGTCCGACAAAGTGCGGCCTCCAATCGGTCCATCTTTCAATTCGTTAGCGACCTCTAAACGGTCCAACAAAGTGCGACCTCCAAAAGGTCCACTTATCATTTCGTTAGCGACTTCTAAACGGTCCAAAAAAATGCGACCTCCAATCGGTCCATATTTCACTTTCTTAGCGACCTCTAAACGGTCCAACAAATTGCGACCTCCAAACGGTCCAGTTTTCATTTTGTTAGCGATCTCTAAACGGTCCAAAACAATGTGACCTCTAATCGGTCCAAAACAATGCGACCTCTAATCGGTCCACTTTTCACATCGTCAGCGACCTCTAAACGGTCCAACAAAGTGCGACCTCCAAACCGTCTATTTTTTATTTCAGGCGACCTCAAAACGGTCCACATCACCAACCTTTAGCAACATGCTTAAGGTTCACAATACACAAACTACTCTAACAAACTCATGATCACCGCTCGTTAAGTTCGACTCATCTCTCTTAACGGGCTGGGGGGCAATTGTTGGTGCTGGATTCGGCCCATAGTCGAAGCCCACTAAGCAGAGTAGTCAAAGCCTGAAGCCTGAAGCTCATCTTCGTCAAGAGTCGAGCTCTTACCTAAACACAGCTCGACGTCCGCTCAGCTCAACCAAAAACCTGCGAGCTCGGTGAAGAATCGGCCAACGAAATTATGCGATCTTATCCAAGAAATGGTCAGCTCCGAGATCTGCGCAAAGTAGTTGAGTTCATCCAAAAAACGGTCAGCTCCGAGATCTCCGCAAAGTAGTTGAGTCAAGATATGTCGAGATACGCAGAGAGGTGGAGCTCGAGACAGAGTATAAAAGAAGATGGGAGCATTTAGATTCAGGGACAGTTTTTACACACTTTATCTCGTCTTACACGTTCTCAGAGCTCCTTTCAGTTCGCATTCATTGTAAACCTATAGATACATCTCTTTCGAGATCTCTTGTAATCGTTCATTGATCATTCAATACAAAGTCCAGTTTGTTATATCAATCTTACATTTCATCTTTGACTCATAGAAGATCTAGCACTCTTTTCTCCTACTTAAATCACTACAAAAACTTCGGTGTGAATTTCGGATCTTACAGTCTGCAAAAATTGCTTAAGTGATTTCTAATAAAGTGAGTTTGTGAAACTATACTTGAGCAATTGTTTCTTTCATTGATCCTGGTAATATAGATTCTACATATATCGCAAGGGACGGAGATGTTTCTACGAATGAAAGTTAGTGTATGCTCATGGAAATTTAGACATGTTATTGTGAGACAATCATTTTGGAAATGTGATCTACATCCATGACAATAATATGCGTTAAGACTCAAAAGAAACCTTATTACCACACGATTCACAAATTGCATCTCTAGATTCGATTGGAAATTCTTCAAATACGTGTCTACTATGATCAGATGGCCAGTAGGTCCTTCATGGTGATATGTTTTTGTAAGGGATTTAAAACTTTATGAATATATTGCTTTCTGTCCAAGCATCGTAAGTCCGTAGATATTTGTTTTTGCATGCTTCCCAGAATCACGTTCATATACATACTTCGCTAGAACCAAAAAATCAAATATACAACATATTCGCAAAAACTATAACACCTTATATAATAAACTCAAGAAAAGAAAAAGAAAAAAAAATAGTCAATTTTTCTGTTTTACTTTCTTGTTGGCGTGCCTCTTCGGTAAAGCCATGAATACTTAATTTTATAATCACCACCAAATGAAAAGAAAAAAACAAATTATCCACCACTTAGTAGGATAAGCCATGAATACTTAATTTCCTAATTTCCCTCTCTTTTTTTTTGATGAAAGATTATTGTATTTTTTCTTTCTGCCATACCAACAAATCTCTAAATTTTCATCTTTGTATTTTTTTTTTCTTTCTTCAATATCCACAAATCTCTATAAAATTTTATTTTTCTTCATCATCAAGTTTCTTAGATTTCCATTTCAATTTTTTAGTTTCTTTTTTCTTTGAATATCCAAATTATGGAATCTCTAACAAGATGACTGCAGTTAGTGAAGCAGGTGATCCTTCATTTAATTTGCTTAGAAAATTAAAGTGTATCACTAATAAATTTTCCGTAAACTCTCTTTCAAAAAAAAAAAAAAAGTTTTCCGTAAACCCATTAAAAATAATTAAATCACTAGGATCGAAATCTAAGAGACCACATCCACGTACAGTGTTGTTTACACACGATATAATTGAATTCGTGGTGGAATATAACGAGTTTACGCTATTAATTATTAGCTTTAGATCTAATTCAATTATGTCCATTTAGCACCAGAATATTTACGTCCATGCATATCGTTCCTACAGCTAAGGATCAAGTTTGGTCAAATCTGAAATACATCTTAATCAAAGCAATCGCAAACATTCTGAAAAAAAATCTGGAAAAAAATACATCATTTTTCTTTCTTTTTAAATTCATTTTTTTCAAAATATAAAGAATTATGAGAGCAATAATACTTTCAAGGAAAATATATTAAATTTTTAAATTGTTGGTAACGTTGGAGAATGATGCCCATTATAAGCATCGTTTATAAAATGCAATCCCAAGAAAAGAAAAAAAAAGATTCTTAAAACTTGTGGTCGAAGAGTTCTATGCTGAGAATGAAATCAGCCGGGAGGAAAAATATACATCAAGACTTAACATCTACTTATACACCTAACTAACGAATGGTTAATTTTGCTCTCATGGAAATTTTGTAAAGGAAACAATTGTATGAAACTTGATTAGATTCCATCATGCAGCCAAAAGAAACAAGTTAATTATTTTGATTACATAGTTAAATATTAAAATATTAATCTCTTGTATCAACACTGGTTTTTAATGTCAAACCCTTTCTTTTTCGCAATTAGTCAAACCCTTTAGAAAAATTTTGGTTCTAAAATATTACGAAATCATTTTCTTAAAAAGTTAAAGTGATGTAAACATGCGATAACAAGAATGCTCATGTATGAGAGGGTTGATATAATTTGGTGGTGGATGCTAATTACAAAATCAACATCAAAGGAGCACAAATACATTTTAAACACACCACTGCCCTCCTTAACTAAGAAGACAATGACCCTTTAACCAATCAAATTGAAAATCCTTGGTCGTAGCATTATTCTCAAGAGGACTTGATGAGTTGTTCATATCAGGAAACATTTATCGTTATTCCTTCTTTTTTTCTTTAATCGAGAGATCAAAACTAATTTTCGGAACCTGGAAAATCTGATCTATGATTCTTGTTATTTAATAAGTTTATTAACCATAATAATTACAAGCGTAATGGAAAATCTTGAACCTTACTCCTGCACCCCTCGAAATGAAACTTTTCATAACTATGCATGAATAATAAATTATCATTCTTTATCATCTTATATATTACTATTGCTGGTATTTTGTACGAATGAACCTTTTTTTTTTTTTGTCAAACGGAATGAACCTTTCTAGAGAAGATAAATTATGATAGATACTCTTAGAATTGAAATCCATTTAAATTTCTTAATACAAATTATTCACTAAGTAATTAATAGGTTGTATGTGAATATAATGCATGCTTTAATGATCTTTATAGAATTGACATCTTTCTTTTCAATAATACATTAGGCGTATTTGAATTCGTGTGATGACACAACGATGTTATTAACATAAACTGCTAGATTAGATGTCTTTGTTTGGTCTTACATCTTGCATCGAAAATAAAGAGAATCCACTTACTATACTATTGTAGTTTTTTAATTTGGAATTTGATGCATGCAATTTATATTTTTCCTAATCTCGAAAGCGTGGGAGAGTGGTCTTGCATTAACGTCAAACTAAATTAGAGCTTGTTTCGCAAAATAATATCTTTTTTTAGATAACTTATTCAAAACATCTATCTACCGATTTTGAAACCACCCTTACAATGACAGAAGTGTGTCAGAAAGATAGTTCTTTTAAAGTTCCAAAAAAAAAGATAGTTCTTTTTTTTTCCTTTGCATAAAATATGAAGTTCCTGATAGATATTTCGTAAGAGTTTTAAGATGTAGTATATTAGTCAAAAACCGAAAATACGTTCAACCAAAAATACGATCATCTAAAATAATATTTTTTTCTATACTTTAGAATTTTGTTTTCTTATATTATATTTTATTCATAAAATCGTATCCATTAGTTTGTATCCTTTAAACAAACCAAAATTTCTGTTTATTTCTTATCTCTTTAGTTCTTTCTCTTGTTTATGTCTCTTTGACATCAAATTATTTTTCTTCCAGTATTTCAATATCTAATGATGTTTTACGTTCTGAGAAATATGTTATAATATATGTTACTATGTACATATGATTGTGTCGCTAACGCATCCGGAAGTGTGTTTATGAATCATATCTAGTTCTTTTTTGTCAAGTTATGAAGTCTTCGATTATGGGTTTCAAGAGTATGTCTTTCTGCGTTTTAAGAGAAAGATGTTACCGTTTAGTGGGCGATGGACGACAACGGTGAATTTCGTTTATAAGTTTCTAAAAGAGTAAAAAATTTGTAAGTTTGAAGCTAATATCATTGATTGATTTTGAAGTTGAATTTTTCTGATTCTTAGTTGTGGGTTTTGCTTCCTGAGAAATTTCGTTTTCTACCGGTTTTGTTTCTAGAAATATTCATTTGTTCCGCCAACTTTGTTTCTGGGGATATCAATTTGTTATGCCGGCTCTACTTCCCTTATTTGGACTATTGTATAATTAACCATTTTAATTTCAATAAAATTCTAGATAACAAAAAAAATATATATGTTACTATGTACATAGTTTAGAATATATATAATGGTGTTAAAGATGCTTCTCAGGTTTTCTCCGTTGAGAAAATTTGTTGTCTAAATGCTTCTACGTATATACTGTATATGTTAATCTGGATCAAGATGTGATGTTCGTAGCAACATGAAAACCCATAATCTTGTTTCAGTCTATACTAATCGAATCGTGTTGTCAAGTGAGCATCGGATACCATCACATTCACATGGGTTTAAAATTTGATACACGATTAAAAAAACTAATTCTGTCTCCAATTTATGGGCATTGGATTCTTGAATTTCGATATTCACCATTATACTATTATGAATTTTATGCCCATCAAAGATAACCACTAAAAAAAAAAAAATGCCTCTCTTTAGCAAAAAAAAAAAAATGCCTTTCTTACCAATTTTTTTTTACCAACCTAAATTTTATTTTTCTTTTTCTTTTCTAAGTACTCTTTTTACAAAAATATATAAATGTGCGCACGTGAAAATTATAATGATTTCATTGGCTTGACCTCTTAAGAGACAATAGGCTATATATTCGTGCAAAGGTCAAAATTTCAAGGATTCAAAAATAAACAAGTAAAAAATTCATAAAAATTGGAAAAACGTGGGACTTTTTTATAGCAGCAAATGCAATAAAAACTATATAGCAACATTTTACACTTCCCAAATATATTTTAATTTTTATTCCACACGATTGAAACGCCACGCAGATGTAGCGATAAGCGGTCGCGTTTGCCATCCGAGCAACAAACAACCTTCATTCTCTTCCACCTTATACCCATCAGCTCCTGCATTAAGTGCCAACAACAAACTCGCTTGCTTATACGCATTCGAACCGATATTAACCGGTTTAAATCCTCCCAAACCGAACCGGTTTCTCCACTGGTTTAACGTCTCGTGCCTCTCCACACGGTCCTCCCCTTCGCATGCCACTAGGTTCAGTATCTGCCTACCTAAGTAGAGCTCAGACATCACTCGGTCTTGACTCAGCGGGCCGTCTAGTGAGTCGAATAAGCTCGAGTAGTAATGCAGCGATTCCGTAAACCGGTCGAGAAAAACGGCGCCGTTGTGGTTCGCTTCTTGCTCCACCACTGTCATGATGTCTGGTTTAATTGACTTAATCGTTGACAGAAACTTCTCAATCGAACCGGGATTAGCCAAGAGGCGATGGAGTTCGAAAACCGAGTTAACCGCCACGGATTCTAAACCGGTTTGAATCTCGAGCATTTCCGGTTTAAGATCGGATAAACTGTTTAACACAATGCTCTTGAATTCGAAATTCACACCAATCGTACTCGCGAGCTGACCGAGTTTCCACCCGACTTCTTGAATCGACTCAACGGTTAACGACGAACCAATCCCGGTTAACCGAAAATCCGGTGGACCATTCGGACGGAGAGCGAGGGCTTGAATCAGTGCCGGCCATTGTAAACCCTGATTAAGCCCTAAATCAATAACGTGGACTCTCTCCGCCGTGGCAAAAGCCTCGAGCATCGCTTGATTCGCCGTGAAATGCGCGAATTTGAGATACGGACAAGACTCGTAGAAATGAATCTGAAGAGTGTCCGAGAACGACGATAAACCCACGTCACCACAAGGGTAAATCCGGTAAATCCTCCTCGCGAGCCCTTCGGCGAAGTAAGTCGCGACTTTCCTCATGGCGCCGGCTTGCGACGAGGCGAGCAAGCCGACTTGCTTGACCAGCGCGTCGGCTAGCTTAAAGTTGTTCTGCTGAACCGCCTCGGCGCAAGCCAATAGCGCGTGGACTAAACGCACTCCGGTTTCTTGAGAATCCTCAATAACCACCACGGAGCGCGTGGTGGCCGTCGTCGAATCGGATCCAATTCTCGTCCTCTTGCCACGTGGATACGCTGCGGAGCCAGGGATCGCGCTGAGATCGTACTCCGAATCCGGGTCGGGTTTGTCTTGATTCCGGGTCGGTTTAAGATCCGATAACAAGCTATCGACCCAATTTGAGAGATCAGAAGGATTGTAATGGACGGTATCGTCGGAGAGATGCGAGATTCCGTCGCCGAGAACCATCTCTAACTGCTCGAGCTTGTGTGCCACGTCAGCCATGTCGGAAGATCGGACTTTGTAACCCAAAACCACAAGAAGCTCGTCGAATCCGCCGGCTTCTTCATTACTCTTCCCAACTTTTCCGGCGGAGGAATCTTGGTGGTCATGCTCTCTCTTCATTTTCTTCTCCTGAATCGCAAAAAAGATTAGATTTTTATTACAAAATTGAGTTCTTTAATAATCTGTAAGCTTAAAAGAAAGTATTTGAGAGAGAGAGAGGAAGAAGAAGAGAAGGAAAGGAACAGAGGAGATTAGGAACACGGGAGTGTCATAATAATTGCAGGAAATATAAAATATAAAAAAAGCTTTTTTTTTTAAATAAGGATTATAATTTTCTGTATCATTATTATTTTATGGAAAATAAAATAAATTAAAAACTTTGGGGTTTCGGGCCTGCTTTTAATTGGAGTATATGAAATTTAGTACCGGCAAGTTCTTAAAAGCAAGAGCAGAGCCGTGGTACAACCGCAATCTAAAGCAATTATAAAAGGAAATTTATTTACCTTTTTTATTTTCCTATTTATAACTGTAATAATAACTTCCTTGTAGTTGTAGTTAGATTCCTCTCTTCTTATTCTGCGCGAATATAATTTTTTTTTTTTAATTTCCAAAATATGCCCCTCGAGAAAAATGCAGTTGATTGATGTAAACCTGACATCATTATTTGAACGAGATATTCTAAATTTATATAGTACTTCGGAATAAATTTATTTATATTAGAAAAATAAACATCTTATGGTATATGATTTGTGAGGTTTCTACGTCAATACAGAAGAGCAGTGGCGGAACGTCAATACAGAAGAGAAGAGTATATCCGTATATATATATATATATATGTATTAAACAAGTTAATTAACAACTAATGATGATATGGAAGTTGTATAGTAGAGAAACAGTTTAGGTTAAAAAGTCAATTTCTAAAGCCAACAACCACCATTTTCAACTAGTATAGTGACATGACATGACATCCATCGCTACTACGAGATTATTTTCCGAATCATTTATACGAATTATATAACCGACTGATAAGATAAGAAATCTCAAAATACTATTATATGACGATATGTAAAGTTATAAATGATGTGATAATTGTTTTCAACTTTTCATATGGTCGTCATGTATGAAAATTAAGATAGAAATTTGTTAAATAATCCATAACAATAGTATTAACATATCTTATCATTAAATAAGTACTAATAGTTAATACTATTATTGATTTAGCACCGACTATCAGTCACTGTTATTAAGTCAAGTGTTAACCGACGGTTTTCATTATTGATTAACCAGATTTTATTATTAATATAGAGCATCGCTAAAGAGTTATAAACTTCTAATCCAAAAAGATATGAGATTTGTTACCACAGAAAAATTAATTATTATCCAAGAAGATAAAGGATTAGCTCATCTCCATTCTTAATTATTTTATAAATGAATTTTGTATTTTCGATTTGATTTTTGAACCGTTTTAAATATTTTATTGTTGTTTGTCAAAAAAATAAACATGCACTATGGGTTTGTCGAAATTTATTTTACCTTAGCTACCTCTTATGCCGTGGCGGCCCTAAGCCCAAGCAGACCAAGCATGAGCTTGCGATCCTATTTTTAGGGAAAATATTTGTAAAGATAAATCAGCCCTTTTTTGAATTTTTTTTTGCAAAACAGCCCTTTTTATCTCGATAGCTTGCGGTCTTTGATAAATTTGTAAATCTCAGGGCCGGCTCTGTTCTTATGTACTTACTTTGGTATATATTTCTTTCTCTTGACACACTCAAGTTTAAAACTCTATACGAGAGATATCATATCAATGTCATACTTTAAACCAATCAACCCAAACCGAGCTACTCGTCTAACAAATGATACACGTTCTCATGTATTTTTTTTTATATTACTATATAAACTATTTAATATTAATCATCTAAAAAAATGGACTTAGAAAACAAGTGGCATTACAGAAAAAAGCGAACAAAAGTGTGACAATGGGCCAGTAATTGAATTTTGGCTAATCCTAACTAAAATATAACCCTAGCCGAAACTAAACGCCTATCGCTAATGAAAACGATAAAACGCAAACGCTAGAAACGCTAAATGCAAACGTTAGAAACAGTGGGCCGGTAATTGAAAACATTCTCATGTAAAATGTAATAAACGGTTTCCTAAACAAGTGGGTAGAAAACCAATGTCAATATCTCAAACCATCTTGTTCTTAAATATAGTTTGGCTGGAATTAACAAACTAGCTATCATATGTACGATAACAATCTGGTTAATGTGGATTCGTAAGGGGGTCATGTGCATCGTCAAGATTTTGACTTGAAATAGAAAAAGGCTGGACAATGTTAAAGTCAAGTAGCCGTTCTTGTACTAAGAAGGAATTAAAGTGGTTGAATTGTTATGGTGGGGCAAAAAAAGAGGCCAATAATTTCCTAGCCAATTTCGGAAAAATAATTCAAGGGTGCCAAAGAAAAAAAATATAAATAGAAAGGATATCTAATTACGATTTTGCCCCTAATCGAGGTCCACCATATAAACACGATACTTTCTTTTTGATGATTTTTGGCCCTTCACATTCATACATATGACACCAATTCATGTTTGTGTGGGGACTTTTGTTTTGCTGTATAATATGATCGTCGTCCCATGTGACTCACGTTCCTTGTCGCTCTCACATTTTGCCCCATCTTCAATCGATTATCATCACCCACAACCTTTTCAGTTTTTTTTTTCTTCCTTCTCCAAAAGAGTTCTCAAAGTGTGTGGTCCTATATATATATATGTGATAACTATTTATATATCTGAAGTGAGTTAGAAGTTGTAATTTAATTTGGGGAATGCAATGAAAATAAGTTAAATAACTAAGTTTTGTTTTTAATCAAGAATGTGTTTCTTATGAGAAACAAGTTGTAATCTCGGGAGAATCCAATCAGAAGTGACTAAATAGTTCAAAAATAAGGGTTTACAAACAATGAATGAATCATATATAGTGTGTGCTTTTTTTTGTCTATTGATTGG
Organism: Alliaria petiolata; assembly: GCA_020283515.1. Classification (NCBI taxonomy): domain Eukaryota; kingdom Viridiplantae; phylum Streptophyta; class Magnoliopsida; order Brassicales; family Brassicaceae; genus Alliaria; species Alliaria petiolata. The sequence goes on along the minus strand of JAHZTW010000001.1, from coordinate 469,593,801 downwards.
AATTTTTAATAGTATGATTTAAGTTACTGTGACAGGGCTACAAACATCTTTTCAATTAATTAATTAATTAAGTTTATTTGTACCTATTTAAAGAGGAGGCAATTATGAATAGAGGAGTGATTCTATTGGCATTAATACATTTTCTGTCCTCCTAATTATGAGCATTAAATTCAATATCGATAAGTCCACTGAACGATACAAAGATCTGCTCATCTGGTTAGTAGTCAAAAGGTGCTACATAACAAACACAAACTCACCCCATATCCATAACAAACACAACACACAACGACATCAAACACAATCGCTAGATGATGTCGATAATTTGACTCAACTAAATGTTGTTGTAAATTATTGGAAGGAGCTGGAGATCAAAAAGCTTGGCAAAAGAAAAAGAAAAGATCAGTTTGTCACCAAGAAAACATAATCTGGATCGGAAATAGTATTTGAGTTTGATATAGTGAGCGGTAAATCGCTTTTCACCAATATAATTGAATGTTCAACCAATCATGATACCTAAGATTTATTAGAAGACCCTACATTTTCCAGAAAGATCATCGCAATATTGTATAACAAGTTGAGCTACTAGGTCTCCACCGATATATGAGAAAGGACACTTGTGAGCAACATCGGGCTTTTTAGTAATTAAAAGGGAGTCCATCACATTTACTTCATTTTGATAATAATTAGTTATGTATCTTGAAGAAGGCGTTGAAATAGAATCACTCTCTCTATTCATAATTCTAATTTATTCTATATTGGTATTTGGTGGACAATATAAATATTCAACACGATCGTTTTCTCTGCATGTGTTACACATGCACAGGCAGTACATTAGTAATTACATGTCACATTCTTTTTCTTTACGTCTAATTACATGTTACATTCTTTTTAGGGAAATAATAAATAATAAAATTTTGATTCTAACTATCCTTCTAAAGCTACTTAATTAAGACGAAGCTGCTTTGTTATCTTTTCAAGTGAAAGATTTCGTATAACACTAAACAAAGCTAAATTCAAACACAGTACTTCATTTGTCTTAAGCATCAAATTTCAAAATATATAGAATAATTTGTATATAATTAGGAGATCTAAATAAGTCTATTAATCTCTATTTAAAGAAATGGCAATCATGAATATAGTGATACTACTGACATTAATATATTTCCATACCTCCTAATTACCCGTATAATACGCAGAATTTTTCCTTAATATTCGTTCTTCATAATTCACAAAAACCATACTATACTATACAGATTTAAAAGGTGAATTAGCATGATAAGATTAAACCGGATTTCTTCGTAGAAACCTCAAAAAAAAAAAAAAATTCATTGTTGTTACAATACAAATTCAACAACAATATTTACCAGCACCATGGCCAGATCCGCAAAATATTTCTAAGGATATGATACGAGGTTTAGGGTTTGAAATTGTAAGTGAAGGAAGGCATGCAAAGAGTAAAACGTTAAAAAGATATTATATTTTGTTTTATGAGTTTTGGTGTTGTTTAGAATAGTAAGAATGTACATGTGACGACTTTTGAGATGTTAATGTAGTGATGTATCATCATCCTAGAGAAATCTATTATCTACCGACATATACATGATCACATATAACGACCATCAATAAACATAAACAAAATGTTTATGTATTTTTGTCACCCTTAATTAGTTAATTGTTAATACGAATTAAAAGTAGCAACCATGACTCCATGATTAATTCTTCAAAGGGTATGAGCCAAAATACTGCTTAAAAACATAAATAAATTTATTCCATACCGTTTTTTTTTGTTAAAAGAAATCATCAAAATCAAGAAAAAATTTCTCCATCCTGAAATGATCAGCGAGAAACCAATTAAGACTGCTGACAAAGCGAAATAGATGGATTAAGATGTGATGGATTAAAATTCTATACCGTTATCCAGTTACAAAAAAAAAAAAAAAAAAAAAATTCTATACCGTTTGTATCATATTATTTCAATGGGGTAATGTTTTTTTCGTTAAAAACTTAGAAATAAGCGATAGTTCATCATCAATCTGTCTATTTATATCAAAAGTGAAAAGATGAAATATTATTTTCCAATTATTATTTTTCTGATGAAAAACTCTATTTCACTGATTTTTGTTTCTGTCTGCTTAGATTATAGGGATAACAAAATATACTCATCCGTTTAGAATCTTTAGAAATCATGTAAACACCACATTTCTCTATTCTGAATCACTATTCGCTTTAATTTCTTTTGGTCTCACTCCAAAAAATGTAATCACAATGGATCTTGTAAATTCAATCTCTTTTCTTTTTATAAAAAAAATGATAAAGAAGAGGAGATAAGAGGCTTAGAACAATAAGGGAATAAAGAAGAAGAAACTTTGAGGACCATTAAAATTGTTGTCTAACCAAAACAACTATAACATGCCTTTTCATGTGACATATGGTGGTGGGGATACACTTTGTATTCTCAAACAATAAAGAATCCTATACAACTCTACATATACTTCTGATATCTATCATCTATAATACTTTTAAAATTTTCTTTTTAAAATTCATCTTTTTCTAAATACATGATTATAATATGTTGTTTTTAATATTTATACAACGTTACTAAAAATTAGATTTGTTTGAACATCTATAGAAAAAGAGAATTGAAAATTTTATATACACATTAAAAAATCATTAAATTTGTATATGTATACAAAGCAATGGTGGAATATATTTCTTGTAGAAAAGAACAGTGTTGGAACCCTTGTTCGCATGTCTTTAACGTTGTAAGATGAATAACATCAAATATATAAACATAGATGTTGCCTAGATTTATTAAACATTTTTCTATTTGGTTTTCCTTTTTTATAGGTTTGTCTGATATAAGCCCATTTTAGGATAAGCTAAGATCTTTTAATCTATGGTGCATGAAAACAGAAATGGATATGCGGAAACGGAATATTTCGAAACATACAAACGCTGTTTAAAAAATGTGCAAACGTTGTTTAAAAAAAATATATACGTCAAAAAACCTTGCGTGTGGGTTTCACGCGCCCCCAATCTTCTCTCTCGAAGACGATTTTTAGGTCTTGCAGAAGATCTGATTTCCAGCGAGCCTCGCCGCCGTCCGGCTTCGACCGGCTCCGTGGGAGGGCCTCCCTTCTTCCCCTTTCCTTTTTTCTTTCTTCTTTGTGGTTCTGGCTCGTCGGCGATTTGAGTTCTCTCTCGATCTGGTTCTCGGCGTCGCGAGGCTTTTCTGTCCTTAGTCGGCGTGGCAAGGCGTGGTGGTGGCTCGGTGGTTCGTCGTTGGTGGAGATCTGGCGTTCTCCTCTTATGCGGCGGCTGCTCTCGGTTTCCTGTCTTCTCGATGAGTGACGGCTGCTCATCCCTCTTGCTCTGGTTGGTGGTTCGGTTAGTCTGAGCGGGGTAGCGTCCGACCAGTCTTCCATTCTTCTTCTCGGTGGTTTCAATTTCGTGAGTTCCCTCTGTTCGCTTGGGTTGTTTTGCTGCGAGGGAGATTTTTTTCTTTGTGTGGTTGGACTGTTTTCCAGTGTGGGCTTCTCAACCCTTCGTCAAGATCTCAGTTCCTTGGCTTATGTTGCTAGTGTTTGAGTTCTAGCTGTCATCTTGGCTTGTTTGGAGGTTAGTATCGGGATAGGTTGTGTTTCATCGGAATCTTGGTTTTTGGAGGAGGTAGTAACACTACGGGTTCGTGTGGTCGCTTGTCTCTGTGCTAGCCGACATCGGGAGAGATCTTGGTAGAGTGAGTGAGCTTGCCTTGTAGCTCTACTGCGTGTTGTTCCGGCTTAGTGTTGGACTTTAGGTTTGGTTGTCTGAGCGTCGTTAATTGGATACCGAGGACGGTCTAATTCGAGCCTCTTTTGACATCCTTCATTTCGTCTCTTTGTTCGGGCATCCAGTGAAATAGCTTCCTTTTGCTTTTAGACTGATTCTACTAGTCTTTCTAGTTGCTTTCCGACATCGACTGAAGCTTGGGCTTCAACTCTTTTGCGGGTTCACAAGCGGTTTATCGCTACTTACTCGTCTTCGTAAGAGGACACAAAGCACCGATTGTCTTACGCTTCCATGTTTTTTTATACTTTTTTGCCATGGAACTGTTTAAATTAGGTGTTACATTTTGCTTCAAATTTGTAAAACCTAAACATTTCATTTTTTAAGATATTTACATTCTTAGCAAAAAAAACGTTGTTTAAAAAAAAATATAAGAATGGAAACGTTTTGAAAGCGTATACATATATATAATATATGTGTATATATATATATACACCATACATATGTAATAAAATATTAAATATCTCAATCATATGAAAAAATGTTTTAAACAACTCAAATTCAATAAACAAATATTCTACACATGTGGCAATTACAATCAGATTCACAAAAATCAAAACATGAAATTAAATATACCCTATATTTAGGAAACATTAATCAAAAAGACATATTGTTTTGTTTATATCTACAACTTCAGTAATCAAAATCAAATCGATTTTAACTTGGAAAACAAAATATTTTTGTTTATGGAGAGTCTGGAGACAACATTTTTAAGCACATCCACAAAAGATATAGGATCCGATTGGTAACCTAAAACGGTATGAGATTTTTAGCGGTAAGCTGAATCTTTTAGCGGTAAGCTAAAGTTGATAAGTGTTTATGAAATAGTTAAAACCTGTAAAAAAAAAGCTGTAAACAAAAGCGGTACAAAAAAAGCTGAGTGTAATACTGTTAGTAACGCTTTTTATACCGCTTTTATGATTGATAACTATTAAAACGGTATAAATCGTATCGCAGCTTTTTGGTAAAGCTTTGCGTTACCAATCAAAGCCATAGAAATTATAAATCTTGATTGCAACTATCATATTAACATAGATATATAGTTACTTTTAATCTTCAACGTCATGAAGGCAAGAAAATAATTACTATCGCGGATAATTTAATCCACCATAATAAGATATATAAAAAGTACAATTATCATTGAAGGAAGTTTCTTAATGCGTATTTTTGTCAAAAAAAAAAAAAAGATTCTTAATGCGTAATACTATATATGTTCATGGAGTAAGGAAGAAGGTTTCTCTACATGGTGAATATAATGGATTTAAATGACAATTTTATTTGGTCCAAAATAAACTTTTAAAGAGCTTTAAAAGTAAAAATTTAAAAGCGGATGTTGGTTCACACCCGAATGTAAGATTAAAGATCTTATATGTATTATCATCCTTAATTTTTTATGTTAAGAAGATGAGAGTACTCATACCACCGGTTGTTTTGAGCTAATATTTAAGCGTAGAAGTTGGTATTATTGCGCTTCTAGTTCGATTTCAGATGCGAAAGGATTTAAACCCGTTTTTATCACTAGATCTTGGAATTTAAAAAAAAAAAGAAAAAAAATGAGTACTCATGATTATGCCTTTAAATTGCATGATATGTTTGGTCATATAAATATGACTAATCTCAAGTTTATAGTGAATAATAAGAAGTTGCATAACGAGATTCCAACAATTTGTAAAAAAAAATTATGAAGGAAAACTATGTAACAGAGTTATCAATATGGATAATTTCAAAGGCTTTCTATTTTACAATGTACCGTACTGCCCCAATAGAGAGAGATTGGGTCAATAGTTATTTAATGGGTTACGATTATTTTCCAGCTTGTCGTAACAATACTATTCCTGTCCAAACTAAACCTAGAAATTTTAAACATCAAAATTCGTCAAACACATTAATAAAAAAAAAAAACATAATTTATGATAAACACTTAAGTATTTTTGAAAAGTTACCACCTTCGTCTTTGGTGGACGTTGTGGTTGTGGATGCAAAAAATGGCAAGAAGATCGCGACCGAGACTCGTAAGCAACTGCTCGGCGACAGTCTTAAGTATTTGTACTCGTTGTTGGAACAGCTACGCTAAAGTCTAAACCACCCGGTTTGAATCATCTGACTGATATCATCTCATCGTAAACTCTGTCAGCATTCGTTTTATCGCCGGTTTTTCGGAATGCCTTGATCAATGCCTCGTATATCTCTGCATTAGGCTGTATCAGCCTCCTCTTCATAACTCTCAAGTACTTTTCTCCCATTTCCGCTTTACCGCAAGAGCAAAGTCCCACTATTAGCGACCTAAACACCTCGAAACCGGGAGAGATCTTCCTGTATTCCATCTCGTAGAACAGCTTGAGAGCTTGTTCGACGTCGTCTCCTTCTACAAACCCTTGAATCAAACGAGAGTACGTATGTTCATCGGGAGCAAACCCTTTATCCATCGACTTGGTTAGGATTTCGTTTGCGCGTTTCAAGTCCTCGATCTTGCGTAGTCTCTCCGCCATCTCATTGAAAGACGAACAGCTAGGAAGCAGCCCTCTTGTCACCATTACCTCGCAATGCTTCAAGCTCTCTTCTTCTCTTCCGAATCTCGCGCAACCCGCGACGAGAAAATCGAACGTTTCTCCATACGGATTGATTCCGGAATCCTCCATCTCCGTTATCAGCTTCTCTGCTTCTTCGATATCACCCTTTTCGGAATACATTTTGATGAAAGCTGTGTAAACGAAAGCATTCGCATTAAAACCTCTCTTAAGCATTTCGTCGAACATTTTTCGCGCAGACTCCAAATCTCTCTGTTTCGTTTTCGCATACACAACGAGAGAGTAACCGATCGTATCTATAACCATGTTCTTCTGCAACAGTCTCTTCAGCAAACTCATACCTTCTTCGATCCGATTCGATTCCAAAACCCTAAACACCAAGCTCGTGTTAACGATCACTGGAGGAGAACATCTCTTACCATGAATCATATCCAACAAATCAACAGTCTCTTTCAATTTACCTTCCTTGCACAACGCACCGATCATGATCTGGATCGTCGTCTCGTTCGGATAATTCCTCTTATCGATCGCGAGCTCGTAGATTCTCCAGACGAGATCGATCCGGTTCGATTTCGCAGCGAAATGGAGCAGAGTGTTCAGAGTAATCACGCTCTGAGAGAATCCACGGTCGCATAATCTCTCGAAAACGTCGAGTCCCGATTCCAATAACCTGAGCTTAGCGTAGCCTTGGACTAGTAGATCAAACACGAGAGGAGTAGAGCAAGAGACCTCGTAAGTTTCCAACAAGGGATCGAGAAATTCGGAATCAGGAGAAGAGTTTAGCAGAGAAGATTCGATCAGAGCTCGAGCGTCGACGAGCAATCGAGCCCTGACGAGAATGTGAACCGCGACGGCGTAAGAGGAGATCCCGTGGCGGAGATTCCGTGTGCGAGCTGACCAGTGGAAGAAGCTCAAAGCGCGTTTGGCGGTTTCTGGCTGTTTGAAACGGAGGAGGATTTTCTCGACGAGGGAATCGGAGAAATCGACGGAGGAGAATTTGGTGGAGAGAGTCTCCCAGTTTTCGCTGTTTCGCAACGATTCGGAGATGGCGTCGATGAGAAGTTGTTGTTCTTTGGGGTTTGGATCGGTTTTGGAGTTGAAGGAGAAGCCATGGATGCGTCTGGGAGGTTGTTTCGAGATCGAAACGAAGTAACGCCATTGTTGTTCTCCTAAGCGGCGCATGAGTTTATGAGCAGCAAAGACTCTCTCTGGTTTAGGAATGTTCGAATTGGACCAAAATAAGGTGTAAAAAATGATATTAAAATTAAATTATATTCAAATCAACCAATGGAATACAAATGATTACAAAAACCATTAACTGCAAAAATGCGATTTAACTAAAGAAACAAAAAAAAATTAAATCCCATAAATGTTTTTGGCTAACACCTTCTTAATAAGACTTCAAAATGCACTCTACAAGATTGTATTAGTGTGTATTGTTTTTGGTGATGGTATTGTTTTATTTTTAATTCCAAAACCAAATATACACTATATGGGAAAAATTCTCGTTTTTTTCATTGAAATCAATTTTATAGACTTGTAAAATCTGAAATTTAAAAATATTGATATTGAAGAAAATATAAGAATTTTATTTGAAATGTATGTAGCCCATAAAAAAAGCATGAATAGTTTATATTATGTAAAATTTTATACTATTATTAAATAAAAAATATTAGTCGAAATTGAAAAGTTTGTTAAATCATTTTGAATAAAATCTATATATAATAGCAAAACAAAATTTGGAACCGCTGATGTCAATATTTATAACTATGTTGAACGGTTCCATGTAATCAATCAATCCGCATATAAGCTCGTGAGCGTCATGGTCTACTTCCACCAGCAGGGAGTAGTCCATGACATTGACCTCATGTTGATAGATGAAGATTATTAGTTGATGAATTGAATTGAAAAGAAAGTTTTGTTAGAAAAATGTGATTATTCATCACATGAGTCTACAAGTGTCATCCTATTAAGACATTAATTACTCATCTACATAAGTTATTAATCATCATTTGTGTGTTTTCATTAACTTAACACTTACTCCTTATAAATAGATGTACTTAACTCTATGTAAGACAACAAGATAGAAGTAAGAAGAAGAAAGCAAAACTCTTGTCCACTCTCTTGCTCTTGATCTCTATCTTACTATATAGTTTTATAATATATAGTTCACTACACACCGAAGCTATATTATAATATATATTCCACTACACACCGAAGCTATATCATAATATATAGTATACTACACACCGAAACTATATCATAATATATAGTTCACTACAAACCAAAGCTATATCATAGTATAGTTCACAATACGTTATCAACACGACCGTTTCTAAACCGTTACTCAGTCTGATCATCTCCTTGTCCATTCCATACCATAAAAAGGTAAAATTTACATTATGTTAAATTTATATTAATTTTATATTAAATTATACGAAGTAGTAGGTTAAACCTCCTCCTTACTCGAGTGGTAGGCGCTGCCTACTTGAAATCATATGAAAGACAACCTCTGTGTTTCTATAATCATTATGACACAGAAGATGTCACAAATTGAAATCATGGATGGAGATATATGTTTAGCAGTGCGAGAAAGCACACAATATTTAAAGAAAAAAGAAGAAGCATTTCTTAGATCTCAAATTAAAGAACTCCATTGAGTACCATAAATGGCAATGAAAAAATTATTGAAGGCTATGGAAGTGCCAGATTTTCAATGCCAAAGGGGGACGCAGTTTGAAATAAGTGAATGTGGTAGCATCTAGTAATAACAATAATTGACAAGGACGTGGATCCGGAACACGATAGAAATCGTAGTCACTGTTATGAATAAGGTGGTGGACGAGGACATGAAAAAAGATTTCAGTCCAATAATTCCAACGAGAGAAAACTAATAAAGTTGGTTGCCTTGTGAAAAAAAAGAAAAAAGAAAAATGAGGTTATGAGAAATGAATCACCATTTTTGGTTAAAAGATCCCATTGTATATAGCGGTTGATTTCTTTAAGCAGACCCCAAATCACACCCGAATATAGTTGATTCAAAGGTAAAAATCAAATTCAAGATAAATGGGGCAGAAAGGCCATTGCGGGTATTTAGAGTCTCACATCAAAAGGATTTGATACATAGTACGTAACCAAAAATGGGTAATTGGAAATGTTATTGGTCCTGGATTTTATACATAGTACATGACCCAAAATAGGTAACTGGAATTGTTATTAGTCCTAAAATGAGATTCATATCGAGATAGATGGACATGAAATGTCATCATCTCGAAGGGAATAATTAAAGAATCCCAGTAAGTGAAACATCCATAAGATGATGAACTTGTTTATTCTATGAGATTACAAGAGCAAGTATGATGAAATATTATCTCCATGATCTGGTATAAAACATGCAGTTGTGCATGTAGTAATGATATATACAATCTCATAATGATTGAAAAACAGCTGATGGATGAGATTTCGTAGAATGAATTATCATTATGGATCCTCGTACAAATGAATATGAACATGAAGTTCATAAAGATCATCTATTTATAGAATGTCGTAAAACGATTGCAAACATATGATTGAAATCAGAAATCTCACGTTCCAACAAATATGCTCCAATAAAGATATATGTTTTTGAAAGATGATTTATTAATAGGTAAGTCTATGACACGTTAGAGACGTGATATAACTACTTTGGTTCCAAAGATAAAAATCCTCGAAAAGAAAATGAGCATATCAATAATTATGGAAAAGAGGATGAATCTTCGGAGGAGATCGCTAATATGGTTAATAATGAAATCAGGTACCTGAATGAAATCAATGATAATGATAAAAGAGCTCGATTAACTATCACGAAAAAGATGGAACCAAAGACAAAATTGTCGACAATAAATAAGATAACACGCGGTATGCATAACATTAATGAGGATCATAAATCTGCACTCTAAGGATGAGTGTAGAGAGATAATTCTTGGGCAAGGACTGAAAAAGGCAATCAAATCTATATTAAGCTCGCATGAAAAAACGAGTTATTTTTTCATAAGTCCAAACATCAAAAAGGTATATATATTTTCAGAAGATGAATGAAAAAATTCCTTATGAACCTTATGATGTGCAAAATGGCTTGTTGCAAAAGATCATTAGAAAAATATAATGGATGCAATAATTTTAAGATATTAGATGAGTTTGGCAAAATATTTGAATTGCGCCTCAATATTTATATAATCAATGAAGAATTAATGATATCAAAATAATGTTTTCGGGAACTCCATTCAATCATAAGTCCCGAAGAGTTACCACAAGCCATATAATATTTTATGAAAGTAATTTGAAATTAAAGACCTTGAAAGGACAACATTTTCCTCAGGTACTCTAAGATAGAACATCTAGTGAAAAAAATGTATCTTGAAAGAATATTACATTTAAATCACTTCTAAAAGAAATGCTACTTGGTCATGAAGTACCAAAACATAAAAAGTATAAGAGATGTTATCTTAAAATGTCCTTGAAGGATATTTCTTTTAAAGCATTTGTAAAGAAAATGCTAACTGGTTTTTAAGTACCTTATATGAGCATATCAGTGAAATTATGTATCTTGCAAATATATTTGACCAATATAGATTTTGCTAGTAATATACTTCCAAGATACAGCTCATCTTCTACACACAGACATTGAAACGGAATAAACATATATTCCATTAACTCGAAGGTATGTATTATTTTGACTTATTTTATTTTAGAAACCTCGATGTTGGTATATTTTGTTTTGCAGATAAATGATATTTATCAGAGTCGCGTAAGGTTCGATCACAAACCGCATACGTTTGTACAATTAAAAGAATTGAGATCTTTCAGCGTTCTAAGAAGCAATATTGGTTGCTACTTCTTCAAATCATGTTAAAATCATTGTGCTTCATGAAGCATATACATAATGTGTGGCTGAGATCAATGACTAATCACATCCAAGAAGCAAGTGGAATAGTCATCAACAAGGAGTCAACACAAATATTTGAAGATAATGCGACATGCGTTGCTCAACTCAAAGAAGGTTATATCAAGAGCGATAGAACGAAACATATACATCCAAGATTTTTCTCTTACACCCAAGAGCTCGAGAAGATTCAAGAAATGAATATTCAATATGTTCGCTCAAGTAACAACGCAGCTGATCTCTTCACAAAGGCGCTTCCAACTACAACATTCAAGAAACATGTTCATAGTATTGGAATGCGGCATTTTTGATATCTATGAAGAGAAGATGATATTCATCATTTCCAAGGGGGAGCTTGCATCGCTGTACTCTTTTTCCCTTTGTCATGGTTTTTATCCCATTGAGTTTTTTCATGGAAATGTTTTTAACGAGGCAGCACACAGCACATCAAATGGTGATGAATACTCAAGGGGGAGTGTTAGAAAAATGTGATTATTCATCATATGAGTCTACAAGTGTCATCCTATTAAGTCATTACTCATCTACATAAGTTATTAATCATCACTTATGTGTCTTCATTAGCTTAACACTTAGTCCTTATAAATAGATGTACTTAGCTCTATGTAAGACAACAAGATAGAAGTAAAAATAAGAAAGCAAAACTCTTGTCCACTCTCTTACTCTTGATCTCTTTCTTACTATATAGTTTATAATATATAGTCCACTACACACCGAACCTATATTATAATATATAGTTCACTACACATCGAAGCTATATCATAATATATAGTTCACTACAAACCAAAGCTATATCATAGTATAGTTCACAATAAATTTTGTATTGATTAGTTGAGAAACTCACATGGAGGAACCTTGTGTTTCTAGCAAGGCACGTTTCAGCGAATCCTTCGAGGCTTGGGTTACATTGATGAAGATTAGTTATATAAACTTTTTGTATTGAATTGGGCGTGTGTGAAAAAATTGTTTTCTATTCATTACTTTAGAAACTCACATGAAAGAACTTGGCATTTTCTAACACCGCACATATAATTTTTATCTCAAATTTAGACACATAATTTTATTTTTGGCATATATTTCTTTTTATTTTTGCTTTTGTTTTACTTATTTTTTGTTTTTCTTTATTTTATTTCACAATCTCAATTGTTATAATGTATTGATAGAGTATTAGGAAATATATTTTATATATCCAAATGCATTAAACAGATTGAAAGAGATGTTATAAAAATTTACAATCAATATTCTTTCCAATTAATATGCTTTTGAACGTAAGAAACAACGACAAATAAACTCACAATTTTCAAGGCGATGGTGAAGTTTTGACATCAGCAATTCCCAAAAATTATTAAGGAATCCCGTTGGAATTAAGCCATAGTTGTCCATTGCTTAGATTCGCCACCGTAAAATTCACAGCTTCATTCGGGTCAGTGATTACTTTGTATCCCGTCCAGTTGACCCGTTTACTTGTGTATGCACCCGGACCTCTGTTTTTGTATTCGGCGGAATACAAATCGGAGACTCCAACATCCCAACGAGCCCAACCTGCAGATCAATTAGATCACCGATAAATGATATAGAAATACAACCCTTGAGTACTTCCTCCATGACCTTCCTAGATATGTTTTCACGGTTGTTTTGAGTGGAGCTAGATCGAAACTCGCCATAATGAGAAGCCTAAGTTGTCCTTTGGATCTTCACAGTTCTTGGACACAGCTTCAGAGTCGTCGAAGATGAAATCAATTGTGCCTGTGATGAAGCAGTCACGATAGAATTGCCGGTTTTGTTGGGAGTACAAGGTGTCTTGGTATCCTTCGATCTTACAACATCGACTTTGATCCTGAAATCCGTCTCCTTCGGCGGCTATAACAGAACAAAGATAAAAATAAGTTGGAACAAATCATTCCCAATTTCTGCATAAGACCTATAATTATTCCCACAAAATGAATCATATATTACCTAAAAAACAAATCCAAATGTCAACGCGCGCGGATAATTACTTATTTAGTGAAAAATAATAAATAATTTTTAATTTTTTAATTTCGATCAAACAAATCATCAACTTTCTAATAAACATATTTTAACTATTTAATAAATTTGTATTTACAAAGTAAACATAATATAATTTGTGATATTTTGAGACATTCAAATATGATTTAAATATTTTTATCTCATTATAATTTGGGCTTTTGATGGTTCTTTATAATTTAGTTGAACTTCTGATTATATTACTGCAAGCATGCGACTGAGGTTTGAAAATAGCAAATTAAATTATTACCTTATTCATTATAAAATTCTGGCATTAATACATTTTTATTTTCTTATTTGTCATATCATCTTCACTTCGCATTATAAAACTACTCGTTTTAACTTTTTGAAATCCTCGCATTATCTGCAATACATAATAAAAATAGCTTAAATTGTCAAATTTAAGTTCTCACCATTTTAATCAATTATTTATTCAAAAGCATTAGAAGCAAGTTACCAACATTGATCAAGAAAAATTTCTAAAAAAATAAACAAAAAGAAAAGTAAACAGGTTTGGTAATATATAGATTTTTTATGTGAAAAAACACAATAAGTAGTGATTTGACTTTTTAAATAATTGTTTCTTTTCATCGCCATCTCATGACGAACAAGAGTTGTAACATTTTGAGTGTGTATGTTTGGTAAATAAAACAAATCTAATCGTTAGCCTTCAATACTAAAACAAATAATATAAACCGTTAGATTAAAGTTTTGTTTTACTACAAAAAATGACGATGTCAGCTCCATCCTATCTATTAGATTTTCAGATCATAACTAATCAAAACATATACAACCGTTAAATTTGATTATTATTTTTCTACAAAAAATGCTAACATCATTAGTTCCCAAAAATCAATTTTCTATTTTTCATTATTTGACATATCATCATCATTTCGCATTATAAAACTATTTATTTTAGTTTTTTAAATTACTGACATTATCTACAATAAATAATCAAAATATCTTAAATTGTCAAATTTGTTATGAACTATTATTTGATGTCCATTATAAGCCCATAAGCCCATTAGGTTTTACTTTGTCCCCAAGTAAAACCGTCCCTTGTAGTTCTATATAAAGGACCCCCTATTCATTGGAATAATACATCAACATCAATTCCTTCTATCTCTTCTCTTGTTTCTTCTCTTATTCACAACACGTTATCAGCACGAAACCCTAGCCGCCTGAGCTAAGAGGTATTCAATTCTAATTTTTTTTAGTGTTTAATATTCCAACTTTGAATCATGTTTATTATCAATTCATGGTTCATAAGAATGGATTACTTATCAGTATTATGATAATCTCCTGCAGAGATTCAAATAATATATTTATTTTATTGTTATTTGTCTTTACACAATCAATATATTATGATGAATTCTCATGCAGAGATGCAATACACATATTTATTTTATAATTTATATTATGATAAATTCTCCCGCAGAGATTTAAATCACTTATTTATTATTATTTTTATACAATCACGTTTTTATCTTTATATTATCTTCTTACTTTATCGAAATTGTGTGATGTTTAATGTTTTTAAATTCATTATTAAAAAAAAAAAAATCATCCGAACTTTGCACGGAATTATAATATCAGATATGCACTATTTTTATTCGATTTTATATTTATGCACATAGTTTGCACGAAATTCGTTTTCCATATAAAACCCCGATTTTTGCACAGACATGTTTATGATCCGAATTTTGTACTGAACAGTTTAAACTTGAATTTCTGTGGTTATATCTGCATTGGTTTTTGTTAAACCCGGATTTTGCACATACATGTTTATGATCCGAATTTTGCACTGAACATATAAATTTGGATTTCTGTTTTAGACATGCACTGGTTTCCGTCTTCAATACTGTTAAACCCGAATTTTGCACTGAACAGTTTATCTTGAAACCCAGATTTCGACAGAACTATTGCATCATGCTTGTCTGTTCTCTTTATCACGAAATTTGCACATGTTTATCACGAAATTTGCATATGTTTTTCAGTATGATCTTTTTTTGTGAGTTGATTTATTGAGAGCCTAGTTTTATGGCATGATAGAATTAAAATAATGAATGATGATGATTGATTGAGTTATTTTATATGATCTTATTATCTTTGTTTATATTATGTGTTGATCATACTTTTATTATTATACTTATATGTCATCACCTTTGATTATCTTAAGATCAAATACTTGACCATAGCGCAATCTCAAGAAAAGGCATGATCACCAGAATGTGATATGACCTAACTTATTATTGATTATTGCATCTAAGGCCACATGACTTGAAGTCGTGAATATAACTTGGTTATATTTAATTGCAACTTGATATTACTTGAAGATAATATCACTAATACAAAGATGTTAGAATACATCACACAAATATTGTTGTCTTGTAGACACCATAACCTAAAGATATTTGAGAAGCATTTTGAAATTATTTATATCTTTATCTCTTTGAACTTCTTTTAAAACTCAAAGTGTCACCTGAAGTGAGAATAAAGATGTCATTTATATTAATTGTTTTAATTATGCTTTTATTTTTACATATGTAGTTTGATAATATTTATTTTTCTACCATCATCTATATGTGGACTGTAAAATATCCACAAGTTCTTTACATCTAAAATTACAAGACTTGAAGTCTGTATCATAAAGCTCATTATGAGTCTTTGCGTCTAAGATTACAAGACTTGAAGTCTGTAAATAATCATTAATTATGTTAAAGATTATGTGAAGAGAATATAAATGATGCAGAGATGCTAGAAGCCATACTCTATTCTTTAGCCAAATAATGTTGTCTTGAAGACACAATACTATGAAATAAGTTTAGAATTATTTTGAGAAAATAATGATCTATTAAAAGTAATGAATCATGTCCAATTAGTTATGATCCATTCCTTGAAGCGAATGTGATATCATATAGTGGGATAGAAAACAATTGTGTGAATAACAATAGCCAAGGAAGTGGCTCAAGAAGTGGTCGTAAATGTGAATATAGATATGGTTAAGGTCAATGTCAAGATCAAAGAATTTCTTTCAAGAACTCAAATTCTCATCAGAAGTGAGAAAATAAAGATGGTAACAAAGAAAAGATATATCTCATATATGAAAATAAAATAATCGAAGTTAAAGACCAAAGAGTTTACTTGAAAAACTCAAATTCTCACAAGAAGTGAGAAAATAAAGATGATCCAAACAAGAAATATGTATCTTATCTAATGATAAAAGAAACTTGTGTGTGTACAAGATCTAGTAATATAAAGATTATTGAAAGCTCTGGAAGAGCATATTTATTTGCCTATGGAAATACAATTTGAAATTTGTCTCAAAAGTTAAAAGAATCAAAGATAAAATATATGGTCCAAGTTGGATATGTTATTGATTCTAGATTGGGATTCAATTCGAGATGGATGAACCTGAAGTGTCATCATCTCGAGGGGGAGAATCGATGAATCCCACAATCAATAGTAAGTGGAACATCTAGAAGATTATGTTCACATTCAAGATAAACTTGATGAATAATTGATAAGGGAGAATCGAAGAATCACACAATTCATAGTAAGTGGAACATCTAGAAGATTATGTTCACACTCAAAATTATCTTGATGAATCATTTATAAAGTAACTCCAATGGATTTCAAAGTTAATCAAGTTGAGACAATAAAGAAAGAAAAGTTTAGTACATTCAAATTATGAGTATTACCAAAGGCAGTAAAAGTATTTTAGAGATAAATATTTAACCAGAAGTTTAATTTATATCATTGTTTGGCATGAGCCGGTTAGACCATAACTGTTCAAGAATGATGCGAAAAGTAATTAATATAGACATTCATTGAAGAACTTGAAGATTCTTCCTAATGATGTTTCATGTAATGCGTACTCAAAAGGCAATATGATAATATGATTATCAC
This sequence comes from Alliaria petiolata, assembly GCA_020283515.1. Classification (NCBI taxonomy): domain Eukaryota; kingdom Viridiplantae; phylum Streptophyta; class Magnoliopsida; order Brassicales; family Brassicaceae; genus Alliaria; species Alliaria petiolata. The sequence goes on along the minus strand of JAHZTW010000001.1, from coordinate 469,576,572 downwards.
TAGCCCTATTAGATTTGGATTTAACAAGATGAGTGTATGTATTCTTGTTATAGATTTACAACCTGAAGTTTGTAAGAATACTTAGTAAGGCTAGTAAATTCACATCTTAAACCTTTGATGATAAAAGCATGTTCGTAAGGATAAATGTTGAACATCTAATATCAGATGTTCATACATAAAATGCAGTAGCATTAATTCGCATAAAGCCAATGAGTAATTAAAAGTTTTCCCCATCAAAATTGGTTTTGGGTCAGAAACCAAATATTTTCCATCTAAAATATTTGGATGTGCAGTATACATCCAAATTGCTCCACCACAACGGTATAAGATGGATCCTCAAGTGAGGCTGGAAATATGTTGGATATGAATCTCCATTGATAATTAAGTATATAGAGCTATCCATGATGGATATGTTCAACTTTATTTTCCAACATTAGGGGGAGAAAATAAACAGCTGGAAAAGAAAATAAGTTGGAATGAATTATCATTGATCCTCGGACTAAAGAAAGTAAATTGAAAGTCTTAAAGATAATTCATTTACAAAGCTTAGTAAATCAAGTTGCCAGACGTATTTACAGACCCAAATAAAGTGACAAAGTCACATACCAGCTGTAAATGCTCCAAGAAAAATTAATGTCTCAGAAGGACAATATCAAGCTGCTAGTGAGTCTAAAGAACGCATGAAGCGTGATAGACTTGTTCCAAATAAAAGAATCCTCGAAAATAAAAAGGAGCAGAATTTGACAATGGTCAGATCGAGGAAACAAAGATTTTTGAATGATCTCAAGAAGAGACATTAAACATGACAAGAAAGAAATTCAGGTACCTGAGATAATGAAGAGATCGATCTCAACAAGTTATGTCATGTGTAGATTAATATGGAACCGAAAAGCAAATCGACGTCGATAATATTTTTGCATGCAATGTAGCAGTTGATATGATGAATGAGAAAGAGGATCACGAAATCTATTGCAAAGTGTACACAAAGAAAAGATTGGCCAAATTATAAAGAAGCAATATTCATAGAGTTATAATCTCTGGGAAAGAGATGAGTATTTGGACCAGTTGTCCATACACCTAAGAATGTAAAACCAGTGGGAGATAAATGAGATTTTATGATGAATATGAAATTGATTATGAAGAGATATACTCTTTTGTGGTGGATGCAACTACTTTCAAGTTCCTTATCAGTCTGACAATAAGAGAAGAACTTGACTTATTCGACCCACTGGAAAATGATACTTAAAGTGAAAATCCCCGAAGGATACAATACCTGAAGTATTAAAGATATCAAATTGATACAATCTCTGAAGGATTAATATGTCAAAATTATATTCCCGGGAATTTAAGAATTTGATCGAGTTATGACATATATGTTTCATGAGGTATAAGTGAATATTATAAGGTTAACCAATATACCATGTGTATTTATCAAAAGATTATGGATCAATGGAATCCTAGATTTGAATATAATCAAAACTCTTGAAGAGTTAATATAAGTTGAAATATTTTGGAAAGACAACATTGTCTTATAATTTGAAACATTTAGAGAAAGAAATAGTATCTCAAAGTCAAAAGATTCTTGCATGATTTTACATAAAAAATGCTCACATATATTTGGTCTCGAAGTACCATATTTAAAATGCTTGTTAAACAATGTATAGATCTCTTTCATGATTGAAAGATGTGTTTTCACATAACAAGAAAGAAAGCTAAAACAATAAAGAAGAGCATGAATAAAATGTTATGTACAAGTATGTACAATACAAGTTTAGAAAACTGTGTAAATAGAAAGTTGGCTTGATGTCCAAATAGACTTAAAAAATTAATTTTTATGAGAAAATATTGATATGGACAAGAAGTCCAGTAATCTAAGAGATTACAAGTTAATCATACGATTTTATTCATTAAGCTTATGCTTATAACAATTCTCAAAAGATGATATATATGATTGGAATGCATCTCTTGAAGAAGATACTTCCAAGGGGAGAAATATAATGATGTGCGTGGTTGTACTCTTTTTCCTTATCAATGTTTTTATCCTATTGGGTTTTTCCATGAAAGTTTTTAACGAGGCAACAAAGAACACGCAAATGATAGACATCTAAAGAGAAATGTAAAGATGAAAGTTTATCACCCTTTCAAAGTATTTGTCATACTTTAATGAGATCAAGTGAAGCAAAGAGAATGATCAGGACGAATCATTAGCAAGACTCATGCACTGCAGAAGAATGGCGATGTAAGAATTCTACAAATACATTCAAGTGAAGATTCGACAGACAGATTTACCAAGGCGTTACTTTCAAGAAGCTATTTCATCATATTGGATTGCCTCATCTCAAAGATCTCAAGTGATGTGCTCATGAGGGGGAGGGCGCGCTGCACTCTTTTTCCCTTAGCTATGGTTTTTCCCATTGGGTTTTCCTAGTAAGGTTTTTAACGAGGCAACATCATACGCGCTTTAGGAAATATTTTTGTATAATGAACATCAAAGGGGAGTGTTATGAACTATTATGTGATGTCCATTATAAGCCCATAAGCCCATTAGATTATACTTTTTCCCAAGTAAAACCCTCCCTTGTATATCTATATAAAGAACCCCCTATTCATTGGAATAATACATCAACATCAATTCCTTCTATCTCTTCTCTTGTTCTTCTCTTATTCACAACAAAATTTAAGTTTTAGCCATTTCAATCAATTATTTATTCAAAAGCATTAGAAGCAAGTTACCAAATTGATCAAATTTCCAAAAAAAAATAAACAAGAAGAAAAGTAAACATGCTTGAGAATATATAGATCTTTAATGTGAAAAGTCATAATGATTGGTGATTTAACTTTTTAAATAGTTGCTTCTCTTCATTGCCATCTTCTGATGAAAAATCACAATGTTTCACAAGATTTGCAACGTTTCGAATTCTCGGTAAATATAATAAATCTAATTTTGACCACTCAATCATAAAAAAAAAAATTAACTGTTAGATTAAAGTTTTTTTTACTACAAAAAGTGATGATGTCAGCAAACCCATCATATTTGCTAGATTTTCAAATTATAACTAATCAGAACAAATACAACCGTTAGATTTAAGTTTTTTTCCTATAAAAAATTGCTGACATTATATTGAATCGTCGTTGCTGACAAATACCACCGTTAGATTCAATATAAATGATGTCACTATATTTTCGAGGAAAAAAAAAATAATCTAACGGTTAATATTATCTTGTTTTAAGATTGATTGGTGGAGATTATTTTTGTTTATTTACCGAAAAGGCACATAATCAAAACGTTGCAATTCTTCAATTATCAAAATTTTCAAACGAATCATTGTGATTCTTCATCTTGAGATGTCAATTTAAAAGAAGTAACTCTTTCAAACTTTGACCAATCATTGTGACTTTTAATGTACATGAGTCATTTGTTTTTGTCAAGTTATATATACAACCAAAACGATTTTCTCTTATTTTTTATTTAGTTTGTTTTGAGATTTTCTTGATCAACGTTTGTGACTTTCATTGTTGTTTTCTATTTTTCTGTTTTTCTTTTATTCCTTCCTAAAACACATCCATTCCATTGATTTGCCTTTGTCCTTTTCTTTCATAATCGTTGTTTCGTCATATTTTGTCATCACCATCCCTTTCGTTACTCGCTTCGTCGTCTGTTAAGTGATAGAGATAAATAACTTTTTTTGGATCGATGCTTCTCATGTGGTAAACAATTGGAGATCTGCTTAATAATTCACAATTTCTCATACCGTTTGCTCTATTTCCAATTCAAAATAAAAGGTAATTTTTAAAAAATGTAACTATTACATTTAGAGAGATATTTCAATTAATAAAGTAAAATTTACATTTTCATCATCTCACTAGACATTTACAAAGTCTTAGGAAGCAAATAGAATACTCTTAGCTTTTTTCTTCTTAAAACACATTCATTCCACTCAGTTACTTATAATACATTTTTACTATTTATTGTGACTTTTCAGGTAATGAGATTTTGAAAAAAAACAAAGTCAATAGATATCACCACTTCATTTTAGCGTACATGAAGAATTTGTTTTTATCAAGTTATATATACAAATACAACCAAACCAATTTTCTCTTATTTCTTGTATAGTTTGTTTTGAGATTTTCTTGATGAACAGTGAAAACTTTCTTGTGTTGCTTTTATTTTCTTGTTTTTTTATGTGCATCGTTCAGTTTTAATATAAATAATTGATTAAAATGAGCGAAACTTTAAATTTGACAATTGCAGCTATTTTGGTCATGTATTGTAGATAATGCCAAAGTTTCAAAAAAAAACTAATATTTTTATAATGCGAGGTGAAGATGATCAATTTATTATCAATTTATGTCAAATAATAAAAATAAAATGCGGGGAGAAGTGTTGAAGATTTAAGTGAATCATTGCATATGTGTCAATGAACCATTTCAACTGTTTAAATGAACATTTACATTTGTCTGAATGAATAACTGTAATTGTTGGGTTTATAGTTAATTTGATTAACCATTGCAACCCGATTAACAATTGCAACCTTTGGTGGTTAACCTTTGCAACTCTTGCTATCTCTAAAATGAGTTATGGGCATTGACAAAAGACAACAACAAGAAACAGAGATAAACGATCATATGTATCAACGACGATTCAATATAATGACATCATTTAATTTTAAATGTACTTCGCCTAGATTAACAGTTATAGGTATCATCATCATCGATGATCCCGTAAATATAAAAAGTTATAGTAAATATAAAAAACTATATCATTTCATTTAACACATTATAAATTATAAATAAATAAACTATATTAATTATTTTAATACTTCAATTTTTGACAAAAAATACCCAACATGACAAAGAAAATGGTAAAAAGCATATCATTGGAGCTATTCTACCAAAGAAGGGAAAATATGAAAGATGACAATGCAAAATGTGCATATAATTCTCCTCAAAAGAAAAAATCAAAGACAAACAGTTTATAGAAGAAGACAACCTTAATTTGATTAACCATTGCAACCCGATTAACAATTGCAACCTTTGGTGGTTAACCTTTGCAACTCTTGCTATCTCTAAAATGAGTTATGGGCATTGACAAAAGACAACAACAAGAAACAGAGATAAACGATCATATGTATCAACGACGATTCAATATAATGACATCATTTAATTTCAAATGTACTTCGCCTAGATTAACAGTTATAGGTATCATCATCATCGATGATCCCGTAAATATAAAAAGTTATAGTAAATATAAAAAAATATAGCATTTCATTTAACACATTATAAATTATAAATAAATAAACTATATTAATTATTTTAATACTTCAATTTTTGACCAAAAAATACCCAACATGGCAAAGAAAATGCTAAAAAGCATATCATTGCAGCTATTCTACCAAAGAAGGGAAAATATGAAAGATGAAAATGCAAAATGTGCATATAATTCTCCTCAAAAGAAAAAATCAAAGACAAACAGTTTATAGAAGAAGACAACCTTAATTTGATTAACCATTGCAACCCGATTAACAATTGCAACCTTTGGTGGTTAACCTTTGCAACTCTTGCTATCTTTAAAATGAGTTATGGGCATTGACAAAAGACAACAACAAGAAACAGAGTACCAACATAGATTAAAATGATAGTACTTTTGAACAAGTTTTTAGCGATGGTAGTTTTGAAAATAGAGATGTCAAAAGTGGTAGTTTACAAAATTTCCGAAAAATCAAAGACAAACAGTTTATAGAAGAAGACAACCTTAATCATATGTATCAAAAAGATACAAAGAAGAGGAAGAAGATAATTGACTATGATTTCATCTGTTTTTAATACAATGTTTAAAGACAATTTAATTTTACATTTTGTATTTAAATGATAATAGTATTGGATTTAAGATTTTAAATAAAACTATATGAACAAACAACTTAATTTACATTTAATCATTATTAATACATAGTTTAATATCACTTTAATTTACTTTTAATTTTTCATGAATATAATGTGATTTAATAACTAACAAAGAAATAAATTACTAAAATGTCGAATGTATCCAAATTGTTCAAACGCAAACTTCAATCTCATGGTTGCAGTTAGTCCTGGGCATATAACCCGGACCCGACGGACCCGAACCGAACCGACCTGAAAAATCCGGTTCGGTTCGGTTTCGGTTCTAGGGAAAAAACCGAATGGTTCTTGGACAAATGTGCTTCGGTTCTCGGTTCGGTTCGGGTAAAACCCGAGAACCGATCGGGTAACCGAACAACCCGAATCAAACCATAAAATTTAAAAAAAAAAACTAATTTATTTTTTTGATATGAAAAAAAACTAATTTATGTTTTGGTATGAAAAAAAAAACTAATTTTATTAAAACAAAACTAATAATGCCCTATGAAAAATCTAAAAAATATGTGTTTTTATATATTGTAACCAAAATTACAAAGAATAGTAATGTAAAAAATATGTAGTGAAAATTTCATAAAAAAATATAATTCCAAATAAACAAACTTAATTTATAAGAGATTTGTAAAAAAAAAAAAAGCAGTAAAATTAAAATTTTATTGTTGAAATATAATTTTTTTCATTTATCTAATTTTTTTTTTAAATATTGGATCCGACCCGGACCCGAACCGACCCGAGCAAGACCCGAACCGAACCGACCCGATTTTAGGCCGGGTCCAAAACGGGTCCTAACCTCTCCTACCCGAACTACCCGAACCCCGAACTACCCGATCCGATCCGACCCGAGGACCCGAATGCCCAGGACTAGTTGCAGTAACATAATCAAAAATCCAATTAAATTTTAAAGACCATTAAAAGTCTAAATTATAATGAAATAAAAACACGCAAATCATATTTGAATGTCGCAAAACATTGCAAATAATATTCTATTTATTTTGTAAATACAAATTTATTAAATAATTAAAATATGTTAAAAAGAAAAAATTGTCTAAATCATACGGATTTGTGATCCACGACGAAATAATAACTTATGATAACACCGCGTTTATTTTGGCCCGCTTAATGATGGGCCTAAGTAAAGCCCAACTAACGAAGTAATTGGACGTAGCGTACCTCCACGCTCACCTCTCTAATATATATATACACCTCTCCCCTGCAAGCGGAAAGCTAATTTCATTCGAGTCTCCAAAATTTCCTTTTCTCGTTTCGTTTCGAAAATCTCTCAGCTTCGACTATTCGTGCTTTGATCAGTTTTGGGGGGTTCTGCTTCTTCTCAATCTTCTAGGGTTTCGATAAAGAGGATGGCTCACAGTTTCCCAAAGGGATTGCCTTCGTTCTACGTCAAAGTATATAAGATTGTGGATGATCCTTCGTTGGATCCAATCATCTCGTGGAGCGAAAGCAACAACACTCTCATCGTTTGGGATCTAAAAGGCCTTTGCAGAGAGATTCTCCCGAAATACGTAGGATTAGGCAGAAACTACGCACACTTTATCTCAGAGCTTCAGTATCACGGCTTTGAAAGAGTCATTGGGACTGGGAAATTGGAGTTTGGACATGATAATTTCGTGAGAGGTAAACCTCATCTCCTGAAGAAGATGGTGTTACAAGTTTGGACGGAGAGGATGGAGAAAATTGGAGCCAATCTTGAAGCAAAGATTGCTCAAACCAAAGCAAAGATTGCTCGAGTCAAAGCAAGGAAAGATAGACTCAGAGTAGAGAATCTCCTGCAAGATTTACGAATCTGATCCAACATCATCATCTCTTCTTGTAATGAAAATATATGTTTTTGTAACCTCTTGTTTTACGTTTGTTTGAAAGAGATTCCACAACTTTTGACCTATAATAATTGCAATTCTTAACCAAGTAAAACCACTCGTTAGCCTAAAAAAAAAAAGTCAACCTCTGTCTCTGTGTGAGCAAGCAACCACGGCTCTTTGGTGCACATGTCGTTCTTGTCTTCTAATATGAATTTCGTATTTGGTTCGCCGAGGCCAAGCTTAGGGCGGAGATATTTGATGATGAGTTCTTCGTCTGAAGGATCAAACAGAAAACAAATATTTTATTGTTCATCGTATGTATGATTCTCCAGCCATTATAGTTATATTAAAAACAAAATCCACGCGTTGCAAAACCTAGTGTAACTATATATATAATGATACAACAACACAGGTCAGAAGACATGTAATATGAAATGGTATATATGTTACCGCCAACATCTTGTTCCTCTTGCAAACCGGAACCCCTACGATACAGACCGGTCTAGAGTTTCTGTATTTTTTGTTATTCCCTTGCTTGTTTTTATGATATCATCCAAAACGCTCCCAACAATCTCTCTGATATGTACACATTAACCAGAGAAAACATCACCGTCCGATGATGTTTTACGGGGGAGAGAAAAAGCCGAAAGCGCGCCGGACTACTCCCTCTGCGGCGGCGGCGATGCCATTGCCATTTACATGGCCTCGTAAAGAACACGGTGCTCTAGAAGATCAGAGAGAACGTTTCTCATGTTGTCTAGAGATACTGGTTTGAGCAAGACGCCGTCTAGACCGAAGCTCATGCACTTCTCCTTTGTGGATTTGTCTGTGTTACCGGTTAGTGCCACGAGTAGTGGCCTTTGGTGGCGTTTCGTGAATTTCTCGTGTATACGGAGAGCGATCTGGTAGCTTTCGACCCCGGGCGTGCATACATCCATGAAGACAACTTTGTGCTCATGGGACACAACTCGGAGACACTCCTCGCTTGAACTAACCGTGGTCACATCGCATCCAAGGTGTACAAGAAGTCCCTTCGTCACCATTCTACTTACCCTGCGACCAAAACAAGCAGTTTCCAGTAAGCTCAAGTCCACAAAACGCCAATTTCTGAGTAGATTTGCTTATACTAACCCGTTCTCATCCATGACAAGAACCTTAAGTCCAGCGAAATTCGCATGCCGGGGATTCGCTGGGGCTTTCGGTATGCCCGACTGTTTAGATTCGTTCGAAATCCCGAGTTTAACATCGAATATAGCCGTGCATCCTTTACCAAGACCATCGCTCTCAATCCAAATGTCACCCTCCATCAGATTCACAAACCTTGGTCATATCAAAATGCATATGTACAAACACTTTCATCAATACCAGAAGAAAATAAAAAAAACAAGAACGAAAACAAGAAACGGTTCTAAAATACGGCTCAACCTCTTGGAGATGGCGAGGCCGAGCCCACTACCTCCCGAGCTTCTCGTCGCTAGAGATTGCGTTTGAGCAAATTTAGTGAAAAGCTTGGGAATGTCTTGAGGATTTATCCCTGCTCCCAAGTCTTTTACCTATATTCGAATAATCGTCAATACGAAATACGTTCAGCTATGGTTTAAGGGCACAAGATAGACACTAACCTTTACTCTCAAGTAGAAATGACTCCCCGTTGGCACCACAAATAAGTCAGGAGCTCGAGTGTCTGACTTGGTCACAAGCGCGGTTACGGAGATGCTACCTTGTTTGGAGAATTTCACGGCGTTACCAACTATATTCAATATTATCTGCATCAGCCGTTTCTCGTCCCCGACGACGAATTCAGGCAAATCCGGTGCGAGATTTAATGTGATGGGTAGTTTCTTAACAACGGCGATAGGCTTTATCAGGTTGAGGACCTGCAACAAGATTCAGAAATATCAAATCAAGTACAAGAATACACGAAGCAGCTGTTCAAAAGTTGACAATGATACGCAAAGAGGATATAAATTTTCGTTACCTCTCTAAATAGAGTGTGAAGATTGAAAGTCCCGAGTTCAAGTTGAAGACTTCCATCTTCTAGCCTCGAAAGATCTAAGACATCGTTCATCAAAGTCGCCAAAAGGTTACTGCTTTTAAGTATCGTTTCCACCATCAGCCTTTGTTCAGGGGTCAGCTCCGTTTCTTGGAGCAAGGAAGAGAGCGCGATGATCGCATGCATCGGAGTCCGCATCTCGTGGTTCATAACCGCCAGGAAATCGTTGCGGGCACGGATGGCTGTCTCTGCTTCTCGTCTCGCTAGATCGAGAGCGACGTTCTGCTCCATGAGAAGGTCCCTAGCTCGCATCGACTCTTCTAGGATCGCAGCATGTGAGAGAGCCACGGCCACCTAGAGTTAAAGAAGATAAAAGTTTAGACTTTAGACAATTCAAACACAGAACAGGAACATAATCAGCAGTGTTTAAACCTGATCAGCAACGACTTCAACGAGTTCCAACTCATGAACATGCCATTGCCTAGCGCTATCCGAAGGGAGCATCAAGACCATCAGAGCGTATCTCTTAGTCGAAAGCTCGGGCCAGTCATTAATCTGGAAATTCGAAAGGTGGAGAAGCGGAACCCGCACGGCGACCACCTCCCCGAGCATATACTTCCCGGAGACAGGTCTCAGCCTAGCCACAGGGGAGTTAGGGGATATCTTCACAGCACGGCTAGTACCAAACACTTGGTTGATCACCGGTAACTGAATCGGAACCGTATACTCCACGGGATGCTGCTGGCGAAGCGTGTAAGAGAGCTGTAGCTCTAACCCGGTCCTAGTAGGCATCCACAACGCACACTCCTCCAGAGCTAGCGTCCTACCAAGCTCAACAAGCGTAGTCTTTAGAATAGTGTGCCTATCTAGAGTGCTTCTGATCTCGTGCGTCAGCATTCTCACATGCCGTCCGGTTTCTTCCTGCGTCCGGATCAGTCCCATCTCTCTGTCGAGCTCGGCGGCTTTGTTTTTCAAGAAGAGCTCCCGGGTCTTGACGCTGAGCAGGTCGGGGATGATGTGAACAAGCATCAACGCGGTGGCGCAGGAGACGACTGCGGTTAGCACCTTCGCGGTGGTCATCACGAGGGCCACGGTTCTCGAATGCGTTGTGAAAGTCCACAGATTGATAAGATGCGTGGCTCCACAGAGGACGATGAAGGCGCCGAACTGAACAAGGACCCATCTGTAAGGGAAAACCGCTGATTTCTTGACGAAGTATATCAGCTCGAGAGGGATTGAGAAATACGCAATGGCGATGAAGAAATCGGATATGTATTGGTATTTCATCAGCAGTTCATCAGCCGGCCATTGAGGCTCGATGCAGTTGCAGACTTCCATTAGCCCTAACTCTCTCTAATTCAGCTTATGGTTTCCTCTCTCTCTCACACACCTGTGAAAGCAGACAACAAACACACAACACATTATCCAACAATTTCACTTCATTTCAAGGGGCATACAGAACATAAACAGCAAAATTGGAACAAGAAACGTCAAAATCATAAAATCGAGTTTGTTCTGAAGGGTGTGGGATTGTGAAAAGAATCCAGAAATTAGGGTTTATACGTCACTGGTCAAAACTCGATCACAACGAATTTACAAAAGCTAGGTTCCATTTCCTAAAACTGAATCGAAATCGGAAAAGCTTAACGATTACATCTAGATGAAGCTCTTAATTTAGCTGTGCATTACAGTAAAACGAGAACAATTAGGTTTAATCGACCTCTTTACTCAGAGATCGACGAGAAAGAAAATCATATATGAGAATTTATACGAAACAAACAATAGGAGGGATGCGAGATCACAAGAGCGATTGGTGTGAGAAGAAGGATTGAAGAAGCTTACTTCGGAAGAATTAATTTGATCGAGAGGATTTTTCCGAGTAAGAGGACGCGGCGGGGAGCGACGAGGAAGAAGAAGAAGAAGATGAGAAAAAGGCGTTGAAGCTTGATATCAAGTCAAAAAAATGGTTGGGTTTAACACTTCTCTCTTAACTTTTTTTTTTTTTTGGTTTTTTTGCATCCATTTCTCTTAACTTTTCTTGTGTCGGTTTTTTTTTTTTTGTATTTAAGAAAAATCAAAATAGCTGCGTACATGAATTTGTTCACCTTTCCAACATCTTATGATGAATACAATTTATTAGTTAATATTATAGATAATTGACCAAAAAAGGATAATATTAAATATAAAGTAATAAATTTAAGATGGTAAGAAAATAGAGATAAAACCCTTTTAGCAAAAAAAAGAAAAGAAAATAGAGATAATTAGGAAAAAATAATCTCCATTCATACATATGTGCTGTAAAAATTATAAGGAGGAAAATGATGTGAAAAAAAAAGGAAGAAAAAGATTTAAATGACCAATCAGTTTGTGCTAAGTTCAAGATGTAATATGTAATATCCAAATCTTTTAGTTTGTAATCCACAAAGAGCCTTAACAAAGGCGAGTCTAATGAACAAAAAAAACATCTGTTTTCATCCCATTAATTTTATTCAAATTATGAAATCCCAGAGTTTTTAAAAAAAAAATTTAGTTTACATAGATTATGTATTTTTAATTCTTATTTTATGGATTTAAAAAATAGTGTTAATGATCCCTAACCCTTACAAAATAATATTTAAATTTTATATATGATGCATTTTTTTATAAATAAAATATATTAAAAAATAAACATTCGTTTAAATTCCAAAATTCTAGGAACGATCCTAACCACATGCTATTATAACTCCGATTTTATAGCTACAAAACTAGCATGTTTAAAACTTATGGCAAAGTTAAATGTGAATCGCGGTGGCACACGAGAGTGTGAGACAACATCGATTGCTCAAAATGGCAAACTATACCGGATAAGTATGATTTATATGAGAAAATAGATAGTTATATGCCTTGTTCGGAAATTTGCTAGGCGTTAATTGGGCGCTCGATCCGGGCTTAACGATTTTTTATAAAATCGGAAATAAATCGGAGAGTAATCGGTGAGTAATTTTTAAAGTTTTTTTGTTTTAACATAGATATATATAAAATTTATGCACAGTTGTAAATATATATTTCGTTTACATAAATTATGTCTTTTTAATGCTTATTTTATGGACTTATTTATGATCTCTAACTTTTACAATCGATGATTTTTTTGTTTTCCTCCCGAAACCTAAAATCGCATCTCACCCAGAAAAAGAGTCGCCGTCTCGTTTCTTTGCGGCTCCGGTGGCTTCTTCAGCATCAGAGTCGTGATTTCTTCTGCTTTCTATGTTTTATTCTATTTTTCTTTTGTCTACTCCTCTCTGTGGTGGATCCTTTTCTTGTTTTCGGTTTTTGGTTTTTTTCTATCCAGATCTGGTCAGATCTTGGCTGAGGCGGGGATGGAGGCGCCGGTTCCTTTCGATCTACGGTGCGGATTCACTGCTAACGCCTTGATTTTCGGGTTTCGTACTAGATTTTTTTCTAGATCTGGTTTCCAGTGGTCTAAAAAGTTAGGTGTTTTGGCGTGGACTCTAAGAGCTTCGAGGGGACGTGTTTTGCTTCATAGCCGTAGGGATTTTGAAGGTGTTAACAGTCGGGATTTTTGCTATTTCTTATGTTTGGTATGGGTTTAAGAAAGCATGCAAAGTCATAGAGTTTTAAGAGTGATCTTTGGGCCAGAATCGAAGCTCTCTGTGGATGGTGTGAATCGTAGCGAAGATTCGTCAGTTTCGGCGAGTTTTCCGACATAGAGGTGGTGTGGCAGCGCCGGTGAAACTTAAGCGGCGGTGTCTTTTCTCTTTCTTCCTATGGTTTTCTCGGATGTACCACGTGGTTTAATTTTTTAGATTTGGACCTCTTTAATTTTGGTTGTAATTCTCTTATCTTTACTCTTTTGGGCTTTAATAAAACATATGACAAAAAAAAAAGATCTCTAACCTTTACAAAATAATATTTAAATTTTATTTACTATGCATATTTTTTTATAAATAAGATATATTATAAAAAAAAATATTCGTTTAAATTCCAAAATTCTAGGAACGACCCTAATCACATGCTATTATAACTCTGATTTTATAGTTACAAAACTAACATGTTTAAAATTTATGACAGGGTTGAATGTGAATCGCGGTGGTACGCGAGAGCCCGAGACAACATCAATTGCTCGAAATGACAAACTATACCGGTTCAATGTGACTTATATGAGAAAATAGGTAGTTCTATGCTCGCATTCCTTTTGCAAGAGAGTCTGCATGGGTATTTGAGCTAAGATTTATTAAAACCACTGTTAGATATGATACTGTCCAAAAGAGCCCGTCGACCTCTTCCCCCTACACATTGTAGTTGAATTGAATGGAGTTGTTCATGGATTTATTTAGCTGCATAGAGGATTAAGACATATAGATCATTTATCTCTCTTTCTTTATTATTTGTGTTAAGCTCTAGTCAATGTGATGAAGAAAATAAGGTGAACAAAGTTAATGGGTGTAAAGCTTTCGATATTTTTATTTTTTGTTATTCACGGATAATAATATAATATTTTATTTTGTCAATATATATATATATATATATATATATATATATTAATTAAAATAGATGTATAATGTTTATATAGCTAATATTATTCGGAAAAAAAATCTAGCATTTTTTGCTAGATCATCCATTTTAAAGTTTAAACTATGAGAAATGAAAGAAAAAAAAAGAACGATAAAACAAGTTCATTGCATGCGCTATTTTGACTAATTCAGAGTAATTTTCGTCACTGTTTTTCATCTTTGTGAGTTCATACATATAATTACCCATGTAAATAGTTCTAACTCGACAAATAGTGGGGATGAAAATATATTATGTGCTTATAAACAAGTCTATGGAGATGCATGTAGGCAAATTATAAATTCTCAAATATATACTTGTTTGGAAAAAAATTCGGGATTCTGTACGGATGGCTTCTACCTGAGCTAGGGGTGTGCATGTCTATGGAATAGTGGATGAGGTTAGGATAAGTACTCGTCCTCTGGAAGATGAGGAGTATCATCGTACGTTAGTCGTGATCATCCTGCACATGTAGAACGACTTCAAAGGTCTCAGGGAGGGAAAAAAATGATTTTTTTTTCTGAAAGTTATTCGACGCCCAAGTCATACGTCTTCTAGTGAGAATAGTTATTTAAAATGTGTTTGTATGGATTAAGTGAGTAGTCACGTCCGAAGATTTACCTTAACGGAATGGGTTGAAACTCTCCCATAAGCATCCGGCGTGAGTACGAGAATTCCTTCTTCATGGTGGGGAAGACCGGTCCACACCTCCATGGTTGGTATCGTCTATTCGTTTGTTCGAAAGGGCTTGTTTGCCTCGTTGGATGGTGTGGCTTCGTACCGTCATGGTCCTCATGGATGGCATGGCTTTTCTTGTAATAGGGATAACTCGACCATCTTTGTAGTCGAGAATCCCTTTGCCGACCTTTGCAGTCGAGGTCCTCTCTTCTCCAGCCTCCTTTCTTCGTTTATCCTTCTCCTCCTTTTATAGGAGGATCCTTTCCTCACTTTAATATGTCTCATTACTCGTTAATCTAGTTTAGTAAACACATAACAATACAAAACATTGTGTGAAGTTTATCTTCTGTAATCGTTCAAAACACTTGAATCCTCCTCCTCACAGGGATCTTGAAGATTTTATTTACTTTCATGAAATTAAACCCGCCTAACCGGACGAATCCGGTGTTTCCGAACCGATCATAGTAGGTCCCACACTCGGTTTTACGGTGTATGGAGGGAGGAAACCAAAAGCATTATTAAAATAAGGAAAGAGTGGGACCCACACTAACAAGGACCAGAGAGTGAAAATAGGAAACCTACGGCATGGTTGGCTCTTACTGGTCCACAAGTAGCCCTTGTGGTTGCAATCTTCACTTCCCATCCTGCCCATGCTCTCTCTTTGTCTTCTTCTTTCTTATTCTCCTATCCCAATTTTTCCCATTTGGATTTTCTTTCCACTTCTCCTCCTCTTCTTCATCTATTTCACAATCACAAGGTTAGTCTCTCTCCCTCTCTCTCTACTCCGTGTGCTTCAAAATTCTCTCTTTATGATTCCTAATCGTAAATGATAGATTTTCTCTTGATGGGTTTGTCCTAAATTGGTTTTGATCAAGAATTTGAGTTTTATTCAAGTGGTAATCTCTCTTATATACCAGCTTCTCTGAGGAAATTGTCTGTTTTTTTCTTCTTCGTCCTAGAATCGAACTGGTCTCAAGCTGCTTACTTTGTTTCTCTGTCTTCTCCCATATATACACTTTTTTAGAATTTTGTAAATTAGATGCCTTTATGTGAATCAATTATGGTAGATTTGATCATCAAGTCGAATTCTACACTAACAAGGTTTGTATTTTTCTAAATCTACAGAGAATTTGTAGGTTTTCTTATCCCAATGGCTCTTAACGTGAGCAAAGTTGTTCCCAATAGTCCCGTTTTAGCGAAGAGGGTTAATGCCTCAAGATCTCAAAGAGTTTTGCTTGCGTTTTCCCCCAAGAAAGGCTCGTCTGCTGAAGAATTACAAGGTCTTTGTTGCACAAAACCTGTTACTTTTGTTACTTCTAGGAGATCTTCTACATTGTGTTTTCTTGGAAAGTCTCAAGACACGGAAACTAAACCTCACGAGGATTGTCTGGATTTGCCCAAGTAAGTTTAACCCTTTTGGTATTTAGATTCCGTAGATCAAACCAGTCTAGTTTTGTTTAGGTGATTAGTTTCTTGGTGATGTTTCAGGTCTCAAATTGTACAAGAAGGTGAGAAGCAAGTGATGCAAAGGAGAAGAAGCAACTCAAGCCAGGTTTTGGTGGAATATGTGTCTAACGATGCTAAGTTTGTGAATGAAAGGGCTCGTAGTGACTTTGTTCTTCTATCTCGGTACTTTCTCATTTTCCAATGTTTTACACCATCTAAAAATGATACATTACTTGTCATGAAGGTCCCTTATGTGTTTGAGACTTGAGATCTATGTCACGATTCTTTTCAGTGGCATTATGAGACTTGACGCTCGTGCACGTCAGGACGTTGCGATTCTTGGCTCGGGGTTCCTGAAATTGGATGGTAAGTTCTATAATTCTATATCAGTTCAATGGGAACATTCTGAGACATTTTATTCATATAGGATGTAGTTTTGTAGGATGAGTCTATATTTGAGATAATGACATACTTTGGTAGTTATTTAAGTGAGTTGTATATTTGTAAACTAGCTCAAAGCTTAATTTCTCATTTCCCACACTTCCATGGATTCGTACTTACCTCAATCCCAAGATTTGGTTCTCTTTCACACTAACATCATCTTTGGCTTGTGGGTTTATTATGTAGCTCGAGCAAGAGAAGATACAGAGAAAATAGACCGTGATGTCAAGAGGAAGGCCGAGCGTCTTCATCATATTGCTACTGTATGTTTATCCTCTCATTTATACATTCACATATATCGACAATTTTTCATCTGGCTATGTCTCTTACTTTGGTTTTATGTCCATAGATACTAAAAAACATAGCTCAGTCTAAGTTGAAAAACGCCGCTGATAAGCATTGGAGCGACGGCGCCTTAGAGGTATGCACATCGCGTCTCATCTTCTGTATACTTTTGAGAAAAGTTATGTGTGTGACCATGTAGTATAATCACTATGCGAGCGGTTGAGAGATTTACCCTGACTTCTTCACAGGCTGATTTAAAGCGAGCAGACTTCCGTGCTAAACAACGGGCGATGGAGGATGCATTAATGGCTTTAGAGGTGAAAGCAGCAAGTCTGATTATATGTTACAGTATTGATGCTTTTGATTTCATCTTTCCTTATGGTTAACACTTCCTGTGTCCTGTTTTGGTTGCAGTTCATCAAGAACATCCACGATATGATGGTGCAAAAAATGGTTGACAGCTTGTAAGAAGCATATACGGATTTGACACTTCTTTTCATGTTTGTTTCTTGATGTCAAGATCTCAAATGAAAACTCTTCCTTTTTAAATAGGGTTACATCCGAAACCGGTACCACGGACCGCATATCGCTTGAGAAGAATGGCAAAGCTCTCGAGTTTTTCCCGGGGGAAGTTTCATCTGATCGCATATCTGCTATTGAGGTCTGATCCACTACTAAAACGCTTATGTGTTCTTAAAGTATTCTTCTCTCTCTGATGATTCCTTTTTTATGTTAAAAGCAGGAGGCCTACAGGAGTATGGCATCAGCGCTCTCAGAAGCCGATGGAATCGACTACACCGACCCTGAAGAGGTCAGTCCAAAATCGATGATACCTGAGATCTCTTGGTTAATACTAATATCTTGTTCACAAAAATATGTGTTTATTGGTTTTAACAGCTTGAGTTGTTAGTCACGACTCTGATCGACCTTGATGCAATGGATGGTAAAAGTAGTGCATCTCTCTTGGCTGAATGCTCAAGCTCTCCAGACGTCAATACAAGGTAAAAAACCGGTATTCTATTACGTCTCTTAACAACTTTCTTCGTTACATTTGATCGGGAAACATGGATAGTGTTTAGGTTGCGAGAGTAAGTTGAGGCCAACACTCAATATAGCAGGCATTGAATACTAAATTTGATTCACAGAACAATTCCAAACTAAATGACATAATCTGGTCTGGAGAAATCATCGAGTATTTCATCGTTTGGTCAATTCTTTGATTCCGGGTCTCTCGGTTTTTGTCTTCTTGGTGTAGAAAAGCGTTGGCTAACGCCTTAGCAGCTGCACCGTCGATGTGGACATTGGGAAACGCAGGCATGGGAGCATTACAGGTAATAAAAGAAATGCAAATCTTGATGACCGTTCTTGCAAATCTTGATCTTGATGACCGTTCTTGCAAATCTTGATCCTGATGACTGTTCTTGCAAATCTTGATCCTGATGACCGTTATTGCAAAATCTTGATCTTGATGACTATTCTCTGCCCTTTTGGTGACAGAGACTTGCTGAAGACAGTAACCCGGCGATTGCAGCGGCTGCTTCGAGAGCAATCACTGCGTTGAAGAAGCAGTGGGAAGTAGAAGAAGGAGACTCACTTAGGTTTATGATGAACTTGGAGAAACCAAATGATGATGACGACGATGGAGAAGACAGTGACCATGAAGAAATCTGAAAAAGTTTTTTTTTTTTTTCCATGTAATAGCATATCAAGTTTGTAGATAATTTTTAGAATTAATATAAATTTAGTTGACCAAAAAAATAAACATATGAAATATTGTAACTATAGGTGGAAAAATTATATGACATCCATCCAGAAAGTTAGATATATGGAAGAGTGTGGACTGGAGAATTAAATCATGTGCCACTGATCTTGGAAATGTGTTATAGTTTAATCATATGATAATTATTTTTAAATTTTGTTTAGTTTCATTATTATTTTGTATTTCTTAAGTTTATGTATACATTTTTTGTTATTCTATATAAATATCAACATAAATTCTGATTTATTTACAAATTTACATGGCTACAGTTTCATATAGTTGATTATCAACAAGTATCATTTTACCAAAATGTAGACTTTTTATAATTTTTTTTTTTAAAAGTAGAACATTTTAAAGGCTTTTACATAAATGATGTAGCTTTTTTTATTTTTTTGTTATTGAATTTGTAAAAACATTATTTTTGGACAAAAACCGTTAATATGATGCTCCTTATTGTTTTACAATTTTAGCCTCAGCATTATCTTCTTCTTCTTTCTCTTATACATTCTTGATTTGCTTTGTTTTTCTTCTGCTCACTCAAACGCAAAGACATGGCACTCTCAAAGCCACCACCACATTTAACTTCCCTTCACAATACAAACCCTCCACATGAAGCAGCGGGTTCTATCTTTACACTCTCTATTGATTCATCATCAAGAAGTATAAGAAGAGACTTTCTTCTCTCAATCTCAGGAACACTAATCCCTCAACTGTTTTTTCTTGATGGCAAACGCTCTTCCTCTGCAAACGCTGCCGACATTTTCAACTTCATCTCGCCGCAACCCGAGCCAGAACGCACGGTCGAGATTGCTCAGGTCCGGTAACTATAATCTACTTATCTCTTTGGTTATAAATTATCTTTGTTATTAGTGTTGAACTATTCACATTTGTAAACTTCGCTAACCGACGTTGATTGCAAAAGTTACAAATTAATTTTTACGTAAATTATCTTTGTTATTAGTGTTCAACTATATGATTTTACGTAAACTCAAAAAGGTCACAAGGTTTATTTTCTTATGTACAAATTTTTCTTCTTCAGATTATTGGGATTTTGATCAAGTGATTAATCCAAAGTAGGATTACAATGTTTAACAATTTTGGTCTTGGTCTAAAAAGTTTGATTTCTTTATGTGCGAACAATTAATTTTTTTTTTTTTTGAATTAACTGTGAAAGTTCCGAGCTTTAGATCCATAATCTTCCTCAGTACATGGAATTAGCCATTTCTATATTCTGATTTAAAGAATATACATCCGTCCCAAAAAAGATATCAATCCGAGACACAAAGAAACCAACCCCTGTACAAACAATTAATTAGTATGGATTATTCAGGTGTTATGACTAGTAAGTTTGTGAGAAACTCTCTGTATCAACAACTACAATGGATACATATAATAGTATCAACCAAAAAAATAAGGGATGTGAAGTGTTTAATTTTTCTGGATATGGATGATAGGAAGGATTAAGAAAAACCGCAGAAAATATAAAAGAAATAAAAGAGATAATGATAGAAAGTAAGAGGTGGAAAGAAGGAGGGAAAGAGTTAAGAAGAAGTGCATCAAACATGAAGCAAGATTTGTATCTAATCATCCAAGCAAAGCCTCCAAAAGATAGACCTCTTCTTAGGACTCTCTATTCATCTCTCTTCAATACAATCACAAAGGTACATTATTTCTTCATTTAGCTCTAATTATTAGACATAATACACTCATTTATTAAGTTGTTAACTTTGAATTGATGCATTTGCAGATGGATTATGCAGCAAGAGATGGAGATGCAACTAAAGTATTGGAGTACTATAAGAGTATTGCTGCGATCATCGATGATATTTTTTCTCGAATTTAAGTCCGATCAATATCTTAATTTAGGCAATATAAAGGCTTACAATGTTGTCAATTTACATCATCTTTTATCCAATTCTAATCTTTTATCCAATTCCAACAATAGGAAAACACAAGTGACAAGAGAAAAAGTAGGCACAATTTTTCTTTTACAAAACATTTTAACGAATTGTGTAATTAATCTTATATTTATATTATCATTTTTGACAAAAAAAACAAAACACAAGTGATTTGTGGAACGCTCTAAATAAGTCAAAATGATTTTAAAATTGAGCAGATCTATAAATCAATAAACTTAAGGTATCATATGTAAATTCAAAAATTTATGCTAAAATCACATATGATAACTATGCTAAATACATAAATAATAAAATAGTTAGAGCATCATCATTGGTAGTCTCTCAACAAATATAAAATAATAAATAATATTATTAAATTAAATAGAGATTTGAGAAACTTTGGAGAGAATTTTGAGAGACTCATCTATTATTTTATAATTTTGTATATTTTATTATTTTTAAAAATCTCCCTTAGAGACTATCAATGTTGATGATCTTAGAACCCATATCACAAAAATATGATATGGTAAAAGTACAACTATGTATATCATCCCTCCCAAATGTAATAGAACCTAGGATGCAAATGAGTCAACTCCTTGCATTAACCACTAGACCACTGCACATTTGATTATTAATAACCATGTTTGACCGACTAATATCGAATTAGACATCTAGACGGAGTAATCCATTTAATTCACCGATTATAAAATAATCACAGGGTTAAATTAGTAGACGCCTAGTCGCCAACTAAAATTATTTTTAGAACATTGATGAAATGTATATAAATTCGAATATAAAAAAACCAGAATTTTGGCAATAAACCAACTTACTTTGCTCTACGGAACTCAAAACAATTCAATTTGGACACAAACTAAATTCATATTTCATAAACAATATTTACTCGTCAAATACAGACCATGTAAAATATGGCTTTACAAATTTAAATTTAAAAACAAATTGTTATAGAAAAAAAAATGAGCTACTTACATCGTTGCTGTTGTGTAATAAAAAAAAAAAGAGCTACTTAAAATCTATATTTACTGTTTTAAAATTTTAAAAATTCTTTAAAAACAGAAAAATTCTTAAATACTGTTCGTACGCAACAATAAGTAAAGAATAGTAAGGATTATGTATGTTTCACGTTGTGATTGATTAATATATAAGTTTGTGGAAAAAAAGAGAGAGGGTTGCTTGGATTCAAATCAGAAAATTGGGAGTGATTTTGATATTTTCGCTAAGTCTAGTCCTAATTTTATATTTTTCTTTAACTAAAAGTCTAAAACGCGTAAAAGCCTTAGCTGGCATCCTCCTTTTTTTCGCCGACCTTAACTTTTTTATTTTCGTTAATATCTAACGTAAAAGACGTAAAACTCCCCAGAATCAAATTATTTACAAAATTGCTCCGTTGACCTTGACCTATTTAAATACCTCTTCCTCTCCCTCAAGCCGTGAAAATCATAGCTGTTATTTCCCCCCTTTCCTCTGTAAAATCCCTAATTCCACATTCGTTCTCTCTAAGAACCCTAGCCGATCTTTCGATCTCTCGATCTTCTTCTCCGATCTGCTTTTGTTCTTAATCTGGTAAAGTTTCGATTCTTTTTTTTTTTTTCTTTCTGCGAATTGTTCATCGGGATAGGGGTTTGTGTACGTTATATCATCTCGTTTAGATGATATCGATTACGATTAATCCGATTGAAATCAATTCTTCTCTCGCCTTTTGCATAACAATCTAGGTTTAGCCTTTGTTTAGATACCTGGATCTGTCGATCTAGGGCTTTAAGCAGCCATCGATTTTGAGTTTACCCCAATTTGTGATTTCTTGTGTTTCTAGAGCTCTTGATTCATATTTTCTGCAAATCTCTATATTTGATATCGAGCATAGACTTTATTTCTCATGTTTTGTTCAGATCCTTGATTTGTCTATTTGTGTTTGATTTCCTTTGATTGTCTTGTTCGTTTGTTTATCATTGTGTTGGTGTTGACTAATTTTTGTTTTTGCTACCCTAGTTAATTCAGGTTTCTAAAGATGTCGGATTCGTTGAATATGACTCTTGATGATATGGTGAAGAAGAGTAAGGCTGCTTAAATTGTCAAGAAGAAGAGTAAGGCTGCTGCAATGTCTGGAGCCAAAGGAATATCCCGCCGTGGTCGTGGAGGTGGAAGAGGAGCCGGACCTGTTCGCAAAGGTCCTCTTGCTGTAAACGCTCGGCCGTCATCCTTCTCGATAAACAAGGCAAGCTCGAAAATCTGGGATGTTCTCTGTGTATGATTGGAAAATCTGAGTTTCTGCTGTGACACCAATTACCGAAGCATTCTGAATCACGCTTGAAAACTAAAAAGATGGAGGGTTTTTTTTTCTCATACATGCATAAACCGTTACTTCTGATGATGACACTTTTAGCATTCAAAACTTCGTCTGGGAGGATTCTGTACCATGCCTGAAAACACAGATTACATGGATCTTCTAACATCTTGTAGTTATGTCTTAGAGAAGCTTCTTCTTAGTCCTGCAGTTTTGGTGTACTTAGTGGTTTACATGGTTCGATTCCGAGGACTTCGACAGGCACACAGAGATGTGCATAAGTTTTTGGTTGATATTGTCACTTACTGTACGTTTACTACTTTTACTGAGGAACTCCATTAAGCTAAGTAGTCCACATAGGGTCATCTGGTGTGATGACATTGCTATGGAAAAAAGTTAATTGCGTTGCTCTTTGCAGCAACAGATGGGAAAAAAAAACTTGCAAATATGTGCAGTCTTGTGGTGTTTAGGGGGGAATTTCAGCAATTTCACTTAACAGTAGATATCATCTATGCATGGCTTATCCCTTTTAAGTGGGCGGTATTTGCACCATGCATGAAGTTCACGATGTGTCTCTTGCTACATCTGGGATTTCTTTGGAGTGTGACGACAGTCTCAGTTTTTGATTCTCCAAGGACTTTGTTTTTGGCATCAGAGACTGACTGATAGAGCACCAGTTTGATTCATACGAAGTTGCTTGTTTCGGTCCATTTCATTTGGTTTTCTTCTTCAATGCTTCTTGACTACTTCTTCCTGGAGCTCTTTGCTTTGACTGGTTTAGTACTTTCAGACAAATGGGTGGTTTCTCGTCTTTCAAGAGTTTTTCCGAGTGGAAGTCGGAACAACAGTTTACGTTACCAACCTCGATGAAGGAGTTACAAATGAAGATATAAGGGTATACAGTCTTACTTCTATGCTTCCAGTGCTTTGTTGTTTTGGTTCTACGAGGAGATTCCCTAAAATAGTTTCGTATTACCCTATGGGATATAGGAACTCTTTGGTGAGATCGGAGAGCTGAAAAGATATGCAATTCACTTTGACCAAAACGGTCGTCCAAATGTAAGTTCTAACCAAGCCTTAAGTTCTGTTGTTTTGTCTTTGCTCTGGTTTTATCTGTGTTCTTTACCGTTGGTGTTGTTGATACAGGGCTCGGCGGAAATCGTGTATATGAGAAGAAGTGATGCATTTCAAGCTATGAAGAGATACAACAATGTACTGTTGGATGGAAGGTCTATGAAACTGGAGATTCTCGGTGGAAACACCGTGGCCGCCCCTGCTGCAGCTCGTGTTAACGTAAATGGATTGAACGGGAGGATGAAGAGGACTGTTTCCATTGGGTATGTTGCCGTTTTCTTGGTCGTTCCATTTACAAGAGAACAACTACATGTCATTGATGATCACTTATTCTTGCAGACAAGGGATTAGAGGCGGGAGAGGAAGAGGAAGAGGAAGAAGCGGAGCTCCTTCTGTGAGACGCCTTCCAATGTAAGTTTTCCAAAGAGTCTGATCTCGCTTTTGTATCAAGTGTGCGGATCATTGATTGGTTCTATCATCTAATCGTATCATATGTTCTATTAGTGGCAGCCAAAACCAACAGGGAGGTGTTGTGAGAGGCGGTCGAGGCGGGTTCCGTGGTAGAGGCCGAGGCCAAGGCGGCGGTGGTGGCAGAGGGAGCAAAAGCGGCCGAGGCGGAAAGAAGCCGGTGGAGAAGTCGGCTGCAGAACTAGACAAGGATCTTGAAAGCTATCACGCAGAAGCTATGAACATCTCTTAAGCAAAAGCTAGGACTTCTGCATCTTTGCGTTGTCCTCTTGTCATTCTCTAATGTTCTGTTTATTTTCTTACTCTCTTTTGACGAAATACCTCAGATTTGCTAAAAGTCTGGTTTGGTTTGATTTTCGGTTAGGATGCTTTGTTTTACGTTGTTTTTGTTTCTTTTTTACAGTCACTTTGGTTGTTTGGACTTATTACTTATTACTTGTTGTTATTCAAAATATACAAAACAAAGTTGAGCAATTTGGTCTATCATTGATTTTTCTACAGAACGTTTTCAAGATGCTTGATCTTGATGTTTTCAAGATGCTTGATCTTGATGTTTTCAAGATGCTTGATCTTGATATTTTCAAGATTCTTGATTAAGATCATGGAGAAGCTCATCTCAGCCTGTCCCGTTTTTGAAGATCTGACCGTGTGTAGTGTTCTCCGTGTTCCGATGTCCAAATACAACAACAAACAACATCAAAAATGAAAATGTCTTGATCAAATCAGAGGCGTTTCTTATCCAAAATTCACCATATACACAAAACGTAAAATTAGACTTGAGCAAATCTGAGGTATTCGTCAGAGAGAGAGAAAAAAACACATAACATTAGAGAATGACAAAGGACAAGGGCAAGATGCAGAAGTCTAGCTTTGCTAAAGAAGATGATGATGTTTATATAGTCTACGTTTCTTGGGAGACTGTACTTTGCAAAACGAATAGATAAGGAAAACAAAAATAGAATTAGTCTTGGGGAAAGAAACCCGGTTTGGTTCTCTCTCTATCGCTGACTTAGAAATTATAAGTCTGCGATTATTTAGAAATCCCATTTGCAAGATTTATAATTTTATACATATCAAGCCCTAATAATTATTCCATAGATTGCTTTTCTAAGAAACCACGCAAGAAGAGAAAAAGTCTTTTGTTTCATCCTTTCTATATCACTCGTTCATTGTTACCTGAAAAGGCTAAGTAATACTTTATTTGTTTCTTACAATGTGTAGTCGAGACCACGTCATAATATAGAGACTAAACAAATCAACCAATGAGCATTCAAATCTCTCTTTAGTGTTTATAAATTACAACTCCTTTTCTCCTTCGTAGAGCGTTTCAAAATCAATGCAACTCTCTGGTATATTCTTCTAACTTCTCTTTACCCTACATCTCCCATGGCTTCTTCTTCGACTCGCGTTAGGAGATATCATGTCTTCCCAAGCTTCCACGGTCCGGACGTCCGAAGAACATTTCTCAGTCATTTACATAATCACTTTGCAAGAAACGGAATCGTGGTGTTTAAAGACCAGGAGATCGTAAGAGGCCAGACGATTGGACCAGAACTCAAACAAGCAATAAGAGAATCGAGGATCTCGATCGTGTTGCTCTCAAAGAATTACGCTTCTTCGAGCTGGTGTTTAGATGAATTGGTGGAAATCTTGGAATGCAAAGAAGCTTGTGGGCAGATGGTGATGACTATTTTTTACGATGATGATCCATCTGATGTACGACAACAGAGCGGAGATTTCGGAACGGCTTTGGACAAGACTAGTCTAGGGAAAACTGAGGAAGTGAATCAGAGATGGAGAAAAGCTTTGACTGATGTCGCAAACATAGCAGGAGAACATTCTCTAAACTGGTATGTAGTTGTCTTTTTTTTTTATCTTTTTTTTTTGAATGAAGCATTCATTAATCACGGTAAAGCCTTGACTAATTGTTGCAAACACTTTAGGTCTCGACCCTCATTGTCTTTTAGGAGGGGTTAGTGAGAGTAGGATTTATAGAGAGTTGTGATGATTTTAAAAGTTGAGAAATTTGTTAAATTTGTAAAAAGTTTGTTAGATTTATAGAGAATTATGTGTATTTTGAAAATCTATCAAAATCTTTTTTATACTGATTTTGAGAATGCAAGAGATATAGATAGTATTTTGAAAGTTTTGTTTTATGAGTTAAATTGTTAACAATCTGTGTCACAATAACAAAGATTCTAATAGATTGATAGAATCATTAAAACCCAAACTTTTGAATAACAATGGATTTTATATAGAATTTGAAAATCTTCACCCCAATAAGAGTAGATTTAGTAAGAATGTCAGAATTCATCTACCAATAACAGTGGAATCTCAAAATTTTAACAATCATTATAAATCCCTCTACCAATAACTCCCCCTTATTTTATTATCTCAGTTTGAATCATTGCTTTTATCTTTCTTAAGCAGTGGTTTCTTTTCTCGTTTCTTTTGTTAGGGAAGATGAAGCTAAGATGATCGAAAAGATTGTTACTGATGTTTCAAACAAAGTGAATGTTATACCTGTCTCTTATACACATCTAGATGTGTATAAGAGACAGATGTTATACCATCAAAGGATTTTGAAAGGATGGTGGGAATGGAAGCTCACTTGAAAAAGGTAAAATCTTATTTACGCGTAGAATGCAATGCTGTCTCTTATACACATCTAGATGTGTATAAGAGACAGGTTTCAAACAAAGTGAATGTTATACCATCAAAGGATTTTGAAAGGATGGTGGGAATGGAAGCTCACTTGAAAAAGGTAAAATCTTATTTACGCGTAGAATGCAATGAAGTGAAGATGATTGGTATTCAGGGTCTGCGGGAATTGGTAAGACTGAAATTGCTAGAGCTTTGTTCAACCAACTCTGTGCCGATTTTTTCACTTAAATGTTTTATAGACCTCAAGGGAAGTTATGGGAGTGATGGTATTGATGACTATGGTTCCAAGTTGTGTAAAACCAACTTCTCTCCAAGATTTTGAACCAAAAGGATGTGAAGATATATCATTTAGGTGCAGTAAAAGAATGGCTACAAGCGCAAAAAGTCCTTATAGTTCTTGACGATGTAGATGATCTTGTACAACTAGATACCTTGGCTAAAGAACCATCTTGGTTTGGTTTAGGAAGCCGGATTATCGTTACTACGGAAGATAGAAAGATATTGAAGGCACATTGGGTAAGCGGTATCTACCATGTGGGTTATCCATCCGAAGAAGAAGCTCTTGAGATCTTATGTCTATCTGCTTATCAGAAAAGCTCTCCATGGGATGGTTTTGAAGAGCTTGCAAAGAAAATAGCAAATATTTACGGTAATCTTCCATTAGGCCTTCGTGTTGTGGGTTCATCTTTGCGTGGGGAGAGCAGGCACGAGTGGAAACATCAATTATCTAAACTAGAAACTAGTCTTGATAGAAAAAGTGAGGACGTATTAAGAGTGGGATATGACAAACTATTGAAGAAAGATAAGTCTCTATTTCTCCACATTGCATTCTTCTTCAACAATGAAGCCATTAATCATGTGACAACCATGCTAGCTGATAGTAACTTGGATTTCAGAAATGGGTTGAAGACACTAGCAGATAAATCTCTTGTGCGTATATCTACCATTGGTTGGATACAGATGCATCGTTTACTCCAACAATTGGGAAGACAAGTAGTTCATGAACAGTCTGGCGATTCCAGAAAACGTCAATTTTTAGTGAAGGCCGAAGAGATTCGTGATGTGCTGGTTAATGAAACAGTGAGTTCTTTCATATATATATAGTACTTTGATTTTGTGATAACAGTTTCGTGAGTCTTGTTTTGGAATATTTGTTAGGGTATTGGATTTGTCGTAGGTATATCATTTGATATGTCCAAGATGAGCGAGTTCTCTATAAGTGGGCGAGCCTTTGAAGGAATGCGTAATCTTCGCTTCTTAAGAATCTATGGGAGATATTTTAGTAAAGATGTTACATTGAGAATGTATGAGGACATGAGATACCTACCTCGTCTAAGGTTACTACATTGGGATTCATACCCAAGAAAACGTCTTCCTTTAACATTTCGACCGGAATGTCTCATCGAGCTTCGTATGCAATTCAACAAGCTCGAGAAGCTCTGGGGAGGAATCCAGGTTGGTATGTGATATTCTAAAATATGTTTATGAGATGGTTCAACCTAAATACAACATTTCTCATTTGTTTTGTTTCATATGCAGCCCCTTCCAAATCTCAAGAAGATATATTTGGATTATTCGAAAATGTTGAAAGAAATCCCAAATCTTTCGTAGGCTACTAATCTCGAGGCATTGACACTTACGTCTTGCACAAGTTTGGTGGAGCTTCCTTCCTCTATTTGGAATCTACACAAACTGAAAAAGTTGAGGATGAGTGACTGCAAAAAGCTACGAGTTGTTCCAATAAAGATCAACTCAGCATATTTTAAGGAGGTCGACATGAGTAGTTGCTCAAATAACTCTATGAACATCAAGTATCTCGACGTTGGAAACACAAAAATGGAAGAAGTTCATCCATCAATCGTTGAACGTTTGCCTCTTCTTGAGTGGCTTCGTATAGGCGGAAGAAACGTCAAGAGAATAACACATGTCCCGGAAAGCATAAGGCATTTAGACCTAAGCAATAGTGTTATAGAGAGGATTCCGGATTGCGTTATAGGTCTCCCTCGGCTAGAAAGTCTTTTCGTCTACAAGTGCAGGCAATTCGTGTCGCTGAAGGGTCTTCCCGCTTCACTCAAGTACATAGATGCAAGCAATTGTGGATCACTTGAGAGAGTATGTTTATCTTTTAATCATCTAATCAGGCACCTCATGTTTCGCAATTGTTTGAACATGGATCAAGAATCAAGAAGAGTGATCTTACAACATAGAGGTTACAACAATGTATGGTTACCGGGTAAAGATGTTCCTGCAGAGTTCACTCACAAAGCTACAGGAAACTCCATAATCACATAGATGGAGATGAGTGAGGAATAAAAGATTAGTAGTGGAGGCAGCATCGATTACCACATAGATGGAGATGAAGACTGTCGTCAACTTGAAGCCGTTCAGGTCTCTCGATTTGAAAACATTAGCGGTGGTAAGTATACATGTTGTTGGAGCTGGCTTGAGAAGCTTTGGTCTGGAGAAGAAGATGATGATGAAGAAGACAAGACTTCCATTATGGTTCGAAGATGAACATCTTCTTAAGCAAGCTTGATTTTTCTACATCTTGCCCTTATCCTTTGTCATTTCTTTAATGTTCTATGTTTTTCTTACACTCTAACGAATACCTCAGATTTGCATAAGTCTGGTTTGGTTTGATTTTCGGTTAGGGTGCTCTGTTTTACGTTGTTTTGGTTTGTTTTTACAGTCATTTTGGTTGTTGAATCTAAATTACAAATAGGTTTTGGACTGAACCCCGTAATTCCTCAAGGTCTCAAACCATAGCATGTAATATTAGTTTTGTTTCAAGCGTCACTCGATCATGTGACCTCTAATGTTCACCTAGGGTATGGATGAACAAAATTGTGCACATAATTTCATTAAATTACCAAAGTACACATAGTTGAGCAAATTAGTTTTTTTTTTGGGTCTAAATTTCATTAAATTACCAAAGTACACAAAGTTGAATACAGACCATCGAAATACAAATTATTTCAGAAGCAGCTATATGCACCATATACTGAAAACGAAATATTAGGAGAAATGAATTTGAAACACCACTTCCTTTCGATGTACATGCTAACAGACATTGTATGCTGTTATTTTCTTTCTTATCTATTTGTCTCACTCTATTACGATATGTATGTCACATTGGCATTACTTTTTTTTGCTTTCCAAATCATATTAGGAAGGGCCATTGCATCTGTTACATGTTAGTCTATATTCGCTTTCTTGATAATAACGTAGACTTCACATTGTTTACGCCTTGATTCCGTATATCCTTGCATCTGTTGAAAGCTTCTTCCGAACTATATGGTGGATGATATGGATCGGAGAGTGGTGCAATCCATATCATATCCATATCATCCACCATATAGTTGAAAACTCCGATAGATTTATTGAATGGTAAGCAAAACCATTTTTTCCACAAAGTGATTTGGCCAGCCCCAATCTAGATTCTAAAGAAGGGAATGAAAGGACTAAAACACATCCTATTAGATGCATCATAACTATGACAATCTGAATGATGAAAACCCCAATTTTGTTCAAAGGAAAGGACTTTGATATGAAAATTAAACAACAAAGGATGAATATTGAATAAATTAGAGGCAGCATATGAACATTAAAATAAATAAAAAAGTTTTGTTTTTTTCCCACTTACAAATCGACATTTTTTAACAATAAAAGAAAAAGTAGAAGAAATAAAGTCTTCGTCGTCACTCCTACAGAGCTACACGAAGTTCTTCAGAGACAAAACTCTATTACTTCTTCCGATGAAATCGATTCTTTGTTTATGACATGAGAAAGATCTAGTTTACAACACTACTGATCGAGTTAACGCTTATTTGTCTCAATGGATTGTGTTTCTCAATTTTGTTCTTAAAGCGAAGACTCCGGCGATAATCAATCGGCGAATAGAAACCACGGTGAGTCATCAAACCCAGATTCAATCCTTAATTCTACGTTTTGTGTACATGGTGATCTTTAATCGGCTTTTAACATTAGAATTTTGGATAATTTGAGAAACATAAACGCCTATGATTTGATCAAGACTTTTTTTTTGATGATGTTGTTGTTTTTAGAAACTTTAAGGTTTCATCTTGTGATGATGGGTTACGATAGAATCAGCACACTTCCGGATTCTTTAATAACTCAGATACTCCTATGTCTTCCGACCAAAGATTCGATTAAGACAAGCGTTTTATCGACAAGATGGAGAAACCTATGGCTTAATGTTCCAGGGCTAGAGTTAAACTCCAGTGACTTCGATTCTTGCTCAGACGCCATCAAGAACTTCACTGACAGGTTTCTTGAGTCAAACCGCGAGTCGCGTCTGCAGAAGTTCAAGATTAAGTATGATGAGTGCAATGTTTATCTCCTTGGAATCAGCGAGTGGATAGCCGAAGCGATTAACCGTGGAGCTCAGCATCTAGATGTCGATACACTTGGATCTCCTAGTCCTTGGAACAAAGATCTCATGCCTCTGGACATTTATAAGAGCAAGACATTGGTTTCTTTGAAGCTCGTAAACGTAGGGATGGCGAATCCCGAGTCTGTTGTTTCTCTACCTTGTCTCAAGATCATGCATCTCGAAAACGTTTTGTACAGTATTGATGATCCTTTGATCATTGAGAAAATCATCTCAGGCTGTCCTGTTCTTGAAGATCTGACCGTGTGTAGGGCTTTTGATGATAATGTACCGGTTCTCCGTGTGAGATCTCAGACTCTTAAGAGGCTCTGTGTAAGATCTGGCCCCGGGAGGAAATCGGGTGACGTAGAATACGTGGTTGAGATTGATGCTCCGGGACTCAAGTATATGAACTTCGCAGATGATCAATCTGATAGAGTTGTGGCAAAGAATCTGAGTTCCTTGTTCATGATCGACATTGATACCAATTTTATTCTTGAGCTTGGCACTACTCTGCAAATCAAGAAAGGTATTATCAGCGATTTTCTTGATGGTGTTTCTAATGCAAGACATATGATCATCTCTCAGCGTACTCTAGAGGTATATATATACTATGCAATACAAACATACATAACAATGAGCTTTCTCTATGAAAAAAGTACTCACCTGTATCTTTTTCTTTTGGTTAGGTCCTCTCACGAAGTCCAGTTACCAAATTTCGAAACTTATTTCGTTTGGAGGTTGCGTTTTCTAGTCTCTTACTACATTTGTTGCCACACTTTCTTGAGAGCTGCCCAAATCTAAAACATCTCATCTTGGTAAAATCCTGTTTGATGAACAACATTGGGGAAGTATTGTGTAAAAAAGCTAAGTTTGCTTATTCATCGTCTCTGTATTGCAGAACCTAGTTTATTTCCGGATGCCGAAGCAACTTGAACTTGTTGCCTCTGTGCCTCGGTGCTTACTATCGACTCTGGAGTGTGTTGAGATTAAGAATCTAGTTAAGTGGGAGGTAACTGGGATGAAAGTAGTGAAGTACTTTCTTGAGAACTCAGCAGTTCTCAAGAAACTCATTCTCTGTTTCAAAGATTCTCCTATAACCAACCAAGATTCAGCTTTCTTTAAGGAGTTTTTTACATTCACAAAGCGTTCTCGTAGATGTCAGATTATCTTTCGTTGACATGTAGCTGATGCACATGAGAGCATCAGTAAATATCATTGTAGCATTATAGTCATGGTGTAGAGAGTTTAACTTGGGACATGGTAGTGTCCATCTTCAGATTTGTTCATCTTACTTTTCTGATTGTATATTATTTAAGCATAGATGAGTTTTATTAGATGGTTATACATACAAAATATAGATACTTCATGGAAAATCTAAACTTAATTATGAAAAATCAAAGATCTTTTGGTTATACAATTGCAGCCGTAAGAACAGGATCAAGCCACTCCACATTTCCACAAACCTCATCACTGTTGTTGAGTCTTTCAAGCACAATCACCGCACACCAAATCAAGTAAGTCCTTTCAAACCCTTCAGACTCATCCAGTACCGTTTCTTAGAGTCAGTCATACCATTTGAGTCCATCTGAGTTACTACAGCAATAAAGAACGTTATCGACCACACAATAAGAAATCCATGACCATCCCACATCCAAATAAGTCACCATCCCTCCTCCTAAAGCTTCCCATCTAACTTTTACAAACCCTTCTTTGCGCATTGGTAAAAGTTATTCAAAATACAAAATTACTGGGAGCATATTAGATCAATAATTTGAAATGATTTCATTTTTTAAAAAATATTTTTTTTTTATTGAATCTAGCATTTGTAAAAGTTATTCAAAATCCAAAGTTATTGGATTAGTCATTTATACAAATTAATTAAACTCTCGCATTATTAGAAAACTGGGATTTTATTAATAAATTATATGAAAAAATGATTTGGAATGATTTGAGAGACAATCTATGTTAAAAATCAATGAATAATACCACCTCATAGGCTCATATGATGGTATTTGAGAATATTTAAAAATAATTGTTTTTTTGTTTTGTTTTAGTGTTAAATAAAATTTTATTTTCGATCCATTTTTCTCGTTTCAATCTGAACATTCAATGTGAAACCCAAAGTCGAGATCTACTATTGCTCGACTTAAACCACAAGAGCATGTACAACATCTAACTATGACCAGAACTGTTTTTTTTTTCTTTTTAATTTGATTGAAGGTTTTCTAATATGACCAGAAGTGATGTAGTAGACATATGGTGTAGCTTTATGTGCCTAGGATTAGACCACAGACAGTTAACTTATGGCAATGAAGCAAAAGAGAAAAGAAGAGATGATAAAAATATCAAAATAGTGTCCTACGAATTTTTCTTCTACAGTTGATGATGCAGAATATTTTTGGGAACTAAAGGCCAATTTGTCGAGCAAACACATTCCAGCAAAAAGAAACCATGTACATAAGAGGAGAAATTGACATCCCCTGCTCTGCTTTATTTAAGTATAAAGACAATTATCTTTTCTTCCAGTATGCATTGCAAAATTTATACAGAGCGATACATGAATTATGATGCAAAAAATAAGGACTCACGTTTAGAACCAGGACAAAACCAAAGAGAATTATACAAACTTCATCAAAATTGTTAGAGTATTGGTGTATCTTGGAAGATTTAAGGTCGTAAAAATAACTTGAAGAATAATTTCGAGACCTATAATTATGAATACATGATTTAAGCTTACAAGATTGAAAATTTGGTAAAGTAGACAACTTCTTTGGTGTTGAATTTTAAAGGTCATAATTAATTTTAAGTGGCTAATAGCCTCATAGTTTAACTATATTTTGTTATGCATGAGAAGTATAAAATAATTAAGAATAAGATCATAATAAAAAGAAACTAAATAACAATCACGATGATGATCGTATGTTCTATAATTTATTTTGTTTCTTATACAAAATTAAAAATTGATTTCTTCTCAGAAATTAAAAAATATAAATATTAAGTGTAATCGCAAAAAGAATTCACTTAAGAACAAGATAATTAGAATCATGTTTGAAAGGTGGTGGAGAAATGACAACAATGATTTCCATACATAATACCAATTTTTGGTTAACTAATAGGTGTCAAAACTTTCTAACTTAGTAAAATTTCAAAGTTAAATCATCATTTTCTTTACGTATTATTATTTCTTAAAATTTAAAATATATTAAAAATATACTGTAAAAAATATTGTTTTTGAAATATCAATATAAATTTAGTAAATTTACCGAACAAAAATCATAATAAACCATTTATAAATAAAAAAATCCCGTAATTTGTACTAAATGCCACTTTTATTCACGTTGACAACACTAATTAGAGAGGGAAATTTTATTTACTTTGTCAACAATAAAATTCAAAAAAAATTTATCTCAAAAGATTATTCTTTTAATTCGTTGCCAAATCCTAAAACCCGAAGCCTAAGCCCGGCCCGAGTATTTCCTCTCCACAATACACCAATGTGTAATTTCTTCACTTTATATACAAGAGGAATTTTACCTCTAACTTTCAAGTGGGACATTTCACAAATGTTACTTTTAACCTTTACAAGCAACATTACCCACTATAGACCTCCATTTCTCATTCAAAACAACTCCGATATTGACATGTGATTACATTATGTTATAAAGCTCACGGATATGATTCTCGTTATCAAATCGTGGCTCGGATCAGCGTTTACCTGGTGAATAATCTAATGAACTACTCTAAGAAGAATAATAATAAGCTCTAGAGACATGAAAGATGAAGACTGTATAGAATGCTGAGAAGGATATCTTATTCATCATAGAGAATACAATATATATACACTATGAAGAGGAGACCACGATAACCTAATTACAATCAATGGCTGTACATAAATGGAGAGTGTCCATAACTGTGTGATCGTGTTTCCATATGTGTGGATCCTTATATGCCCCCTCAAGATGGAGGGGATGAAGTCACTCCAATCTTGCGTATGAGTGTCTGAAATTGTGCTCGGCCAAGAGGTTTTGTTAAAGCGTCAGCTAATTGACCTGAATGCCAAGTTCCTGAAGTAACGAAGCCACCCACCGAATTTCGCATGATGTGTTTGCGACTGATCTATATTCTGCCTCTGTAGATGATCGTGCAACCCCATTCTGCTTCTTCGCGGACCAAGAGATAGGGTGTTGTCCAAGGTAGACAATATATGCATTGCTGGAGATGTAATCGTCCGAATCTCCAGCCCAGTCTGCATCCGAATAGGCGTAAAGAGAGAGAGTATATTGTGGCGTGACAAGAAGATACCATGTGTTATTGTTCCTACCAAGTAGCACAACACCCGTTTCACAGAGAGCCAATGAGTGTCAGTCGGGAGTGCATAAATTGGGACAGTTTGTTGACCGCATACGAGATGTCCGGCCTGGTGAACGCCAAATATTGTAGGCTGCCAATAAGTCGTCTATATTCTGCGGCGTCAGGAAGAGGTGTCCCTTGGTGGAGACTGAGCTTTGGTAAGGTTGCCAATGGTGTGGTGACCGGACCGCTGTCATGTTGGTGCTATGAAGGAGATCAGCAATATACTTCCGTTGAGATAGATGTAGTCCAGATTTGGTGCGTGCTACCTCAATCCCAAGAAAGTATGAGAGTCCATCCATGTCTTTGATGGAGAATCTCGCAGAGAAAGCCTTTATCGTTTCCTCAAGAAGCTGATTGCAGTTTCCTGTGATAATAATGTCGTCTACATAAATCAGAATGTAGAGAATTGCAGTACCTCGTCTAAGGATGAAGAGAGAGGTGTCTGCGAGAGAGTTGATGAAGCCACATTGGAGACGATAGTTCTTGAGTTCCAGATACCACACACGTGGCGCCTGTTTGAGTCCGTAAAGGGCTTTGCGGAGATGGCATACATGGTTGGGTCGATCGGGATCGACAAAACCTTGAGGCTGAGGCATATAGACATCTTCAGTGAGCGTTCCTTGTAGGAATGCACTGTTCACATCGAGCTGTCGGATTGCCCAATCACGAGAGACAGCTACACCAAGTACAATCCGAATCGTCGTCGATTTGATAACCGGACTGAATGTTTCGGTGTAGTCAATGCCCGGTTGTTGATGATAGCCTTTCGCCACGAGCCGCACCTTGTATTTGTCTAGAGTTCCATCAGCTTTAAATTTCTTTGTGAAAATCCACTTATTGCCGACCAAGTTTTGAGAGGGCGGCGGCGGTTCGAGATCCCACGAATGATGGAGAATTTGGGAATCAAACTCCGTACTCATTGCATTTCTCCATTTCTTGTCTTTGAGGGCCTATGTTGCCGTCCTTGGTATGAAATCCGTGTTTTATGTAGAGGTGAGGTTAGCATATTTGGGATTGGGTTTGACGATATCAGCCTTTAAGCGAGTGCGCATCTGGTGGTTGTCATCGTAATGTGGCGGTGGTAGGGTTGCAGAAGCCGACGATAAGGGATCTGGTTCATTTGAATTTGGGGATCGTATTTCTTGTTGGGCTGTATTTGAGGTTTGGGCTGAATTTGGTGAGTGGGCTTGGTTTGTTTCTTGTGTTTGGAAATTTTGTTGGGTTTCTGTTGGGCTTGGGCTTGGTGTCAGTGATGTGTCACCAATAGATGTCGGTCATGTCTGTTGTGATGACGACGGACCAGAGGAGTTCTCCGACGATGACGATGGTGAAGAATCCGAGCCTAGGGACGAAGACTGCAACGTTGATGAGGGACGAGCTCTTGGGGTGGCGCGGTGGTGGCTTGTATGATTGTAAGGGGACGATTTGTAATGGGATTTGTGGTGATTGTCGAAGATGATTTTGAGAGAGTGGAAAACGGAAATTGTGTTTCATCGAATTGCACATGTCTAGATGTGTAAATCCGTTTGGTTAGAGGATCTAGACATAAGTAAGCACTTTGGGTTAGGGAATAGCCAATAAACACACAAGGAATCGATTTAGGTTGGAGTTTGTGGGTTGTGTATGGTTTTAGCCACGGAAAACAAAGAGAGCCAAAGATTTTAAATTTTGTGTAATTTGGGTTAGTACCGAAGAGAGTTGTGAAAGGTGATTTGTTGGAGAGAGTTTGAGTAGGCATTCGGTTGATTAGGTAAACCGCAGTAGACAGAGCGTATGCCCAGTATGAGGTGGGAACTGAGGCATGGCTCATGAGGGAGAGACCAATCTCGACAATGTGATGGTGGCGACGTTCGGCCAATCCGTTATGTTCAGGGGTATGGGGGAGGGGATGTGAGATGAGTGATTCCATTGGTGGAGAGGAAATCACGGAGAGCAATGAATTCACCACCATTATCAGAGAAGAGAGTTCTGATTTTGGTGTTGAATCTGTTTTCGACAAGGGCTTTGAAACGAATGAATGTGTCTTTGACCTGAGATTTGAATTTTAGAGGGTAAAGTCAAGTGTAGCGGCTGAAGTGATCAACAAGAATGAGATAGTATTTGAGTTTGTCGATTGATTGGATTGGTGATATTCAAACATCATAATAGATTATTTCCAGAGAGCGAGATGAGGAGATTAAGTTTTGGGAGAAATGGGAGTTTGTGACTTTTATTGATCAAACAATCATTGCAAGTGAAATGTTTTAACACAGAAGAAGAAACAGGAAGAGAAAACTGAGAAATCAAGGTCTGAAGAATAGGAAGAGCTGGGTGACCAAGGCGTGGATGCCATTCCGAGAGTGTGGTTTTGGCGTTGGTGGAGGTGTGGTGATTTGTGGGAATTGGATGGATTCTGGCCACTCATAGAGCTCCCCCTTAGTATGGCCTTGGAGTAATTGGGCCCCCGAGCTGAGATCCTTCACCTGAAAATGAGCAGGGAAGAATTCGACAGAGACCTTGTTAGCATTGCAAAGCCGGTAAACAGAGAACAAGTTTTTCTATATTTGCGGAACATATAAGACATCAACGAGAGAGAGAGGCTCGGAGGAGGAGGGAAGAGAGACAAAACCAGTGTGAGAAATGGGTGTGGTGGATCCGTTACCAAGGACAACTTCTTCACCCCCATTGTAAGGTTGGTGGAGCGTTGTTGAGATCTGACGTGATGTGGTGCGTCGCTCCAGAGTCTACAATCCATGGGTTGGTGTTGTATGTTGGTGTACTCATGGTGAGATTCACACGCGGGTTCCATGGTGCTGGTGGATACGGTGGAGTGGAAAGCAGGGGAGCCGACTGATTCTTAGAGACAGAGCTGAACTGGGGACACCATCTGGCGGAATGCCCTTGGACGTGACAGATTTGACAACGACCAAGGTAGGGTCTCGGACTACGGTTGTCTGTACTCCTTTGCGTTCTGTGAGTCTGCTGTTGTGTAGGTTGATTGTTTTTATTGTGATAGTTGCCTCGTGGTTTGTTGTTGACGTAGTTGGCCGATACGGGAAATGATGATTGCGGTGTTGAGGACAACATATTTGCTTCATGATTTAACATCTTTTCATGTAGCTATGTGATTGTAGGTGGAACTTCGCGACTCTCTGTTTGGTCAACAATCGGTTTATATTCTTCAGGCAAATCTTCGAGGATGGCGTCCACTTGATCTTCATGGTCGATGACTTTGACCAGAAGCGCCAGTTGATCAAACCTGGTGGTGAGACCTTGTATGTATTCGTTAATGGTGCGGATGTCTTTGCACTATTGCTTCAACTGGAGTTGCAGTTGTTTTATATGTCCATGACTTGGTTTTGCATATGTGGCAGCAAGAGTGTGCCACACATCGGTTGATGTGTTGGATCGAGAGAGAAGAGGTTGAATTGTGGTGGAGATGGCACCGAGTAAGGCGCTGAAAATTAGTTTGTCTTGTCTTTTCCAGAGAGAGTGGGCTGGATTTGGTGCAGCAGTACCAACGGTGGTGAGAGTTTCTGGCGGAGCAGAGGCATATCTATCGAGAAAGGAGGCGAGATCGTATCCATCCAAGGGGACATGGATCTGTCGACTCCACATAAGGTAGTTGGTGGTGGACAGTTTTGTGATGTTCGTCATGTTGACGTTGAGAAGTGCTGCAGGAGTGGTGGCGATGTTTTCAGATCCAGTGACACCGGTGGTGTTTGACATGATGTTTGAGAGAGTTAAGAAGAGAAAAGAGAAGATAAAGGGAAGGCGTGAGAAAGAAGAGATGAAAAAAACAGAGATGAGTAGAGGAGGCGGCTAGGTAAGGAGTCGTATAGGCTCTGATACCATATAAAATGCTGAGAAGATATCTTATTCATCATAGAGAATACAAATATATATACACTATGAAGAAGAAACCACGATAACCTAATTATAATCAATGGCTGTACATAAATGGAGAGTGTCCATAACTGTGTGATCGTATTTCCATATGTGTGGATTTTTATAGACTGTTTATATCTCGTTGTTTTTTTATTTTTATTTTTAATATTTTAATATGTATGTTCTTCATTAAAATTTTGAAAAAAATCGATACGATTTTATGCACTACAAAGAGATAACAAACATCGTGAAAGGTTTGAAAAACACAGAAATATATGAGATTGATTAATAAGGTATATAAAGAAGTTTTCAAAACATTTGGTGTGGTTTGAATAGTCAAGTTACTTTTATAAGCATATTTTAATAGTTTTTATCGTTCATTTAAATTTGAGTTTGATTTGAATTTTGTATGATTTAATATACGAAATTCAAATTTAAATAGTCAAGTTTTTCGTTCATTTAAATTTGAATTTTGTATGATTATTGATTACATTATGTATGATTTAATAATTTAAGTAATAAATTTAAATTTGATTTTTTTTTAAAAAATAACTTATTAATTTTTGAAGTAATAAAGTTGAATTTTAAACTCATATTAATTAGTAGGGGATTTTAACATGAGTTTAATTGGTTAACGGGTGAGGGAATTAGTTTATTCATTAAATTTCCCTAAAACCTGCTCCTCTTTTATAAGACGATCGTACTAGGGTTTGTTAGGGTTCTTCGTGTTTTTAATTTCTTCCTTCTTCTCATCAACGATACGATGTCTACCTTTAGCTCCTCCAACACCGACGAGCCACCGCAAGAAGATAACCATCAGCCTTCATTGATTTCTTCATTGCCTGAGAACCTCGTTTTAACCTGCTTAGCCCGCGTCCCAAGAAGCTATTACCTAAACCTCTCTCGCGTCTCAAAAACCCTAAGGTCCCTTGTTCGCTCGCCTGAGTTCCACCGATTGCGATCCTTCCTCCTCAAGAAACCCCTTTATTTATATTTCTGCGATGATAGTGATACGACCTACCATTGGCTTACTCTCCGTCAGATTGAGAAAACAACGACAAGGACGATTGAGTATGGATTGGTTCCTGTTCAGTTCCCTTCACATCCTTTTATGTACGGTTCTTTAACCGTCTTGGTCGGATCAGAGATCTACTTCGTTGGCAGACCCTTCGAACCTTCCTCTGATGTTTGGATTCTTGATACTCGATCTGGAGAGTTTACACAGGGACCAAGCATGAAGTGGCTCGACGCACGGATGAAACAGCCGTGGGAGTGATCGACGGGAAGATATACGTGATCACTGTCGTCTTCGGGTGTGAGGAGGAGATCCAAGTGGAAGTGTTGGATCCAGAAACGAGAATTTAGAAATTTGCTGGGGAGGAGAAAATGCCGCCAAGACCGTGGCGTAAGCAGCATATTGCTTCGGTGGCGCGGAAAGTTTTCATGGTGGAACGTGGTAGCACGAGAGCATACAATCCGAGGGAAGGTAGAGGAAAGCCGATGATGGTACATATGGTAAGTGAGACACTATCTGACTGTAATGCGAGAGATAATGGTAGAAGAAAGGAGAGAAGAGAAAGTCTAAGTGAAGACGTGGATGGCGTGTGTGTGGTAGAGAATGTGCTCTATGCTCTTTTTCATTGGAATGGCTTAATGTGGTTTGATACAAAGCTCAATGTATGGAGAAGCTTGGTCACTAGTGAAAGGGTGGAACTACTGATTTGCGATGGCCTTCGTGTGCTTGCAATGGCGGAATACAGGGAAAGCTAGCGGTTTTTCACTCCCTTTACCCTGGCCGTATTGATAAAACGAAGAGTGTTACAATGTTCTTGTTCTCGTTGGATAGGGTCGGAGAAAGGATTCGTGGGACGATCGAGTGGTCTGGTATCGTTGCCACAATTCCATATTGCGCTACACTTTTGCATTGTTTAGTTGCTTCCGATTGATCGCAGCTCAA
This sequence comes from Alliaria petiolata, assembly GCA_020283515.1. NCBI lineage: Eukaryota > Viridiplantae > Streptophyta > Magnoliopsida > Brassicales > Brassicaceae > Alliaria > Alliaria petiolata. The sequence goes on along the minus strand of JAHZTW010000001.1, from coordinate 469,534,734 downwards.
ATATGCTGCCTAGAAAAAGATTCATCATTGAAGGAAGTTAGACAATAAATTTTGTGTATATATATGTTTCTTTGAATTTCTTATGTTCTTGCTTTCTCGTTATTTAACAAGGAGACTACAACTGTAGTTGGCCTAAGTGCATTCACCAGATTTTCTAATAAACCTAAAACGTGATATACTTTCAACTGGATAAATTGAAAAAACGAAAGTGTTTCTAATGGGAATCGAACTCAGGACGGAGAAGGAGTTACACTTATCTCCAATTTTTTTGTTATTACACCACCACCACTTGATTAGTATAGTAAAACATGCATTTCCACTGTATTTCGCATCTGTTTAGATGTATAAACAGAAAAGAAAACATGTATGAAAAAAAGGAAGAAAGAAATAAAAAATTAGAAAGAGAGTGGAGTCAATTTAGGAATATCAAACAAATTTTTTGCTTCTAAACTACCTAATTAACATTCCCATATTAACATTTTCTAATTTAATAAGTTTCCATGTAATACGCACCTAATTAACTCAAATAAAATTAAGTAACACAATTAAGGAAAACAATCCCTTGAAACTTTAAGAAAGAAAAAAACAATTAAGGAATGTTTTGTGTAAATGCAAGGCTTTTAATTTATGCGTATAATATAAATAAGAGAAATCAAACCAGCTTTTTAATTTCATTGTCTATCTTTCTTCTTCGTCTCCGATCATGAGTCGTTTTTTATTTGCTGATTTTTGCTCAGGCTTCTGATTTTTATTTTTTTCCCCACTTTTCGATATCTAGGGTTTGTGTATTCGATCGCGTATCATCTACGCTTTCGTTTTCTTGCAGCCTACACAAGATGCAGAACTCTTCTCTTGTTTATCCTCAGCAGAATCGTTTCAATGACACATTACGTCAAGCTATGCGAACAAGAATGTAAGAATCTTTCTTCTTTCTCCTTAAAAGTTTTATTGTTTTTCACCAAAGACAATTGTCTCATTATGATGATGATTTTCTCATTTCTCTCCAGTAATGTTATCTTACAACGGAAGGGAGCTTTAAAAATAAGGACTGATGCTACAACAAAACAAAAGCTTGTCTCTGGACTTACAAACATTTTAGAGGCTAAACTGATGAATTTGGCCAAATCAGAGGTTCCTCTTCTACTTCTAAACTTACCAAATTCAAGTTTAGTTTATCCATGTACAAAGTCTTCTTGATGGCTGTTTTTTGCAGGAGGAGTACTCAAAATCACGAGATCTTGAAGTCCGCATACATTATATTTTTAAGGAGCTGTACTCTTCTTGGCTTCGTGCCAAGAATGTTTCAAATGAAATCAGCGCACTTCCGGATACTCTGATAACTCAGATACTCTTATGGCTGCCTACCAAAGATTCGGTTAAGACAAGCGTTTTATCTAAAAGATGGAGAAATCTATGGCGTGATGTTCCAGGTCTAGAGTTACACTCCAATGATTTCGATTCTTGTTTCAAAGCTTCCGCCATCAAGAACTTCGTTGACAGGTTTCTTGAGTTTAACCATGAGTTGCGCCTGGAAAAATTCAAGATAAAATTTGATAAATGCAATGTTTATCTCTTTGGAATCAGCGATCTAATCGCGGAAGTGACTAACCGTGGAGTTCAGCATCTAGATGTTGACACACTTAGGTGTCCTATTACAAAAGATTTCATGCCTGTGGACATTTATAAGAGCAAGACATTGGTTTCTTTAAAGCTCGCGAATGTGGGGATGGCGAGTCCCGGGTTTGTTGTTTCTCTACCTTGTCTCAAGATCATGCATCTTGAAGACATTCTTTACAGTTATGAGGATCCTTTGATCGTAGAGAAGCTCCTCTCAGGCTGTCCTGTTCTTGAAGATTTAACCGTTTGTAGGGCTTATGCTGACAATGTACCGGTTCTCCGTGTGAGATCTCAGACTCTTAAGAGGTTCTGTGTTAGGTCTGGACCCTGGAGGAGAATTGGTGGTAAAGAATTTGCGGTTGAGATTGATGCTCCAAGACTCAAGTATATGATCTTCAGAGATGATCAATCTAATAGATTTGTGGTAAAGAATCTAAGTTCCTTGTTCATGATCGACATTGATACCAAATTTAATGTTGTTCTTAGCACTGTTGATCTTGGCACTAGTTTGCAAATCAAGAAAGGTATTATCCGCGATTTTCTCAACGGTATTTCAAATGTTAGACATATGATCATCTCTCAGCCTACACTTGAGGTATACATACATACATACATACTCTAAGATTCATATGAACTTTCTCTATGAAAAAAATATTCTCAATAATTATTTATTTGTTTGTTCTTCTTGCAGGTCCTCTTTCCTTACTTAAAAGAGGGACCGATTTTCAAATTTCGCAACTTATCTCGTCTAGAGGCTTCACTCTGCACCGTCTTATTACAAGTGTTGCCAAATTTTCTTGGATGTTTCCCGAAACTGAAACACCTCACATTGGTATAATTCTTGTTTTAAACTTGTGATTTTGGCTTAAGAACATCATTGTGAAAGTGTATCTAAATTTGGTTCTTGTTGTCCCTCGTTTCAGTTGGCAGTACCTTGTTTATTTGAAGGACTTAGAGCCAGAGAATCTTGAACTTACCATTGTGCCTCACTGCTTACTGATCAATCTCGAGTGTGTTGAGATTAAAGAAGTGATAACAGTTGAGAAAGCCGGGATGAAAAGAGCAAGGAACAGTAAGAGAACAGCGACAAAAGTATTGAAACACAAGAAGAAGATTTGGATTGAAGCAGTGAGGTATATTCTTGAGAATTCATTAGTACTCAAGAAACTCATTTTGTGTTTCTCTCCTATAACCAACAAAGCCTTAGACATCACAACTGAGCTTCTTACATTCAAGAAACGTTCTGAAAGATGTGAAATCTTCATTCGTTTGACATCTCTTTGAACATCAGTGTAGGAATCTCTAGTTATGAAGATATCTCCTATAACCAACTTTATCCATTCTTGTAATCACCCTTTTGTGTTCTTTACTAATTCTTGATCAAATTCTTAATTAAGTTTGTTATCAGAAAAGTATGTTTTCTTGAGTTATACAGATCAAAAATGAAGAAATTAAAAAGACCATTAAATGTCCGATTATCTTTCTTCGACACGTAGCTGATGCTGGTGAGCAAGCACATGAGCATCGGTAAATATCATTGTAGCATTATAGTCACGGTGTAGAGAGTTTAACTTAATTAGGACATAAGCTCTGGGATGATAGTGTACATCTTCACATTTGTTCGTCTTACTTCTGATTGTATTCTTTAACTATATATATATATATGAATTTACGCTCTTATCATAGTGTCTAAGAGTTCATTCATATAACGTTTCAATCTCTATCTGTAGAACGATTGCTACCTTTTCCTTTATAGTGACTAATTCTCTAGAATAATTGTACTCAACATAAATTTTTGACAGAAACAAAAAAAAAAGTTTTTCAACCCATTTAAAAAATACAGTTGTTTTCAAAGGAGAAGAAATCTTTTGAAATTTGATGCCTCTTAATTAAATTGGCGTATACTTCCGACTGGACAAATTGGAAGCGAAAGTGTTTTTAGTGGGATCGAACTCAGGACGGAGAAGGATTTACACTTATCTCTAACTTTTTTATTTTTTGTTATTACACCACCACCACTTGATTAGTATAATAAAATTAGCCATTGCCAAATTATCCAGAACCAAAAAACCGAACCAAACCGAATTGGAAGGTATCGAACTGAAATAGAACCGATTAAAATACCTGAATGGGTTCTACACTTCTATACCCGAAGAATCTGAACCGAATCGAAAACCAAATATGTACCGAAATACCCATAATATTATTATATATTCAAAAATATTTGTTGTATTTAGACTTTAAATAACTTAAATACCCAAAATCCTCCTTCCTATTATTTGAGAAGACCTTTTAGTGAAAAATGCTGACATGTCAGCTCCACAATAAAAGTTAGTGCATTCTAATGATGACATGTAAATGTGACATGTCAAATTTTATAAAATAAACGAAATATTTTGATTGGTTGAGTTAAAAATAAATAAATTATGAAATTAAAACATAAATACACTAGATTATAACACTAAAATTAATAAATTTAAATTAACAGAAAATAATAAATTACTATGATTTTAATTTGTTTTTACAAATATGATTACAAAAATATATATTATATTTTTATATAAAAAATGATAATATATTATCCAATAGGATAATAAATACGATATACCATTTTTATCTCTTATTTTTTTTTAAATAAATAAAAAAATTATATCATACTCATATAAATTTTCTTAATCATATTTTATACAATTTATTATGAATATATGTAAAAACAAATTAAAATCATAGTAATTATTATTTTCTGTTAATTTAAATTTATTAATTTTAATGTTATAATCTAGTGTATTCATGTTTTAATTTCATAATTTATTTAATTTTAACTTAACCAATCAAAACATTTCGTTTATTTTAGAAAATTTGACATATCACATTTACATGTCATCATTAGAATGCATTAACTTTCATTGTGGAGCTGACAAGTCAGCATTTTTCACTAAAAAGGTCTTCTCAAATAATAGAAAGGAGGATTCATAATAAATTGCATAAAATATGATTACGAAAATTTACAACCAATAAATATTATATTTTTATATAAAAAATGATAATATATTATCCAATAAGATAATAAATACGCTATACCATTTTTATCTCTTATTTTTTTAAAATAAATAAAAAGTTTATATCATACTCATATATAATCTCATTGTAGATCGAGAATTTGAGATCAGAAACAAAATAAAATGTAACCGGATGAAAAAATAAATTATAATAAGATAAAAAAAATATGAATAAGAAGTAAAAGTAAAAATAAAAATAAATCTCTACAGTTTTATTTTTCTGTAACACTCTCGTGCTTTGTTTTATGAATTCATTTAAAAATCTTAAGAAGCAAATTTTATAATAAACGCATGTGCGGCTCAAATTTTATAATGAACACATGTGTGCATGCCAACCATAAGAAATTTATTTTCTTCATCAAACCAATTCCTCAATATTGGACAAAGAGATGAGTGAAGAGCTAGCGGAGAATTTATAAAATATGATTTCACAAATTTTATAATAAATATTTATTATAATTTTAATTCAAAAGGAAAACTACTAATACATTATCCAAAGTACTATTTATTTTCATGATAAAGTCCAATATTATATTTAAATTTTTTAAAATTTTTTTGTAATTTTTGCTAATATTATATATAAATTTTAATTTGAAACCATATATCATAAAATGCTGAAAATTAGAAATTTTGATTAAATAAAAAACGATAGAAACGGTTTTCGTGATTGTTCTTAAACGCCAAAAACTGCATCGTGTAAAAACATAACGTTTGTTGAAAATATCAAAAAAACTAACCAACACCTAAATATTACAATTCACTTATTTTTAACTCATACTTACATGCATAAATATACGTATTTATTTCTTTTTAAAATTCAACCATACATTAAAAAAATATGTATTACAAAACATATATTTTGTTATTTTATTTTTAACACATAAAAGTCATACTTTGATTTTTCCACAAATATGTGTGTGGATATAAATATTAATTATGCAAAAGTCAAAGTTGCATGCGAACTTGTCATGTATGCATTTTGTTAACCTCGATTACAATTCAATTTTAATTTTAGTTATTCAACAATTTATATATTTTTTTTAAATCTCTATATATCCTAAGAGTGGTGCGGTGGTTGGTATGCACGAATGTGCGGGCCAACCATCTATCCGCTCTTAGGATAAGTAAAGATTGTAAAACCCATTTTGGTTTAATTAGCAATATGTCAAAGAAAAATATATACTTAAAATATATATATTGGCAAGATTATATTGTGTAAGGAGAAAAGAAAACATAGTATAGATAATATTCAAGACATATTATAAGAATTTAATTATTATTTAATATCTTTTACATTTGCAATTATATGTCACTGTAAACGGTAGAAATTTTTGGTTTTTAAAAATAAATCAGTTTCAAAGACACAAAATGATATGAAACGTTTGTGTGATTGTAGTTAAACACTAAAACTGTATATGTATAAAAATATAACGTTTACATAATATATAAGAAAATTAATCAATACTTAAATATTACAACTATTTATGTCTATAAAAAAAATGATACATGCACATGCGTGCAGGCCAACCATAAAAATTAAATAAATTATTATATGTTTTAATATTTTTCAGTTTATTTAGTTATCATATTTACACTTTTTATTTAAGGAAGTATTTTAAAATCTTGGTTAATGGCTTTTTATCTTCAATTTCTATTGAAATCTATAATATTTTTGATTTGATTTATCGTTATTTTTTTATTATTAAATATTCATATAGTGTTATTATTAATACATAATTAATTATATACAAATAGATCAACTTCAATATACGATATTAATTATATATAGAACATATAAAATATTTTATAGCACGCACACTGTGCGGATCGATCAGCTAGTTACAATTATAAACCAAATATATTAGTTATGTTTAGACCGAAATAACTAAATTACTCGAAATATTTGAAAATCTTTAGTTATATTTGTCAAAATTAAATATTTTTTTTTGTAAAATTTAATCAAATAACGGAAATATTTTTAAGTTTTTTTAGATATTTTAGATAAATTTCGGATAATTCGGATATCCAGAACCGATCCGAACCCGAACGAAGCCAAACCAAACTTGAACTGAAAAATAAAAATACCCGAATGGATAGAACCGAAATACTCAAAATCTGAAAAGAACTGATCCGAATGGGTATCCGAATGCCCAGAGCTAAGTAAAACATGCATTTCTACTGTTTGTAGCCTCGCTTTAGATGTATAAACTATAAACAAACAAATAAGAAAACATGTATTATAGAAAAAGAAAGAAAGAAAGAAAACAAATAAGAAAAAGAGTGGAGTGAATTTAGGAATATCAAAGGAAAAAAACTTTTCTAATTACCTATTTAATTTTCCCATATTCAGATTTATCTAATTTAATAAGTTTCCATGTAATACACACCTAATTAAGTCAAATAAAAACAAGTAACACAATTAAAGAAAACAATCCCTTGAAATTTAAGGGGAAAAAAACAATTAAGGAATGTTTGGGTAAATACATGCCTTTTTTTTTAAAACATTGAAAAATAATTTATTTCTTTCAATTAAGGAATGTTTGGGTAAATACATGCCTTTTTTTTTAAAACATTGAAAAATAATTTATTTCTTTCAATTAAGGAATGTTTGGGTAAATACCAATTTTTTTATTTCTTTGTCATCCTTCTTCGACTCCAATCATCAGTCGTTTTTTTATTTGCTGATTTTTGCTCAGGCTTCTGATTTTTATTTTGTTTTCCCCTTTTCGATATCTAGGGTTTGTGTATTCGATCGCGTATCATCTAGGCTTTCGTTTTCTTGCAGCCTACACAAGATGCAGAACTCTTCTCTTGTTTATCCTCAGCAGAATCGTTTCAATGACACATTACGTCAAGCTATGCGAACAAGAATGTAAGAATCTTTCTTCTTTCTCCTTAAAAGTTTTATTGTTTTTCACCAAAGACAATTGTCTCATTATGATGATGATTTTCTCATTTCTCTCCAGTAATGTTATCTTACAACGGAAGGGAGCTTTAAAAATAAGGACTGATGCTACAACAAAACAAAAGCTTGTCTCTGGACTTACAAACATTTTAGAGGCTAAACTGATGAATTTGGCCAAATCAGAGGTTCCTCTTCTACTTCTAAACTTACCAAATTCAAGTTTAGTTTATCCATGTACAAAGTCTTCTTGATGGCTGTTTTTTGCAGGAGGAGTACTCAAAATCACGAGATCTTGAAGTCCGCATACATTATATTTTTAAGGAGCTGTACTCTTCTTGGCTTCGTGCCAAGAATGTTTCAAATGAAATCAGCGCACTTCCGGATACTCTGATAACTCAGATACTCTTATGGCTGCCTACCAAAGATTCGGTTAAGACAAGCGTTTTATCTAAAAGATGGAGAAATCTATGGCGTGATGTTCCAGGTCTAGAGTTACACTCCAATGATTTCGATTCTTGTTTCAAAGCTTCCGCCATCAAGAACTTCGTTGACAGGTTTCTTGAGTTTAACCATGAGTTGCGCCTGGAAAAATTCAAGATAAAATTTGATAAATGCAATGTTTATCTCTTTGGAATCAGCGATCTAATCGCGGAAGTGACTAACCGTGGAGTTCAGCATCTAGATGTTGACACACTTAGGTGTCCTATTACAAAAGATTTCATGCCTGTGGACATTTATAAGAGCAAGACATTGGTTTCTTTAAAGCTCGCGAATGTGGGGATGGCGAGTCCCGGGTTTGTTGTTTCTCTACCTTGTCTCAAGATCATGCATCTTGAAGACATTCTTTACAGTTATGAGGATCCTTTGATCGTAGAGAAGCTCCTCTCAGGCTGTCCTGTTCTTGAAGATTTAACCGTTTGTAGGGCTTATGCTGACAATGTACCGGTTCTCCGTGTGAGATCTCAGACTCTTAAGAGGTTCTGTGTTAGGTCTGGACCCTGGAGGAGAATTGGTGGTAAAGAATTTGCGGTTGAGATTGATGCTCCAAGACTCAAGTATATGATCTTCAGAGATGATCAATCTAATAGATTTGTGGTAAAGAATCTAAGTTCCTTGTTCATGATCGACATTGATACCAAATTTAATGTTGTTCTTGGCACTAGTTTGCAAATCAAGAAAGGTATTATCCGCGATTTTCTCAACGGTATCTCTAATGTAAGACATATGATCATCTCTCAGCCTACTCTAGAGGTATACATACATTTATAAACTTTCTCTATGAAAAAAAATATTCTCAATAATTACTTATTTGTTTGTTCTTCTTGCAGGTCCTCTTTCCCTACTTAAAACAGGCATCGATTTTCAAATGTCGCAACTTATCTCGTTTAGAGGCTTCGTTCTGCACAGTCTTATTACAAGTGTTGCCAAATTTTCTTGAATGTTTCCCCAATCTGAAACACCTCACATTGGTATAATGCTTGTTTTAAACTTGTGATTTTGGCTTAAGAACATCATTGTGGAAGTGTATCTAAATTTGGTTCTTGTTTTCCTTCGTTTCTGTTGGCAGTACCTAGTTTATTTGAAGGACTTGGAGCCAGAGAATCTTGAACTTACCATTGTGCCTCGTTGCTTACTGTTCAGTCTCGAGTGGGTTGAAATTAAAGAAGTGATCACGGTTGAGAAAGCCGGGATGAAAAGAGCGAGGAACAACAGCAAGAGAACCGCGACGAAAGTATTGAAACACCAGAAGAAGATTTGGATTGAAGCAGTGAGGTATATTCTTGAGAACTCATTAGTACTCAAGAAACTCATTTTGTGTTTCTCTCCTATAACCAACAAAGCCTTAGACATCTCAAATGAGCTTCTTACATTCAAGAAACGTTCCGAAAGATGTGAAATCTTCATTCGTTTGACATCTCTTTGAACATTAGTGTAGGAATCTTTAGTTATGAAGATCTCTCCTTTAACCAACTTTATCCATTCTTGTAATCACCTTTTTGTGTTCTTTACCAATTCTTGATCAAGTTCTTGAGCTTGTTATCAAGAAAAGTATGCTTTTCTTGAGTTATACAGATCAAAAATGAAGAATGGAGAAAAAGAGCATTAAAATGTTTTCTTGATTTCTGTTGCGTACAAAAATCGAATCCAACACAAATCAGCCTCAAATCTAACTCCAATCCCACCCTAAAATGGTTAAAAAGTTCCCCGGAACAAAAACACATTTCTTATGTTTCTTCTCACAAGAAAACAACGTTCAAAATCACTGTCAAAATGCTCCACACTCCCCTACTGTAATACAAATCTCTCCCTATTCCGGAGCTCGTTGAATTCGCCGATGGCGCCGTTATGTTCACAGATGTCCCGTTCCTACTACCATTACCGCGGCTGCAACCCAAAAAGAAGACCAAAGATTAAAACTCGTCACTAGTAAAGATTCTACAAATATGAATGTTTAATCTGAAAATGATTTATTTACCTTCCTGCAAACACACATGAACCATGACCTGCAATGAAACCACAAAGCAAGAAAAATAAGAACTTTCTTACTAATTCAGCATTACACAAATGTAACGTATAACCAAGAAAGCTTTTTTTTGTTTCTTACTTGGATCTGTTGTGGTGATACTAGCAACTCCATTGAAGTTGCAAGCATCAGGATTGTTCCCAGTCTGATGATAATAAGTATCAAACGCATAGTTAGCATGAGCAACCACACTATCTGGTTCATAACAAGCCTCTCCTTGCTTAATAGGCGAACAATCGATCTTCCCGGGGCCACAAGCCCAATCAAGAGCAGCCTGAAGCATCTTAGGATCAGCACCTTCTCTTGCGGTACAGTAAGTCTGGTTCGTGGTATCGTTAGCAAGAATCGCTCCCGAGTTAGTCAGCCTCAGTATGTAAACAGGGTCACCATTTGCGTTGAACAAACCCCAGCTCTTCTCTGATAAAGACCCTGCCTTTGTGTCTTCGTTGTAAAGCTCGTAGATGTAAGTACTCACGGCGATCCCGGGGCGCTTTGGAGTCCCGGTCTTGTTGAGAACATGCCTTATGAGGTTGCTGTTGTAAGTGTTGGCATTGTCTAGCGTAGCATCAGGCTCGTTGGTCTCTCCTTTCGAAGGCCAGCCTGATTCGGTTACAAGAACCGGGACGTTTGTGAAGTTGAGGAAAGCCATTGCGAAGTAAGTCGCGTCCACCATCGCGTCAAAGGCGTTTGAGTAGCGAACAAGCGTGTTTGCATCAACGGCTTCTTTGTTCGGAGGAATCGGTTTGAAGAGCGCGTAGTCCAGAGGGATCACACCGTTTGATTGCATGTAGTCGTAGTAAGGATACACGTTGATCATAAGGTACGAGTCTGTGGACTGCAAGAAGCTTAGCAACGGGACTATAACCGAGTTCAAAGAGCGGTTAAAGAAGGCCTGCGAGGGAGGGAAAGGGTCTAGGATCAACGAAGTGGACAAAGGAGTAGAGACTTTGATCAGACGATCAAGATTCGACGAGAGCAGAGCCGAGTGAACGTTCTTGATAGCGCTGACTAGAACCGGTGCGGCGTTTGGGAGGCTGGTTAGAACCTCGGAGCCAACCGAAACGGCGGTTATAGTCGTCGCAGGGTAATGCGCGATGACGTTGCGTTTGACCCAATTAGCTGCGGTTGAGTTGGACTGGCCAATGCCGAGAAGCTGGTCGTTAGGAATGGAGATTATGACTTTGATTCCGGTGTTTGCTAGAGCAATCAGCATCCCGGGATCAGCGTCGTATAGGCGGATATGTCGGATTTGCTGAGTTTTGAGGAGAGCAACAACTTGTGTTGGATGTGGCATATCAGAAAGATCAGTCCCTATGTTTACTCCGATAAACGCACCTGCAAAATTGTAAAAACAGTTCTTGCATAAAAATGACATCTTTGCTTAACAAAACACTCAAAGAAACCATTAAGCATCAACATAATATCAAAACCTATCAATGTCTCAACTTAGTCCAAAGGAGTGCATAACACAGAAAGATTAGCACTTTATGAATCTATTGACCCCCTAAACTACATTAGAGATGCAACAAGATTTAGAGTCCTAAAAACAGAACTTGATACTTGACTAAAACAACTATTTTCTAGTCAAAACACTAGAGGTTGATCAATTTGTCCTGTAATAAGTTTTGTGGGGCATTAAAAGCACCATTTCTTGTTTCTTAGTGAGAATTTAAAAACAAGCCCACCTGCCAAAACACATACAGACATTTAATATGATAACCTACCGCTCTCTGAAGCACACACTCAATTAATCAAAACAGATAAGATAAAGCCAAATAATACATACACAAGAAAAAACAAATAACCAATAATCTTTGCAAGTGTTCTAAAATTCGGCAGCCAGATTTTAAGCTATTTCATTAAATTACTGGCATTGTATATTAGTAATGAAATGTAACTTATGTTCTAGAAGGATATTAACACATGCAAAACTACAAATTGAGAGATTTTGTCTTAAGTTTCAAATATGAATCTGAAACTCAAGGTCCTCCAAGATTGAAGCAGAGTTTCAAGATCAACAAAACATGTATACTCACCTTCATCAGATGGAGCAGGGGAAGAAGATGGAGCAGGGGACGAAGCTGAAGCAAGAACTAAAAGAGAAAGGAGAAGAAGAAGGTGGAGTTGGGGAGCCATGGAAAGAGACAGACTTTTTTGAGAATCTGAGATAACCCAAAGAGACAAGAAACAGAGGAAAGAAATGGGTTTTGGAGTCTAAAAATGTCGACTTTATGGAGAATAAATGAAAACCCACAAAAAAAGGAAAGGGGAAAATAGCGTGAAGGTAGAGAAAATAGGGTTAAAGCTCTGAGGGAAAAAGGACATGGAGAAAAAGTTAGAAATTTTGTTGATGATATCGAAAGAGAGAGAGAGAGGAGATTGGAAAATGAAGTAACAGTCCAATGAACGGCTCAGATCTTATCTTAAGATTTCAAATGGTCAAAAAGAAATCCAACGGTCTTCTAAAGAATCACTAGTCACAGTGGTACAGTGGAAAACAAAACCTAGAAACTTGGGTCTTTTTTTTAATCACTATTAATATGTTTGGTGATTATATTTGAGTATAATAGTCAAACTTAGTACTGAATTATTTTGACCAATAAAAAAAAGTACTGAATATTATGTAAATGTTCTATATATGTAAATAAATAAAAATGTACACGGTAAACTATGCTATCTGGAAAATATAGATATATATTGAACAAATTTTATATTTAAAACAAAATTTGCAAGTTATTTTTTTTGGTCAAAATTTGCAAGTTATTAAGAGCACAACTTTTGGTGTAAATCAAGTTGTGTGCATTGGACAGCAAAATAAGTTGGGTAACTACGAAGTAGCCGTTGCCACTCTTTTGTTTGCTTCACTTTCTCTCGCCCACTCTCTCATTATAGAATTTGTCCTTTTTATTTACTTTTATGATTTATCTGAATTCATTTATGATTTATCTGAAATTCTGAATTCATTCATTATTATACATTAAGTTAATTCTTTTTTTTTTTCCCATTTTTGACCCATACTGTACTTTTTTTTGTCAACCTTTGTAAATAAATTAATCTGAAAAAATCATTAAACCATATGAGAAGTTATTGCATCTATAAAGGAGTAATTTCTTCGGACAATGTTTAACACAACGGACCAAACATTCGGTTTTGGAAGTTCAAGAATTTTCAAGATAGAGAGGAAGAACAAAAATAACCTTTTGAAATGTAAATACTCATATGATCTCGTGGAGATTGAATTGAAGGCCAATCCAAAGAAGACGAAGTTATCACACTAATTTTAACTATAGTCCTGTTCGTTTACTTATCGCTGCGGCGGCAGCAGCGGTGGAGTAAAACGACGTCAACGGCAAATGGATAATAAAAATAAACGACAGCATGATCTGAAAATAAAAGCTTCAAAATAATCGTGAACAGCAGCCAATGAACCGACAGTGGAGCAGATGAATCACGGAAAATAACCAGCGACGCCTAACTCCTCATCGGCGTTCATCGCAATCTTCATCCGCGTTCATCTTCAGCAACAATTATTCTTATTAATCTCTCCGTCAAAGTTATTTTTTCTAACGATGCCGCTGCCGCAACAATAAATAAACGAACATGGCTTATTTGTAAGAAAAGGGGACGTGTAGAAAAATATATAATGGTTGAACCAGTGTAGTATATAGGAAACCTATTTCATCTTCAATAATGAAAAAAAAAAAACTGAGAGAGCCGAGAGAATTAGGTATCCATTGTGATATCATATAAGATTTGTAAACATGATGATTTCATTATAGAAAATAAGGTTACATTATGAACTATATACTTGATTCTTAATTTTCGTTGTTTTTTTAATTAGCAAATGTTTAACAAAATAATTAATGTCATGAAAGTGGATTAATCTTTCATATTTTAGGATAGGATATTGTTTTATGATTATTCTTTCACCATTAATTATTTGTCAATCTATTTTGATCAGTTGCTAAGCCCATGATCCATTGTTACGTCACTAAGTGTTAATCTAACTTTTCTTTCTCATCATCTATTGCTTAGTTTGTCGAGTTGGTTGCTTACTGTTTATTGTCGTATTTTGTTCGTATTTTGTTCATATTTTGTTTTGTTTTTATCGTTGCAATTTGTTAACTTAGTTTAAGAAACTCCCTAATAATCGATTTGTTTTACCTTAGATAAATTTTCATACAAGTGACTTAACCATGCATTTGCGGTATTGTAATTAAGTTAAAACTTTTTACATAGCAATAACCTTCAAATTTTATTTCTCTGAAATTGTTTTTGTTACTGTTTAAAGTTTGAAATGTCTTTATGAAACAAATGACAGCATTGCCGGTTGCTAGTTGGGGACACATTCAACGGAAACACACCCCACACGTTGGTCCCCTAACATCTCCTTTATCCAGAATAATTCTTCATTCTATCATAAATTACAATTTCTCTATTTGAAATTAACAAAAAAAACACTAATTCATTTGGATTTTTGTAGTTTCATTACAAAAACATATTATATCAAAACAAATATAATATGAACCAAAGATCATGAAGATTGAAGACCATGAGAAATTATTATAAAGAAGACTAACTAAAAGATATAGTCTTCAAATTTATCGTTTCTTCCTTAACCGTTAAAAGACTATATAACTCATTTGCGACCTTTATTTTCTCCCCACTTTATATTGTTTTCATAATTTATGTTCATCTTAAAAGGTATTTTATCATGTGGGCTAAATCCAACCAATTGGACCAAGTTAAACCATGACCCAAAAGCACATTCGGTTCAACGTCTGGTTCGGTTTTAAATCAACACCTTTTATCTGAAAAAGTTTGACAAAACAATGTGAACTAACATTTAACTTAATTTAATGAATTGAATAAAAACCCAAAACTATTTTAACTAAGCAAATAAAAAGTGTTACAAGCTACCAATGTTATATTAACAATCAGAAAACAAAACAAAATCATTTTATAACTTGGTTTACGGTTCCATTTCGCATTTTAGATTAAAAACACACTTAAATCAGAAAAATAACATAGATCATTTGACATTATTTCAAACTTTACTTTCCGAATGTTTTCTTGGTGGTATGTTTGCATCAAACTTAAAAAACATGCTTACCTCTGGATTAGTCATCCTTGGGCCAATACCCAAACGCTTTATGATATTGACCAGTTAATTGTTTCTCAATCTTTGTAGCATCTAAATTTTTCGTGTTCTTGCTCTCGTTCACACGAAAAAAAGATAGAGAAGCATTCCTGAATTACTTTATTAGATTTAAAAATGTTTTAAACAATTTTAAATAAATATACATAACCTTTATATAAGAGTTTGTGACCAATTTCTTTGGTTTTTAAGTATACAATTAAACAAAACCTAGTTTCGTATTACAAAATTTAAATATGTACTCTCTTAACATTCATAAGAAAAATCCCTTTCTCACATAATTGCAAAAGCCATGAAGATCAAGAATTGAGGATATGTATAATTTCTAAAGCTTGTTGAAAGAAGAATATAGACTACAATAAAATATGCAACATTAAATAACTAGTGGTTTATTCGTAATACATTAACAAAGAAGTAAAAAAAATAAAAATAATAATAATAATAGTAAGCCCTTTTCTTAAAAAAAAAAGAAGTAAAAAAAAATATCATGGAATGAAATACACAATGCAACCTATGAACTCTCTGCATTTACACTTATACGAGTCCTTCTGTTGGGCCAAAGGTTTTGTTTTGAGCTAGTTGTTGGATTGAATTTTGGTTTTGGTTTTCGTGGGCTTGATGGACTGCATCTGCACTTGGGCCTGTAAATTTTGTTTAATTATGGCATTTAAAAACATTGAATGGTATGAAATTTTTGCTGATTTAATTGTTTTGACTTTTTTTTTTTAATAAAAATTACTCAGAATAGCATAAATTTATTAGTTTATTACTAAACTAACACCTAGCAAAAAGATACATTATTAGAATAGCTTATATTTTTAAGTAATATCAACAGATGGATATTAATAATATGATATTTAAGTTTTATCAGCCGCCACTTTATTTCTCCTACTGTTGGTATGTACAAAGTTTTTATTGTCCTTAGCTCAATTATTTACTAAAAATGATATTTTTTCTTTCTTAAGCTTGTTGACGATGGAAAATGGTAAAGGTGGAGGTTGAAGATGAAGGTGACGGTAGCGATGCACAGAAAGGCAGTTTACGGTGGTGATGACGACGACGACATAGCAGTGGTGACAACGATGGTGGTGGTGATGACAACGATGGTGGTGGTGATGACGACGGCAATGGTGACGACGACGGCGGTGACGATGACGGCGGTGGTGACGACGAGGGTGGTGGTGATGACGACGGCAATGGTGACGACGACGGCGGTGACAATGACGGCGGTGGTGACGACGAGGGTGGTGGTGATGACGATGGCAATGGTGACGACGACGGCGGTGACAATGACGGCGGTGGTGACGACGAGGGTGGTGGTGATGACGACGGCAATGGTGACGACGACGGCGGTGACAATGACGGCGGTGGTGACGACGAGGGTGGTGGTGATGACGATGATGGGCGGTGGTGATGACGACGGCGACGTACGACCACGACGATGGTGGTGTCGATAGCGACAACAATGATGACGACAACGACAACAGGTATTGTGACGACACTGATGAATGATTGCGACATGTCGAGAGCTTGGTCATGGCGGTGAAGATAACAAAGGAAGAAGAAGAAGAAAAAGGTAAAGTTAACTCATAACAAATTCGCTAAATGATTTATCAAATAATTTGGCATAAATTTGTTAAGTTAACATAGTTAGTTTATCAGTAATTTATATTGCAATTTAATAATTGGATTAACATGATAATTATCTATGGATAACCTGTTTAACATGTATTTTTATATGGATAAATGAGTTAACATGTATGTTGGATAACTGATTAAACATGTGTTTTTCATAATATGTATTTTCTATGATATGATAACTAAGTTAACACGATAATTTTTCATGAATAACTGGTTTAACGTATAGTTTACTGGGATAACTGGTTTAACAAGTATGATAGATAACTGATTAACATGTATTTTGTACGATATACTAACTTGTTTAACATGCTAACTACACAATGACAGTATAGGTGTGCATTATTTAACCTTCGAGAAACAGTGTTTTCGGATTGTGAACAGTGTTGACGGTGAATAGTGAACAGTGTTGTCGGAAATTTACGACGCCAACAGAGTTTTCATGCCATTGGCATTTTAAGTAATTATGTCAAATGGATAAGGATTTTTATGGATTAATTTTTGTTTCTCTCTCTCACTTATCTAATTTTGTTTCTCTCTCTCTCATTTACTTAATTAATTGGTCAACTAGATATATACACTCAATTCACCCTATATTTTTTGGCAAAAGACATAATACCCAATGTTTTTTATAATAATAACAACTATGCCATTATAATTAATTTTAAACTATAAATTATGAAATTAATTAAATGATAAACATAAATAATAAAAAACCTAACTCGCAGTGTCTTCTTCTCTCTGTGGCTTTGGGCGCGGGAAACTAGACCAACTTCGTATCTCTCTTTTGCGAGGCACCGCCATCTCCGATTAATTTACATTTGGGAAATCATGATGCCGCCGCCGGAGACTTGACGGTCGATCCCTTTTATTTTGAAGTACATATGGTTGTTGTTGTCATGATTGGTAATATAAAGTTTAAGTATGTGACAAAGAGCATCACACCAAAAAATAAAAATAAAACCCTACTAGATCGCGATTGTATATGATGAAGAACTAACACAACACAACAATGATAGTCTTCACTCTTCACTATAATCACTGTCAACATTGAGATCCATCCAAGATTCCAAGTTCCAGCCCGGGAAAGCACATCGACCATACAAGCATAACATGACGAACGCTAAGTAAAGAGTTAATAAACTGAAAACGATGGAGATTGCGGCTATCTAGGTTTTAATACTATAATATAAGTACATATTGACCATAAGTCTACCACAACATAGTTACACAAGTTTGTCATATTAAAAAAACTGTTATCATATAAACGAGCAGCAAAAGATATTCTAATAAAATGTAAGTTTGTTGTGTTTACACGGCTAGAAGACTGCCATCAAATAAATCTAGTGATTTCAAAACATAAATCTGCTATCACGTTAATATATGTCTGCTACCACGCTGACGCTAATCTAGTAATTAACTTTTTGTTTGAAATAAGTCTGTGAATAAACTAGCACTAAATCTGTCATCATTTAGAGATAAAAACATAAATCTGCTAGCACTAACATACATAAGTCTGTCATATAGAAATAAATCTCTCATTTAAATATGTCACGAAAATCAAGTCTGTCAAAAATAAGTAAATCTAAGGTCAAACGCAATAAGTCTGTGAAATTTTTTTGGCAAAGTCTATAAAATTGTTGCTTCATGCAACAGATTTATCGAAAGAAGTCTGTCATTCATAATAAACCTGTCATAAAAAAAATAAAAATGTTGTTTCATGCGACATACTTGTGTAGATAAGTCTGTTATTCTAATAAGTATGTGGTTGTCAAAATAAGTCTATGAGAAAAATCTGTTATTCAAAATAAATTTGTCTATGAAATTAAGTCAGTCGTTATTACTTCCACAGACTTATTACGACAGATTTTTGCCATCCGATGGCAATTTTGTAATTATAAAGAATTTTTTTTATCTGAAAAAAATAATAATGGTATTTTTGTAATTAGTTTTTGGTAACAAATAATTTAAGGGTATTTTGGTATGAAAATTTAATCAGTAATAAAATAAAATAACAACTATTCTAGTAATAAACTTATGAATTTGTGTCATTTAAATAAGAGACAATTACCTAGAATAACCTTAATATATAGGGTATTGACTAGAGTAACATCCATTCATAAGGGTGTAACTAAAATAACTTTACAAAGTTGGTTAAAGACAATACAATCTAAAAGTTTGATAAAATAACGAAAATGTCATGCAGCCAAATAAAAAACCGAAAATGCCATTTAAAAAAAGAAGATAAATGGTAAATTGATGAAAAGTAAAAGAACAAAAAATTAAAAAAATTGTTTGTCAAACTTAAAAAAAAAAATCCAAAAGTTTGATAAAATAACGAAAGTGCCATTTTAGACAGAAAAAAAGATAAATGATAAATAGATGAAAAGTAAAAGTAAGAAAAAAATTGGTTTGCCAAACCTTAAAAAAAAAAAACTAAGAATAAATTTGTTTTTATTTTTATTTTTTTTCTTTCTTTTACTTTTCATCTATTTACCATTTTTTTTTTCTTAAAAACAAAATTTTCTGAATTTTTTTTTTTAATCTTAAAATCAAGATATTTGACTTTTTTTTAATTTTCATCTATTACCAATTTTTTGTTATGGTATTTTCTTATTTATCTCTTATATTTTGTAAAACAAAGAAAGATAAAGAAAAGAAGAAGTTTTTTTATATTTTTAATATTAAAGGGAAAACCAAAATTACGAAAATGCCACACAAAGTCAAAATCTTCCACCAAGTACAACTCAAATACAAGTTTACGATAACATAAACTCAAAGTCAAATACCAACGATGTTATTATTGTAACTAAAAACTTAACAAATCTACTACCACATTACTATAGGTTAATCTACCACCACGTCTTGTTTATCTAGTACAAATATAAAAATCTACCATCAAAGAAATAACTCTTCCACCAAGCTAAAATCAACCGTTCCCCGGTTTCGACCTAATAAGTCTGCCACTTCATTAAATATCTCTACCAAATAAACGATAAATCTACCATCGCTAGATATAAATCTACCATTTTGAAAACAAATCTACCACGGATTACCGCCATGGAAGACAAAAATAAATAAATCTTCCATCGTTACATTTAAATCTATCATTCACAAAACAAATCTACCGCTCTCTAAAAAGTATACCGCCACGTTATTATGAATCTACTTTAACAAGTCTACCAATTTCTATAGTTCGCATTCGTCCGTTGACCAACACTAATAAGTCTACCGTCAAACGCGTTGCCTACGTGGCAATCCAAAAGTAATGGCAATATCGTAAATGCCGTTTTTCTCAACAAAGGCTTGAAGGGCAATTTCGGTACCCTAGATTATTTGAATAATAAAAGAACATTTGGATCAATCTAGTGCAAACTCCACTTTTAAAGATTAGTATAGTAATCCTCCGGGAAGATGACTAAAGTAATTTTGGAATTCATGTTTATTACATCAAGGACGCAAAACTTAATTTTATTACAAAACTAATTTTCGTACCTATTTTACCCCTTTGGTCTTTGAATCCAAAAATTGTAATTACGAGATTGCCATTACTTTTGAATTGCCACATAGGCAAAGTTGGACAAACAAGTCTACCGTTCTTTGATGGTAGTCATATGAAGTTAGGTCAACGGGGATATGGGAACCGTAGATTTGTTCTATATTGATAGAGATGTTTGATTTAGGTAGACTTAAGTTGAGTATCTGTTGTGGTAGAGTTACTAAAAACTGGTAGATTTATAAAAAATTTAGTAGAGATATTGCAATCGATGGTAGACTAGTTTAAGAGTCGATTGAATTGGCGAGGCATGTTTGACTTTTCAAGAAGGTTGACTTCAGGTGACAGTAGATTTAATATGTGTTTGGTAGAGTTAATTTTTAATGGTAGATTTATTTGTTTGAAACGGCAGACTTATTAAGATAGAAAACCCGAAGCTTGTATCGCAGATATGGTAGAGTTTTTTTTTGACGGTAGAGTTAGTGTGATTGGTAGATTAATGAGACATCAACGGTAGATTTACATCGAAGTTGTTGTGGTAGACATAAAAACTCCAGTATTTACTAGAATAACGTGGGTGGTAGATTTATCGAATATGTGTAATGGTAGACTTATGTTTGGTGGTAGAGATTTGACTTTTTACAATGAGAACGATTAATCTATCACTACTACGAATTTGAAGTTTTTCATAAAAAACGGTGAAGGCAACCAATATGGCAACCAATAGTGAAGTATGTTGGAGCATAATTTGTGAAAATTCATTTGCCCATAAAGAGGTCGGTCGGAAAATCTGTAACTACTACGAACTTTAGATTTGCCATTAATAACGCTAAAGGAAGGGATTCGAAACCTTTCATTACATAGGAAAAACCGCTTAATCCGCTTACATCGTACATCGTACTACTATAAAATACATATAGTTGAAGACCTCAAACCATATTGCCCGGAATTACCATCCTTCATATATCATCTTTAAGCAGTTGGTATTGAACAAATAGGTAGCACTCCTCACAGCCAATAACTCTGTGTTTCAAATTGCATTTAGGATATTCATCCACACCCAAAACATTTGGCAACAAACCTCCACCATCACTCCGCATACCCTTGATGGTAACGAGAACCTCTTCAGCAATCCCCAACATGTAATGCATACGTGATCTCCATCGTACAACACGGTCTAGGAGTTGTACAGCTCTTGGATACTGGCCATATGCGATGGCGCAAATAGCAAACATAAATATTGCGTGGTCTATTCCCCCTTTAGAAGCCTTGTTGAAAAAGGGGACCGCTTTCTCCACGTCACGGGCAACTAATGTACTCATCCCTTGCAGGTATAACGCCTGAGGATTGCCGGATGCTACGGTCAAATGGAAGAAGTGAGGAACCTGATCCATTAAGGTGGTGTCAGTAACGAAGTCTGATAGGTTAAGCGCTTGCATTACACATGGTTCTTTCAATGTTTTGTTTAGTAGCTTAGACGCACAAGCTGCACGGCAAGCGTCATTTGCTGAAACTCGGCCCACCCTCAGTAGTACCTCGACGAGGAAGTCGCTTAATTGGTTGAACCCGTCAGTTGAAAATAGATTCCTGTCAAAAATGGTGGCAGAGATAAGTCTACTACAAGTAACATAAACTACAATAAATCTACTATGAGAGGAAATAAAAATAAACCCCTTATAAGTCGACCACACTTGACCTTGGTTTAAACACCAAACTTCCAAAGTCTACTATCGATTCGATGTGTTCAAACCCTAGAAATTTTACTCTACCATAATTGATCGAAGACGTTTACCCATGATTTTTTGTTGTAGCCAAACTGGTCGTCGAATCAGACATTCTGCAGTGGCGGAAAGACTCGATTGAAGTGCAAAGTCGAGTTAGTTGTAACCGGAGGTAGCCGCGAAGTAGTTGTAACCGTAGGTAACCGCGAAGTAGTTGTAACCGGATGTAGCCACGAACTAGTTGTAACCGGAGGTAGCCATGAACGTCATGAAAAGTGGGCGGTTCAAGATAACCGAAAGAGTCGATGTGAAGAAAGAGTTGATCGTTGGCTGAATCAGGGAGAGGGACGAAGATTTAAGTGTCGGCGGAGACGTCGAGAAGGTGAGAAAAAAGTTATTAATTTTTTTTCCTTTTGTGGACATAAAAAGGGAAGATCGTGACCACATATCCAATTAAAAATAAATATCTAATTAAAACCCAACTGATGAAGGGAAATAGGGTTCTACTCGTAGTCATCGACCTCCATCTTTCTCTTCTCTCACTCTAGTTCGCGGATTCTCATCTCTGCAAAAAATCCGAGGTTCCTACTCTGACAGGATCAACAGATTTCGTCCGTATATGGAATTTTCATGAAGATCCTCGAAATGCTTATTACGATTTAGATGGAGCAAATTATTTTGATTAGTGGTAAATGGAGTTTTGAGAAGAATCGTCATGTCTTCCTCATAGACAAGGCGAAGGGATGCAGGATATTACGGTTAGATGATAAAATCTCTTATTGTGATTTTCTTGGCATTGTGTATGAGGATTTTGGTTTGGATCGTCAATTTCACGATGTGGCTTTGAGTTATATGCTGTCGAAAAAGTTGTTGCAAAGATTACCACACGATACACCCCCTGTCTTTGTAGAAAACACTAGACAGTTGTGTGGATTTTTCGATCAATTGAAAGAAGATCCAATTCGTCTATGCGTTGAGATTAAAGATAAAAATACCGAAGATATCATAATATCAGATGAAATAGATGTTTCTGCTGATAGGATAAACTCTACAAAAGGATCAAAAGAAGATGAAGAAGTAGAAGAAGTAGAAGAAGTAGAAGAAGATGAAGAAGTAGAAGAAGTAGAAGCAGATGAAGAAGTTGAAATTGATCAAGAAGCAGAAGAAGATCAAGCAGTAGAAGAAGATGAAGAAGAAGATTTGAGTTCTAGATATGACGCGTGCGATGACCTGGATGGAGCTAGCTCGGATGACGAAGAATATGGTAGCAGAGGAAAAGTAAAGGATTGTGGAAGTTCGGATGAAGAAGAAATGAAAAATCTACCAGCAAAGAAACGTAGAGCAATTTTTCCAGAATTTGTGAACTTGGAAATTAGTTCACTTGACTTAGCTATTGGGCAATGTTATCAGACAAAAAAGAAATTGGAGATGAGGTTGAAAATTCTTTCCATTACCCAAAAATTCAACTACGATGTCGGATATTCTACTCCGACTTTGTTGACCGTCAAGTGTTGGGTCGAGGGTTGTGAATGGAGGGTGCGTGCTTCTACTGTAGGAGATAGTACAATATTCCACGTAAAAAGTTACGTTCGAACGCACACATGTTCAGTGACGGTCCAATCACTCCATACGCGGCATGCATCTTATGATATTCTAGGTCGTCTATATAAAGACTTCATAGGTGGTGTTGGACCAACTGTATTGCCTAATCATGTCTCTGAGAGTCTCACTAAACGTTTCGGCCTGAAGGTGTGTTAGGGGTCTTTGCCTTTGTTTTATGGTAGATTTTATTTGACAAGTTCATATGGTCCCGCTATATTTATATATGTTTGAGTTTTAAATTCTGTCTACCTACCAACCAGGTCGATTACTGGAAGGCACATCATGCTTTACGGTATGCACGAGAATTAGTTTGTGGAACTCCGGAAAGTGGGTATGAAGAACTCCCTGCATACTTATACATGATTAGGCGAGCTAATCCTGGAACACTAATTAAGCTAGAAGTTGACCAGCAAGATAAGTTCAAGTTTTTGTTCCTAGCTTTTGGTGCAAGCATACATGGGTTCCAATATATGAGGAAGGTTGTCGTTGTAGATGGCACGTTTTTACATGGAAAATACAAAGGTACACTTCTTCTTGCCACAACCCAAGATGGAAATTTTAATATATTTCCATTAGCTTTTGCTGTCGTTGATACCGAGAATGAAGAGTCATGGGAATGGTTCTTTAGACAACTGCACCGTGTCATTCCAGATGATGAAGGACTAGCCATTATTTCGGATAGGCATAAAGCAATAGGAAAGGCTACAGGGAAGGTTTATTCTCTAGCGAATCGTGGTATTTGCACTTATCATTTGCATAAGAACATTTTGTTGAAATTCAAAGGGGGAGAAACGTCCAGACTTGTGAAGAAGGCTGCCACCGCATATACACCTATAGAGTTCAATGCATATTATGCCGAGATTCAAGCAACACATCCGGGCCTATATAATTATTTGCAAAAAGCGGATGTATGTAAGTGGAGTCGTGCTCATTTTCAAGGTGATAGATATAACTTCACTACAAGCAACATAGCTGAATCGGTTAATAGGGTGTTAAGTGGTGCTAGAAGTAAGCCTATTGTTCGACTCTTGGAAGATATTAGGATGCTTTTAACTCGGTGGTTTGCCAAAAGACGGCGAAATGCTAGTGTAATGCAAACAGCTCTCACTACTGGGATCGTATCCTTACTGCAGGTAATGCATTCAGTTTGGTTTTTTTCGTCGTATGAGAGATTTAAATTCTTATAAGTTGTTCCATATTAGTAATTTTTTGTCCCTTTTATATACAGGCGAGAGTTGAAGATGCTAAGCAGTTGGGTGTCCAAGAAATAGATGACCATCGAACACAAGTCACCTTAGGAACAACATTGCATGTAGTGAACCTAACCGACAAAACTTGTACTTGTCATAGGTTTGATTTGGATAAAATCCCATGTGTGCATGCCATTGCAGCGGCTGAAGCATTGAAAAGGATTCACAATTCAGGTCCTCATCCGTCTACCATCTCTCTTTCACATCCCTACTATCATACAAATTACTTGTACAATGCCTACTCCAACACTTTTATGCCAAGAGATATTGCATTACCTTTTCCTGATGATGTGGCTACCAAAATTTGCCTACCTCCTATGGTTCGAAACCCTCCAGGAAGGCCAAAGAAAAAGAAAATTAAGGGGGCATTTGAGATCGCTATGCAAAAGAAACGTGCAAGGAAAGAGCACAAATGTTCTCAGTGTCATCAACCGGGACATAATCGGGCTACATGCACTGGTTAAGTTTGATGTATTTTCCTTTGGATTTGTTACTTGTATTTCGAGTATTGTACGTGTATGACATGTTTTGTAATATATAGTCTGTAATAAACCTACCGCAACTAAACATTTAAGTGGACTGATACTTACAAATAAAACTACCGCAATTATATTTCAAAGAGGAGGATTATGGTTTACAAATAAACATGCTGCATCTTAGTCATAAAACAACCGCAACTAAACATAAAAGTTGAATTACATATAAGCCTTCCCCATGAAAGGTTTGTTACATGTGATAATTGTCAATACAAAACATATCACGCGTCAAAAATACTTAACCGCACCCCTTCCTCAATTGGCTGAGCCTGTCTGTAGTGGATACCTATCATCCGAAGTACGGCGGGGGTTTGGATCAGATCGCTGCAAGTTGTACTCCGGGTCCACTTCGTCTAAAATCTCTGCGGCAAGTTTTAGGCGAATCGCAGGCATGTTACTATCTGCCAGAGCATCCCAACAATGACCTAGTGCTAAACACTCCATAAACTTAAGCGTATACACTCCACAGTCGCCAGTTTGTATATTTGGTGGAGCCGATTTGACGATGTAGGTGTTATACGACTTCTCACTCATTTTTCCCCTCTCCTCAACTGGTGCTAACTTCTTCAACAATAGGGGAATAAACTTCGCGTATGGCTTAACTGAATCTTGTATGTACTTCTCATTGTATAACCCGCGGATGCAATCAATGACTCTTAGGTTTTCTCTTAGGAAAATCCACCTCAACGGCCACCCAATGTCTGTTGTCGATGTTGTGAGGGATGTACAACAAATCAACATTTTTCACCCATTTCTTCGCTGGACAAGGATCACCACAAAATATTCCATTTGCAACGTCCAGATAACCCTCAAGGAACATCCAGTTATTCTCCTCCCCAAGATACTTCCTCTCGTAATCTCTACATCATATATAAGACATCACCGGGTCCATGAAAGCAACAGGTCCGTCTCGAAAGGGAGATGGATCACGAAAAGACCTACTTCGCAACAAATCAATTCCACACCCCATATGCTGGACCATTTGGAAAAAATAAATATGTCAGTATAAAATCTACAAAAGATATTATAATAAGTCTACCATTTCATAGAAATTTAAATCTACCATTCCCTTCAAATTTAAATCTACCTCATTTAAAAATTTAAGTCTACCATCCCCTTGAAATTTAAGTCTACCTCTTTTAGAAATTTAAGTCTACCTCTTTTAGAAATTTAAGTCTACCATCCCCTTGAAATTTAAGTCTACCTCTTTTAGAAATTTAAGTCTACCTCGTTTAGAAATTTAAGTCTACCATCCCCTTGAAATTTAAGTCTACCT
>JAHZTW010000001.1:469274629-469496286 GCA_020283515.1 Alliaria petiolata | reverse complement strand
TTCCCCTTCGGATGGGTTGTTGGTCAATTTTTGTCGACAATGCCTTCAGCTTATCCAAAGCATTCACAAAATCTCCTTCATCTTCATCAACCAATTCTGGTATCTTGAATTTTGCTTTACCTCCTACTTGAGGTGTCACTTTGTTGGTTTTTGTCAAAACTTTTTCCTTTTTTATTCCCTTTGAAATTGGTTTCACTATCGGCTCATGCACTTCTCTTTTCATTTTTTGAACTTTCTTTCCTTTCGAGGTTGGGGTTCTAACCACCTTTGATATCGGAAGCTCAGGATCTGATGTAGCCTGCACCTCTAACATCCACGACTGCAGTCGAGGACAACCCAATTAGTACGGGAATTCGTCAATTTTAATAAAGTCTACCGATTCATGACAATTAGTACGCGAATAGGATACAAATAGAAGGACCATTTTTAAAGAGTATACCGATTCGACATTTTTATATCATCTACCGTACTTTAAGTCTACCGTCGCGTTAATTCCATCTAAAAGTACAATACCAAAACATACTATAATAACATGTCCAAACTCCAAAAACAAAATGCAATAAGTCATCCCGCTTAAACAAGAAAAAAACATAACTTGCCTTGTGCAAAGTAAACGTTGCCGTCGAAGTATCTTACCAAAGTTACTATTACTAGAAAAGAGACTTGCGTACCGGAGCCTTTTTAATTGATTGAGCTGCATTGGATTCTTCATCTCCTGCTTCTTGCTCCACCGGGTGATTATCTCCTCCCACAATCGGTATCTCAGGGTTCCCCACCATTTTGTAATCTTATTTTCTATTGCCTCAACTTTCGAAAATAATTGTTGAATGACCTTTAAGAGCTCCCTCGTTCCCGTCGTTTCGTTCTGTTCATCGCCCTTCCGAGTACTGTCTTCCTTGTCTTTCTCCTTCTGCATATAAACACCAAGCACCATATCAGAATCTTCGACCTCTTCGCCTGTGTAACTTTCCTTGGTCTGTGTTTCCATCACCTTTTCCTTCCTCCTCTCTTTTCTTTCGGACAAATCTGATTCAGACTGTTTCTTCTTCTTCTTTTCCCCACGCGAACAACCATCATTCTCTGCCTTTCGCTTCTTCTGTTCCGGTTGATCTAGAAAATCATCACTTTCCTCTAGGTTATCCTTCTCCATCTTCTTCTCCTTCCCCGTCTTCTTCTCCTTCTTCCTCTTCCCCGTCTTCTTTTTCTCTTTTTTCTCCTTCTTCTTCTCCCTCTTCTTATTTTTCTTCTCCTTCTTTGATCCGTTAACAACCGGCTCGCCCACTTCCCATGATGTCTCATCCAAGCATCCATCCAGAATGTCTATTATCATATTATGAAGCTTCGGATCGCCTATTGAATCACCCTCTTCGTCGGGCCAAAAAGGATAAATCTCCTCCCTTGGCACCTCCGCCAGTATATGTCTCACCCAAATCTACACACAAAGAGAATTAAAATTACATAAGTCTACCAATGAATGACATGATTTATATGTCTACTACCATTTACGTAACTTATAACTCTACCACCGTATAATCATTACATTTGTTATAGAGAAACATACCTTATTGTCGGAATTTGCGCGTCTTTCCTCTTCCACAACTTTGTCGAGATTGTATCGGGCTCTACTGGAACACCACCGAAGTAGAGGACACGCCAAAACATGTGGATGCTCTTCTACGCGACCAAAGTTTTCCCCCCAACATTGGGAGAGACTCATAACCCCAAATTAGCAAGGCATGGACACATCCATGCAAAACATAACTATCTCCATCCAACGATGCAACATTCAAGGAGTACATAAATTCCTTAAACGAGTACCTACCCCACGGCTGACTCTCAAAAGCGTATTCATCCATAACTCTTTTTGCACAATCCAATGGGAGTCGACTGTTTCTATTAAGCCCCCATATTCCTACATGCAATATGAATAGCAAGGCAACCCATTTCTTCTTCTCATATATCCAAGTCTTGCATATTTCAAATACATTAACTAACTCATACCAATTAGGGCCTACCCCTACGTTGACATCCATCTCTGTCCAGAAATCACTGTGATCAATGTCCCAATTATCTACCACGATGGGGTGACAATGGAGGCTTGTGATATGACCAAACTCGTGAAGCGAAAACCTCAATGGACGCCCACCAATAACTGCCCACATCTCATTTAGCCTATCAACCGCAAGTTGGTTTGTAACCAAATTATGGACAGTCCTCGCAGTCCAGATATAACGCTTTTGTGCAAGCTTCAACAACACTCCAACCTGAAAGTTGCTCATAATGTCATTGTATACATCCTCTCCTACTGCGTCCAACATCAATCCAAAATCACCCAACTTGCAGTTATAATTCAAGCTTCTCTTCTGCAATGGAGATTTTGATAACACTCATATTTTACTCCTAAAACTTATTATTTCAAGATCATTTATAAGTGTTTTAACACGGTTTTCAACGGTTTTAAAGTGATTTCCACGTTTCCTAATCTTAAGAGTCATTTCAAGAAAATTGGACAAAAAGGACACATTTTGGAGCAAAACGGGAACTTCAAGGACATGTGCTCGGAGCCATAAGTTCAGCATCAGATGACGACCTTCCCACCACAAGATCAAGCTCATATTTGGAGACAAGATAGCCCTTCCAGTTGTCTTTTATGCCAAGGTGATCTGAGTTCAATCCCACGGTTGAATCTCGAGTTACGAAGGAAGCAAGAAGGCCCGTCAGACACATTCCCAGAAGAAGGATGGCCGCGCCACAGATCCTCAGAAGACCAGTGGCCACGCCACGCCTGGTCGCTCGCGCGGCCACACCATTCCGGCCCATCCCGAGCCCGTTTGCACTTATCCGATATTTTCCCGAGGTTAAAACGCGAAGCCCACTTTCTGAAGACCGGGAGCCTATATAAAGGAACCTTAGGGTTTCAGAAGAGGCGTGACGACACAGAGAGTTTTTCCAGAAACACTTCTGCGCCGCACAGAGAGAGAAAGAGAGAGAGAAAGTTCGACGGCCCCGGAGTTGAAGACCTCGAGAGAGAATTCTTCTGCAGCCGCCTACTCCTCCTTCTTTTCCCTTTCATCTTTTGTTCTTAGTTCTTTGCTTTTCAATACTTTAAGAAAACCTCTCTTCAATCGATTTCCCTTGAAGAAGTTTTCTCACTTTGTTCTTTTTATTAATACAATTCGCACCTTTCATATCTTAAAGATGTCTCTCGTTCCCATGAACGAGTAGTCATCTAGTTGGGTTTTTAAGGGGATTTTCGAAGGGGTTTAATCATGGATTGATTTCGCTAGGTTGATAGAGATAGAGTTTCTTTTAGGTATCTTCGTTGATGTCTTGTTCTTATTGCATGTTTGCTTCTCTGATCAATTAGCAACTGATTCCAGGACGACTAGATACATGAACATGTGGTCTATCGTCTGGATCTAGAAGTTAACGAGCGGATCGCACCGTAGGATGTTTAGGCATATCGACGGACCGCACCGCGAGTGTTTACAAATAGGTGAATGATATGTATGCGCGGTTGTCTTGCATCGTGGGATGAGAAATCATACCCGCAGTGAAAGACAAACGCAGGTGGCTAGATCCGTGAAGGCGGGGTAGTCATAGTCGACCGTTTCAGCTTAAGAACCTAACCTATTAAATCATTTAGAACCTATCATGTTGCTTGTTAAATTCGATCCATGAACCCCGGAGAATGTCCCTGAACCCAACGCCTTTTATTCATTGATTTACAACCGTTTAATTCTTTTCTGCTGCTTGATATCATTACTGCAAATCGTGACACACTGCATCCCCCAAGTTCCCATTTGGTTTAAAGAAGTTAGAAATCTTAGGACTTTCGCAAAACAACAATCTCTGTGGATTCGATCCCTTAATATACTACTGTGATTGCTGTGCACTTGCAGCTATCTTAGGGGTAAAACTTGAAGTAAAAGAAACCCCGCATCAGATTTTCCCGGGGGATACATTCTGACTGGGTACTCCCGTGTTTCACCAGCATTAACGCTACAAGACGCCATCCCTAATTCCGCACATTGTAACACATCATTTAATCTTCCATCATGTTCAAACAACTCTACCAGCATGACAGAACAACTCTACCATCATGTCCAAACAACTCTACCAAATGGAGAAGAAGAACAACAAACTTTTTTTAAAAATCGTTCTCAAATCTACCATTGCAACCGAGATTTTTACCCCTACAATTTCACGAACCCGCCGAAATCTCACCGGAACTTATGTCTCGTTCACCAAATCGATTTTTCTTCCCCGGATTTGTTCCCCGAAAACCACCGAAATCTAATAAACAAAATTTAGGGTTACACAAACTATTAACTCATTACTCTATAACCCATTCTCCCCCCCCCCCCCACACACCTTCGCCTTCTAACCCCTTCGGCGGCGGGATACCGGACTATCGCCGCCTAAACCAGAATCTATCCCGACTAAGACTACCAAACGTCATGTAAACATAACCGATTTACCCTTAATTAAAATCCGAACCCCATAGATGATTTAACTAACCTTCTCCTCCTCGAAATCCATTTAGTCGTCGCCGGAATCCAACCTCACTTTCTCGCTCCAAAAATCGCACCTTCTATCGCCGTCGCGAGAGAGAACTAGGGTTTTTTTTCCCCAAAGTTTTTCACTTTTTTCTAAGCCGTAAATCTTTTTTTACATTTACTTCGTCTTTTATTTTTTTAAGTGGTATTTCTGTTATATCATAAATATTTTTGGGTTATATGTCTTTAACCAATTTTGTAAGGTTATTCTAGTTAGTATCCCTTCGCACAAATGTACTCTTGTAATATCATATAAGAGTAAAATTAGTCTGATTAATTTTCCCTAATCCTCCCTTTAAATAATCTTCCCTTTTTTTAATAAAAAGGGCTATTTGTTTTGTTTTGACTCTTGATATCATCTTACTAGGTGATTTGCTCGAGAAATGTAAATGCTTATTTAATTTTTGGATTCGTCTGTTTTGGTCCTCATGAGTTTGAATGATCGTGCCAGGGGCAGCCGCGACCTAATGAGCTCCGCTCATGTTTTGGATCCATGGATAATATATTCGAGTTGTAAATTAAATTCAATCTATTTTAACGATTTATTTATATTAAAAACGCTCATTAATTAGAAAAATATACTTTTTCTGTTTCTAAATAATAGATGTTTTGGAAAAAAAAAATTTGTTTCAAAATGTTAGATGTTTTCAATTTTTTAAGTGTAGTTATTGTTCTTTTTTACTCCCTCCGTTTTGTTTTAATTGTCGTTCTACACTTATTTTCTTGTTTCAAAATAATTGTCGTTTTCAGTTTTCAATGCAAATTTATGATAGATTTTCCAGTTTTATTCATATTTTTTTTAGCTTATTAATTACTTATATCAAACAAAATAGTGTACTAATTAAGGGGTAAAACAGAAAAAGTTGTTGTTTTTTTAATCTGTGTGAAACCACCTAAAACGACAATTAAAAAAAACAGAGGAAGTACTTAATTTACCTCTATAACATTTACTCCCTCTGTTTTTAATTAAGTGTCGTTTGGAGAAAATGTATCTGGATGTATTAAACTCAAAACACATCCAGATATATCCAATTACATTGTAGATACATTTTTCCAAACGACACTTAAATCAAAATGGAGGGAGTATTATTTAAAAAAAAATAAACAATAAATAATTAAACAAAGTTATAAATTTGTTTGTTTAATTTTTCTTAATATGTATAAAACACTTAAAACACTTTTTAAGGAATAGAGGGAGTAGTATTTAACTTTTTCGCATGGCCTCCAAACTTGGTTGTGGAAACTCTAATCAGATTCGGCCCAACAAAAATCATTAAGCATTGTGCATTAACCCAAATGCTTAACTTTGTGACGTATTTGCATAAAAAGGTTTACTAAGAAAAAACATGCTCAGCACCTTTTTATGTAAATAAAAATAAGAAAAATTAATTAAACATGGCGGCAGGAAATATTGTATCCACAATTTCATGACACATAAGTTATTGCTTTTTGACGACAAAACAAAAAAAAGGTTATTGCTTTTGACCATGAAGTATAATGATTTGTGTAAGTAGTGTCGTTGTTTAATTATCCAAATTTAAACCTTAAATAATGCATCACTGTGACAAAAACAAAAGGATTTAACTTTTTGTTTTTAACCTAAATGCTTTTTTTTTTTACTAAGAAAACATTCTCAACTTATTTTTATTTGGCAAATTCGTTTTCAAGTCGTTATAGATTTGTTTGTTTGTTATAGATTTCTTTCAATTGTTTATTCGTGGGATCACATAGTAGTTATGATTTAATTACCGTCCCAAATTTGTCATAAAAAACTTTTTGTGCCAATTGTTAATCTACGTACTAACTACTACTAAGTACTAACAAAAGAATCATTAGCTATTCCAAAATTTGTTTTGCTGATGGCTTTTTGTTATTTCTCTATCTTCGTAAAAATTAGATATCAATTCTCAGGCTAACAACACAATTTGTTTCTTTTACTAAGAGATCGCATTTGAGAAAAAAATTCATGACCAATGAGGACACATCTTCACATAAACTAATCTTAAACGTATCAAATATTACCGAATATATGCGAGGATTAGAAGATCAATGAAAAAAAAAATCAAATTTTAATCCTCCAAAGAAGATATATCAACTAAACCCCAAAAGTAATTGTTCTATGAGGGTTCGTTTGTATTTACTATTAGCAGACACAAAAGTCTAAATAGGACTTATATATGATTTTAGTATATGTGACATATTGTGTGATAACTTTTAAAATATTTTTTTCTCTTCAATAATCTTTTGCTTAAGAGGATAAATTTAACAAATATTTTAGGAATGGAGAGAGGATCATGTGTCACGATAAAAGATATTGGATGGGCCGATATGGAAGACAATATTATCATTATCTGCCTGCCCCATCCAGTTATGTCTCTCCACCTATGCCCACTTAATTCCTTAATTATTCACATACAACTTAATTACGAACGTACGTACACAAACATACCATTGGATCATATATGTACGATATTAAATATACCAATAATAATTTGATGTTAATCTATATGACTATATCAACGCGTTATTTGAAAAAGCTACTTAATTTTTATAAGAATTGATAAGATAACCTTAGAGGTAGAACGGATCCAGATATATTGAATTTTTATGAATTGATTTGTTTCGCATTATGGTGTTGTTCATTCTGAAGTACTTTTTGCTTTTATAGTAATAAAATTTGGTTTTTAAAATTCTTACGTAAAAAAGGAAAAGTTGGAATCAAAATGAAATTTAATCAAAGTAGGTTATATAGCTTGTTCGGGTTCAATTTGGTATAAAAAAATTTCATGTATTGTCTTGGTTTTGAATTGAGATTGTCCATTTTTCTTCTTTGTATTGCTAATTCACATGCATTTTAATTATTTTGTTTACGCATTATTAAATAAATTGGATTCATCGTTTTATAAAATTAAACCGTGGTGGCTATTGGTTCTCATTTGAGTAGCAGTTGTTTTGTTGGTGTGGGTTAGAGATCGATTTCCCTCAAACATGAAAATATATATTCATTGTTACTTGGCCAGTCGAAATAGTATCATGTTTTAGATCCATTAGAAAATTCGGTGAGTGGACTATTCGACGACTACACTCATTTAAGATGATTACTGATTAGTCGGATGGTAAAAATTTGGATCATCTTTTGGTTTTGAAAAAAAAACATTTTATAAAATTATAAACACAGATATAAAAATCAAAAGGCCATACTTTGAAAAAATTGCTTTAGACCTCTAAAACGGCCGTACATATCTTTTTTTTTCTATAACAAGTAAATCTTGATGTTACATATTAAATCGCGAACCGACCTAAACACTGAGATAGTATGATTGTATGAACGAACAGTGAAGCATGCGCCGTCCATGACTATATAAGAGTATGGAGCGTTGTCTAATTACAGCAAAACAAAAAACATAAAAAGGACAATATTTGAAATAACATTTGGACAAGAACTTTCTATCGACATTGCTGTTTGGAATTCGGTGGAGAAAGGAAAGTGCCTTTAGTGGTACTGTGGTACATATCGAATAATGTATTTCTACATACATATATAGCACATTTCGTGACATGTGTCCCATTTTTGAAACCTTAGCTCAAGCTTTTGGATTGATTATTTTAAATAATTTGTTTCGTTAAAATAACCACTAATCATATTTATCCAGGTTTGAAGATAAAA
The DNA here is from genome assembly GCA_020283515.1 of Alliaria petiolata. Lineage (NCBI taxonomy): Eukaryota > Viridiplantae > Streptophyta > Magnoliopsida > Brassicales > Brassicaceae > Alliaria > Alliaria petiolata. The sequence continues at coordinate 469,488,060 of JAHZTW010000001.1, read as the reverse complement.
TGACACATTATATATTCACAATAATATGCTGAGAAAAATTCAATATTAAAGTAAAGCCGTGCCAACATTTAATTGATCACTGGAATATTCATGATAAGAAGTTTATATACTCCTTTTTTTAATACATTAAAGTTTCATAAGTATAATGGTCACGAATGGCAATGCAAAAAAGATGAATGAAGAATGTAGATGTGAGAGTGACTCGATAAGATAAAATAAAGAATGTGATTTGTAAAGGTTGCTACGGTATGAACGTTGTAACTAGTATTATTGAATGACAATACAATTATAGTAATTTGAGAATTGGTGATCTAATAATACGTAACTTTTGAAACTAGCAAATGGAGACAAACACAATGAAAATAAATTCTCAGTAATCAAGAAGAAGACTAATTGACATATCAAACTTCTGAGTATACTGAATCGGCTGTCAAACGTAGATGGTCACAATAATTTAGGTGAATCACTCGATCTTTTTTAACAGGCCACATTTTATTAATTAAACATGAAACGCATATCTAAAGAATTACTTTACCTTTTTAATATTTTCTATAAAAATGTGAATCAATTCATGGTAGTTGAAGAACTCATTTTTGGATTTTAATTTATGTTTACCACCACGTATAGTCCTGGGCATTTCGGAATTTAAGATGAGAATTTACGAGTATGAGACGGAAACATGTAATTAAAGAATTGAAAATTAATTTTCAAAGGGAATCCGATAAGAAACGGGATGGGAAACTCAGATAACTGGATGGATTTGAGAAATTCCCTTATCTAAAATCTTTTCCCAAACTCTCAATAATTTGGATAAGGATCAACTTCGAGACATGTATTTCGGAAAAGTTCGGAAAAATTTGGGAAAATTCGAAAAAATTCGGAAAATTTTGAAAAATTTTAGAAAAAATTACATAATTTTAAAAATTTTAATTCTTAAATGGATGATACGGGTATCATATCTCCTATTTGTTCTCTTTTTGTACTTTTTTTGTATCCGTTTGAATAAAATAAATAATTTTGAATGGATAATTATTTGAACGGGATTGTAAATGAGATGAAAATTTTGAAACGAGTATAAATGGAAAAGAGAAACCTATCCCGAAATGTCCAAGACTAACCACGTAGATGTTTTAAATAGTATAATCCTAATGACTTCATAGACTTGCAAAGATTAGTTTAAGCTTCCATCCAGGATTTCGATTATAAAAAACATTAAAAGAAAAGAACTAAGAGAGGCGTAAGAGTCTTCTCGTTTCATGATTAACGTATGGGCCGAGCTTTCATTCCACATAAACACAGACTCCTAAATAGCCTTTTTCTACCAACCACTCGTAATTTTTTTTTTTTTTTTTTATGTTTAAAAAGGACCTTTTTCTTTTCCCAATTATAAGTGAACAATTGGATCACTTAAGTTATTGCTGTTTATTCTCTCAGCCAATTAAGTTTCAACATTCTCGAAGTTCATTTTAGTTACTGATGGAGTATCAAATATCCACTAAACTAATAGGATCTACCAAATCATCTTCAAAGCTTAAAAGAAGTCATATTCACAATAATATACATGTCACTATAATTATAACGTTATTAATTATTTTGACTAGTTTAGGATGACGCGGTTCCTACAGGATATAGGAAAAGAAATATATTTCTAAAAATCACATTAATTAGTTTGACCCAAAACACAACATCTTCATTTCGACAAATCTAAAATAATTAAATTATTAGGTCAGCATGACGTTGAGCCCGAGTAATACACCTTAATGATGTAGACATGTNCATTTGGACAAGAACTTTCTATCGACATTGCTGTTTGGAATTCGGTGGAGAAAGGAAAGTGCCTTTAGTGGTACTGTGGTACATATCGAATAATGTATTTCGACATACATATATAGCACATTTCGTGACATGTGTCCCATTTTTGAAACCTTAGCTCAAGCTTTTGGATTGATTATTTAAAATAATTTTGTTTCGTTAAAAATAACCACTAATCATATTTATCCAGGTTTGAAGATAAAACGACACATCATATATTCACAATAATATGCTGAGAAAGCCGTGCCAACATTTAATTGATCACTAGAATATTCATGATAAGAAGTTTATATACTCCTTTTTTTTAATACATTAAAGTTTCATAAGTATAATGGTCACGAATGGCAATGCAAAAAGGATGAATGAAGAATGTAGATGTGAGAGTGACTCGATAAGATAAAATAAAGAATGTGATTTGTAAAGGTTGCTACGGTATGAACGTTGTAACTAGTATTATTGAATGACAATACAATTATAGTAATTTGAGAATTGGTGATCTAATAATACGTAACTTTTGAAACTAGCAAATGGAGACAAACACAATGAAAATAAATTCTCAGTAATCAAGAAGAAGACTAATTGACATATCAAACTTCTGAGTATACTGAATCGGCTGTCAAACGTAGATGGTCACAATAATTTAGGTGAATCACTCGATCTTTTTTAACAGGCCACATTTTATTAATTAAACATGAAACGCATATCTAAAGAATTACTTTACCTTTTTAATATTTTCTATAAAAATGTGAATCAATTCATGGTAGTTGAAGAACTCATTTTTGGATTTTAATTTATGTTTACCACCACGTATAGTCCTGGGCATTTCGGAATTTAAGATGAGAATTTACGAGTATGAGACGGAAACATGTAATTAAAGAATTGAAAATTAATTTTCAAAGGGAATCCGATAAGAAACGGGATGGGAAACTCAGATAACTGGATGGATTTGAGAAATTCCCTTATCTAAAATCTTTTCCCAAACTCTCAATAATTTGGATAAGGATCAACTTCGAGACATGTATTTCGGAAAAGTTCGGAAAAATTTGGGAAAATTCGAAAAAATTCGGAAAATTTTGAAAAATTTTAGAAAAAATTACATAATTTTAAAAATTTTAATTCTTAAATGGATGATACGGGTATCATATCTCCTATTTGTTCTCTTTTTGTACTTTTTTTGTATCCGTTTGAATAAAATAAATAATTTTGAATGGATAATTATTTGAACGGGATTGTAAATGAGATGAAAATTTTGAAACGAGTATAAATGGAAAAGAGAAACCTATCCCGAAATGTCCAAGACTAACCACGTAGATGTTTTAAATAGTATAATCCTAATGACTTCATAGACTTGCAAAGATTAGTTTAAGCTTCCATCCAGGATTTCGATTATAAAAAACATTAAAAGAAAAGAACTAAGAGAGGCGTAAGAGTCTTCTCGTTTCATGATTAACGTATGGGCCGAGCTTTCATTCCACATAAACACAGACTCCTAAATAGCCTTTTTCTACCAACCACTCGTAATTTTTTTTTTTTTTTTTTATGTTTAAAAAGGACCTTTTTCTTTTCCCAATTATAAGTGAACAATTGGATCACTTAAGTTATTGCTGTTTATTCTCTCAGCCAATTAAGTTTCAACATTCTCGAAGTTCATTTTAGTTACTGATGGAGTATCAAATATCCACTAAACTAATAGGATCTACCAAATCATCTTCAAAGCTTAAAAGAAGTCATATTCACAATAATATACATGTCACTATAATTATAACGTTATTAATTATTTTGACTAGTTTAGGATGACGCGGTTCCTACAGGATATAGGAAAAGAAATATATTTCTAAAAATCACATTAATTAGTTTGACCCAAAACACAACATCTTCATTTCGACAAATCTAAAATAATTAAATTATTAGGTCAGCATGACGTTGAGCCCGAGTAATACACCTTAATGATGTAGACATGTGTGTTTTCTGCCAAGACATATGATTCAGACATTCGGTGTTGATAAAAGTTTCTATGGTATTTATATCATTCCGTGTATTCATAATGAGTTTCCACTCATATAATCCTTAGAAACATCAATTTATGCCAATTTTGAGAGATTCTTAAAAATTACCATATCTACAATAATAAATAGGGTAAATTTGTGATGGTAAAATTATAAATATGGTATATTTTGCATGTATATTTATATAAATAGCGTGATATCGTACAAAATTGTATGATATATGCTAAACATACCGCGTGAAATCATTCTTTTACAAAAAAAAAACATGCCCAATACATAATCCAACTTATGATATTGCAATCCATGTTGTTACAAATGAATGATACAAATATATTATTTAGTGCATGTAATAAGTAAAAGGGAATTTTATTTAGTTGTAGCTGAAATATTCACGACTAAATTTGTGCTTAAAGTTGTATTCCTAAACTAATTAAACTATTTAATTTGTATAAAATTTTGAAAGAAAACATTGAAGGTTAAGATTTCTTTCTTGATTCTTCATTTGAAATATGAAAACTGAAAGAAGAAAAAAAGCTTGGGCTTACATTTTTCCTTATTATTAAGGGTTGGAATCGGTAGACTACCCCAACTCTAACCACCTAAAATATTTTAAACCAACCGGTTTAAGTTGACTGAAGTCTTTCTAAATATTTTCTTTGTTACTCTAACCACCTAAAGCGTAGGACCAAAAATATGACGTATAAAGAAATGGAGGATAACTTAAAATGAATCGTATATTAATTCTGGTTAGACTGAAGTCTTTGTTACTCGTATTCTACGGTATTAAATTACAAGCCAAAGCAACCTTTTTTAGATTTTGGTAAGTGAAAACAAAGGCATATAGATGTATATGAGCTACCTTATTTCTTTCTTACAAATGCTTCTATAACCTCTCATCAATCATTACATCAAAATCACGAAGGAAGCAACCAAAAAAGAATTTTTTTTTTTTTACAAAATAGCTTAGTAATATATGGTTGGTTTTGCCAATTACGGGTTTATAGATAAAAAAACTGTTTGCACATAACACAGTTTAATATATTTGTTCTTCGGCAATATCACTATCGTGAAAAACATAATTAGAACACATATTAACAGAAATTAATATTTTGGGTTAACTAGAAAGTTTCGAGTTTTGATTCCATAGAATTCAAATTCAGGTTTAGATATAGTATTTTTGATGGTTACTCAAATCATAGATCATCTCTCCCTAATCATAATATTGAATTTGGATCAAACTACTGATCTTGAAACAACACTCTTTAAAAATCCTTTAACAAACAATCCTAAAATGCTGCCAAGAAAAACAAAATCCTAAAATGATAACGTAAAACTTGAACTCTTGCCTACAAGATGATGTGTTTATTTTAATATTAAAACCAAAACGTAATGTGCTTTGGTAGAGTAAAAGTTTTAGTCATTTTATTTGTATCCCAAGTTTAATTCGTCAATAATATCTATGAAAACATTATATGCCTCTGGTTAATATTTATGAAACCAATAGAGTATTATTTTTATTTTTGTGTGATTGTAAACCTGAACACGTGGAAAAGTATTGAGCCCAAACTACAAAGCAGAAATGGACAAAAATAACACAACTGCAAGTTTGTAACGATACATATAAATTTTTTTTGGCTGTACAAAATAAATATATTTTATTTGCTCTAACTGTTGTCTCACAAGTAAAACGTTCTTTCAAGCCTCGCGCCAAAAAAAAATAGAGTAAAGAAGTGTATTTAGGTTTTCCTGTCCCCTCATATTTTCCATTTCACAAAAGTGAGTATAGACTTTAAAACGAATTTAAAACAACCCAAAAGTGGAAAAACTATGAGGAATATCATCATTTAGCAGCAAATCCCAATTGCTAAAGTCATCAACATCCCACACGCTCATCATATTGTTCTCTATAACGTTGTCCACACCATTATTATCATTATCATTAGCATAATCCGACCAATTGAAATCCGGAAACTGCAAATCTTGCAAGAAACTCGAATCATTAGAGGAGTTCGAAGAGGTGGATGTGGATGACGACATTGCAGAGTTGCTGCAGATAAGCTCTATAGACTCTGGATCAATCAGAGGGACTTCTTCAACGCCATACTCATGATTTATCGCTATGAACTGATCATTGTAACATAAGGACATGTTCTTGCTGTTGCTTGTTGGTCCCTCCACAGGCTGCTCGAATGGTTTCTGCAGCTTCTTTATGGGTTCTTCTTCTTCTTGATGTTCGACGATGGAGAGTGGTTTATGAGTGAGAGGATCGATCCCCATTTTTCTTAACTTCTTCTTGATGTGAGTGTTCCAATGGTTCTTGATTTCGTTGTCTGTTCTTCCTGGTAAATGAGAAGCTATCTTTGACCACCTTCACACACAGAAGTAAACAGACAATCTCAGAAACAGAGCATATGGAAACATAAAGTTAAAATCAAGAAAAGTTTTGATTTTTTTATGTAACCTGTTGCCAAGTTGGGAATGGAGGTCAATGACCATCTTCTCCTCGTAATCAGAGAGAAGACCTCGTTTAAGGTCTGGGCGGAGATAATTTGTCCACCGAAGTCTGCAACTCTTGCCACACCTGAGAAGACCAGCAAGCTTAGGAACAGCTCTCCAACAGCATTGTCCATTGGTGAGGATGAAGTTTATGAGCTTCCTGTCTTCTTCAGCAGTCCATGGTCCTTTCTTTAACCCTACTTTGTCACAGCATGGTTGTCTCCCCATTTCTCTTTCTCTCTCTCTTCTTCTAGTTCTTTCCAAGACTCTGTTTTGATCAATGAATCAAACAGTGCATATACTCTGTTTTCTCTCTCTCTTTCTCTCTCTCTCTCTCTCTCTCTATCTTTATCTCTCTGTCTCTGTCTCTGTCTCTCTTCTGATAGAGCAAATGTTATTGCAAGTTGAAGACAGAGAGTTGGGTAAGCTTGGCAACCACCTATATATATGCATACAGATATATGTATGAGTGTGTGTATCTATAGGTTATCTATAAAGGTTAAAGAGAGCAAAAAGAATGTAAGGATAAATTTTGAGCACTAAGATATATAATTCAACCTTTACATATCCTGGTTCACACACAGGTGGTCCATTTTCCTCTTTTTTTTTTTTTTTTTGTGTGTGCCATTTCTTATGTTTTTTTATTTAAATCCATGGATATGGCATATGGGTTTTATCTGTACTTAATATGATAATAAAGCTTCATTTCTTTATTGTTTCTTGTTATCTTTGGATAGTTTTATATCTGAGATATTGTGTTTGTATGTGTGTGAATAAAACATACATAGGGCTATGCGATTCAAAACATATAGATATTACATCGTAGCTTTTAGATTTGATGGTTATGTGATAAAATACAAAATAATTTAGCAATGGTCTTAAGCAAAAAAGTTATCAAAATAGTTTTGGTCTTTTGATCCTCTTTCTTCACTGAAAGTCAGATGGTAAAAAAGAAACTAAAAAAGTCATCACACTAGAAAAACAATGACGGATCAAAGGAATCCTAATATACATTTGAAGATGTAACATATTAGTTTGTATTAATGAGATTCAAACACGCATAATATATGTTATAATAAAAAGCCCTTATATATATTAAAACATAAGCTATTTTCTTTTCTTTTTGATGATATGTCATTATGAATATGATTCTAGAGATTTATTTTTTTAATTATTTCTTGAAATGAAACTCTATATATAAACTGATATTAGTTAAATATTACATCTACACCATTTAACATAAGCACATATTTATGATTTTTTTAGTAACTTGTTTTTTTTTCTTTAATATAGTTTTTCCAAATAGCCAAGCTTGGGTTGCTCCCGATGGACCATCACTTACCCTATGTTTGCCGACAGTTCTAGCGAAAATGACATCACTACAACGAACAAGTTCAATCGTCTTACAGATCCCAAAATCCTACCCAAACATTATTATAAAATCTCATTATAAAATATGGCTATTGGTATTTTAAATTATTAACGTTGATTTATATAGTCTTCTGCATATGCATAATAATGTTCTACAATTTAGCTATTTACTGATAAAGAGTATGAGATTAGTTTATTCATTCATAAGATTCATGTGAGAAATGGAAGGAAAATCATGTTTTGGTTTGATAATTGGTCACCAATGAGTAATTTTCTCAAAGCGATTGGCCCATTAGCCTGTAACACATGTATATAACTCTATGCCGGTTGATGTATTCGTTGAAAATGGTTGGAGGATTAGGCCACCTCGATTAGAAAAGATTGTGCAGCTTTCGATCTACCTCGCCACTATTAACGTTTCCGAGCAAAACTGAAGATATTGTTGAATCGATAGTAAATGGGAGTCATGGGACTAATCAACCTTCCTACGAAGTAAGCCTAGTGTGTGGATAACTGTCTTTAATGCCTAAAACTTCTATGATACTTAATAGAAATCATGGGCTTACAAATAAAAATCAATTAGTAATGAGATGATCATACCACAAACTTTATATTATAGTTTAGAAATATTTTAATTTTCGATGTGGAACATTCTAATTAATAGATTTTTTTCTAGATGAAGGCGGAAAACGCAAAAACATATCAAAATTACATAAACAAGACGAGCCGGTTTTACCTAGTTTTTTTTTTAATCTTTAAATAGATGATAGTTTATAATCTTTGTTAAAATTTATCAACAGAAAATTCTTAACCGGTTGGTTTAAACCAAAAATTAGCTACTTACATTGTATACTCAGTTTCTTAAAAGAAAAAGAGAGATACAAAAATTGATAGAAAAAGCATGGAAAGATGAAATCATAATTTGAGAGATTACAAGCTTTTTCCCATAAACAAAAGTTTCACAGTTATTATTATTAATATATATTTTTATGTCAAAGTGGTTCAAATGTGTGGTTCTAATACGGTAGCTCATGCTGGCCAACTGGTAAAACAACACGTGGAATGAGTAGAAGAGAGGAGTGGACGCGGGAACGTTTTGGTCGGAAAGCGCCACCTCATTCTCTTTTCTTTGCTTCCGTTTAAAGCTTGAGATTCGCACTCGTGCGTCCCCAAAACGGAAAACCTAAATTCATTTAATTTAACAAAAAATGATAATTAAGTTTTGTTTTTCTTTTATATACGGAACAAAAATGTTAAAAGCGCAAAAGTAACGTCGAAATCCCTTTAATCCAGTGGTTGACTAAACGATTTATTAACATTTTTACGCCAAAAAATTTGAGTTTCGATTTCTAGAAGATGCAATTTCTACAGGTTATTATAGACAAATCAGATAGGAAAATTTCCAGAATAATGTAAATAGAGCTATTCGTAGTGTACTTGCATATCTATTGTGGTTCTTTAGTCTAGTGGTTGATTAAATGATTTATTATTATTTCTACATCAAGAAGTCTGAGTTTTGATTCCCAAACAAAAAAAAACGCAAAAGTAATTTTATAACAAAAGTATAAATTGAGTGTCCTAGAAACGTATATGCATATATCAAAACATCAAAGATCAAATCATATTCTAAAAACAAAAATATAAATTGAATTTTAACATTTATACCAAAAAAATATATTTTAAACAACACAAATCCAATATATCAATATTAAGTAACTTAACTAAGGATAGAGAAAAAGTAAAAGTTATAAAGTTTTAAGAAAAAGAAAAAAACTTAGATCATCATCTCTAATTCTCTATTCTCAATTTCATCAATTCCATACAAAAAAAATCTTCAAACTCAAGTTTCCCATATTAATCTACTAAATCAAATTGATTACCTAAATCATATAACGCCTAAAAATATTTTTTTTACTGAAAGTAACGTGTTCGAACACATCACTTCTAGAACAGATACAGTATATAAGTTCTAAACCAGTATACATAAGAGACTTATTGAAAATTGATGTCCTTAAAAATATTATAAAATCTAGTGCCTAAAAGCCTTGTTTCACTGGCTTTAGCCCAGGGCTGGCCCTAACTTCCAACATCCACATATGATTAGGACCATAAACAATACTTAAGACAAAGATTAGTATGCAAGTTAAATACCATTATTTGCGTAGCAATCTTGTTTTTGTTGTTGTGGAAGGTATCAGCTAATAAGTACTTTAAATCCAATCAAAACATATGGATGAAGAATGATGTCCATGCAACTTAAATGTTAGGGTTTAAAGTTTTGGTGATGATGAACCTCCATGAAATCGCCAAAATTATAGAGGTTTTACCTTCCACAACAAAACTTTATACCCTAACATTTAAGTTGATGAACCTCCACGAACTTCCAAAACTTTATATCAACAATCTTCCAAACATAAAGAGAAATTTGGATATTTAAGGTTTGACCTCTCTCATAACGAAATAGTTCATGATGCAACTTATACAATTAACCTAAGAATAGATCGAACATATATATATTATTACGTATATGGAAATATGCGACTTATATCCATCAAAGAATCTCAAAGATCCAGAAAGAATTTATTACCAAAAAAACGATAGTTACAAATGAAGAATGATCAAACATAATTCCTCAAGAACTTTGTTCTCACAGAAACAGGAATAGTGACGTTGTGAACTCCATCGGTCCAACACAAGCTCCCAAAATAAAAATCACTGTTCACTTTATGATTCGATCTCACTGTCACACTAAACTTAATCTGAGTGGTGTTGGAACCAAACTCAAGAGTCTTCGGATTCACCTCGAGCTCTATACCAAATGGCTGCTCAACCACGGGTCTGTAAACCGAACCGACCGGTCCAACATTAGTCACCGTTCTAGTCACGGTGACCTCTCCAGTAAGACTTGGGATTGTGATGGAAGGCATGTTGAAATCGAGCATCGACGGCGTTGGTGAAGGGCACTTGTATTCTTTGCCAAGTAGTATGGAAATTTCTGTGTCAGCGTAATCCGCAGAACACAAGTAATGGACATAGTCGTCCAAGCCCATGTCGTAGACTAGTCCCGGGTCTGTTACTTTCTCCGGATTGATCAGGCCTCCTCCATAGTCAAACGGGTCAGCAAGTTTACGTGTTGATCCCTCTGAAAATATAGGCTCTCCAAATGGATCGGTCCTCCATGCTTCATTTGAGAAAACGTAGAAAGTAAAGATGGTTTAGTACACATTTTTTGGTTAAAAAAGTTTCAATCCGAATCAAAAAGAGAAAAGACCAAACCGAGTGAAAACAAGGTTTTGATTAAAAACCGAACCCGAATTGGGACCGCACCAACGAGTCATGAACCGTCCCATGAAAACCGATTTAATTTGGTAAGTGTTTTCTAAAACCGAATAACCTCAAAGGATGCCGAATTCGTACCAAATTGATCCATACTAGATTCTGTTTTAATTCGGTAAATATTTTTGTTATTAAGTGTAGCAAAAAAAAAGCCTACTGTATTTTCTTTCTAAACCTCAAGAACCGGTCAAAGGAACCGATTTAAAACCCGGATTGAACTAAACCGAACTAAAAATTTGGATATGGTTTTAGAGTGAGAACCTGTTGTGACAAGAGCGGATCGGATTGCAGCAGGAGACCAGTCAGGACGGGCTTGTCTGAGTATCGCAACGATTCCAGACACAACAGGAGTCGCCATTGATGTTCCCGACATTAACCTATACCCACCAGACATGGCAGAAAGAACGCTAACACCCGGTGCAGCTATGTCTGGCTGCATTATTGTTTGAAGAATCGATCAACAATTGCATCAATGTGTTTGAAGAAACAAAAACAACAAAAAGAGAGTTAAATTGCTACACAAACCTTAAGAATGGCTGGAGAAACTGAATTAGGTCCTCTACAAGAGAAACGAGCCACTCTAGTTGCAATAGGCCGGCCAGTGAGTGTCTTGGAAGGACTTATCTTTGCTATGGGCACACTGCAAAATCAAAACCTATCGTGTGTCATATAAAAAAAAAAAAATAAAAACAGAAAAATGATGATTAAAGAAAGGTGGTAAAGATTTATTACTCGGTGGTTTGGATATAGTATAAGATGTCAGTTCCGAATTCGTAATCTACGACTGCGCAAGGAACATTTGAGCCACCGCAAACGGTAGGATCGAGTACAGATTGTGCATAGATCATGCCAGCACATCCAGCTTTCATTATACGTTCAGCCTTTTCTTTAGCTTCATTGTTTGACGTAAACACAAGCACGATTTTATCTTTAGTGAGCCCTTGTGCGATAGAGGTCTCCATCATTTCATCTGATAATATAAGATCAATAAATCCAACTTCTGGTAATGTGTTTATACCGTCGCCCTGAAACAATGCAATCAAAATTATGAGTGAATTGAAGAATTTTAGTAATAATTATGCGTATAGGCACCGAGTAGCCACGAAAAATAACGAAAAAACCATGGAAAAGTCAAAATATCCACGAACAAAATATTTCGTAGCTTTTTCCCTGGATATAAATTCATGACTAATTTTTTTCATTGTTATTTTAGTTTTTTGTGATTTTTTCGTATATTTTCCGTGGTTTTTTCGTGGCTATAGGCATCCAGTCTTTGAGCGCAAATTGCACCTCCAAACCTTCTGGTCAAGGGCAAATTCTTCTAAGGTGTCACAAATCATCGTTAAATAAAATAAAAAGAAAATTGAAAATAGGATAATGGGTCATACAAGGATGGTTAGATTGTTGCCAAGAGTGAGGGGGATAGGGAAAGAACGGTCCATGGACGTAGCAGCCACGGTTATGATCCATGGAGCAACGTTATCAACAGTTTGAGCGTCCGGTCCTTCGTTTCCAGCAGCACAGACAACGGGAATGCCTTTCATCACAGCTTGGAATGAACCGAAGGCTATATCGCTCTTATCGATATCAAAACTCGCGGGCGCGTCGGTACCGATAGAAATCGATATAACATCAACCCCATCACGTATGCTATGATCCATTGCTTTGAGTACATCAGGTGTAAGACATCCTATATTCCCCCAACACGCCTTGTACACAGCTATGCGTGCATGAGGACCCGCGCCTCTAGCGGCTCCTCCAGCGAGTCCATGGTAGCTTGCTTGCGCCACAACGGAGCCAGCAGCTATTCCTGAAACGTGTGTCCCGTGGCCTACACCATCTCTGGCGGACCTATACTCGTCTTCTGCGGTGAAATCATATTGCCCATCCCTAATGTCAGCAAGACCTTCGGTGAAGAACTCGGCCCCTATAATCTTTTTGTTGCAATGTTTTTCGGCGTCAAATCCATCCCCGGATATACATTTTCCCTTCCAGCGCTTCGGGATCGGTCCTAGACCTGTGTCGTTGAATGACTCTGACTCTGGCCATATCCCTGAGTCTATGACCCCTATAATAGCTTCGCTACCCAAGCGGGTATCATGTAGAAGACCTTTTGGAGAACTAGGCAAAAGTCCCAAGTAATCGTATGTTCTGGTTGTTTTCAACCTCAGTACACGACTTGGTAGAACACAAAGAACCTCGGGATGCGTTGATAGGTTCTTCGCTTGGGAATCGGTAAGTTTTGCTGCAAATCCGGAAAAGCCATGCTTGTAATTGTATACTATAGCTTTCTTGGCAGCTTCTTTGCTATGGCACAAAATATATAGAACAAGAAAAATGAGTATAACATCGGTTTCTGCTCCTTGTAACATCGGGAAAATGTATAAAACTACAATACTCGTACCTTCCAAGAATTGGTTCAAGAATCTGGAAATGTGATTTAGTAACCAGCTCTGGGGTATCATGTTGCATTGCCCCCAGGTGGACAATGTGAATCTGGGATTAACGAAAAAAAAACAAAAGATAGTTCATGCCATCACTCAAATTCATAATGAAAAAAAACCTACAGAAAAACGACATATACCTTGTTCAAGACATTGACTTTTTCCGCAGAGATAAACACTGCGTTCAAGATTAACACGAGACCGATGACAAGAGGACATGCCTTAGAGCTTGCGTCTGCAATCATTTTATGTGTTTAGAGATATGTTAAGGGGTGATTAACAATCTTTCCCCCTCAACAATGATTCTCTGATTGCGTCAACAAGCTGCTAGGACAACTTTGTTAATTGTCTCATATTTAAAAGAGATATTAAGAAACCCTGAAACTAAAAAACTAATTAACTAAATGCTAAAAATAAACAGATTATCATTTTAAACAAACACATGAAAATATCATATAGTTAGTTTTACTTATTATATGGGACTCTTTTTTGGCATTTCACCTAACTTGTTTTCCAAGAAATTAACAGTCAAGGATAGTTATAACAGCAAACAACTATTTAAGAACATTGCTTGAATAGTTGTAACCGTTAGGATTTTTTTACCTTCTCATTGGCCCATACCCAATCAGATTCATCATCATCATCATCATCATCATCGTCATCATCATCTATATTACTCATTTCATCTGAACTCTGACAAAAGCAGCAGCTTTACTTGCTGTTTTTGCTTGCATCAGAGGATGTTTCTTGCTTCCTTGTCCAATCTTCTTTAATAGGAATGATCTGCTGATGTCATTTTAAAGTTTAACTTCTAATATTTCTATAAATAGATATAGAATCAGTTATTATCGCAATTGTTTTTCTGATGATTATTCCAAAACACTTTTCTTCTATGTATAGCTTTCGCTCTTTGGATAGTTCTGTCATAATGGAAGAAAAAACTTTTCATGGAGCAATTTCGGAGATCACCGGAAAACTGAATATTAACCGGTGACGACGCTTGGGGAACGGAAAAATCTCCCTCCAGCACGTGTCTCTGCTAGCCACATGTCATATGAAGCCTAGAACTGGAACCGTCCACTTACAATTTTGTTTGGGCTAGTTTCCTTTTTGAGGCATAATAGAATTGGATTGTCTTTTTTTTTTTTTTTTTCTTAAAACCTTGGGGTTTTGAACTTTCTATCCATAATATATTATATTACTAGGAGAAGATTGCACGGATTTTGTGATAATTTAAATATTTTAATTTTATAATTTATTTTATAATATCTGTTATTAAAAATTTGTGGATAAATATTAATTTCTAATTTGTGAATATTATGTAGTTTTATAATTTTATATTGAAAGATTGGTGGAATAATAATATCTATAGTGAATGAGAATTTTTTTAATCATTGTAAGCATATGAAATATCAAATTATTTATTTTTGACAATAATTAAGGACACATTGTTTTGTAGTATAACTAATCTGAAATACATTTGTGATGAAATTTGTGACTGCAAAATAAAATGTTAACATATTTTTTGGCCCTTGTAGATTATCAAGACATATATCACAATTGTCATATTATTCTTGTGTAGATTGGATTTGTGTTCTCTCTAAGTCTCCAATTACAAAATCAACATAAAATTTTTTTGATGCATTTGAGTTGAAATTTTCAATTTCAAAAGAGACTTTGAGGCATTGTGTGTTATGCGGTCGACGTGATAGTATAGATGTCTGAATAAAGTTTATTAAACTTTCGGTTAATCTACTTGATGTTGTATCATAAGTATCATGATAAGTGAGGTAGAAGTTAATCACATATTTGAAGATAGAGTTATTTGCTTTTAGTATTTGATCAGTACTAAAATAGATTGTGTAGTTGATGTATTTTTGATGGAGTGGACATGTGATTTTGAGACGGAGTTTGTTTCCGGTTGATTGGATGAAAGAAATTATATGATAGTGTAATGCATATAGTATATATTCTATTGGAATTTTGTGTGCTAATAAAAGTGAGTTGTGTTTGTAAGTTGTTGTATTGTTCTTGTTATTTATAGATTGTTGTAGAATCTCTATTGTAGTTTTTTTCTTTTTGTTTATTTTGTGGATTGTATTTAATTATTTAGTGTAGTTGAATTTTTAATTCTCTTTTATTGATCAGTTTTTCCTTCAAATATAAATGTGTAGAATGAATGTATGTCAGCCCTGAAAATTTTGGGACTCAGGGTATATATTCTATTGAAATTTTGTATGGTAATAAAAGTGAGTTGTGTGTTAATAAAAATGAGTTGTGTTTGTAGGTTGTTGTATTGTTTTGCTATTTATAGATTGTTGTAAAATCTCTATTGCAGTTTTTTTTTTTCTGGATTGTATTTAATTATTTAATGTAGTTGAATTTTTAATTCTCTTTTGTTGATCAGTTTTTCCTTCAAATGTAAATGTGTAGAATGAAGATATGTCAGCCCTGAAAATTTTGGGACTCAGGACATGAATCTACGGCTATGGGACAGGAACATGAAATTTGTGATAATTTACATTTGAAAAAAACATAGAACTTTTAAATTTTTAATTTTTAAATAGGTAATTCGGGTACCCGATCTAATATCCATTCTCTTCTCGTACCCTTCTCATACCCGTTTAAATAAAATAAATAGTCTCGAATGGATAATTGTTTTGAATGGGATAGGGAATGTGACGAAAAATTCGGGACGGATACGGAAAGAAACGGAAACCCGTCCCAAAATTTTCAAGGCTCTTTGTTTTTTCTATAGTTATGTAGTTAATTATAGTTTTTTTTTGTTATTCATTCATATAACTCTATCATTAAATTAAGAACAACAAAATAAAAAGATAAAAGAATTAAATGTTACAATTATGAAAGATACATATCAATTTATGTGTTTATGTTTTTTTTTCTTTAAATATAGGTGACACATGTCAATGTCTAGGATGCTACTTGGCAGCATTTCAAAACTCACAAAAAAACCTTATCATATTAGAATAGATCGGAATCAGATTTTAGATATTATATTTAGATTTTAAAAATAATATTCCGTTCTAAAGGAAGTTTAAATTTGGGATAAAAGGAAAGCAACTTTTTGTACTATTAACATGTACCGCTTTGGTAAAATTAAATGTTATTTTTGTTGTTGTCAAGTTCATTATTATGGGAAAAAGCTTAGCTAATATAGATGCCAAATTTTCTCTCTCTTCTCTAACTAATATGTTTTAGAGAAAGAGAAATTTTATCGTTTTGATTTTTATTAATCGGATTATTTTTCAGACTAAGTTTGATTTTTTACTTTCTGCTTACATCTCGTTTTATGTTTTCCAACTACATTTGGATTTTAATAGATAGTTTTAATCTTTCTCTCATTCTCTTTATTTATTTGTGTTGGTTTTGGCGGTTTTATTTCGGATTTGGCCAATATCTGATAGTTTGTCATGAATTGGATTTGTTTTGTCATCTTTGCTTGATCTTTCACTCATGAGAGTGTAAATTTTTTGGCTAGTCGAAATGGTGTCATACTTTACACCCATTAAAAAATCTGGTGAGTGAGTTATTTGATAGCTTCACTTATCTTAGGAAATTAGTCGGATGGTAAAAACCCGAATCACTCTCTAGTTATTTAAAAAAAAAAACTAAATGTAACACCCCGACCGCCTCTACCAGCGAGGTCCCACACCTCTTTCCGGGCTGTGGATCTCTGTCCCTGTCCGACAGTCGGTGCGTTATTTTTCCTGGTGACCCGACCGATTTATTTACTGACCCTGCAATCACCACGTGACATTTCCTCGTGTTTTGGCTTCGGTTTCGTAGAGAACTTCCCGGAAGGTCATCCATCCTAATCCTACTCCAGCATAAGTACGCTTAACTCTGGAGTTCTCTCGGGGTAAGTGATCGGAAAAGGTAAGTGCACTTTGATAACATAGGTAACCAAATCAATCAATTTAAACTTATTCAAATGAAGCGGATCCGAGTCGTTATACTAAATCTTCGCCTTCTTTGAAGGGTCTATTTGATAGGCTTTAGCGACGTGTTCTCTTACTGTTGATGTTGTCAAATTCTGATTGGTTTGGTGCAAATTCAGTAGAATCGGAGTTCTCCTTGTGGAGAGTGTTCCAAAAAAGGGTTTGTATTCTGGATCTATCGGTGTAAAGTTGGTGGAAGAAATTATCAGCCTGCATGGGCTGGCAAAAATGAGATAGTTTATACTTTATACGTAGATTTATATTATATTGATAAGAAATAAAATTTACAAACTCCTTACGGTAAACTCATGAGCATAAGTTATAATGAAATTATTTAATAATTTTCTTTATGATTTTTATACTATCATGTTTAAAAATAAAATAAACAAAATGGTAAAAGAGTTAAATTTTATTTCACTTAGTATTCAAATTTGCCAACTCCACATATTACTCTTTAAATTTTCATAGTCAAACCTTTTATTCCACTAATTAACCCTTTTTATTTAGCTTAACGTCATTTATATATCAGATCTAAAAACTTAGCCCCAATTGCTTAATTGATTGAACATTGGTCGACGAAAATTAATTTTACGACATTTAAAAAAATAACGCTAAAGTTTTTTTTTTTTTTAACGCTACAGTAACTACTGTCAGTTTTCTATATTTTAACAAACCTTCAAATTGACACTTGCTTAGACCATCCCAACAGTTACTGTTACGTATTTTTTACTGGTTTTGTTCCAATGGTTATTTTATTTTATACTCTAAAAAATATTCTAATTATATTCTATTTTTTTTATTTAATAACTTGGTAGTGTTGAAAAACAAATTCAAAAGCTTACAATATTTGTTGAAATTTAAGTTAAAGTTGATGTGACAATGATGTGGCAAAAATAGTGTTATAATCCTTCAATACCTTGAATAATCGATAGTGGGACCAATCTTTATTATGTATAGCGCTTTAATTGGTCAGTAAACTTTTTGATATATATTTTTTACCCAAATTATTTAAGATCAATTATCTCATAATAAATTCTATTTTATATATATTATTAATATCAAAATTCATCATTTTTAAATTGTATAAATATAAACTTGTTTTATTTGATTTGAACACCGAAAAAATCCAATATAGCATTAAAAAAAAATGAAATAAAAATGATGGATAGGCTGCTGAAGTTTTTTAAACAAAATCATTATAGATGGTAAAAGTTGAATTGATGTTGAATTAACAGTGGAAAAGGTAGAAGATGATGTGGAATTTTAAAAAGTAAAAGGTAAGGTGTTGATAAATAAAATCATTGTACATAGTCTTATCAAACATTTTACTTTACAAATATACAAATTTTACCTATTTATTTTATGTTTAACAAAAATTAAATAAAATTATGATTTTATTAAAATTAAATATTTACCACGAAAATAAAATTTTCTTACAACACATAAATAGAAAAAAAGTTATGTTAAGTTTTTTTTTAAATGTTAAGTCATAATATTATATCACTAGAATAAATCATGTTAAAAAAATTTAATGGTAATTATTTTGGTATTAATTATGTATTTTTAATTTATCGTTTGTCATATTATTTTTAATTTACGATATTTCAATTTGCATTTTAAAATTTTAATTAATTATATAATTAGTTATTGTTAATATAAATTTATTTAAATATAAAAATAAAATATATAATTTTTATTTATATATTAAATAAAAATAAATCAAAATTAAAGAATTATTTTGTAAAGAAAAAAGTTTTACTCGAAAAAAATAAAAAACTCTATATGTTTTTAGTGTATGATATAAAGTACCATTCGAGATAGTTTTAATCTAAAATAGAGTTTAAAAACAAAAATAGAATCTCGGCGATGTTCTTAATTACACTTTAAAACTCCAAACCCAATTTTGTGACACATTATAAATTATCAAACTAAAAATCTTAATACAAAAACCCTCAAACTTGATTCCAACTGCAACCCGTCAAAATATTTAATAGAACAGTTAATACTGTTAACAAATTTGTTAATTTTCTATTAATAAATAATAACGTGGATTCGTTTTTATTTTTTTTGGTATAAAAACGTAGTTTTAATTAATTATAATAAAAAATTCTTTAAATTTATAAAAAAAACATTTTCTTAATGTTAAAATTCAAATCTGGATTCAATTGTGATTTGTGATTGTCTAATTGTTCTTAGTAGTTTGTTCTAAGTTTGGTCTAAGTCACTTTTAAATATTGTTCTTAAGTCTTTGGTTTTTGTCTTAGACACAGTTAATTTGGTCTAAGTCACTTTTTCTATTTGGTGTTTTACGAGGCTGAAAAATCTGAGATAGTCGTTGTCTTAATGTCAGTTTACAAGGACTCAAAAACAATATTTAAGTCAATTTCAAAACCGACGTCACACAACCATTAATACCAATTTCTCACTAAATTAAACTGTAGTTAGGAAAATTTGAAAACAACAATGAACTCACAAAAATAAATTTAATCAAATTATAGTCACACCATAAAAATATTTAATAATCAATCACCTCGAGACAACATATATAAGATCTAAGTCATTTGCCTTTTTTATATGTTTTTTAACTCATGAAAACAAATAAAAACCCACTTCTTCGGGATCTTGTACTCTTTTTCTTGTACTTAGAGTCATTACAGAGATTTATCTATTAAAAAACAACAAAAGGACAAGCCGTGTTATCACTAAAAATGTTGGTTCTTCGAATTCATAGATAACAGTCCTCTTAATTGTCTCACAAGAACGTGTAGACTCATCCGGAATATGAAACAAGTAATTAAGATGATTCACTTAATTTCTTAGTGAATATCCTGTTTTACGTTCTGTTTTATGTTTCAAACCTCTAGACTTCGTCTAAGCGTTTTACGTGTAGGTCGCTGCGTCCAGTGTTTTCTTGAATATAACAAATAATTCAGAAACATTTACTCCTCAAAATCATTTCTTTTTTAATTAAATATATTGAACTTTCCAATTTTTGAACTATCTTATAAACATGGGTTTGACAGATAATGAAAGAAAACAGTTTTAACTCGTTTTAATTCTACACCAATAATTATATAAAAATAAATAAATCCGTTTTGTCCTAAACCATAAACCGGAGTAGTCCTAAATTAACAATTTAGCTTTGGTGTTATCTCCTATCTTCGTTGTAATCTAAAAAAAAAACTCCCAACATTCTTAACCAAATCCTTCATTTTAAATACGAGATGGGTTGAACACAATCATCATTATGCTTCTGGGATGCAATCAGAGAGGACATTGTTGAGGAGATTCAAGAATAAGAACCCTAATATTCTTGGAACATTCTTGTAGAACAAGAATCAGCCTCAACAACATCTCTTAAAACCCAGAAAAAAATGAAGTTGTCTTCTCTGATTGTATTTAGGAAGCATATTGTAGTTCTGTTCATTGGTTTAGTATGTATCTTGAAGATAGCTTTAATTTCTGCTGCCAATGAAGAAAGCCAGGTACGTTAAATATGTTCGATTTTCAATCATCTTTATTTCTGCAATAAAAGAAAGAGACGTTAATTGCAAATACTTTCGCTATTTTAATTTTCCCAATGATGTTTGTATTTAGATCTACACGGTGCATTTGGGTCAGAGGCAACATGATGATCCTAATCTTGTTACCGATTCACATCATGATATTCTCGGATCGCTTCTTGGAAGGTAATCAATCATGAGCATTGGTATATTCTGTCCGAAGATGATCATGAATGTCACGCAAAAAAAAATATTAGTTTATTAGGTGTTTGAATGTTTTGACTGATGATGCAGCAAAAAAGCTTCCCGTGAGTCTATGATTTATAGTTACAGACATGGTTTCTCAGGCTTTTCAGCAAAACTCACATCATCTCAAGCAAGGGAACTCTCAAGTAAATTTTAAACCTTTCTCTTTGGTGAAAAACGTGTTGCGCAAGAATTATGTCAAAAACAGAATCAGTACTGATTATATATATATTCACTTCGGATTTGGACTTTTAATAGAGCATCCGCATGTTGTTCACGTAACGAGAAGCAAGAATATGAAGCTGAAAACAACAAGGGTTAGTGATTACTTGGGACTCACTCCAACCGCTCCAACGGGTCTCGCCCATGAAACCGATATGGGAAGTGAAGCAATCATAGGAATCCTGGACTCAGGAATATGGCCAGGGTCGAAGTCATTTGATGACAACGGTCTTGGACCGATCCCAGCGCGTTGGAAGGGACAGTGTGTTTCAGGAGAAGGTTTCAACGCATCGAGCTGCAACAGAAAGTTGATCGGAGCCACCTACTACGCAAAAGGTCTCCTCAGAAAGTACAATGGAACATTCAACGGGGCGGAGAAAGACGAGGTCTTGTCCCCTTTGGACAAAGTTGGCCACGGAACACATTGTGCATCGACTGCCGTGGGTTCTTTCGTCCAAGACGCGAATTTCCTCGGCCTAGGTAATGGAACCGCGAGGGGCGCTGCCCCTCGGGCCCGTTTAGCCTCTTACAAAGTGTGTTGGAACAACGAGGAGTGCTTTACACCGGATATTTTAAAAGCGGTAGATCATGCCATACGCGATGGCGTCGATGTTCTATCGCTCTCGCTTGGATCCGAAATACCGCTTGATTTCGAGATTGATAGGAGTGATTTCGCTATCGCTGCTTTCCACGCCGTTATTAAGGGAATCCCCGTAGTATGCGCTGGAGGGAATGATGGTCCCCAAACTCAAACTATCTCTAACGTTGCTCCGTGGATCATAACCGTGGCGGCTACGACCATGGACCGAGAGTTCTTCACGCCCATCACTCTTGGAAATAATATAACCATCCTGGTACGTATTTGGTTGCTTGTGATACAAACAATTGTAACCGTTCATTTGACTCTTTCTGTGGGATCTCATTCTCAGGGTACAGAAGGTCTATACACGGGAAAAGAAGTCGGATTCACTGAGATACTTTACTTCGACGACTTGACAAAAGAGGATTTCCAAGCCGGTAAAGCTAAGGGAAAAATCTTGTTTCTCTTCCAATCAGGCAAATTTGATGACGATTTTGCCAGTTTTGCGCAAACAAAAGGCGCCGTTGGCATCATCGTAGCGGCTCAGCCAACAGATACTGCCGAACCGGGCCTCGCAGATATCGCTTTTGCCTATGTAGACTACGAGCTTGGGATGGACATCTTGTTGTATATCCAAACAACCACGTATAAGTTTATTCTTCTTTACAATTCTCTCTTTGTGATCTCCAAAATATGAATTCTTTTGATGTAATAGATAATTTTTTCTTTGAATGATTGCCTCAGATTTCCAACAGCTAAGATCAGCCCAACCAAGACATTCGTTGGCCGACCTTCAGCGAGTAAGGTCGCAAAATTTTCGTCTAGAGGTCCCAATTCAATATCTCCTGCCATTCTCAAGGTGAAGTATCAACTCTTAACTTACTTTTTGCCCTCTTACATTCAAATTTCCGTGCACAGTACTGAAGCTGGCTTGTGGTTTTAAGTACAGCCGGATATAACAGCACCAGGTGCTGGTATACTTGCAGCCGTACCATCACGGGGAGGATACAATTTCATGTCGGGGACATCGATGGCTACACCTGTCGTGTCAGGAATAGTCGCACTTCTTAGGCAAAAACGCCCTGACTGGTCTCCTGCTGCGATCCGATCCGCTCTCGTCACAACCGGTAAAACATACATATACTCTTATTCACACACAAGATATTTGTTTCTTGCTATTTCTTGCTCGTAAAGAAATACCCGTGAATGACTGATAACCATTGCAGCATTTCAATCGGACCCATCGGGAGAGCCTATTGCAGCGGAGGGTTCTCCACGCAAACTCGCTGACCCGTTTGACTATGGAGGCGGCCTTGTGAATCCAGGGAAAGTAGCGGACCCGGGACTTGTCTACGACATGGGGTACGGTGAATATGTTCATTACTTGTGCTCGGCAGGCTACGACGATAGTTCCATCTCAAAACTACTTGGAAAAAACTACACATGCCCTTCTCTAACACCATCCATGCTTGATGTCAACTTGCCTTCCATCACAATCCCATATCTCAGTGAAGAGATCACCATAACTAGAACAGTGACCAATGTTGGACCAGTTGGTTCGCTTTACAAAGCTGTGATCGAACCGCCTCAAGGTATTAACCTGCAGGTAAGTCCTGAGACTCTTGAGTTCAGTTCCAACACCAACAAGATTACGTTTACGGTGAAAGTCTCCACGACTCATAGAGCGAATACTGATTATCACTTTGGGAGCTTGACTTGGACTGACAATGGAGCTCATAATGTCAGAATCCCTCTTTCTGTGAGAACAAGAGTTTTGAACTTCAAGATCTAACAAAGTTCTTAATATTACCGAAAAATATTTGTAATTGTGCCAATGTGTTATATGAATTTGTTTTCTATCGGAGGCTATGTAAATGTGATAATGATGAGCGTATCTTATACTATTTATCTTTTATTTATCCATTAAGATTACTATAAGAATTTAATTATGGTTTTTAGGGTTTATAAGTTTTTTTTTTTTTGACAGCATTTATAAGTTTTCTTATAATTAGGTTTTCCTGCATTTTATATATTTGATTACTAAAAATTTAGAGTTTTTTTTTGTTTTGACGATTCAACGATTAAAAAAAAACTTTCGAAGAATCAACAACAAAACTAATATTATTGATGTTGCCACTAGGCCTAGCCAAATTATCCGGAACCGAATCGGACCGAACCGAATTGGAAAGAATCGAACCGAACGGAATATTTATAATAACCAAAATATCTAACTATCCTTAGTTATATTTATCAGAGTTTAAAAATTTGTTTGAAATTAGCCAAAATTTTAAGTTTTTTTCCTGCGTATTTCGAATAATTTGTGTAGTTTTCGGGTAGTTCGGATATTTTGGGTAATTTTTTCGTGTATTTTGGGTAAATTTTTAAGTATTTCGAGTAATTTAAGTATTTCGAAATCGATCCAAACCGAAACAAAAAAAAATCGGTTCTAAGCAGATTCCCAATTTGAGTATATCCGAACTAAGACATACTGGCCTGAACCAAAACCGAATAATTTGTCTCGGTTCCTACATGGATTCTAAGCCTCTCTTTCCGAATTATTCGAAATCTAAAAAAAACTGAACCGAACCAAACCGAATACCTAATTGCCACTCATTAAATAAAATCCTTTTCATCGTCACTGTTATTTAAATTGATGTATTTCACTGTTTAATTTATTTACCTCTACACTGATGAACTCTCGAATAAAAAGATAAAGGAAGTATTCCAATTGTAAGAAATGGTAAATGAATAAAGAGAAGATAGAAGAATACTTGAAGATAAAGATGTAACATGTGACGGGGAAAAAAGTGGAATAACATCAACCGTCCAATAAGCCTATACTAATAATAGGCAGAGTTCTTTGTTTCATCTTTTCTCTCTGTCCACCAAATTACCTAAACTGGGTCAATGCTCACACATAACGCATACATATATTCGGATTTAAAGGTGTATTTAATCTTTGTGAGATCGAAACGGATGTAAAAGTAGATTCTGAGTGGTTCTTGATCGATCGAGTCGTAGAACCAACAAAAAGCAGTGATAAAGATTAGTTAAAAGTTAAGGAAAAGCTACTACAATACATGGCAAACCATCTACCATCGATAGATTATCTTGATTATTAAAAATGTGGAATATCCAAAATGTTAAATAGTTTGGTTGTGTGATAAAATTCCAAACAAGTTGATTAATTATATATACGTTATTTAGTTGTACGTTTTGTTTCTTTCATAAACTACTAATATAAGAACTCTAGGAAGTGATAAAGAACAACCATATTCAATATAAAAACAATAACATTCTTCTTTTGGAACCATATTGAATACTATCTTCTTCTTTTTTGCGAAAGGGGATTATTGAATACTATCTTCTAAAAGTTTCTAATGTGCCTAAAAAGAAATGCTCGTTCAATTGATATTTTCCCAATTTAAGACCTTTAACTAAAGACTGCGTCACTGATCATACTAATGAAAAAGAAGAGGAAAAAGAGTTCTAAAAGTGATTCGCATCAGATAACAAACAAACGACTGATTTTGTTTCGATACAAAATCAATCGTAAAATTATCAGTGAAAAAAAAAGTCGTATACTATATATATATATATATACAAAAAAATCGTATAATTATATATGTTTTGTTTTTTGAAGTAAGCAAATTTTCTTTTTTATCAACTCGAACAGATAGAGCTGATTTTAGTCCGTACAATTTTGATATAGCAAATTATCTACTTGATCTTTCTTTTTCTGATATTTTTTCTTCTCCACTTGATTTTTGTTTTATTCTGCGTGTTACCTGACAGAGAGTGACTTTGCTTGCTTTGGTGAGTTGACGATACTTATTAACACTTTTGGTCCCTAGTGAGTTTCTTTATTCTGCGTCTCTTTAATTCTCTTATCTCTCTTCTTGCATCTACATTTTAGCGATTTCTGAGAAATTTTAGCGATTATATTTGACCAGCTCATATCTATTGGAATTATTGGAGTTACCTCATGTGTGTTTAGGAAACAAGACTTTAGACGTTGAACAAAATTAGTTATTAGTTATAGTTGTTTATATAGACTCTAATCTGCTTAGATTGATATATTCGTTTAGACCTTCTTCGTCTGCTATATATGTATGCTTTGTAATTACTCAAAGGAGATACAAGATCACTTTTTAATTTTTCTTGTTCTCTCTCGTAACCCAAAAAACAAAACAAAAATATTGTTCTCTCTAATTTTTTATGGTATCAGTCTATAAGAGCCTTTTTTTTTTTTTTTTTTTCTGAAAGTTGATTCGAATTAAACAATATGGCAAACATGAACGGTACCACCAACCAACAACTCGAACCTGATCCTGAAAAATATGAATCTGATGAACGAAACGGATGGTACAAACCTGATAAACACGAACCTGAATCAAGTGTATATAGAACATTTATAAGATGATATTTGTTTCTAAAGTTAATTTATTTATATATCGATGCTGAGTTTGAATGAAACTTTTTTTTTTCATTTACATTTTATCAAATTTGCTTACTTCAGAAGTAACGTTTAGTTAGTTTTGGCATCAAATTAATATCTTAGTTGTAAATCAAAAGTTTGCAAGTTTAGCGCTATAATAATTTTGAAATTGCTCCCAATACACGAAACCAACACGATTTGACTAGTTCATATCTAACTAGAGTTTAAACAATTATGGTTTGTTGTATTCAGAAGTAAGTTTAAACGTAAGCTTGATCTCTGTTTAATTCGTGTTTATATATTAAAACTGCACGCATTCAGTGATTCATCTAACAAATATATACGTAATGAGTTGCGTAATCATATGCTGTAAATTATTGACGAGAATATAGACATTGAAACGGAAGTATAACCTGAACTTATTTATGGTTTAATTGTCTCAAAATTATAATAATCAATTACGTACCTATTTTATTAACAGTCGGATGCATGTTCGTTTGTCAAACTTAATTATTACAATTATTTACACTATTATTATTATATTTTAAGCTAACAACGACTTTGTCCAATCTTTTTTGTTAATCATGTAATTCGGGCGAACACTATTAATCTCAAAATGATCGTAATAGTTAATCTATGGGATATTTGAAAATAGACCATACAAAACATGTAGATGATTAAGCAATATTTTTGCTAATATACGGATATACTTCATTTAGTTCTACTTACAAGAAAACATTGAGTAATACGAAATATCACTCGGTTCGACCAATCGAACAAACATCAAGAATCTTTTATCCATTAATTAATAAGTGTTAACGACATTTTAGAAAATTTATACCAACCCATGTGAGGCTATTCGTTGTGCGGCTCTTAATTCGGAAATTGGTCCCATTTTTATAAGGATCCAAAAAAAAAGAATATGAGACACATACGGTCATCTCTCCGGTTTCTCTTCTCCGCATTTCTCACTTTAGCGTATAAGTTAAATTAATAAATTATATTTGGCAAAAAAAATTTTGCTTTTAGATTGCTCTAAAGTCTAAAGTCTAAACTATAACCTGACATCATTGAAATAATTAAGTTTGGCTATCTTCGCTACATAAATGAAATTCTGAGGTTTTTTCTTATATTTGGAAAAAAAATCAAAACTGAATTAAGGATAGATAAAGAAATTGATTAGAGTTTATAGCTTTACAAGTGTACTTAAGGCCAAACTTAAGCCTTAACCTCTACGATTAAATAGAGTGACAATGGCTTAAGTCTCCTCCAAAAGGCAAAGTTGACTAACGTTTGTCCCTTAATCTCCTTCTTGCGTATGTATGAGGAGACCAATCATGGATTTTTAATTATACTACACACATCTAAGAAAATATAGTGTTCTTATTTTTATGTATTACAATTTATAAAATATACGTAAAACCGTAATATATTAGTCGACTGTACATTGCAAATTTAAAAGAAGAAGTAATAGTTGTAGATTCTATTTATAAATTGCAAAATTGCAGGCATAGTCATAGATGAAGGTGCTTGATCGCGAGAGCAAACAAAATGTGACGTCCAGAAACTCCTAAACATGTAGATTTGACTTTAACTATATTCTAAGTTAGTTGAGATTCAGATTCTCTAATTCAATTATTGGAGCAATATTTACTTTTTAGTATATATTTGTACGGAAGTGTATTAATTCAACAATGCGATTAGTCAGCTTAGAGACTTAATCACGTCACTGTACAAAATAAAAATCATAAACTTTTAATTCGGTAAAGACCCTGAGTGAAAATATTATGTATTCGTACTGTATTTTTACATGCGGATATCTATGGAAAATTAATTTTTTTTTTCATATTTCAACTATCGCCGTAAATTCAGTTTATACCAAAATTTAGAAGTTGATTTAATTTATTTTTCAATTCATAATTTTGGTATTTTATATACAAATTTTAAAAACTCGGTCAATTCCTACATTGGCCGTTTACCGATAATAACGTGGATGACTGTATATTGAAGCTGTAAAAATAAGAAATTGTAAAATAAATTATGTTACCAATAAAATAAAACAAAACAGTACAAATGCTGTCTCTTATACACATCTTGTAAAATAAATTATGTTACCAATAAAATAAAACAAAACAGTACAAATGAGGCTGTAAAATATTATGCTAGTTCTTTATCACGCATAATTTTGAAATGGTAAAATATATAGATATAATTTTTTAATATTAATTTAAATTTCATTTGTTAAAATTTAAGAGACTAAATAATATATATTTTCTAAATAATTTAAATGCTTTTTGGTTTTACTAAGCTATTATTAAATTGGCATTTTTTATTGTACTTTTTCTTATACATTTTTACTACTATCTTTTACCGTCTCCAATTATGATACCATCTTTTACCGATAAAATTTATCACTGCTTTGTATATACATATTTGCAGTTGAAAACGAACACACATTTACTTTCGAAAAAAAAAAAAAAAACGAACACAGTTTACGTCGACATCTACACTGCATAAAGTGTCGACATCTATATTGCAAGTTGCAAATGCAATAATAATCTGATAGGTTTGGGTTGTATAAGTATAGTTAAATTTTTTTTTTTTCATTTGTCCGCGTAGCTTTCCCAGGTTCAACGATTCTTTTTCTTATCAAATTTTCTTCTTCATTTCTTAATTCTTTTGTTTCTTTTTCTTTTTATCTCGGTCCCTTTTTTTTTAATATCCACAAAATTCTACATCAAAGCATTTCAATTCTTTTTCTGTCTTTCTTCTCTCTTCTCTCTTCTCTCTTCTCTCTTCTTTCTTTTTAACTAGGTTAATGGTTTAAATTTGGTTAGTTAAAGTCTAGTAAGAATTGTACAAAAATGATATTGAATGATCAAGAGTTTAAAAACTTATGTATTCAATAATTAGATGTATGAAATTTTTACAAAATTATATATGTAAATTCTTATAGGTTCTTTAATTTTTAATTAGTTGTATGCTGCGAACTAAATCATTTCATCATAGGCACTAAACCGTCGTTTTTTACGAAAATATATATTACATAGTTTCTCTGTTTTTTAAAGAAAGATTTTTTAGTTTTTATTTTTGTTTCATAAAAATAGTTTTTTTAAGTTTTCTATACATTTTTATTAGTTAATGATGATAAAATATAAAATTCAAAAAAGTAATTGAATTTATTGAATTGCTATTGATTTAAAGTTGTAGAAAATTGTTAATCACAAAAAATGATGTATTTATAGTCAAGTTTTAATATGTTTTTTTTATATGTTTGAAAAATCCAAAATATCTACTTCCTATGTTTCATGAAGAGTGTCATTTTGACACTTTTCACACATATTAAAAAAACTATTAAAATTTTTGTTTTACCCTTTGTTCACACATTAAATAAAAAAAATTATCTAATTATATACTAAATTAGTAGGATCAAAACTGTATTTTTATTTAAAATTATGCATTGAAAAGGTAAAATGACACTTTTTGTAAAACAAAAATCAAATCTTAGAAAAACATTTTTTATGAAACGGAGGAAGTATCAATTAGAAACAGAGGGAGTAGTTTTGTTCTCTATCTCAAAAGGAAACCAACAAAAGTTATCCCTACATAAAACAAGTGCTCCATGCACCAACTTATACAATTTTAGCATGAGAAACATCCGCACTAAACTTATCAATGATGACGACTAAAACATGTTCTATTTCTGTTCTATCTACACTTGTACTAGCTAGTTTAAAATGTACTTTTGATAGAGCTGGCTTTGAAAATGTAAAGGCTTTGAGAAAGATAAAAGGTCTGTAACTAGTGAACTTTAAACAAAAAAAAAAAAGAAATGGTGATGGAAGGGGTCGATTTCTTTATCCAAATGTTGTTTCACAAAAGAATTTCTTAGAACTCGTTTGACACAAGACTGGAAATGCTCCAAGTATTGTTTCTCTGGAAATCGTCACTTGAAGCTGGATTTGATGAATGAATAGTTTGATGATTGAAAACCGATTGTACTTGAACTCCAAGTACTAAGAGTTTAGACTCTAGTCCTTCAAGGGCTAATCCTCACAAGAATAACTAGACTCTACACGCTTCACAAGCTCTCTGAATCCCTCAAAAAAAATTAATAAAAGCGCAGGAACAGATTTGATTCAAAAGATAGACTTTTCTTTGAAACAAAAAAATAAACTTTGATTGATAAAACTTGTGTATGAAAAGATACAAAGGCATTGAGCTTATATAGGCTCATAAATAGAGAAAATAACGGTAACTAAAGTAAATGAAAGCAACAAATATGGGATTTGTTCTTGACTCCCTTCTCCTAGCCGTTAGGCTTTAATGTGCTTGGTCTTGACTTTGGCACTGGATATGGAATTGGGGAATGATCTTTGGCTTGTCTTAAGTGTGTTGAATCTTCTAAGACTGATGTAGGGACGAGATTAATTGGTGGATGATAAGCTTGGTCTTTCTTTGCATCCGAAACCGTGTAGTTGTTTCCCAGTAAGGAAGGCTTCTTTTGGGCTTGATTCTCTTTGACTTCTGATAACAAGGGCCGGCTGCTGGCTTTATCTGGTGTAGTCTGGTTCGTGTAGACTTCTTTGGACGTGAGGTGGGACGAATATAATGCCTTAGGAAGACATAAATCTGAGGTTTCCATAGAATAGCTCCTTGGGTAGCTTCAGCGGTTTAATTGCTTTCTCTTCTGATTTGAATTAGACCGCCTTGGTTTTAGTTCGGCCAAAATGCTCCTCTTGATGTCCAGAATGGTGGTGCATGCTTGCTAAGTCCTCAGCTCCTCTCAGCTCAGCTACAAGTCCTTTTTTCTCCTCAGCGTCAAGTTTAGCTCCATCTCTTTTAGCTCCACGGTTACTCTCCTTGTTAGCTCCTGAGGTATAAGCATCCATGCTTATATCATCGTTAGTTTCACACGAAATTTATTTAAGCTAGTGGCAAATTCCCTAGCTTAAGAAGTTTTTTTGGATAAAGAAATCAACCCTTTCACCAAAAATGATCAAGACTTTGCCACTAGCTTAAGATATATAATAATATTTATATATCTTGTATACCCATGAGATTAATCGGATTTGTCCATATCATCTACGAGAAGAAAAAATATATATATTAGGCCGCAAATCCAAATTGCTCATGGTTGAACTCATGGTCAACTCTGATAAAAATAACATACAGTGCAAAAATTCACAAAAAGGTTATGTTCGATCTACATTGAAAGAAGACCTTCACCAACATACCAGGTCCGCATAAGATTACCTACATTTCAACTTTAAACCCAAAAGCAAAGGAAATAAGAAAAGGCTATTAAGTTGGTAATGTGAAGGTCTTTTATTGGTAAGTTGAAAAATTAGACGTACGGTCAAAATTCAAAGCATCTACTTTGTTTTCCCAATTCTTCCCACAAAAAAGAAAAGAAAATAAATAGAATTAAGTCACATGCATTTGAATAAATTAAGAATTACTAGTACAAAGTGTCATTGGAAAAAGATAAGAATATAAAACTAAAAAGAAAAGAAAAAGTTTACAACACCTTATGGATAAATGTTTTTTTTTTCCCTTTCTAAAAGCACGCAAACAAGAAACATGCGTATGTAAGTTTGATTATTGTTTTGTTTCCCCTCTATTTTTATGTGGTCGTGGGTGCAAAGACCTATGGCTATCGTGGGAGTTAAAATGGTCATTGTAGTTGGTGTGGTGGTACAAATCAATCTGGTTGATATCGTTTTTCTTTTGTCAAATTCCTGCAATTATCGTTTTCAATAAGAATATAATGATGTGTCAAACTAAATTAGTAAAAATTATGTCTAATTTAGACTAATTTGAATAAATTTGGATTAGTCATATATTTGAATATCTATCTATCTATTCTAATAAAGTAAGGTTTTTTTTAAAGTGAGTTTTGAAATGCTGCCATGTGGCATGTGATGTGTCATCTACATTTCAAGAAAAAAAAACATAAATACATAAAAAAAATTGATATGTGTACTTCATAATTGTAACACAATTTTTTTATTTCTTTATTTTGTTGTTCTTAATTTAATGATAGGATTATATGGATGAATAACAAAAAAAACTATAATTAACTACATAACTATAGAAAAAACAAATGTGATATTATATTACATATAATAAAGTTTTTTCATCAGGAGCCCTGAAAATTTTGAGACGGGTTTTCCATTCTCTCCTCTACCATTCTGAATTTTCTGTCCCATTCGCTATCCCGTAGTAAGGTTTTTTTTAGGTGAACTTTGAAATGCTGCCATGTGGCATGTGATGTATCACCTACATTTAAAGAAAAAAACATAAATACATAAAAAAATTGATATATGTACTTTATAATTGTAACACTTAATTCTTTTTTTTGACATCCACTTAATTCTTTTTTTTTTGACATCCACTTAATTTTTTTATCTCTTTATTTTGTTGTTCTTAATTTAATGATAGGATTATATGGATGAGTAACAAAAAAAACTATAATTAACTTCAGAACTATAGAAAAAATAAATGTGATATTATATAACATATAATAATTTTTTTTCATCAGGAGCCCTGAAAATTTTGGGACGACGGGTTTTCCATTCCTTCGTGTACCGTCCTGAATTTTCTGTACCATTCGCTATCCCGTTTAAAACAATTATCCATTTGAAACAATTTATTTTATTAATATGGGTATGGGAAGGGAATCAGTATTAGATCGTGTACCCGAATTACCCATTTAAAAATGAAAACCTTAAAAATTCAATATATATATTTAACATTTAATTCCTTTTCTCTTTATTTTGTAGTTCTTAATTTAATGATAGGATTATATGGATGAATAACAAAAAAAAAACTATAATTAACTACATAACTATAGAAAAAACAAATGTGATATTATATAACATATAATAAAGTTTTTTCATGAGGAGCCCTGAAAATTTTGGGACAGGTTTCCCATTCCCTCATGTACCGTCCCGAATTTTCCGTCACATTCCCTATCCCGTTTAAAAAAATTACCCATTCGAAACCATTAATTTTATTAATATGTGTATGGGAAGGGAATGAGTATTGATAGTGTACCCGAATTACCCGTTTAAAAATGAAAAACTTTAAAATCTATATATTTTTTTTCAAATTATTCTGAAATTTTCCGGGACGTTCTTATCATATTTTCTTTTGAGAATTGTTTTCCAATTCACAAATTTTTTTGTTTCCGTCCCATAGATTCCCGTCCTGAGTCCCAAAATTTTTAGGGCTGACATACATTCATTCTATATACCCGTTTAGATCGTGTACCCGAATTACACATTTACATTTGAAGGAAAAACTTATCAACAAAAGTGAATGTTACAATCTTACCCTCACATGTACGTTTGATAGGTAAACAGCGACCTACCCTTTCTTTTAATATTTTCCCTATTTCTCCCGTTCATAGTTATTTTACCTTACTCGCTTCTACAATTGCTACGCAGCGGTGAGTCAGCTTACATCTCTCTATGGGAAAAACATGCTTCCCAAGTCCATGACGAAATCAAAGAACTAAAAAAGGCCCCTATTGTTGTGATTGTCACTGGTGTTAACCCTAAATCTGTTGGTGGTAAGTTTTTAAGATTAAATCAGATTTATAGAGTGGTAAGTTTTTAAGATTAAATTAGAATGATAGAAAGGTGTGTGTGTGTAAGATATGTTTTGTAAATGATTTGCTAGGAAGCGGAAGTTTTTTAAGTAGTGGGCTACAATTTAGATTATTAATTAAACCTCATTTCAAAACATTTCAAAGCTCACTTTATAATTTTAACATAAAACAACCATAAAAATTAAGATGGGATAGAATTGATAGCAACGCCACCAAATTCATACAAGTAAAAATCTTGGGCCAACTTTAGTGATCTTATATGGAATTAACTTTAGCTACGTTCCCACGAATCTTGTCGCTGCCACCATGTTGCTTCAGTATTGACACTCCAATGCAAACTCAAATTAGACTGATCAGGTCCAAGAAAATCATGTATACATGGCAATATGCATTACACTATCATATAATTTCTTTCACACAATCAACCGGAACAAACTGCGTCTCAAAATCACACGTCCACTCCGTCAAAAATAAAACATCAACTAAACAATATGTTTTAGCACCGATCAAATATTTCAAGCAAATAACACTACCTTCAAAAATATGATTAACTTTTACCTCACTTATCATGATATGGATGACACAACATCAAGTATATTAACCGAAGATTTAATAAACTTTATTCGGACATCTATGGTATCACATCGACCATATAACACACAATGCCTCGAAGTCTCTTTTGTAATTGAAGATTTCAATCCAAATGCAACGAGAAAACTATATGTTGATTTTGTAATTGGAGACTTAGAGAGAACACAAATCCAAGCTACACAAGAAGAATATGAAAATATTATGATATATGTCTTGATAATCTACAAGGACCGAAAAATATCTTAACATTTTATTTTGCATTCACAAATTTCATCACAAATGTATTTCAGATTGGTTATATTATAAAACAACATATCATTAATTATTGTCGAAAATAAATAATTCGATATTTTATTTGTTTACGATAAATAAAAGAAATTCTGTGAATAGATATTATTATTCCACCAATCTTTGAATACAAAATTATAAAACTACATGATATTCACAAATTAAAAATTAATATTTATCCACAAAATTTTACTAACAAATATTATAAAATAAATTTTAAAATTAAAAAATTTTAATTATCACATATCCGTACAACGCGCGGATCTTTTCCTAGTATATATATATATTAACTTTAAAAAAAACACATAAAAATGATTACCCATATCAAAGTGGCAGTCATCACTCACCATAGCCATTGATGAATGTTATTAACTTCTATTAAACGTTGGAAGCCATTGGCCGCTTTGATATATCCTAAAATGTGCGGTTTCGACCACAATGATCACAACTTCTATTTAACATCTATCAATTTATGGAACAATGGTTTTTTGCAATTTGGTATCTTTTAAATAAAGATATTTACATTTATATATGGTTTCGTTCTTGTAAAATAAAATTACAAAGTTAAAAAATAAATATAAATGATTTTACTGATTATATTTTAATAAAATAGTAATGCGAGTAGCAAGGTGAACTATATATCTACACAATTTCTATTTTCTCACACTAGAGCCCATTATAAACTAAACTCTACATTAATCTTCAAAACTTGTAGAAAGCCAGCTATTCTATTAAAATGTTTATATTTATAAACAGTAAAAAAAGCTACTATAGCATTAATCCATAAATGGTAGAATCCAAATCCTGACCTAAAGTTACAAAAACAACCAAAAAGTTGGTGGTCTAATGGTCTTGCAAGAGATTAGTTTTATTGTGCAGTGCTCCATATTCAAACCATTTTTGGATCGAAATTATATTTTTTTAAATTAAAATATTTAAATACTGATTTCAGATATTGGAACAGATAATAAATCGAAAATCCAGAACTCTCACAGTTTTCAAAAAAAAAAAACTTACAAAATAGATATAATGTGTCATCAATGTCACAAATCGTTTTCAATAAGAATATAATGATGTGTCAAACTAAATTAGTAAAAATTATGTCTAATTTAGACTAATTTGAATAAATTTGGATTAGTCATATATTTGAATATATATATATATATATATATATATATTAACTTTAAAAAAACACATAAAAATGATTACCCATATCAAAGTGGCAGTCATCACTCACCATAGCCATTGATGAATGTTATTAACTTCTATTACTGATGACACAAAAAAAAAAAACTTACAAAATAGATATAATGTGTCATCACATTTTTTTACCACTCGAACACCGCCCTACTTAGACATCATTACTTGGTTTCTTCACAAATTTTTAGTATCACATTATCATCATGTAAAAATAACAAATAAAAAATAGATATATATCTTCAACAAAGAACAGCGGGAGCTTCTCAAAATCGATTATTTTTTGTTTCTCTTCTAATTTTTAATTGTTTGTTTTATGATAATTTTTGTAGATCATAATTTGGGTGTGGCTCGCAGCTTAAGGCAGGCGCGCGTTAGCAACAGCTTTGTGGATGGAGAGTGGGCCCGACGCGTCCTCTAGCCGTACAATCGCCTTCCAACTTTTCTTTAACCGGTTACCGGTTTAGTCGGTTCTTCTCCTCCCCGATTGGGACAAGATGCACATGTTTTGGCTTTAAATTATTCTTTCGAGTTATTACTAATCTGGTACGAATGGATTAAAAAATAGTGTTTTGTTGTAATTGAAGCATCGAAAACGTCTTTTTTTTTTTTTTTTTTTTTTTTTCAAATAGTGGGGTAGACAGTTTTCGTTAATTTAGTGTTTCAGCCTTTCAGATTTATCATAGCTATACTGAGGGTTAGATAGTCCATGACCATTTGGCACAACTACATGCTGAATTATTATTATAATGATCATTTTTAATGATATAATAAAATGT
Organism: Alliaria petiolata; assembly: GCA_020283515.1. Lineage (NCBI taxonomy): Eukaryota > Viridiplantae > Streptophyta > Magnoliopsida > Brassicales > Brassicaceae > Alliaria > Alliaria petiolata. Next base: position 469,451,177 of record JAHZTW010000001.1, on the reverse strand, counting down.
AACAAAAAAACAAATAAATATGATGATGATGAACAAAAACAAAAATTTGTTAATTTTTATGGAAAAGGAAAACATCAAAGCGTTTATTGTTGGTGTGTTCAACTAGAGAGTGAATGGAGGAAACTCACTCCGTTGCAATTTCATTATTATACTAACACCATATTTGTAGAAAACAACTGGCCAGTTTTAATAATTATTATACTAACACCATATTTGTAACGATCGTCATACAAATTTTATTTAGTTTATTTCGTGCCGTTTATCGGTTTTTTTACATTGACTTTTTTTTTTGATCAAAACATTAACTATTCAATACTATAATCTATTTATTCTAACTCAAAACGGTTACTTTGTAAATGCTAAGTTATTATTACCCTAGAAAATACCTACCCTTACGAAAAAATCAACGCATACATAAATTATCCACCTACTTGAATATATATAAAAAAAACAATATATTACCCAAGAGTAAGTCAACAATCGACTTTATAATTTTTTTTGTAAGAAAAAAAGTCCACAATCAATTTAATGACTACACGAAAACAAAAACCACCAAATGAAACTCAAGAATTTTAATTTAATACGCCGGATTTTCCATTGGTAAAAAAAATGAAAGGAATCGCATTATTTTATTTTATATTTGATTTTAAAAATAAATATTTGTAAAAACAGAGTCTCTCTTTCTTTCTCTCTGTATCCTCTCATCATGGCTCTATAAGTACTCACCACAACCACGAACTCCAAAAACATCATCTCATAAACCAAAAACCAAAAATTCAAGATTTGATTATTTCTCATTACAAAGATTCAACAACCTTCGTAACCATGAGGCTTATTACCTGTCTCTTATACACATCTAGATGTGTATAAGAGACAGACCATATCAAAGTGGCAGTCATCACTCACCATAGCCATTGATGAATGTTATTAACTTCTATTAAACGTTGGAAGCCATTGGCCGCTTTGATATATCCTAAAATGTGCGGTTTCGACCACAATGATCACAACTTCTATTTAACATCTATCAATTTATGGAACAATGGTTTTTTGCAATTTGGTATCTTTTAAATAAAGATATTTACATTTATATATGGTTTCGTTCTTGTAAAATAAAATTACAAAGTTAAAAAATAAATATAAATGATTTTACTGATTATATTTTAATAAAATAGTAATGCGAGTAGCAAGGTGAACTATATATCTACACAATTTCTATTTTCTCACACTAGAGCCCATTATAAACTAAACTCTACATTAATCTTCAAAACTTGTAGAAAGCCAGCTATTCTATTAAAATGTTTATATTTATAAACAGTAAAAAAAGCTACTATAGCATTAATCCATAAATGGTAGAATCCAAATCCTGACCTAAAGTTACAAAAACAACCAAAAAGTTGGTGGTCTAATGGTCTTGCAAGAGATTAGTTTTATTGTGCAGTGCTCCATATTCAAACCATTTTTGGATCGAAATTATATTTTTTTAAATTAAAATATTTAAATACTGATTTCAGATATTGGAACAGATAATAAATCGAAAATCCAGAACTCTCACAGTTTTCAAAAAAAAAAAACTTACAAAATAGATATAATGTGTCATCAATGTCACAAATCGTTTTCAATAAGAATATAATGATGTGTCAAACTAAATTAGTAAAAATTATGTCTAATTTAGACTAATTTGAATAAATTTGGATTAGTCATATATTTGAATATATATATATATATATATATATATATTAACTTTAAAAAAACACATAAAAATGATTACCCATATCAAAGTGGCAGTCATCACTCACCATAGCCATTGATGAATGTTATTAACTTCTATTACTGATGACACAAAAAAAAAAAACTTACAAAATAGATATAATGTGTCATCACATTTTTTTACCACTCGAACACCGCCCTACTTAGACATCATTACTTGGTTTCTTCACAAATTTTTAGTATCACATTATCATCATGTAAAAATAACAAATAAAAAATAGATATATATCTTCAACAAAGAACAGCGGGAGCTTCTCAAAATCGATTATTTTTTGTTTCTCTTCTAATTTTTAATTGTTTGTTTTNTCTCATGCAGGGACCTTACTACTGCAGTGTTGGAGCTGACAAATCTTTTGGGAGAGACGTTGTTGATTCTCACTACAAGGCCTGTTTGTATGCCGGAATCAACATCAGTGGGATCAATGGAGAAGTCATGCCTGGTCAGGTAATCTTCAAAAACCATCACTTATGACCCAAAAGCTTCAATCTTTTTTTTGCTTAAAGTAGTAATGACCAAATGTGTGTTTTGTTGAGATAGTGGGAGTTCCAAGTCGGCCCATCTGTTGGTATCTCAGCTGCTGATGAAGTGTGGATAGCTCGTTACATTTTGGAGGTATAATTAAACATTCCACTCTTCAATGTTTTTCTTGATCATCTTGATGGGATTTCAAACTTAACTACAAGTTTTTTGTGGTTTAAAAAACAGAGGATCACTGAGATTGCTGGTGTGGTTGTATCTTTTGATCCGAAACCGATTCCGGGTGATTGGAACGGAGCTGGTGCTCACACCAATTACAGGTAAAAGGATCATGAAACTTGACCTTGTTATGTAGGTTATCTCTTGGAAAAAAAACTGAAAATGGTGAATTTTTCAGTACTAAATCGATGAGGGAGGAAGGAGGATACGAGATAATCAAGCAGGCAATCGATAAGCTCGGGCTGAGACACAAGGAGCACATTTCTGCTTACGGCGAAGGCAACGAGCGCCGTCTCACCGGACACCATGAAACTGCTGACATCAACACTTTCAAATGGGTAAAAATTCATATGAACATTTTGCTCTAGATTTTAAAGAGCTGATCACATTTTTTTTTGTGTTCTTGAATCTTGTTAAAAGGGTGTTGCGAATCGCGGAGCATCGATCCGAGTAGGACGTGATACCGAGAAAGAAGGGAAAGGATACTTTGAGGATAGGAGGCCAGCTTCAAACATGGACCCTTACATTGTTACTTCCATGATTGCAGAGACTACACTCCTTTGGAATCCTTGAAGAAAGATAAAAATACAAGAAAATAACTTGAATTTGCTTGGATTGAGTTTCAAGTTTGTGTTTTCAACAGTTTATTAAGCAAATTGTAACCGGTTGATATTGCCGGGGTTTGTGGTTTGGGGCTTTTCTTTTAATCTCTTTGGGTTTTTGGGTTTGTGGTTGGGCAAATCAAGATTTGCTCTGTTTCTTTGACCTTTTATTAAACCCCTTCGTATTTGTATTAATAAGACGATCTGAAAAGGCCTCTTCATGTTTCATCAATCTTAAGAGACTATTTAACAAAGTTCACAAAATAACAATACTCTATAGTATCAAGTACAATTCCGGTAAAGTTGCTATGGTTAGCCGAAAAACCGCGGGACGGACCGGGCTTGGCTCTAGAAATGTTGGTCAGCAGAGTTGATCCGTTTTTACAATTTGCATACTCAGGACTCACCCGGTCTGGACTATTTTGAGTAGATCATTTCTTATTATAAATTTGAAAAACATATCTTTATTCGACTATAGACGGATGTAAATGAAATTACAAATCTTATTATAAATTGGGCATTTGAAAAACAGCTAATCATAGTTTAAGACCTCGCGAAAAACTCGAGTTGGCATGATGTTGAACCTCTGGAAGAAAGTGACAACTCCTCCATAACCTCAAGTTTTTTCTTTGGATCAAGAAATGAAAGTCCCAAGATTGTTGCAGTCTTTAAGCAACAAGCATTCCTCAAGATATATTTCACTAGTTCAATCTCGTTCTTTGATCCACCGAAGCTTTCCCACTTAAAAGTTTGGAGACTCCACAACAAACATTGAGGAACACAATTATCCGATAAATACTCACCAAGACCATAATCTCCCTGCATCAAGCAGAAGAGATGAATTAAACATATACTTAGAGTGCATTATTAGACCAAAATAACAGTCACTATATAAGAAAACCTACATGACTATCGTAGATCTCAAGTTCAAGTAAATTAGGAGAATCTTTGAGCAACCGGGGAAGTAAATTTGACCAGTTTGTTTGACAGATATATAGCTTCAAATGTTCAAGCTGGTTGAAGGCAATACCATCACCATATATATCCTGCAGGCAGAGAAAATGTAATAACAAGGATTCAACCTAAAGAAAACCCGGTTTAGTGTTCTAAAAATGAGATTGATATAAGGAAACATATTACCTTTTCACCGACGAATGCTAAGCATATTGAAAACCGCTTGATAGATGTGAGTGGTGTGATAAACTTCTTGATAAAGTAGTCAATATTGGGGAAACAAGAATCGATATATGCCTCCTCAAGCTTCGGCATATTTTCAATTTCGATAAAATAGGAGGGAACATAGCCATCATCATCATCATCACCAAGATAAACATAATAATCCGTAACTTTGAAATACTCCAAAGTTGGGGTATTTATCACAAATCCAATATAATAACAATTAATATTTATCTTTAGGGTTAGCCTCCGCAAGGACAGAGAAATTACCCTCAATTCATCCAGGAAATCTCTATCACATTCTTCCAACACAAGATCCTCAAGAACAGGGCAATTAAATAAAAGCCGTTCAAAATATACTTGAAATCTGAATGTCACACATCGAAGCAACATAATTTTCAAGGAGGGGAGACCAGCAATACGAGGAACATCCACGAGAATCCTGCCTTCCAGTGTCAATGCCACGAGAGATTGGCAAATATACAAGCTACTAGGAAGAAATGCATTAGGCTTGTCGTAGAGATTAAAAAAGTAATTAATACTTAGCTCGCGCACACAGCGGAAAACTGCATTAGCAACCCAAAAATTGATATCTTCAGGTTGAAATGGTGCAGTTCTAAAACTTAGACGCAAGCTCTCCATGACCGGAGCTCTATGTGATGACATATTCCTGTTGATAAAACGTCGGATCTTTTGGCATTCCCACAGTAGATCGGTTCCACCGTTAGGAAGAATACTGTCATCGTACTCAAGTTTAGGCAACCGCATCCAAAGAAACTCCCATCGCTTCGACAAAACGCTAGTGCTTACAGCGATTTTTGTTGGAAGAAACGATAGTATCTTCAACAGTAGATCATCAGAACCGATCTTTTCCATATCTTGTAAGACCCAAGATTGTGTTAGTCGACACAAACACAAAGAAAGGAGAGATTATGAGACAAAATATATAAAAAAGGAGAGCAAAGCCAATACGCTAGAAAAGCTCGGATCAAGAAAGGTAGGGATGAAACTTCTCAACTGGTTTTCCTCATATATAAAGGAAAACAAGAGAGCTCAAACGTTTTCTTATTTACTGTAAAACTCAATATTTTGGTCAGAGTTGTATTTAATATCATTTAATATTATTATTTTTGGGAAAATAAAAGGTAAGAAAACAAATTATGTAAAGATTCCGTTATCACACAATGTAGAGGGATGAGTCTTCTTCACAACTAATTATACGTTTCATATATAAATATATGCATGTATGTATCTCTACTATTAAAAGAGAAGTACATTTTAAAATTGCCCTTGATTTGACTTGGGATATTACTTAGAATGCCATCGGTGCGTTTGTATTTTCTTTGTTAATTTTTATGTCTCATTAAGAGTAATATCAGCTTAAATTTATGATTTCTGTTTGGCAACAGGTTTAACAAGACCGAGTCAGCTGAGTTAACTCGGTAATAACTCATAGATCCGATCCAAACCCGTTTTAAATACACGCGGATCTTCAACTACTTAAATTGAACCGTAATTGCTAAGATATCTGGTAAATTTCTTAAACCATATCCATACTGTGTTTAATATCCGCGTCCAAATCTAAGAGTTTATCATTGGTATCTTTTATATTTAGTTTTTATTATTAGATATGTAGTTAGATGCTCGATATCTTTGCATATTTTAGTTTCAGTTGCGACTTTAATGGTCTAAATGAATTTATATAAACGAATTAAATTCTTTAATTATCGGGCATTTCAAATTGAGTATAAAATCTATGAAAAATGCAATAGAATAACCAACGAAGATCTTAACAAATATGAAATCCAAAATTATAATATTATGAGTATATTTCAAAGAATATCTAATTGAACCCATCATAAAAAAAAATCGTATAAAGCACAATATTTTTTTGACCTAGATTTCCTGTCTTTATAAATAGATCTTCTATTGTTCATTTGTATGTTACGATTTCAACAATAAGCAAACTCTTTCTCTGAAATATAAAATGTATGGCCATATGGATGTGTCTACACTTTCTTCTGTAAAACCCTAGGTCTGGGCATGAAAACCGGACCCGAAGAACCGAACCGATATGAACCGAAATTTTAGGTACCGAACCCGAATCGAACCTGTGTAAATACCCGAATGGGAGCCACATGTCATATCCGAAGAACCGATACCGAACCCGACGAGAACCGAACGGGTACCCGAAATACCCGAAATATAATTATATACAAAACAAATATTAGTTATATTTAGATATCTAATAACAAAAATATAAAATATTATAATTATAAACTGAATATATCAATTATGTTTATAAGCTTTCATATATTTTTATATTTTTTCAGGTATTTTGGATAAATTGGGTATTTTTGGATACCAATTTTAGTTATTTTAGGTACTAAATCGGATACATTTCAGATATTTTTGGTTTATTTGGTTACAAATACCCGAAAATACCCAAACCGGATTAAAATTATGGTTACTTTTGGGTTTAAAAATCCGAACCGATCGGTTTTCGGGTAAAATTCGGTTCCTCAACCTCGATACAGAACCGACCCGGACCCGACATGAACCGAACCGAACCCGACCCGAAAATTAAAAATACCCGAATGGGACTTAGAGCCTAAAACCGAAGTAACCAAAACCAGAATAGACCCGACCCGAACCCGAACGGATACCCGAATGCCCAGGCCTATAAAACCCTTTCAAAACAGGGTGGCGTATCCAAGTGAAAGTACTTCATACATGGAAGCAGTTTCAAACGAAGAGCGGTGAAACCCTTGAAGTTATTTTTGCGGACGAGCATGTATGGTTAACATTGCTAATTTTTATATTCCTAAAACTGCCATATGATTTGTAATCGTTTAGTCATATTATTCTTTTATTGATAATAGTTTCACGTGTTTTACATAACATGTAGGGTACTAAGATTTATGCCTCTATCAAGAAGGCGTTGGTTCAGCGTTTTGAAAACTTTTTGATTGTCGGCGAATGGAAATTTGTTCAAAATTTCTCACTTTCACAAGCATCTGGACAGTACAGGGCAACTAAGCATCAATACAAGATGACTTTCCTCAGTTCTACGATTGTGAGTCGGTCTGCTAACAGATCCAATAGTAAATATCTCAAGATTGAGGAGTTTGACCGCATTTTAAATGATGGGTTAAACACTAGCCTTCTCATTGGTATGCCTTATATAATATAATCAATTTTGTCTATATTTATATCATTTTCTTACCTGTAAGAAACAATTTTATCTCTTATATTTTATATAGATGTTCTCGGCCAAATAACCAGCGTTGGACAATTGGATTCTATGTTTGTCAAGAACAAAGATACTCATCGTCTAACTTTTGAAATGAGGGACACCGGGTATTTTTATATCATTTTAGAAACATTTCAATTATTATGAGTTAATATCTTAATATTATTTTATTAATTTTTTTAAGGGATAATCATATACCTTGTACTTTGTGGGGAAGATTAGGTGTACAAGTTCAAAAAGCATGGGAAGATTCTGCTGATGGAATTGTCATAGTCCTTATTAGGTTTGCCAAAATCAACGAGTATAGAGGTATTATATTGTGATGGGTTATTATCTTTTTTGCGAGTACCGTATTTAATAGTTGCTTAACTTTTTCGTAGGTGATCGTCAAATTACAAATGCCTTTGACATATCCGATGTCATTGTGAATTATGATAGTCCGGTTGCGGTTGACTTTAAATCGAAGTAAGTACTTATAATTTCAATGATTTCTGATATATTTAGTCTTTATTACTTATATACTAAATCTAATGGTTATTTATTCGATTATTTATTTTTACAATAGTATTGATTGAACATACATATGTTTGTATTGATTGAACATACATATGTTAGGTTGCCAGAAGATGGTGTGTTTTTGTATTTTATAGAAGCTAAACCGAGGAAAAAGGAGGCCGACTTGAAGAATGAGTCATTTGAACAATACCCTTTGGTTACCATTGCTGAACTGCAAAATTCGTTCGAGGTAAGAGAAACAAAAATTATTTTAGTTTATTTAAAACAGATTCGTTTGGTAGTACAAATATTATAATTTCCCTCGGTATGACTTTTAATTGTTTCTTATAGGTTGGCAAATGTAAAATTATGTGTACAGTAGCTGCTATTGACACATATTGGGCTTGGTTTTATTTCGTCTTTAAGAAATGTGGATCAAAGGTTTTCATGATTCCAAAAAAGAGAAGGTGACAAATCAATTGTTAATCGGAACCCTGTTTTCGATTGTGATGAGTGTAAGACGAAGATCACAGCCGTTGTTGCAAGGTATATATGTCAACTGAATTTATTCTTATGTTCGACTTCATATATGTTCGTCTTAATTGCTTTGTATATTTCGGATGACGTAGGTATAAGCTGCATTTATGCATTATGGACCGTACAAGCAAGGTGAAATATTTTTTGTTCGATAAAAATGCAATTGATGTTGTATCGCAAACTGCTGACGAAGTCCTAGGTGGTTCTTTTGATGAGGTACGAATTAGTATATTTTCTATGGCTATATCATATGCGAAAGTTTGAAATTGTTAATATAGATACAAGATCCTGACAGTTTGCCGAGTGCGTTGAAGAACTTGGTTGGCAAAACCTTCCAGTTTTTGTATGTGTTGAGAAGGAAAACCTTTGGGGGGGGGGGGAGGATGCGGCATATAAGGTTGCCAAAGTGTGGAAGGGTGATGACCTTGTGAAAATTGATCTAACTGATGGTGAAAAAGAATCATTTGATCCTAATAATCTAATCTCGAGTGATTTGGTATTAAATATATTTTTGATCTTTTAAAATGAAATTAATGTTGTTTTGGTGATTATTACTTATTAAAATACTTATTTGACAATGCTTTTAGGTTCTTGTTACGAAGACTAATAGTCAGGAGGATTCCGAGGACTTGATTCTTGGTGATACTACACCATGTAAACGTGGGGTGGAGCAGCTATTGGAATCTGTTGATCAAAATTCCACCTTCAAGAAACCATGCAGAAAATTGCCGGATCCATGTCCTGCGTTGAATCTTGATAAGCAATTTGTTGAGAACATTGAAGGTTCTCACAAAGAGATCACCGAGGGATCTGTTATCTACGAAGTCCACTCTTAAGATATGTTGGATCAGATGAAGAATTAATTTTCTTTCATTTTTATGTCCTTAACAAATTTTTATGTCTTTAGAGTTTTTCATTTCCTGTTTGTTTTATTAGTTGGGATACATTTAAATTTGTTGATCGAAACTTACCTTTTTATGATTTATTTATATTATGGATTTCATATTTATTACGTAAATTTTATAAAATTTACTTCTTCATTTTTTTATATCAGACAATAGATAATGTTGACAGTCAATATAGAAAATATATAATAAGTACAACAAATAGAGTTATTAAAAATGTATTACACTCTATATAAATATATAACTAAAAACAATTGTAATAGATCCAAATAACTAATAACTGGTTTATTGATTTAAAACTATTGTAAACTCTATTTTATTTGAATTAGAATCTTCCTAAATAATATTATTTAAATATAACAACATAAATTTTTAGAGTTTTTTGAACTTCTTCTATCGTTCATGTTAATTAAGTTTGTTTAATTAACTTTATTATCCAAATATCACTACTTAATTAATATTCCTACTACCATATGTATAATATTAGTAGCTTGATCCAAAATTTCAAGCAGTTTCATATATAAAGCCACTAAATATTTAGTCTTTCTATCTAAAGTACATATTACCTCATTTGTCCGATATTTTAGGCTATAAGATATATTTTTCGTTAATGATATATAATTGGAGAATCATTCCTTAATTGTATTGGAATATCTTTATATTGTATACTTTTATACGATTTGATATTTTTTGAATTTACAGTTAATTGTTTCAAGGGATCTAAATTATATTACACATTTTCGTAGCTATATATATGGATACAACGTTTTTAATTCATTTGTATAATAACAGAGTTAGGGTATCGTCAATTTAAAGGTTTATTTTTGACAAAAAACTAACAAATGGTTTCATCTTTAAACATGGTTAGAGAACTCAATCAAAACAATTCTGATTGGATCATTAATGTTAAAATTGTTAAGAAATGGACAGAGTACGTTAGGCATCATGGTGTTACACTCAATATGGTTTTCTGCGACGAACATGTATTACTTATTAGTATATCATATTTGTATTCTCTTATTAATTTACAACTATACTGGAAAACATAATTGTAGTCTCTCGATTTTATTAGGAAATTTACATTTGCTGAACTTCTTTAAACTTGGAATTAACATTTAGATTTTTGTTCAATTTGTTTCCACTGTTTAGGGCGATCAAAAGTCCCTAAACATCTCATAAGGAAGTATGATTCTATAATATATGAAAGATGTTGGTTTCAAATTGAAGACTTTTCTCTTCTTCCAAACCATGTTGCAGGCATTTTAACGCATCATTCTGCTATTTTTTTTATTATATCCACAACCGTCACAAAACTAACCATCGTAGAAGATAATTGTATTTTAAGATGATGTCATAATTTTTTTTTTAAATATTAATTTTCCATAAGGTTGTTAAGAAAATTATATGCAGTTAGAAGAACTACGCTGAATGGTTTAAGATGACAAATAAAAGGGTAATTTTTTTTATTATAACGTAAAATATGACTGTTTGTTGATTTGCAAAGTCATATTTGTTGATTTGTTTTGTTTTTGTTTTGGTTTACAGAAAGCAACTGAAGAAATTGTACTTGATGGACTGCAGAAGATAATCTCCTTCCATCGGAATTTTTATTTGTTCTGGTTTTAATATGTAGATTTTGGATTTCCAGTAATTTGATTTGTTAATTTACGAGAATATCTTGTCGTTTATCTATAATGTTTTTTATATCCCCAATCGGACTTTCTCGATTGATTAAATAAATAATAAAAATGAAGAACATCTTTTAAAAAGGAAACTTTAACATATACGCATAAATCCTGTTGATTTGATATCGATTATAAATATAATATAAATAATGTTATAGAAAAAGCTGAACCATGGCATATTTTTTTCGATTAGACTTTTCGATACTTGTATGTACAGCTTTTCAAACTTAAATTCAAATCTTTTGGTTTATAAATCGGTTTATAATCGCTATTTTTTTTATAAAAACTTTATTATCTACCAAGTATATAATGGTATAGTACTCGTCATCTTTTAAAATATAGGAAGACCTTTATTTTTTTTTAGAGTTTCACTAAAGAGAAATATCAGCGAAGTGAATCAGAAGTTTGTTTTTTCAATGTCGAATTATGATATGATTTGTAATTTGCATCCAAGAAAGACAAATTGGCGTATTCGTGTAAAGGTTCTGAAAAAATGGGAGAAATTTAAAATGGATTTCGGGGTCGGTTTAGAATTTGTTCTTACCGATGAAGAGGTTAGTATTTGTCAATTATAAACTTTATCATTCATTTTAGTCATTGTGTTTCAATTTGAAATGTATAAATATGTAATTTTTATACTTTTCAGGGATGCAAAATTCAAGTTTCAATTTACCATCCTACATTGGTTGTTTATTTTAATCGAATTATCCATGAAGGGCAATGGAAATGCTTTGAAGATTTCATAGTTAATTTGCATTCAACCAATGAGAAAAATATTGGAAACAATATGTCGATAACTTTTCTTGAGAACACTAAGATCAATAAAATTAATCCTTTAATCGATACAGATTTTATTTCTCTAACTAATGTATCTGAAATCACTGAAGGGAAAGTTGATGTTGAGATTCCTATTGGTATTTTCTCTTATTTGTTCTTTATTTTTCAATTTTTATATGAGAAGTTATATATTTTAGAGAAATAATATTCTTCCTTTTTTTATAGATTTCATCGGTTACATCGTTTCTGTTGGAGAACTTTTCACCCTGCCAGATCCTTCTTTAATGATATTTATGGAGGGGGAAAACTTGCTGCATTTATTTTACCATGAACGATATGAAGTAAGTCTCTTTCTCTTATTGCATTCTTTAATTATTCTTTAGTATATTCTTTACAATGTGTTGTTTGCAAGGAATGTCACTATAAATTGTGCTGCACATGGTAAACTGGCAATTGAATTCAATAATAAATGGTGGACCGAGAAGAAATCGAAAAGAATTTGTCTTATTACAAATTGGCGAGTTTGTTACAATGGAGGTTAATATCGGGTGTTTTTTTAGTTTTGATAATATATAGTTTATTTTTGATTCATATAAGGATTGTCATTTATATATTTGGTTCAACATATAGAAACCGTTCATGTAACTGATGATGGTGGATTGTCAAGATTTGTTTTTGATCCACAAATATTTGATGCTGAGATTTGAAGACAAAAGTAAGTTTTTAATAATATTTTAGAACTTATATATATATATATATATATATATATATATTTTTTACTTATTTTGTTTTTTAACTTAATTTTACCTGTTCTTTCAACTAATAATTAATATTTTTGTTGTTTAATCAGTCTAGATGAGATTGGCAATATCTCAGCACCCATGCATCATGCGAGTTCTTCTTCTGTAAAACCTGCTAAAAATCCGAAGAAGAAGAAGTTCTAAGAAGTTGTTGACTTTATGATCAATGTGTGTTTCAATTTGGATATTCTGTGTTTTGTAATATTTCGACAAATTTTATGTGTTTTGGTATGAGGTTTTTTTTTATTAAATCATTAGTCAATTTTTTTCCAGATTTACACTTAGAGAAATTAACAAGTAATAAATTATTTTAAAAGATACCTTAAACAGTTAAAATGATATGGTTTAAACAATACTATTAATTATTTTGTACAAAGATTTAGTTTCTTATTCCTTGACAATTTCCAAAGTGAATTACTCTCAATTGGAAACCATATCAAATTTTTATGGTTTGTATAGATATGGTTAGGTCGCATTTAAGTTGACCATTTAGAAATCTTCAAAATAAAACTTCAAAATTGGTAATTAATTTTAACCAAATTGTAAAATTTATTACCACTACGCGTAAATATATGTAATCGTGTGAGTTTAGATAAAAGATTTGATGTGATTGTTATTCAATTCTAACCAACTCTTTGTTCTACTTTTACTTTAGTTTATTTAAAGACCATCTTATCAAATTTTTTTCTCACATTAGTATTAACCACAACATATCTAAAAAAAAGAAACGGAAGAGGCTTTTCACTTTTACAATATGTGTGACCTAGATCGCCTCGAGAAACTTGATACCTCTAAGCTTGGTTGGAGAATCGTTGTGAAGATTCAAAAGTTATGGAACATGGTTACATTTTCTGGTAATGATATCGAGATGGTCTTGTGTGACGAGAAGGTTAGTCTTTTTTATTTATTTGGAACTTAACTCCTTTTGGAAAATATTCTATATAGTTAATTTTTTTCATTTTTTTTAATCCTGGAAAAGGACATGCAAATATCTGCAACTGTAAGGTCGGAGTTAGTGAATGTTTATGAACTTAATCTGAGAGAAGGTGATTGGGTGAAAATCTGGGGTTTAAAATTACTTGAAGCTTATGGATCTCTTCGAACTACTTCTAATCAGTATCGAATTGAATTTTGTTCGTTGACTGTTGTGAGACCTGCTAGGCGTAGATCAAACGATCTCTTTCTAAACTGTGCAAATTTTATCAATATCGCTACACGGTCATTTGATCACTAATCAGTAAGTTCCTTTATGTAATATTTTAAAAATAATTATTTGTTACAAATAGATAAATCTCTTTATTTTTAAAAAATCAATTTTATCTGGACTATTTACATTTTTTTTTTTTTTGATAACTCAGGGATTTAATGGGATCTGTGATAGTTATGGGAGAGCTTCACGATATGTCCAACGATCATTACGAAGAAGATCTTGCTTCTGTTCATTTCGAACTTATGAACTCAAGGTACGAATCTAAAAATCTTACTCAACGTCTTAATCTTCTTTGTTTGTAGATTTTTGATATGTTATGCTATATACGTGCAGGAGAGAGTTTGTTATTGTGTGTTTTGCCCGTGGTAAGCTTGCTAGGGATATTCGTGATGGATACATATGGTTCCTAAACAAGCCTGTTGTATGTTTTCTTCGTTTATGGAAAGCAACTGACGGACAAGGTAATATTTTATCGTTATAAAAAAGAAATAAGTGTTTTAAAAATTTATATATAGCTTGAATGTTTGTAGTGAGTAATATTTATGTTAATATTTATGTAGGAGAAGACGAAGGGTCTATTGTTCTTCGATCAATAGATGGTTACTCGGATTTCATGTATGACCCAGTTGATTCTCGTGTTGAAGAGTTTAAGTCCGAGTGAGTATATATTTTTATAAAAATAAACCCTCCGCATGTTATCATTTTGAAAACTACCTAAACATGTTTTTATTTTTCAATAATACTTCACGTTTCTGAATGGTGGTCAGTGAGTGAATCAAGAGTGGAATCGACGATATCATATGTTTAAAACATGTTTTATCATAAGTATTTATCTTTTCGTGAACCTTATCAGTTTGAGAATATTTCTGTTTAATTTCGCAATGTCTTGAACTCTTTACCTTCCTGTTTTTAAGAACAATATCATATGTTATGTTTGTTTGAATTTTTTATATTCCAGTTTTATTTATTATATCTTTTCGTAATGTTGATTATAATTTAGATTGTGCTATTTCAGTTTAAAATTTGGTTTGCTGGTTGCTGAAGTTAATGTCAACACCATGTCTGAACTAGGCTCTGGAGGCGTATCTCTCGTATGTTCCCTCAAACCGATACTTCTATCCTCTTACTTAAAAAGCTCATCCTTTGACTTAATATCTGGGCAGGTCTCAATGGCGAAGCGGACTCTTGGATCTGTTGGATTTCAAGTTGCTTCGTAATCATCCTCTCATTCTCATTTGAGAAGTTGCTTTTCCTTAGTTTCCCTCACTGTTTCTATCATTTACATTTGAAAACAAGCCTTTTCTGTTGTGTAGTTGGTCCTACATTCTCATACATTACACCCTTCTCGTGGCCTACATTGCTCGGTCTTCAGGCATCCTTACGAACTTCCTCGGCATTCCAATGTAGGAAACCCCATTTGATCCTTATATTTACATTGACAGTCTTGACTTTTATGCAGCTGTACTTATTTTCCCAGAAAGTTATGTAGATGGGAGAGTGCAACTCTGTTCTCACTGGTTCTCGGAGGCATTTGCTTCTTTGGAAGGTTAGCGTTCCATTTTAAAACCAATTAATGATTCTATAGTTGTAGTCAGAAACTGTCTAAACCCAAAGAGAACTAGAGTGGATAGTGGTAGACCCAAGAAGTCAATTGTAGCATAGTTTACTCTTGGGTCGCAAGTGTTAGTTTGTTAAATAATTTTTGAAATATAATTTTTTGATTCTTAAGAACCCTTAATGGGGGGGTACTACCAATGGAAGAGAAAAAAACTAAAATCTTCTTAAGAGGTTCTTAGCATGTGATGATGAATAATTTATATTAAAAATTTTGTTAAGAAACCCAATTGGGGTTTACCAATGGAGATGGTCTAATTAGTCAAGGGAACAACAATTTAAAGCAGTATCTACTAATTTTTTTTTTTTCCTTTTCAAAAGTTTTTCTTTCTCCACCATGTTTTAGGAATTGATATGAGTATCTAACTTGAGAGCAAGCGTCAGAAATCAAGAAACATTCCTGGATTTTTGATTCTGGAAGGCTTTCATAATTTTCAGGAATGAATTTTAATATTTTATGAAAGCCTTCCTGAATCTTTAAACAAATTCAGGAAGGAGGTTTTTGTGTATATGGGTGTTATGTTGAAGTGTTGTTCGCCGAATGTTGTTACTTATAGTACTTCGACCGACACGTTCTGAAAATCCGGGGAATAACAAATGACATTGAAGAGTTTTAGCTGTATGAAGAAACATGCTTTATCTCTAAATGGAAGGTGTTCCTAAAATTTTAGAAAGACTTCCTAGATGAATATTGAAATCTCCATGCTCGAGGTTCAATTCCAACTAAAATCGCCATTGAGGTATATCTCAGAACCTCTTTGTTGCTATTCATGTGTGTAAATTTCTGGTTGTTAGTTTTTAATAAGCTATAATGGCTCAATCATTCATCGTCAGGCCTTTGAGCAAGTTCAGAGCTTTCTAGAAAAAGAAGACGGTGTGGCTAGACCGGGTGGCCTCTAGTTCGAGACAGTTATGTTTCCCCGCAACATCTCATAAATTTACGCATTCCTGTTCCATCAGAGCTTGTTTATGCCTAGTTTTGACTGTTGTATATAACTGAATAGTACTCTTTGTTTGATTAATCTGTCTTCTTTTCCTCTTGACCAAAAAAGGGAAAGAAGCCATTTGCGCATTTTATAATAAGATGGTAAGAAAAAGCCCAATTTTCTGCAACTTCATCAGTGAGTCGTTAAGAAATATGTACACCAAATTACCAAAATTTATCCACTCGGTCATGGAAGTAGTGAAGTTTCTATTAAACCAAAGCAGAGTTTCATAGGGCAATTAGCAGCACAAAATAAGTTAAGCATCAATGGTTAACAGGTGAAAATGATGTCTATTGCATCAAGCTAAAAACACAAGACACAATTCTCCAACAAAATGATACACCCACGACCACTAAAAGATTCATGACATTCAAGTTTCCATTTATACGTTTTAGGAAGGCTTTCTTAAATGCGTATGACGGTTTACTAAATTTGAGTTAACAGACACAAAAGTTATCATCATACATTATACGATTTAAAAACTTACTAAATATTCATGTAAACATAAAATAATTTTAGGAACAAAAGTTTTCATTTAAACGAATTAGGAATAATTTATACACATTTAGGAAGGCCTTCCAAAATATCATTTTAGGAAGGCTTTGCTAAATATATAGGACGACTTCTTAATTTTGATACAAAATTTCATATTTATACATTTGAGAAAGGCTTTGCTAAATCTATACACAAAAATTCATATTTACACGTTTTAGGAAGGCTTTGCTAAGTAGAAAAGGTTTTCGAATTTAGGTAGTAAGCTCCATGATGGACTATATCTCCATCAGCGACCTTGAGAGCCTTAACTGCCTTTGGCTTAGACACTCTTGCTTGGGTCATCACCAGCTTGACTCGATGTTTCTCCCTTTGAAATCATGTTGCTGATGTCTGGAGCCTTGAACTGTTCTGCAGCCTGTGTCTGAAGCTGCGAGCTCAAGTTCTTGTTTTTCTTTGTTCCTAGAAGGACAAACAAAAAAAAAACACACAATAATATTTGGGAATACTTTCCTAAATATGTAGGAATCCTTCATAAATCAGAAAAATTCTCTTAAATTTTGTATGATAGCTTCTAAAAACATTCAAAAAGTTTTCAACAATATGAAGAAAGAGCTTCTTAAGCCTCTTAAAAAACTTTCTAAAAATTTATGAAGCTCTTCCTAAATATTTATAAAAACTTCTAATTTTTTATTTAATCAAATAGTAATTAACCAAAGATTTTGGAAAAATTTCATAACTTTGTAAGAATCCTTCCTAAAAATTTAAGAAGCTTTCATAAATTCAAAAATTTTAATAACATTTTAAAATATTTAGAAAAATACATACAAATTTTAGTAGTCTCATACGAAATTTAGAAAAATAGAGACAATAACAACTAGTCTAACTAAAAACAAACTTCACACAAACGCTAAAGAACTCAACATACAAACATTAATATTTCCGGAAAGCTTTCTAAACATTCATGAAAGCCTTCCTAAAAATTTAGAAAGATTTTTTACTTTATTACAAACACAATTTCTAAATTAAACCAAGCAAAATCTGATGATAACAAAAGAGACAGAGAGAGACAGAGGGGACGAAGAGCTAAGGATATGCTCTATTTCATTGTTTTAGAAAGGTTTTTCGATTCATGAAGCCGTTATACACATTTAGTAAGACTTCAAATTTAGGAAGTCGTTATACACATTTAGGAAGGCTTTTCTAACACGTATAAATGCAAACTTTTGTGTACCATTTAAACAACAACTAAAATTTAGGGAGCCGTTATACACATTTAGGGAGATTTTTCTAACACGTATAAATACAATCTTT
The DNA here is from genome assembly GCA_020283515.1 of Alliaria petiolata. NCBI lineage: Eukaryota > Viridiplantae > Streptophyta > Magnoliopsida > Brassicales > Brassicaceae > Alliaria > Alliaria petiolata. Next base: position 469,432,867 of record JAHZTW010000001.1, on the reverse strand, counting down.
TGTGTACCATTTAAACAACAACTTCAAATTTAGGAAGCCGTTATACACATTTAGGAAGGTTTTCGTAACACGTATAAAATGCAAACTTTTGTATACCATTTAAACAACAACTCAAATTTAAGAAGCCGTTATACACATTTAAGAAGCCGTTATACAAATTTAGGAAGACCTTCAGAAGCTTTAAACAACAACACAGTTTTTTTTTGCTGATAAAATATAATTTTACCGATTTCAGAAGCTTTCTAAAATAATTACCGAAGGATTCGTGGTCTTTTAGGAAGGTCTTCTTGAACCTTAAAATCCAGCATCGTTTCATTGTGTTAAGTTGCTGAGAAAAAAAAATCTTAATAGAGAATATTTGTATTTTAGTGTTTAGAAACCTTCAAATGAATACATTAGCTTAGTTCCGCATAATCTGAACATGCTTTAAAGATACTTTTCTAATTATAAGAAGTGCCATGTTCTCTACCCCTATGATTCACATCGAAGCTATGTGTGGCATTAGAGAAATTAGAACAGTTTCTTTGGTGATAAAATATAATTTTACCGATTTTGGAAGCTTTTTAAAAAAATTCATGAAGGATTCGTGATCTTTTAGGAAGGTCCTCTTGAATGTTAAGAAAACCAAACAATGTAAACAATTAAACATCACACTGTCATAGTTTAGTATAACTGATTATAAATTCCACGACGAAAACCAAAAATAATAATGTTTAGAATGACTGATTATAAATTTCACATCATCGGTTTCATCCAATTACATTTCACAAACATAAACAATTTGAGGAGGCCTTCCTAATAATGTTTAGAATGACTGATTATAAATTTCACATCATCGGTTTCATCCAATTACATTTCACAAACATAAACAATTTGAGGAGGCTTTCCTACAAATTCAGGAAGACCTTTCTAAACATAGAAATTCTGAATTTTGTTCCTATTCTACTATCCATTCTGCCTAGAAATTATACTTTCAAAAGGTACTCTTAAATCTGTGACAGAATCGTTCATAAAAAATACCAACTTCGAGCTGAACGGAGTGACATGGTTTTGTCTCGTCGAGCGTATAGAAGAAAGAGGGAGGTTCCATTGGTCCATTTGAGGTCGTAGCTCCGTAAGTGATGCTATCGACCTGGTTCTGGATGATATTGAAAATCAAATTAGAGAATCCAAATGAAAGTACAAGTAAAGAACTACAGAACAAGAGATAAAATCTCTCTGCAAGATATCACAAATGGCATACCAGCAAGAGAATTTTACGATTTAAAACCTTACTAAACATTCAAGTAGACATAAAACGATTTTAAGAACAAAATTTTTCTTTTATACGAATTAGGAAGGATTTTTACACATTTAGAAAAGCCTTCTGAGATATCATTTTAGGATGACTTTGCTAAATGTATAGGATGGCTTCCTAATTTTGATACAAAATTTCATATTTATACATTTTAAGAAGGCTTTGCTATATGTATACACACAAATTCATATTTACATGTTGTATGAAGACCTTCCTAAATGTATAGTACAACTTCTTAAATTTGAGTTGTATAAATAGGCACAAAAATTTATATCTATACATTTTAGGAAAGTTTTCCTAAATGTGTAGTACGGTTTCCTAAATTTCAGTTATTGTATAAATAGATACAAAAGTTTATATTTACACATTTTTTAATGAATTACTTAATCATTTATAAACTTACTATACATTCTAGTAAACATAAAACGATCAGTAGTTGTCACACTGTATTGACGTATGAAACCAAATTCAAATAGTTGTATAAATGAACACAAAAAATCTCATTTATTCATTTTAGAAAAGTATTCCTAAATATGTAGGATGACTTCTTAAATTTAAGTTATTGTATAAATAGACACAAATTTTATATTTACACGTTTAAGAAGTCTTTCCTAAATATGTAATACGATTTTTAAAATTAAGTTGCATAAAACTAGACACAAAAATTTACATTTATATGTTTTTAGTAAAGTCTTCCTAAATATGTAAGACTGCTTTCTAAATTCAAAATAGAATTGTAATCATATTTTTTTTTTCAAATTTAGGCAAAGGGCTTGGAAAATTTTGAGTAGTTGTGCTTGCCTTTTCACGAAAAAGAGAGAAAAATATAAGAAAATGTGGTCACGTGATATCAAATCCATTTGCAAGAAAGGCACTGAATCTGGTGCTAAATTGTAGCTACAAAGTCAATTTCGGAGGCAAAACTCTTGCTATAACAACACAAAGCAATGCCCAGTGGTTCAACAGAAAGAAACTGTAAGAAATTGACTTTGTAGCTCAAGGACTAGTGCAAAAACACCAAGTGAATAGAAATTGGAGAAGATGGAGTTCGAGCTAGAAATTAGAAAGTATGAAACTTGATATATACACCGCTCACAAGCAGTTTATGTCAAGAACATATGTAAACAACAAATTAGAGCTCTTGATTGATGGATCCAAATCTAAATTGTTAGCTGAAACTAATTCTAAATAGGATGAACGGGAATCTAAACTGTATGAACATGATGGCAATAGGATCTTAGTTCACTTATCTATTGACCAAAGTAACAAATACATTAGTTGCTAATTACAACAGAGTATTCATGAGTTAACACAATCTCAGATTAAAAACTAACTCATCAGCCTACGTACTCTTCCCGGATTTACTACTCTTATGGCTCCTTACAAACTGTTGTCAAGGTTTTCTCGGGTGTACGTAACATCAATTACTTTTCTCTGGTGAAGATGGATATTTTGTGTGCTCTCAATGCCATTAACAACTCCGTCGCACGAGCTTCTCCCAACCTCAACACTGTTAATAGATCCATGAAACAGACCATCACACGAGCTTCTTCCACCTTCAAAGCCACTAACGATGTTAGCACCACTAAACACACCATCGCATGACTTTCTCGCGCTCACGCTGTAGCTTTTCAAAAGCTTCTCACTAACACCACCATTAACAATGTAGATAGATCAAATACATTAACAAAATCATATCCCAATGCACTATAAATTACAGAGGTAGACGAGAACTAATCTGGAAAAAAAACAATTAAGTGCCAAACATCGTTCAGATTCACGAAACATCACATCAGATTCTGATGAGAACCATCATACATCGACCCAGAAACATTCATGAAATCCGTAATATAAGAAACCGAAAAGTAAATTCCACTGATTCAAACATAACACATACAGATCCAGGGATTGATCTAGAAATTCAAGAATCATCACTCACCTAAGAAGACGGTCGCAAGCACAAATGTATCGTGTGCCATCTCAAGAATCTTCTCCTGAAGTAGAAAGTCACAATGTTGTTGGTTCCAAGTAAGTCGCGCTCGGAGGAGGCTTTTAAAGGTTCGAGTGCCCAAACGCTACGGTGGAGAAATTCGCTTATTATGGAATGCCAATGACTTGATCAATGACGAACCGAGACTTGGTCGGAATTGATACCGATTTGAGACTTGATCGGAGATCAGACTGTGAGATCAGCGACCGTAGGTTTCTTATTTTTCCATTTTTTTTTAATAAAAAAAGTTTTTTTTTATTTAAAAGAGGGCTATATAGTTAGTTATTAGTTAATAAAAATGCTATGGATGAAAGATTTTCCGCGTGTGTGATATTTGTGAAATGGAAACTAGTTTCCATGTTATTTTGATGAATTCCTCTTTATTTAATAGTAAGTCGTATATTCTAAATGTTTTTTTCTGCAATAATATTCTTCACGAGATATTCACTGAAATATCTTAATTATGCAGTACATAAAATCACTATTATCTTATAAATTAGATATAAAAAATCTACAATTTGCGGGAAATAATATTTTATTTTCTTTTTTCTGATATGTAAACTATATAAAGTCAATTCTGTAGTCATATAATATTTTGTATTTCAAATGATTTCTTCAATTTATCTTGCTGAATTGAGTACTTGGAAAAAGAATGTTGAAATTTGTGTTAAAGTTTTGCGTGTTTGGAACCAAGTTAATGGAAGATTTGGCAACAATGATGAATTTGTTTTTATGGATGCAAAAGTAAGTGCTTAATTAATCTATACCAATATACATTATTAATTTGATGACATTAAGTTTTGTACGTTTATATTAAATGATATCTTAATTTTGATTCATTTATGATTTTTATTAGGGTGCGAAGATACAAGCAACTATGAAAAATGACATCGTCAAATCCGTAGCTCAGCAGAAAATCAAAGAATCTGAATGGATTAAGCTTAAAAATTTTAGAGTCATCCATTCTATTGGAATGACAAGGATTACTCGGAATAGATATCACAATATTTTTACTGAAGATAAAGTTGTCCACAACATTCATCCAATGAAAGTAAATGATTCTTTATCATTTGCAAAATTTTATGACATTCGTAGAGGTCTTATTCATCCAAAGTTCTCTTTCAGTAAGTCGTATTTGTATTTTTTCAATAAAACACTACAAGAAAACAGTCAATTTGCGACGACGAGTATTCTTCGCAAATTTGCGACGGAATTACGTCGACATTGCGACAGTATATAAACAACGTCGCAAATCCGTCGCAAATATGCGACGAGAAGCATCATCGCAAATGCGTCGCAATTTGCGACAGTTTTGCGACCTCTTTGCAACGGCATACCATATTGTCGCAAGTCCGTTGCAAATTGCGAGGACTTTGCGACGCAAGTTTACCGAAGAACATTTGTGACAAGAAAATTCTGAAGCAATAATTGCGACGGAATTGCGAGGAGGACAGAAGTAGGTAGACCACGTTTTTCAGAAGTCTCACCTACCCTCACATGCACGAGTAAATTGTCGCAAATAAGTCGGCAAGCGTCGCAAATCCGTCGCAAAATAGTGGGCAGCCGTCGCAATTCTGTCGCAAGTATACGTGTGGTCGCAAGTCTGTCGCAATTTTCCGTCGCAAATACATCGCAAGTGGTAAATTTCCGTCGCAAATACGCCGCAAAGAAATTTATGAATCTATAAATAGCTCACTTCTGATTGTTGTTTCACACATCCAAACATAAAAAAAAAGAGAGAAGAAACAAAAAAAATGAAAAAAAAAGTACGAGTGAATAAATGTCTTGGAAGTATGATGACATCTATGCATTACGATCGTGGATGTACAATCAACGAGATCCGGAGAGTGGTGAAGTGACGAAAGAGTACCGAGACGGGTTTCGAGGATTCTTTTATCAGGCAACAAACCAACCATTTGCGATAGAACATGGTAAAATATTATGTCCATGTAAAAAGTGCAAGAACATACCATATATAGAAATTGATGCTGTGAAGAGGCATCTATATAATAGAGGATTTATGCCAAACTACTATGTGTGGTTTTCGCATGGGAAAGGTAGTGGTGCAGGAAGTAGTAGTACCGCGGGTCAGGGGTTTGAGCAGCCTAGTAATGATAATTATGATGATGGGTGTAATATATTTGGAAATATTGATCAAGGGTATCAACAAGGGAATAGATATCATGATATGGTTGTAGATGCAATGCATGAAGCTCCACCAACCTCATTTGTTGATAATAGTCGGGAAGAATCCAACGCAGATGCAAGACGATTTTATGATATGTTAGACGCTGCAAACCAGCCCATCTACGATGGATGTAGAAAAGGGCAGTCTAAATTATCATTGGCATCTAGGATGATGACAATTAAGAGTGATAATAATATGACTGAGAGTTGCATGGATTCATGGGCTGAACTTTTTAAAGAGTATTTGCCAGCAGATAATCTTTCTGCTGAAAATTACTATGAAATACAGAAGTTGGTTTCGGGCTTGGGTTACCATCAGAAATGATTGATATATGCATTGATAATTGCATGATTTTCTGGAAAGATGATGATAAGCTGCAGGAATGTCGATTTTGTGGGAAGCCGAGATATCAAGAAACAACTGGAAGGACTCGTGTCCGTACCAACGGATGTGGTACTTGCCAATCACTGATAGATTGAAACGATTATACCACTCAGAAAGGACTGCGGCGGCAATGAGATGGCATGCACAACATTCTATAGTGGATGGGGAGGTTACACATCCGTCAGATGCAAAGGCGTGGAAACACTTTCAGACGGTACACGTTGACTTTGCTAACGAATGCAGGAATGTCTATCTTGGCTTATGCACTGATGGATTTAGTCCTTTTGGTATGTCTGGGAGGCAATATTCTCTATGGCCTGTCATATTGACGCCATACAATCTTCCTCCGGATATGTGCATGCAACGAGAATTTTTGTTCATGAGTATTCTAGTGCCTGGTCCTAAGCATCTGAAGCGAGCACTTGATGTATTCCTCCAACCTTTGATTCATGAGTTGAAACAGCTCTGGTATAGTGGTGTTCGCACGTTTGACTACTCGCAGCAGAGGAATTTCAATATGCGTGCAGTGTTAATGTGGACTATTAGTGACTTCCCAGCATATGGAATGTTATCGGGGTGGACTACGCATGGAAGATTATCTTGTCCATATTGTATGGATAGGTCAGATGCGTTTCAGCTGAAGAATGGAAGGAAGTCATGTTGGTTTGATTGTCATCGTAGGTTTCTTCCCATGAATCATACATACCGGAAAAATAAGAAGTTGTTTAAGAAGAACAAGGTTGTCCGTTTCCCTCCACCTGTTCATCTTTCAGGGGATACTTTGTTAGAGCAAATTGATGAATTATACGGTGCTCAAGAAACGTGTAAGCGTGGGGGAAATTGGCACACACCGGCAAACATGCCGGACGGATATACTGTATCTCATAATTGGCACAAAAAGAGTATCTTCTGGGAGCTCCCTTATTGGAAGGATCACATTTTACGGCACAACCTTGATGTGATGCACATAGAGAAGAATTTTTTTGAAAACATCGTGAATACAATCTTGAACGTGAAGGGAAAGAGTAAAGACAATTTGAAATCAAGGTTGGACTTGGTCGAAATTTGCGCAAGACCCGAGTTGCATATTACAAGTCAGGCAAAATTACCGATTCCAAACTTTCGAATGTCCGTGGAGGCGAAGCGGACATTATTCGACTGGGTTGCTTCTGATGTTAAGTTCCCAGATGGATATGTGTCCAAATTCTCAAGATGTATAGAGCAAGGACAGAAATTTTCTGGTATGAAGAGCCACGATTGCCATGTTTTCATGCAACGACTACTACCATTTGCATTACACGAGCTCTTACCGAAACCAATTCACGAAGCAATTGCTGGTACGTAAATTAAAAATAATTAAATAAGTCTATAAGTAATATAATTCAGTTAATTAATTGATGAAGTTGCATGTAGGCATTGGAGCATTTTTCAGAGATCTATGCACGCGAACACTGACTGAGGATGGCATCGCACAGTTAAAAGAGAATATTCCGGTGTTGCTTTGTAACTTAGAAAAGATTTTCCCACCTTCGTTTTTTGACGTAATGGAACATCTCCCAATCCATCTACCACATGAAGCAGCACTTGGGGGCCCCGTGCAATTTCGATAGATGTACCCGTTCGAGCGATACATGGGATATCTTAAAAGAAAGGCCAAAAATCTTGCAAAAGTGGAGGGATCGATTGACGCTGGAAGTTTGACGGAGGAAACATCTCATTTCACGTCATACTACTTTAGTCCAACCGTGAGAACCAAAAATACCGCTCCTAGACGATATGACGATGGAGGGGAAGCACCTACGTACCACGTTGACGTCCCGGATATGTTCGCTCAAATAGGCAGACTTGCTGGAAAAGTGAAAGAAGTTTGGTGGGAAGATCATGATCATTGTAGTGCGGCGCACAATTACATATTGCGGAATTGTGAGTATGTGCAGACATTAGAGAGGTATTAATTTACGTTTCCTACATGTACATAATTATGATAATATTCTCCGATCCATATATATCTCTGACTCGGCTGGTGAATTACTGCAGATTATTCGATTCTCAGGTTCGAGAACACTTTCCTGGTTTAGAAGAAAAAGATTATGAGAAGTACAACGAACGTGAATTTCTTGGGTGGCTAAAATACTATGTAAGATCAATGTACACTGATTTTGACTTATAAAAATAGTTTTATTTATAAACACTCAATTAAGATTTAATATGTAGGTAACACATAGATGTTCGAAGGAGCCCTTGCCACTATGGATGCACGAAATTGTTAACGAACCAATAGTTATGACCATTAATGCTCCAATGTTCTTGACTCGTGGGTACATATTTCATACGTACAAACATGGATCAAAGAGGTCAACCGCAAATTATGGAATCCAAGTCAAAGGTGAAAGCGACTTCTACGGCGTCTTGCAGCAAATAATAGAAGTCACAATTCCAGGAGCCATCGGTTTGAAATGTATTTTATTCAAAAGTGATTGGTACGATCCGAGTAGTCGAGGGGTCCGCGCAAAAAACTTAGGGGTGATTGATGTCAATGCAAACAGACGTTTTGCAAAGTTTGAACCCTTTTGCCTAGCCTTGCAAGCAGATCAAGTATGTTTCATTCCATATCCTCGGATTAAGGAAAAACGTGAGAGATGGTTATCAGTGATTAAAGTGAATCCGCAAGGCCGTATTGTCGGAAAGATTGACGATGTAGCTATGCAAGCTGAAAGACCTGATGAACTCTCCACTCCAATCGCATCAACATAAGATATTTTACATATTGATCTAGAGCAACAAGATGTAGAAGACATCGTGAATGATTCAACTGAAGGCGTAGGATCAGACGAGTTCGATGAGACCGGTGATGAAGAAGACACTGATGATGAGCATAGTGGAGATGAATCGGATTAGCCAAAATGTGTGATATATTTGTAATTTGTATTTTTTTTTTATGGAAAACAAGATTTGCGACGGATTTGCGAGGGGTCTTCGCAAGACCGTCGCAAAGTCAAAATTTGCATAAATTGCGACGGCAACTGGCGTCGATTTTGCGACGCCACTTTAACGACCAGAAAACTCCGTCGCTAATCTCTCGCAAATTTGCGACATATTTGCGATATACATTATTTGCGACGGATCCGCGATGAATTTTCTCCGTCGCAAATTTTGCGACCAATTTACGACGGAAATTTATTTGCGGCTAACGATTTGCGATATTTTATATGCCGTTGCAAATCCGTCGCAAAAGCTCATTTGCGACGGAATTGCGGCCGATATTGCCGTCGCAAATCGGTAGTTTTCTTGTAGCGAAAATTTTCATTTCTAGAAAAATTCATTTATAATTAAATGAATCGTGTACTCCTGGTTTTTGATTAAAAATGTGTTATCGAGTAGATTTATACGGAGCGTTGGTTTGTGTTAAAGATCTTCAAATTGAAAGAGGTGTTTCGACTTTGTTTAACTCTCCATCTATTCACTTTTCACTAAGAGATATAAAGTAAGTATTTTATTTCTTAGTTAATATTTTGTTTTCTTTAGGACTTTTTTAGAGCAAACCATCATAAATTTTGTTCAAAAATTCTCTTATTGTAGTCTTAATCAAGTGGATTGCGTTGCATATGGAAATTTTGCCAAAAATATAGACGATTTTTCGAATGCATCTCCCAATGTAATCGTCATTTGTGTTTTGCGCTTCTCGAAAATTAAAGTTTTACCATGTAAGTTTATGTTTATATTTAACGTTTATTTTTGGCCAAAGTTTCAATATATATAAACATTGTTTCTATCGTTTTTATTGGTTTTGTAGCTGGTGCTAGGGAGATAACCAATATTGATGGTTGCTCGCAAATCTTTTTACAATCCAGATTTATCAGAAGTTGAAAGTTTTAAGAACATGTATGTAATCTATTAATGTTTTTATTATATGTTAGTAGTTTCATTTCAATGTAAATTAACAGTTACATATTTATTTAATTTTGCAGGATAAATATCAGAACCGGTTGTGTGGCCAAATTTTCAATCGGATCCGCTTAATGGATATTGGTTATTTATTCAAGAAATAAAGAATCTATTTAGACTTTTCATACTCTTCTGGACCATTTGCTTAATTTCTAAACAGTTGTTAGAAACGATTTTTATTTATTTTATGAGTTTTCTTTAAGCGAATTTATATCAAATAAGTATTATTAATGTACTTATTGTTCTTAAACGATATTCGTACTTTTGTAAAACTGTCTAATTTTTATGTGTTCAAAATATAAATAAAAAACTTAGAAATATCTTTATAAGTTGATTTATGATAAATCTCTTAAATACATTTGAATAAACAAATCAATGCATTCAAACCCATTAAATATATTCTATTGCGTTTCAAAATTGCTAATAGATGTAAATACAAAAATTTATATTAGAAATGCCCTGATATAAATTAACAGATTAGATGTAGATACACTATATATCTCCGATAGCCATAAACTGTTTACTAAAATCTTATATTTATTGAAATATAATAATATAATTTCCTTTTATCTTAAACAGCCATAACTTGACGTAATCTCAACGACAAAAACAACAATATTATGAAGAATATTTTTTAGGATTCTTTATTTAATATATATATTGTATTCCCAAAATTAGAAGAGATTAACAAGTAAATAAGATATTGTAAACAGTTTCCTCTTAAATAAGTATCTACAGTTTTACTTAAAAAATTGTACACTTCAGTATGAAGAAAAGAAAAAAAATTATCTTGAAGATAATTTTCGCATTGCAAACAGACAAAAAACCAACGTTAATCAATCTACTCCTACTTCTATTCAGTCCAGTTTGCAATCTGAAATATGTGATGGTGGGACTCCCGCTTCTGTTAAAGTTAAATCTGCCTTCAGCCGTATTCTTAATGATACTTCAAATTTACCTAGATCGATGCAACCATTTGTTCAATTTATTAACAAAGTTGAATGTCCAGTCCTTTCGAATGAAAACCAACATTGTTCTGATCCCGGTTAGTTTTCCAAACATATATTTATCTATTCATGTACTTTTCCATTGTTGTAATTGTCAATTTTCTGAACCCAATAATAGTCTCCTGACGAAACACAAAAGGAGAAAACCTGAATCAACGTCTTCAAGTATGTATTTTAACCATTAAAATTAGGATTAACTTGTGATTTATTAAATAATTTTCTACTTAACCATACATATTAATTACCATTCAATTTTTCATTTTACAAAGAAAATATTTCCCAGTTGACGTCAACTGGGAATGGATCTTCCATTGTTAATTTTCCAAAAAGATGGAAATGCGGTTTTGAGAGACAGTACAAATTCTCCTACTATTATATTAAAAAATCCCTCAGGAAAGAAGTTGTTTGAGGTTAGACCTAATTCATCAAGTAAAGGCACATGTACAACATCAACAATCCAAAGCAACTTCTTTTCCCAAAATGGTATTTTACAATTTGATAAGATTTATCATTAATTTTATACATTTAACAATGAAATAAAATATTTGCCTAATTTTTACAAATTTTAGGAAAGTGCGCTGATAAGGGTAAAAATATTGTAATAGCAAACACCAATGATTTTGAAGAAGAACTTTCAGATTTGGAATTATATTACTGTTGTGAAGGTATGTTTATATTCATACTAAGAATATATTTGAGTTCATAAATAGTTTTGTTTTTTAAAATATATAGTTTTTAAATGTAGGGGAAGATGAATATGATCAGCAATTTGATTGTAGTAGTCTTGATGACTCTTCTTCTGATTCTAAAAAAGAATGTGATATTCTCGGTGTTGTTCCTGCCGATAGTACCAGAAGTTCAGCGTACCAATATAACTCCAGTGATAACATCTCTAGACTAGCCCTTATTTTAAAGGACCTGTTTTCTGGGACGGATCACACATGTGATGAGACTGTAAATTATTATAAAGGTAATTTGTTTTTTTTTATAGTATAAAAATATTTGTAGTTTAAAATTCAGTAAAATATAACAATCGAATATCATCAGACTATTTACATATATCTTATATTTTACAGAATATGTCGATGATGGCGATCCTACATACGAGTGTTCACACTGTCATGCAATGTTTTGGTATGGAGAGCGTATTAGCAAAAGGAGAAATTCCAGAACACCTACTTTCACTATATGTTGTAATCAGGGATCAGTACAAATACCGATTCTAGGGGAGATTCCAGAAGTCTTGCGTGGCTTGCTAACTAATAATGATGACCTAAGTAGATATTTTCGTGAAAATATTAGACCTTACAATATGTTATTCTCATTTAGTTCAATTGGAGGTAAAGTAGACAGGTATATTAAACCAGGCCGTGGTCCATCTATGTTTTAATTACATGGTGAAAATTACTTTTTGATGGGTAGTATGATGCCAGTACCTCCTGGAGTCGCAAAGTTCTATCAATTATACATAGTTGACACTGAAAACGAAGTCGACAACCGATCGGCAATTATGAGGTATACATTTTTATTTTTTATCTCATGATTTTTTATTGTACAGTAGAATATTATTTTGATAATTTGAATTGCAGCAAGAGTAAGAATCCGATGAAAGTGTCTAAGAGAAAACAGTTTAGGAAAGAAATCATCGACTCACTAATAAAGATGTTAGATTCTTTCAACCCTTACGTTCAGAAATTCAGGGCAGCTAGAGATAGATTTCAAGTAAATCCAGACGAAGTTTTTCATATGAGGATTGTTAGCGACAGAGTTAAAGATTCACGATTGTATAACAAACCTAATGCATCTGAAGTTGCTGCACTGATTCCAGGAGATTTTCATCCGGACATGGTTCATCGTGATATAGTTCTTCAGAAGCAGAACGGTAAACTGAAAAGGATCAAAGAGATTCATCCATCTTATCTTGCGCTTCAGTATCCTCTTCTTTTTCCCTTTGGCGAAGATGGTTTCCATATCAAAATAAAGAAGACATGAAAAATGGTAAAACAAGCAAACGTGAGAACATTAGCATGAGAGAGTTCTTTGCATTCTGAATACAAGAACGACCAAAAGAAAGTGACAGAATTCTCATATCGAAGAGATTATCCCAGCAGTTTTTAGTTGATGCTTTCACAATGATTGAGAGTAACATAATTTCATACCTGGATAAGAATCAGAAGTCTTTGAGGTCAGAAGATTTCGACTCTATTGAAGAGGCATCAGTTGCAGGAAAGACTAATATGCATGATCAAGGACGAAGAACCTTATTGCCTTCTTCATTTACTGGAGGACCACGATATATGATGGAGAGTTATTTAGATGCAATGGCTATTGCTCAATATTATGGGTTTCGTGATCTTTTCATCACCTTTACTTGCAATCCAAAGTGGCCAAAAATTCAAAGATACGCCAACAAGCGCAAACTAGCATATGACGATCGACCAGATATTATATGCAGGATATTCAAGATGAAACTTGATCAAATGATGTTTGATCTAACAGAGAAGAAGCTTCTAGGAGAGATTGTTGCATGTAAGTTTAATATTTCTTTGATCAATATCTTTTTGCGTAGAACAATTATTTGTAATCTGTCTTACTATTGTTATTTCAATCATTTTTCAGATATGTATACAATAGAGTTTCAGAAGAGAGGACTTCCACATGCTCATATATTATTATTCTTGCATCCAAAGAATAAATTACCACGGCCAGGTGATATTGACAAAATTATATCTGCTGAGATTCCAGATCCATTGGAGGAGCCTGAATTGTATGAAGTTGTTTCTGATATGATGATACATGGTCCATGTGGATCTATTAACCCGAATTCGCCATGTGGGGTTGAAGGTCAGTGTTCTAAATTATATCCAAAGAAACATGTTCATGAAACTAGAATAGACAAAGATGGTTTTGCCTTATACAGAAGAAGCTCCGCAAGCACACACATGATTGAGAAGAATGGTTTAAAATGTGACAATAGATACGTCATTCCTTATAACAAGAAGTTGTCTCTTCATTATAGAGCTCATATCAACGTTGAATGGTGTAATCAAGTGTGATCCATCAAATATTTATTCAAATATATCAACAAAGGTTATGATCGTGTTGCTGTAGTAGTTGAGCCTCCTGCAAAACTAGCTTCTACGATTAATGGCCATCGAAATACAGGAAGAGAAGTAAGTCCTACTACTGGCAAGGAGAAAATAAACGAGATAAAAGATTACTTCGATTGCAGGTTTGGTTTGAATTATGTAGATAATTAAATATATTTATTACGATATTTAACATGGATGTTTGTATATGTAAGTAAAATTTTAAATTTTTTTTTTTCAGATATGTTTCTGCTTGTGAAGCAGCTTGGAGAATTTTCAAATTCCCACTTCATTACCGTTCAACATCAGTTGAGAAATTATCATTCCATTTGAAAGGTAACAACGTTGTTATTTCAACCCTAACGATACTCCTGAAGAGGTATTGAATAAAGAAAGATTAAGGCGAACAAAGTTCTTAGCGTGGTTTGAGCTTTGTAGAGCTAATAAGGACGCAAAAAAGTTAACTTTCGCACAAATTCCTAATGACTTCATATGGGATTCGAAAGCTAGACGTTTTAAGAGGAGAGAAAGAGGTTTTGCAATTGGGAGAATTGAATATGTTCCACAAGTTTTGGAAGATTTATATTATTTGCGAATCCTTCTAAATCATGTCACCGGTCCTGAGAGCTATGAAGACATAAAAATATTCAATAAAATTCTCTATCCATCTTACAAGGATGCGTGTTTTGCTAGGGGTTTGCTCGAAGATGACCAAGAGTACATTGATGATCTACTTCGCACCATCTTCACAAGCACTGGTCGTTTCTTGCGATCACTTTCTATTATCATGCTTCAGTCAGGGAGTTTATCTCGACTTGATCATGTTTGGGAACAAGCTTGGGAAGTTCTTTCTGAAGACATTATGATGAAAAAATATTATAACAAACCTGGTATGCAATTCTACTATTTATTTTTGGTCATAAATTTTGTTTCTAAAGGATTATATGTTACTAACATTATTTTACTATTTCAATGTAGGTTTGATATTAAGTAATGACGATAAAAAGAATTTTGTCTTTACTGAGATTGAGAAACTACTTAAGAGTAATGGAAGCTCTCTATCATTCTATCCATCTATGCACAAGCCTCAAAAAGAAGGAAGTGAAATTGAAAATGTTCTTATTTATGATGAGAAGAACTACAACACAGATGAGCTGCAAAGAAATCATGATATAGTTATACTAAGGTTAACGGAGGAGCAAAGGAGTATATATGATCAGATCATTGGAGCTGTGTTGAATAAAGAAGGTGGTGTGTTTTTTGTTTATGGTTTTGGAGGAACTGACAAAAAATTCCTATGGAAATTAATATCATTGACAATTAGAATGAAGGGTGACATTGTCCTAAATGTAGCTTCAAGTGGCATTGCTTCATTGTTATTACAAGGTGGCAGAACAGCTCATTCTCGGTTTGGTATTCCAATAAATCCATACCAGTTTACTACATGTTCTTTTAAACGAGGATCGGATGTTGGTAAGTTGGTATCAGAAGTATCGCTTATTATTTGGAATGAGGCTCCTATGAGGAGTGAATAATGCTTTGAATCGCTTGAAAAGAGCTGTTCTGATATTATGGACACTGTCGATACAAAAATATTTGGTGGAAAGGTTGTTGTGTTTGGAGGGTATTTCAGACAAGTTCTTCCAGTAATAAACGGTGCTGGAAGGGCAAAAAAATTAATGGCTACACTGAATTCATCTTATATTTAGAAGCAATGCAAACTGTTGAGACTCACCAAGAACATGCGGTTACTTTCGGCAAATTTGAATGATCAAGAGGCAAAACAAATTAAAGAGTTTTTTGCATGGATATTAGCTGTTGGTGAAGGGAAGATATCTGAGCCTAATGACGGTGAAGTTGAGATTGATATTCCTGATGAATATCTTATTGAACAAGGAACCGATCCTGTTCAATCAATATGTTCAACCGTATATGGAGATCGTCATTCCATTCAAAAAGAAAAGGAACCTAAGTTTTGGCAAGCGAGAGCTATTTTGTGTCCTACAAATGAAGACGTCAACATTATTAACGAGTATATGCTTTCTCAACTAAAAGGTTAGTCTCATTATGTTTACTTACATTGCTCGTATTATGATTTTTATTAATATTTATTCCTACATTATTTATGTTTTCGAATATTTCAGGCGATGAAAGAGTTTATCATAGTCCTGATACTATTGATCCGTCTGACCAGTCATCATTGGATAATCCTGTTTTCACATCTGATTTTTTGAATAGTATCAAAGTTGCTGGATTACCAAATCATAGTTTACGTTTGAAAATAGGCTGTCATGTTATGTTGCTACGGAATATAGATCCAAAGGGAGGATTAATGAATAGAACCCGACTTCATATCACACAAATGGCTCCTTTTATGGTGGAAGCTATGATAATAACAGGAGATAGAGTCGGTGATAAAGTTTTGATTCCCAGATTGTTAATATCTCCTTTAGATGCAAGATTACCTTTCAAGATGCGATGTAGGCAATTGCCTCTATCAGTTGCTTTTGCTATAATAATAAACAAAAGTCAAGGTAAATCTTTGTCTGAAGTGGGTTTGTTTTTGCCAAGGACTGTTTTTTCACATGGTTAACTTTAAGTGGCCATATCTAGAGTGACGTCTAGAAAAGGATTGAAAATTATGATCCTAGACAAAGAAAGAAAACGTCAGAAAAGAACTATGAATGTCGTTTTTAAGGAAGTCTTTCAAAAACTTGAAGATATTGATCTTGGTGAAGAAGGTAATTTTATGACTTCCCAAATTGTTTCTATTTATTTATCGTTATATGGTATCAAATATATATTTTACTAACATGCATTGTCTTCATTTTTTAGAGCAGATTAGGATAGGTTGTTGGAGTCTTTTCAAATTACCTTGAGACTAAAGAAGATAACCCCTATGGTAATTTTGATTTAATTCGTTTCCGTGTTACTTAGTTGGACGATTTCTTTTATTTCCATAAGTTTGTATTAAATTATTTATTAATTACGTATTTGTCCTTTCCGACATTTAAAAATAGGATACTTTCTAATAAAAAATATGCAATGAATGTTTCCTTGATATATTTTCTTTGTAATTCCGAATCAGAACCAAACAACAAATAAGTCGAAAACACTTTTTTTTTCTAGCACACAATCTTATATTTTACAAATAATCAATTAATCAAAGGAACCAAAAATTTTCTATATATAATTTCTACAAACTGTTTTCGTAACCTTAGAAAAGAAAATATTTCCGTCCTCACGGGCGGGTCAGAATATAGTAGTGTATATTATGTGGAGATAAACGATGAAGAGAATTCAGAAATATCAAAGAGATTTCGAACTTTGATTAGACATTTGTGAATCTGAAACCAAAAAAAATTATGAATCATAAATTTGTAAACTTTAGTATGATTTAAAAAAAATTAGAGTTAAAATTTCAAACCCTAAACAACATTTTAAAAGATATCGTCGGAAATTGACGGATATGTATCTAAAAATAATTTTTTAAGTATTCGGACAAATCCGTCGGAAATTTCCGACGGAATCTTTTAAAATGGGGTTTAGGGTATGAAATTTTAACTCTAGTTTTTTTTAAGTCATATAATAACTTTATCCAATGTATAACAATTGTGCAATCTTATCTAAATTTAATCTAAAACATATTTATTGATGTTTAGACAAAAATTTGAAATATGGTTAAGGAGTTAATATAAGTGTTAGTATATAGTAAAGTAAAATGTTTTGGAAAATTATATGTTTGGTGTTGTGAAATTTTAAAACAATTAGAAAACCAATTTGTTCCAAGAATCAACATGTTTTGTGAAAGCAACATGTTTAGTTTTAATTGAATAACAGATTTTGCATGTTTGAAACTCTAAACCCTAAATATACCCTAAAGCCGTCGGAAACTCGTCGGTAATAAACTTTTCGTCTGAAATTCGTCGGATTTCCGATGGATAAAGTTCAACGATCTGTGTGATGCGTTTACTAACCAATAGAAACGCATGCAAAAAATAATGGTTTATTCGAAATCCGTCGGAAATCCCTCGGTAATTTCCGACAGATTTCGGACGGATTTCGTGATTTTCGAGAAGGCGCGTCCTTTGGCAGCGTATTGATTTTTCTAATGAATTTTTCACAAACCGACGGAATGTTTCCGTTGGAAATCTTTATATATAAACAGAAAACCCTTTCTCATTTTCCTCATTTCTTCTTCTTCTCTTCTCTCCCTTCCGCCGCGAACCTCCGCCGAATCTCTCCCAAAACCGCCGGATTCTCGCCGAAAACTGCCGAATCTCTCCCAAAACCGCCAGATTCTCGCCTAAATAGCATGGATAACTCGTAAGCTTTCTTTACTCCTATGATTTTGAAGTTTTTTTAGATTTTGTGTATAAATAGTGTTAGGGGGTTAGAATTTAGGATTGACATGAGATTGCTGTATGTTACGTGATGTTAGAAGTTAAAAATTTGGATTTTTAGATGTGAATCGGATTTTGGGGTGTTGGAAATTATGGTTTTTAGATCTAAGGTTTTAAATAAATATTGTGTATCAAATATAATTTTTAATTTTATACTTGAATTTTTTTTTCTAGCTTATATTTGTATTTTCACAAATATTATTTTTTCTTTGATTTTAAAATTATATTTCATAATAAACGAATTTCTATAATTTAAAACCAAACAAAATTGTAATTATATGTTTTGGAAGAAAAATGTTTATTTTCTTTAAAAAAATGGAATTTTAAAGTTTAAAAAAAAAAATTAATGATAATTTCAAATTATAGTTTATAATTTTTTTGAAATTTATAATGTTAATGTTTATATTTTCTTATGTACAGAGAATTTCCGCCGCAGCAAGTCTCTCGTGGTCGTGGATGCTCTCGTTCTCGTCTTTCGACACGTACCGGTCGTTCGACACATAGCGGATCTTCTTCTGATGTTCCGGAGTCCCAGGAATCCGCTGCCCGTAGTCGAATTTCGATCGAAGAACTTGTCCAGCAGCCCTACCGGAAGCACTGCATCAAACTCAACCTGGATTGCGAAGATGGGACATGGTAATTTCTTGTCTAATTATTTTTATATATCTTGGCTTTTATTGTTTTTTTAAATTTAAATTTGATCCTAACCTTTTTATATCTACAATTTTTCCAGGTTCGGCTTGGAGTTTGAAATCAACAAGACCATATTGCGGATGTTGCACCACCCGTATGAGACCTATTCATCGATGCCGCCAGACGTTAAAGATTTGTGGCATCGATCTTTCGCCATAAGTGTTTTTTTAATTTTTCAAATTCTTAGACAAATTTTTTTATTGCATTATATCTTACATAATTTGTTTTTACAGCAAGAGTTCACATGGGACTGGCGGAGAACCAGAACCGTTCTCGATGAGTTCGACAGGTTCGCCGCCATCCAATACACCAGACACATGTACGAGTGGAAGCAAAATTTCATCGAGCAAAAAGATCCGCCGAATGATCTCGAGGATAATGTCTGGAATGGTTTTTGCGAGTATTAGAGTCGGCCTGCCACAAAGATACAATCCGAAAAAAACTCGAAGAACCGGAAGAGTGACCAGGGAGGAAAGGGCGTTTATGTTCACAACGGGGGCGCAAAATCGACCCTACGTCAAGTGGCTGAAATGGTAAGTAAATTTATATTTTTTCATAATTTACTTATTTTTTATAAACTTTACCTTATATAATTTAATTTTTCAAAAACGATAGAAGCGGGTGGAGAAGTTCTCGATTACCTCGACGTTATGGAGACGAGGCACACCAACAAAAAGACCGGGGAAGTCCAAGACATCGGTGTTCGGGAGGTTGTGGAGAAATGCAAGAATAAGAAGTTCGATCGCTTCACCCAACTCTCCCAGGAAAATCTTGATGGCTCGACGTCCTCGAACGAGCTAACCCGAGATGAGATCAACGACATTGTTCTCTCGGTACATTTTTTTTTATTATAATTGTTTTTTCTTTTTAATTTTTATTATCTAATATCTTAATAATTTTATTTATGAAACTCGGAAAGTCAAGGGTCGAACCGTAGGGTTAGGCCCACTTCCGAGATTCGATGGAGCTGATTCTTCTTCTTCGGGTTTTCGTTACCCTTCGCAATATCAAAAAGAGATCGAAAAGCTTAGCCAAGAAGTTAAAGACCGTGATGCGATTGTCGAAGAAATGGGGAAGAAGCATGAACTGTTGGAGTCAGCACACGAATCGACACGTGAAGAGCTACACCAGATGAAATAAATAATGGAAGCTTCGTTTTCACATTTGTTTAAAAAGTAGTTCGTTTGTTCTAAATAATTTCTTTGATTTCGTTTTTAATTTTTATTGTAAAATAAATTTATAACATATTTTTATTTTCTAAAATTATATTTTAAATTTTAAATTATTTTCTATATAATATATTTTTATATTTTTACAAATTTAACGAATTAAATTTTTCTCGGAAATCTGTCGGAAACAAATCCGTCGGAAACATATCCGTCGGAAATATAACCGACGGAATCCCGACAACCTTTCAATCTACTATTCCGACTATTGCGTCGTCGGAATGCCGTCGGAATATTTTCGACGACTTCTATCCGTCAGAAATCTATCGGTTTATTTCCCTCTGTAAACCGTCGGAAACTTCTTACGGATTACCGACGACTTTAATCCGTCGGATTTCCGACCAAAAGAGAATTTCCGATCAGCTATAACCGACGGACTAGTTTGGTCGGAAATCCGTTCTTGCGATCACTTTTTATTATCATGCTTCAGTTAGGGAGGTTATCTCGACCTGATCATGTTTGGGAACAAGCTTGGGAAGTTATTTCTGAAGACATTGAGTTTATGAAGAAAAAATATTATAACAGACCTGGTATAGAATTCTACTATTTATTTTTGGTCATAAATTTTGTTTCTAAAGGATTATATGTTACTAACATTATTTCACTACTTTAATGTAGGTTTGATATTAAGTAATGACGATAATAAGAATTTTTCTCTTGCTGAGATTGAGAAACTACTTAAGAGTAATGGAAGCTCCTTATCATTCTATCCATCTATGCCCAGGCCTCAAAAAGAAGGAAGTGAGATTGAAAATGTTCTTATTTATGATGAGAAGAACTACAACATAGATGAGCTGCAAAGAAATCATGATATAGATATACGAAGGTTAACGGAGGAGCAAAGGAGTATATATGATCATATCATTGGAGCTGTGTTGAATAAAGAAGGTGGTGTGTTTTTTGTTTACGGTTTTGGAGGAACTGGGAAACTATTCCTATGGAAATTAATATCATCGGCAATTAGAAAGAAGGGTGACATTGTCCTAAATGTAGCTTCAAGTGGCATTGCTTCATTGTTATTACAAGGTGGCAGAACAGCTCATTCTCGGTTTGGTATTCCAATAAATCCAGACCAATTTACTACATGTTCTTTTAAACGAGGATCGAATGTTTGTAAGTTGGTATCAGAAGTATCGCTTATTATTTGGGATGAGACTCCTATGATGAGTAAATAATGCTTTGAATCGCTTGAAAAGAACTGATCTGATATTATGGACACTGTCGATAAAAAAATATTTGGTGGAAAGGTTGTTGTGTTTGGAGGATATTTCAGACAAGTTCTTCCAGTAATAAACGGTGCTGGAAGGGCAGAAATTGTAATGCCTACACTGAATTCATCTTATATTTGGAAGCAATGCAAACTGTTGAGGCTCACCAAGAACATGCGGTTACTTTCGGCAAATTTGAATGATCAAGAGGCAAAAGAAATTAGAGAGTTTTCTGAATGGATATTAGCTGTTGGTGAAGGGAAGATATCTGAGCCCAATGACGGTGAAGTTGAGATTGATATTCCTGATGAATATCTTATTGAACAGGGAACCGATGCTGTTCAATATATATGTTCAACCGTATATGGAGATCGTCATTCCATTCAAGAAGAAAAGGAACCTAAGTTTTGGCAAGAGAGAGCTATTTTATGTCCTATAAATGAAGACGTCAACATTATTAACGAGTATATGCTTTCTCAACTAAAAGGTTAGTAAAATCTCATTATGTTTACTTACATTGCTCGTATTATGATTTTTATTAATATTGATTCCTACATTATTTATGTTTTCGAATATTTCAGGCGATGAAAGAGTTTATCATAGTCCTGATACTATTGATCCGTCTGACCAGTCATCATTGGATAATCCTGTTTTCACATCTGATTTTTTGAATAGTATCAAAGTTGCTGGATTACCAAATCATAGTTTACGTTTGAAAATAGGCTGACATATTATGTTGCTACGGAATATAGATCCAAAGGGAGGATTAATGAATAGAACCCGACTTCAAATCACACAAATGGCTCCTTTTATGGTGGAAGCTATGATAATAACAGGAGATAGAGTCGGTGATAAAGTTTTGATTCCCAGATTGTTAATATCTCCTTTAGATGCAAGATTACCTTTCAAGATGCGATGTAGGCAATTGCCTCTATCAGTTGCTTTTGCTATAAAAATAAACAAAAGTCAAGGTAAATCTTTGTCTGAAGTGGGTTTGTTTTTGCCAAGGACTGTTTTTTCACATGGTAAACTTTAAGTGGCCATATCTAAAGTGACGTCTAGAAAAGGATTGAAAATTCTGATCCTAGACAAAGAAGGACAAGCTCAGAAAAGAACCATGAATGTCGTTTTTAATGAAATCTTTCAAAAACTTGAAGATATTGATCTTGGTGAAGAAGGTAATTTTATGACTTCCCAAATTGTTTCTATTAATTTATCGTTATATGGTATCAAATATATATTTTACTAACATGCATTGTCTTCATTTTTTTGAGCGGATTATGATAGTTTGTTGGAGTCTTTTCAAATTACCTTGAGACTAAAGAAGATGATATATTTTCAGTGAACCCATATGGTAATTTTGATTTAATTCGTTTCCGTGTTACTTAGTTGGACGATTTCTTTTATTTCCATAAGTTTGTATTGAATTATTTATTAATTACGTATTTGTCCTTTCCGACATTTAAAATTATGATACTTTCTAATAAAAATATTCAATGAATGTTTCCTTGATATACTTTGTTTGTAATTCCAAATCAGAACCAAACAACAAATAAGTCGAAAACATTTTTCTTTTCTAGCACACAATGTTATATTTTAAAAATAATCAAATTATTAAAGGAACCACAAATTCTCTATATATAATTTCTACAAACTGTTTTCACAACCTTACTTAGAAAAGAAAATATTTCTGTCCTCACGGAAGGGTCAGAATATAGTAATGTATATTATGTGGAGATAAACGATGAAGAGAATTCAGAAATATCAAAGAGATTTCGAACTTTGATTAGACATCTCTTAAATACAAATTATATGTATGTATATATAGTGATATTATGTGGAGATTAACGATGAGTCTTTAAGAGAATTCAAAGGTCGTTTATATATTATGTGGAGACATTTTTTTGAAATATTTTCGTCCTCACGGAAGGGTCAGAATATAGTAATGTATATTATGTGGAGATAAACGATGAAGAGAATTCAGAAATATCAAAGAGATTTCGAACTTTGATTAGACATTTGATTAGGCATCTCTTAAATACAAATTATATGTATGTATATATAGTGATATTATGTGGAGATAAACGATGAGTCTTTAAGAGAATTCAAAGGTCGTTTATATATTTATTTTAAACTTAATATTTTGGTCAAATGCTTTGATTGTATTTAATTTTATTTAATTCATTCCATTATTTTTTTTATCTTTCTCGAAATAAAATTTACGAAGATTAAGTTCATTCACTGATGTTTTTTGGAGATAAACGATGAACAGAATTCAGAAATATCAAAGAGATTTCGAACTTTGATTAGACATCTCTTAAATACAAATTATATGTATGTATATATAGTGATATTATGTGGAGATAAACAATGAGTCTTTAAGAGATTTCAAAGGTCGTTTATATATTATGTGGAGACATTTTTCGAAATATTTTCGTCCTCACGGACGGGTCAGAATATAGTAATGTATATTATGTGAAGATAAACGATGAAGAGAATTTAGAAATATCAAAGAGATTTCGAACTTTGATTAGACATCTCTTAAATACAAATTATATGTATGTATATATAGTGATATTATGTGGAGATAAACGATGAGTCTTTAAGAGATTTCAAAGGTCGTTTATATATTTATTTTAAACTTAATATTTTGGTCAAATGCTTTGATTGTATTTAATTTTATTTAATTCATTCCATAATTTTCTTTATCTTTTTCAAAATAAAATTTAAGAAGATTAAGTTCATTCACTGATGTTATTTCCTAGACCACTTGATCCTCAAAATCTGAGATATTTCATATTTGTGATAGACCCGGCTCGATATCTTTTTTTGCTATAATAACCCGGCTCAATATCTTTACTTATATCAATCAACCACCACAACTAATCTCATAACATCATCCACTTCAATCTTGACGGAAATGGCTGGAGAAGAGCAAAAACGTAGGTGGAGCCTTCAAGGCAAGACCGCACTTGTCACTGGTGGAACCAAAGGCATTGGGTTCGTATAATCTTTCTTCTCTCTCCATACATATTGAAATCACTAGTGACTAGACTATATATGTTGTTAAATTTTGGAACTTTTTAGGCACGCTATAGTGGAAGAACTTGCAGGATTTGGGGTAATAATACATACGTGTGCTCGAGACGAATCTCAGCTCAACGAGTGTTTAAGTGAATGGAAAAAGAAAGGGTTTCAAGTTACTGGTTCAGTCTGTGACGCATCGTCCTGGACCGAGAGAGAGAAGCTGATGCAAACTGTGTCCTCTTTGTTTGATTCCAAGCTTAGTATCCTCGTAATTAATCTCCATCCTCTATCGTTTAATTTCTGATAACATTATTGGCTGACATGGTCATGTCTCAGGTTTTACATTCTTGAATATTTTTTGCTTTTTGTTTTGAGAACAAATATTCTTGAATCTTGATATTAGATAAACAATGTTGGCGCAATCCGGTCAAAGCCAACAATAGAACATACGGCAGAGGATTTCTCGTTCCACATTTCGACCAACTTGGAGTCTGCGTACCATTTTAGCCAGCTTGCACATCCCATGCTCAAGACTTCAGGATGTGGGAACATCGTGTTCATATCCTCTGTTGCTGGGGTCGTGTCGCTTAGCATCAGCTCCGCCTACTGTGCCACAAAAGGTACATACTGATATTGCACTCAAGAAGAAACCAAAATTACCACCCTGTGAGTGTGGTTGGTGCGACCTGTAGTAGAGCATAGTAGTAAACAACATCAACAGTAAGCTCTTGCGGTGGACACTGATCGGATATCCTGAAATTTTATGATATTTAGATCGGGATCCGGATCTGTCGGACCCAAAAATTTATTATACATAGATATCCAAATAACCATTTCACCATGCGCAATGCGCGGATATTACCCTAATAAAATTTAAGTGATTGGTACAACTTAGAGTGACTAGAAACCATTTACTATTATATAAATGCCTTATATATGAATATATATATATATATATATTATATTTTAAAAGATTGTTAAATAACAAAAATAATTAAAATAATGCTAATTGAGAGACAACCATCTTTTTAATGAAAATGTAAAATCTACTGTTCAACAAGACGAATGATTAATTTTGTTTTTTTGTTAAAGTCGAATGATTATTTAAAAATGATTTTAATTGTGGAATTTCAATAAGCAAATGAATGTTTCTTAAATTTAAGATTGTTGATTCATTTAAAAAACCATATATACACACGAAATAGAAATACAAATGGAAACATAGACGTAAACAAACATATCAAGGCTTTAACACATGTTAGTGTGCGTATACATATAGGGGCGATGAATCAGCTAGCAAGGAATTTGGCATGCGAGTGGGCGAACGATGGCATAAGGGCTAATGCTGTGGCTCCTGCAGTCATTGCCACTCCTCTAGCTGAAGCTGTGAGATCCTACACTATTCCTCAAATTAAGATCTCTCTCTTTATTTTGATGATCTCTTGACTTTCTACGCATGTGATGATTATCTCTAGGTCTTTCATGATGAGTTCAAGAAAGTGGTGACATCAAGAAAGCCATTGGGGCGCTTAGGGAAGCCGGAGGAGGTAGCATCTCTGGTGGCATTTCTTTGTATGCCTGCAGCTTCTTATATAACGGGTCAGACCATTTGCGTCGATGGAGGTCTCACTGTGAATGGCTTCTCGTACCAGCCACCAGTTTAAACCCAATTACAATTGCAAGTTCAGTAATAAATTTAAATGTGAATGGCTTCTCGTATCAGCCACCAGTTTAATTAAACCCAATTGCAATTTCAAGTTCAGTAATAAATTTAAATGTTTAGACTTTGTATGCTCAATATGATTGATTACTTGAAGCCTATGCTTTTAGACTTTTAGTTAGCATCTTCGGGTAAGTCACCCATTTGTGTAGCCAGACTAGAAATTTTCTATTAGCTCATCAAAGTTTTAGCGACCAAAAACCTAAGTGCCTAACTTTTGTAAATTTTTTCTCTGCAATTTAAATATGAAAGCCCTTTTTCCAACAAAAAAAAAAACTAAGTGCTTAAACAACCAAGAGAACTTTTTAATACAAAAGGTAATATGTATACAAGAGAGATAGAAACATAAACTGTGACCACCAATTCTAAGAAAGCTAGGTGGATTAAAATTTTGTATAAATCTTAATTGGTTTCAAAGATTTTGAGTGGTTTTTATTAGGGATTAGGTATAGATTAATGAACCATGAGCTTTAATCTTGAGAGTGTGTGTGAGAACAGGTCCAAAATTTTGAAAAGTCCATTAAAGATTAAAAATTATAATAGGATTTTTTGTCAACAAAATTGTAATAGGTTATGATAATAAAATTTCAAAACTATATCTAGATTTAGTTTTTTGATCTATTAATAAGTAAATATCAATATGAATTTTGAAAATATCTTTTGATTTTGTTTACATAACAGAATAAGAATGAAATAAATAAAAGGGTAATTAGCCTTGTTATAAATTATAAATTTTGAAAACTGGACGTTGGGGGTTTTAATATTTAATATAACTTTGGAATGTTGACATTCTAACTTGATTATATTTAGGGATTTGTTATTAATTAGTTTTGTTATAAATATTGAAAGAATGAAATATTTTCTTCAACAATTCTCTAGAAAATCACTGTAAAGTATGGGTGTTATTAACATTCCACTGTAAAGAAGTTTTCTTGTCATAAAGCAAAATAGAAAGAAAAAAAAATGATTCTCAATCTTCAGTTTGAGTCGAAGCATAATCTTAAGGTAATCTCATCTTTTTAATTTAATTTATTTATATACTTAGTGATTTTTTTAATTTAATTTTGAATTTTATTTCTAGGCTGACTTTTCTGAAGTTACAAACTTAAAGAAGATTTAATAGAAGAATTCATAGAATCTCAGAAAAGGTGCTGCTCTTACTAAATATATAATAGAAAACCAAATAATTATTCTCCAACTTAAAATAATGAATCTAAAATTATAGAAGATATGAATTTGTTAAAAAATTTACTTCAAAAAATCTAGAAAAGTAACGTTATTTAAATAAAATTTATTAAATTATATCAATGTATTTATTTTAAATTTTATAAAAACATTTTATGAAAGAACATCATGCCACAAAGTATTTAAAATTATAACCTATAATTTTAAACAAGGTCTTTATAAAGTTTGAGACGCCCCTGATTCTCAGCCGACCTAGATTCAACTTATGTTATTGTATACTGTTGCATGATTTTTGGCTTATGGAATTTATAAAATAAATGGGAACCGCCGAGGTTTGTACACCAAATTAGATAGGGGTAGAATTTAATCAAAGACTTTAAGAAAAAAAAAAAAATCCATGATCAGACTAAGGGGTGCCTATTGGGTTGTCGTTAATATAGGACCATAGAAAGTTTGGTTCAATTATATTACATTATGTCTCTATCAATTTCGCTGTTATGCTGAATAATGTTGAATATAGGAGGATAGCTCAAAAAATTATGGTTGGGTTCATGTAGATGGCAATTATATAAGTTACTTACTCACGCATGTCGGGTTGCCTTTTAAGGTAATTACCAAACCATTAGAAGAACATTCCATTTCCTGGCTGTTTTTATCGAATCATTAGAATTGCTAATTAGAGTGACGAGATAAGTAGAACACATGTTAGTAGTTGGGTGTTATAAATGTGTAACGAGGTGACGAGATAGGTATTTGATGAAATAACAAAGTAGTATAGTAAATCTTGAGAGTGGTGATTTTAGCCGTGTGTATGTTTGTTTGTTCTTGTATATGAACTTATCACTGAGTTATGTACTCACAACTCTTAGATCTTGCTGGTGAGCCGATTCGGGACCAGTTTTAGAGGCTGGTTCCTAGGAGACGAGAGTGCGAGGAGCTGAGGCTAGCCGGATAGGATGCGAGATTAACGATGCACGAACCTTTTTTTGAATTTCTTCAAATTTAGTGGGTTGTTATAATTCAATCAAAGACTCGTTATTGTTTTGATTTCAAATCTTGTTTCTATTTTTGTAAGTCTTGCTATTGATTTGCATTTGGCAAATGTTATTGAATTGAAGGGTTTTAGACTTATACTTGCATGTTCAAATAGGTTTTAAGTGTGATTTAAAGAAAAGTTGTGATGGTATATTAACATGTTTAGGCGCTAAGACCTAATCGAAAGTTAAAGTCCCGGGTAAGGTGATGCAGATTTAACCAAAAATATAAATACATCATCAACAAAGCTAAGATGTAAAATTCGCCTAGGTAGCGTTGGTCGGATACTTGACCGCTACGCTCCCTTTTGTACATTCAGATGACGTGATAAGATATCAACGGAAAACACATAAAAAGTCAAAAGGCATGGAGGATGTGATGCAAGAAGCTCTTGGTTAGGTTCTATAAAAATTTTGCAAAAACGATTTGCAACCACCCTCGCTTGTTAATACTAGTTACTAACTCTGTTGCTAAGTGTACACTTTCAAAAAAACAACCTAGTTTTTAGAAAACCGGTTTGGTTAGGCAAAATACCACCATCCATAACATGCATCATCCCCCACCGTATGGGGTTTGGGGACAAGCCAGATGGTCTTAGCATTTAATTGTTTCTAAAACTGTTGAATTGAAACAATTCATCGATGGCTACAACAACATCCATCCCCACAATAAGCCAAGTTGACTTAAAGAACTTTATTGGATAGTCATCAGGACCAAAAGCTTTGTTCTTTGAGGATAAGACAGTGCGCGTTACTCTTTCTTGAAAAGATAAATGGATCGGATTATCTTCAGGCAACATTTACAGAATAGATTAACAATCTTTACAAAATGAATTAAACTTAAGAAAAAGGAAACTGAATCTCGTATGCCTTGTAAATTTCTATTTCTTGTTTTTTTGTAACAACCACTTTGCCAATTTTGATTCTTATTGAAAAGATTCTATTTTAGAATTCATAACAAAGTTCCATGCTTTATTGAGACATTAATTCGCGAAATAAATATACGTAGAGGGACCGATGGCGATACGTAGGATATGCACTATGTACATCCAATTCCAACTAACACAAAATAAAAATAACATTTTCCCTATGGAATAATTTAGATTGCCGTATCCATTGGTGGACCTTAAAGCAAGACCAACACACCTACTTTTTCTCATTTTTATTTATTATTTCCTATATACAAAATTAAAATATATTCATCAATTATTTTTCTTAGCCTTTCCCTTGCAACTACTAACATTTATCCCCCAAATTTCACATACTCTAATTCCACAAAAACCATTATCACAATGCTCCCATTCGCCAACTACTACATTTCTTCACCATCCATGTCGGAGAACAATACTAGCAACAACAAAATGAGGAAGAAGAAACGTCCCATGACGGTTTATGGTGGCGGCAGAGGGGATGATTTGGCCGTGGTGAAGGCGGCGGCGTGGGCTTGGTACCAAAGGAAAGAAGGCAAACCGATCATGAGAGAGTTTGATCTAACAAGAGCACCAAGAACACCTCGACCTTCACGGTACAAGATCGAAGCCACCAAGAACATGATCCTCTCTGAGAATAAGGTCTTGGCTGAAAATAGGGTTTCTAAGTCTTCGCTTTGGTACACGAATTACCCTTTACGTGGAGATCAAGAAACGCAATACTCTCGTCTTCTTGACTCTTACGAGATCAAGAACATCTCCAAGAGGCTTAATATTGATGATTCTAGTTTATCCGTGAGTTCGAGTAGTGTTTTCCGGCTCAACGACGATAATCATCATAATCAGAATCATAATCATGATTATGGTTCTGATGATCATGGTTTGTTGCAAAAGAGAATTGGCTATGAAAACAATACTACTAGTAGTAGTAGTAGGAAAAATGATAACAAGAGTGATAACGGCTTCATGAAAAAAGTGAGCAAAAGAAATTTGTGGAAGGGAATGATTGTGATGGGTCCAGGTTCGACGGTTTGTGGAAGAAGCGACGACGTGGATTTACGGGCTTCTCAGGCCAGCCGGAGAACGGTTAAGGTTGCGGCAGCGGCCGAGGCTCTGGTTAGGTCGGCGGCAAGTGGCAAAACTAAAAGTGGTCGTCGCTAACTTTAGTGGTTCTTGGGTTGTTGAACTTTGAAGACTTTTTTAGACTGGAAATTGATTTTTTTTTTTTTCTTTTGAACATTTTTTTAAAAAAATTGTACATTTCTTAATTTTCAGTTTGTGATTTTTCACTAGCTGTGTATTTTTCTACAAGTCTGAGTAAATATGTACATCTTTAGGGAAAAAATGACAAAAGAAAAGATTAAATTTCATATAGCTATATAAGTGTGATTTTTAACTAGTATTGTTCTTTGTTCCCTTGCATCATTATTAAGAACTAACTTCAAATTTTAAACAAAAGTCTTTCAGTTGGCAAAAAAAAAAAAGTCTTTCATTTATAATTTCAGGGTACTTTTATTAAGTAAAATACATTAATTTCGAATAAATTAATGGAGTGTTAATAGAAAAACATAATATTAATGAGAATTATTTATTTTTTGTTTGTCGACGATATTATATTAAACATTCTTAACTTTTTCATTAACTTTTTTAAATGAGTAAAAACAATCTAAGGCAGCATTTATTTGCAATCAAATGAGATAAGCACTTACTAAATCATAAACATTGAACACCAATTAAGTGAATTCTCACTTATCAAAAAAAAAAATGAAATACTCTTATGTTTGTAAGAGATATAATTTTCTAACTTTTTTTTTGTTTCTTAAAGATAAATGCTTTAAGTTTTTTTATACATTTCTTACTAATTAATGATAACAAATTGTAGATTTCAAGAAGTATTTATTGAAAATAATTAATTTTTTAGAGTAATAAAAAATTGTTTAGAGCTTGATTGGTTCTCCCGCTAACACATACAAACGCAGTTTTTGCGGGTGGTAGTGGTTATTGACGTTTGGTAACAATCACGTAAAACGCTTTCTACCACTTCGTACCACTTTTTATCCCTCAAAATCAAAAGCTTCTTCCAGCTAGCGTTTGCGGTTGCAGGCGATTGCGGATGGATAATTAAAAAAAAATGTTAAAATCAAGATATATATAATATTTTTTTTTTTAAAAAAATGAATATTATAATTACAAATAAATAAATAAAATTAACACTTTTTAACTAAAATTCATTAATAATCTTTCATAATTTTATATGTATAAGATCTATAAACTCTAATTATTTTGATGAATTTTCTCTCCATCACTAATGTATATATATATATATATATATATATCTAACAAATAAAATTATTTTCATCTAATATATCCATACAACAACAATTTCTCTATTGAAATCATAGCTTTCATCCAAACTAAGAAAAAATTAAAAAATAAACGTAAGTATTATACACATACTATTTTTGTAACCTTTATACTTAATTATGTTTAATTAATAATTTTATAGTTTTTTATAATAATATAGTTTTTATGTTTTTTATAGTTATAATATACGTTTATATTGTTAATTTATTGTTTAACCGCTACTGTATTCGCAAGTTAACCAGTCGTAAGTATCCCGCAAAAGCATCCGTTTCCAACCGCTAGGCCAGTCGTACAAACTGCTTAGTAACGTTGTTATCCGCAAACTCCCGCAACCGCAACCGCTGCGTTTAAACCAGTAATCTCAAAATTTTATACATTTATGAATGAACATTAAAAAAAATTAATATATGTGAAAACTTTTTTAAAAATATCTTTTAAAAACACAGGGAGTAATATAATATTTCTGTATATTCATCATTAGGAGTTTAAAAGCAGACATTATTTTGTATATATTCTACATTAGAAAAATTGTATCAATAGATTTTTTTTTAAAGGCTTTTTTTTGTCAACCTAGAACAGTTCAGAGATTCAAACATGTGGTACCGAGTTTACATACGTTATATCATAAAAGTAGCCACGAACTCTCCGAGATAACTTATATGTCTTTGAATTTTTCGCGCATGGGATATGTGTAATTGAGAAGAACGTAAACGCCTCTGTGCTCTTCTTGATTTCCTTTAAATGTAGAGAGAACGCTGAACACTCCTCTAGTTGATACACCATCTTTAGCAACTCTGAACAATGTGTTGTAAACGCAACCTTCGTTTCATGTTTTGTAATCATGTAATGCATGGCGTATATAAATACTTCCAATTTGACGTGTAGAGGAGAGAGACTCCTACAAAAATTTCTAGCTCCCATAAACACCTCATTGTTATCTTCTTTAAAACAATACCAACCTAACCCAAAAAAATAGTTCAGTTTCCTTACAAGACCCCATTTATATGCCGAGTAATCTAATCTACTAATTTTAATGATTAGTTTTAAACTGCCCTGGAGAAAGGGAAATGTATTAGGTCGTTTCGGTATTAACATGGTAATTAGCTAACTACTTGTGCATGGAAGTGCAAGATCATTTTTGTTTTCGTGTGGAGAAATAATGTTAAGGAACATTCAAAAAATATTAAATTAGCTAAGACGAATATTTTATTTAAGTAATTCTGTACGCTTTGGTTAAGAAAAAACAGTAAATTAGGCGCCGACCATAATCTAAAACCCAACAAATTAGTCCTTTAGTCCTCAAATTATGTAGTAAATAATATTTTTGGCGTAGGGTAATGCTTAAATGGTAAAATCATTCATAACTCGTCGTGAATGATTTTACCATTTAAGCAAAGCGTACAGAATTTATATTATCCAAGCCACTTGTGTGACACCCTAAAGTGTCACCGAGACTTAAATCGATTAAAATTCAAAAGAAAAGTTACTAATCCGAAAAAGAATAAAAATAAAATAAGTAAAAACTGAAATTTACTAATCCGAAAAAGAATAAAAGTCAAAAGTACTCGAAAGTGACTTTTGTGTTTGTCAATTTTTGTCTTTGTAAACCTGCAAAATATTATGACACCTTCACAAGAATTCATTGGTCTAGTTCAAAATTTCAAATGTTATTGTTGGGTTCGAAGTTTGAACTAAAAAAAGTGGGCACGACACTAAGAAAAATAGGACCCGTTATGGAGCACGGCCCAACCTCATATTGTTATTTTTATTAGACATGTCATTCTTTCTGCTTTATTAGATTCGGAAGTTCGATGTATATCGATATTAGCAGTCATATATTCATAGAATGATAGTATATTCTACAGGATGTTTGTTTTCTTTGTCGATCTCACTTAATTAACTTAAAATGCTGGAAAAGTGATCCAAACCGTAAGAACATAATCGACAAACCAATCAACAACATTGTAAATTCTAGCATTATACGGGCTAAACAATTGGCCTATATGTTTGAAACTAGTGGTGGATTCATAATTTTTTTTTTACTTGATTTTTTTGTTTGTTAATTAAGTAACTAACTTAGTAACTTAGTTCAAGAAGTTTCTAGCGATGGGTCACTCTAATTCTATGATGAACACAGTGCGTTGGTAGGTTCGAGTTTTTAACTTTGCATTCTACAATGAGACCCACATATTTAGATGTATACATTATAAATTAAAAGAAATGTCATTTTATTCAATTTTGTTTCTAGGTTTGTTGTGGCCTCACTAATGCACGAAGATTCCTAAATCAATAATGTCTCTCCTCTTCTTTTTTCAACCCTTCTCTATCTTATGACGAGTACCAACTACACTTTATTTCTACCATATAAATTATTAATATTCGTAAACATATAAAAATGCAAAATGGAACCCATCTTGGCCGGTCCAAAGTTTGAAATAATTTCATTAACTTACAAAATTAGACGGAAAAGGAATTTGAAATAATGAAAGGACTTTCTTTTTTAGCACTATACATATCCCACTTCCATTGACACTTTGACAGTGAAGCAATCAGCATGATTATTGAGTCAAAACGAGTCAAACCACACTATTTTCCGCTATTATAATCGATATATTAAACTAATAAATTATTGCTTAGGAGGGCCACATCGTGACTTTTATCTCTTTCAATTGTGACTATTCTGAACAACTTCAAAGTTCGGAGCCAGAGATCCATATATTTTTGTTATATTTTTGTGGGTCTAGAACTATGCGGTTAAATCACGACATAAATCATCATTTCTAAAGAGATTGTACAACTCCTACTAATTAAACCATCACATTTTTTAAAAACCAAAAAAAAAAACATCACATTTTGTTATGCTTATTCTGAGTTTTTTTTTTTTTTCTTTCTCTAATTTATCGTTGCACAACTGTTATAGTTTTTTTTGTTCAAAAACTGATTAAAATATTCGTTTCAAAAACTGATTAAAATATTGTAAATATACTTACAAGGACTAGGAAAATCTTATGATATAAAATGTTAGGGCTTCGCGATACTTTGGTAGATCATCATGATGAAGGTCATATAATTTACAGAAACACACCATAATAAAATCATAAATTAGTAGTATTTTTTCCCGTAATTTGAAGAAGTGAAATTATGAAAAATAAATTTGTTATTAGTTAAAATAACATGATATATTTAAATAACATTATTTATTTCAAAAACATGCTATTTTTTTTTTTAAAAGACCCACAATAAACAAACAAATATGTCTAAGGAGGTGTTATTCAATGTATAAGTTTAAATAAACTCTACTAGATTTAAAATAGACCAGATTTTAGTTTTTTGGTTTATTTAAAATGATTCATGATGTCACTTGATTTTACAATAGAAATGATTTTACAATAATTGAAATCAATAGAAGGGTATTATCAAATCAATATAATGTCATTTGATTTTACAATAGAATTGAAATAAATAAGAGCAAAATTATGTTAAGGATTTATTAATGAAAACATTTTTGAAGGATTCTAATTTAGAATGTAATTTTTTTTTACAGCAATTTAGAATGTAATTAAAAACTAAAAAAAATTGTATTCGTAAACAGTTATAAAATTAAAGAAAAAACCATAGAGGGTTTATGAATTTTTTTTTGGTTCTAAACACAGTAAAAGAACATTACCACCAAAACCATAGATAGAAAAACTAAGAACACAAATCTCATAAGAAAAATCTAATAACATAATATCTAGATCTGAATCATTTTCTTCGGAAGAGTTTTGTTCCATTATTCATAAACCTATAAACAATAATGTAACAAGATCACCACCAATACAAATTATCCAATCAAAAATAAAAAGTTAAATAGCAACAGAAATCAAAAATATTATAATAGAATATTTTTTTTCCGACTAATAGAATATTTTTATTACTATGAAAATGAAGGAAAAAAAAAGAGATGGAGATTAAAAGTAAAGAAAGAAGAAAAAAAATAGAATGTTTATGAAGGAAAAAAAAGAGATGGAGATTAAAGTAGAGGAAAATGAAAAAAATGTGACGTTGATTTGGTTATTGGAGCATACTTTTTTCTGAGTGACGTTAGATGAAGAGGTGAAACAACGCTGATGAAGAAATTGAGCGTACCTTTTCTGAACGTAAAGAGATATGGGTTAATTATAGTTGATAATATTGAAGTTGAATTTTATAGTTGACAAAAATCTGAGGAGAAAATGTCAGATTTTGATTGTTATAATTTACACATAAAATTGAAATCAAATTCATTCAAACTCTTTCACATCAAAAGAATTGTAAAAAATCTATCAAACATGAATAACACAAGAGTTTAATTCTTGTGTTCAAATCTTTGATTGAAAAACAATAGATTTCAAACTCTTTTAATAAAGAGATTGTAAATACAAAAACCAATAACATTGGATTTTAAAATCTTTTAATGAAGATATTTTAAATATAATAACCAAAAACACTAGATTTTAAAAAATAATTTAAAATAAATCATTGAATAACATTGGATTATAAAACCTAAGGAATTAACTTTAAATATAGGACTGAATAACACCCTTTAAGATTTTACCATCTGTCGATCTTGCAAATAAATGACCAAAATAAAGTCAGTTGCTGCAATTATTCCATAAAACATATATTTTATTAACATATATCTTGTATATCTTTTTAATATATACTATATGAATACCCACACAAATGTGTGGATTTTTTTTTTAATATATTATCTAATATTTAAAATTTAACCGTAGTTTTATATAAAAATTAATTTTACATTTGTGTTTTTGGATGGTCATCATATGCAGAGAAGAGATTGTTTGTTTTCTTAGGATGATCTTGTTTTGATCAGCTTTTCTATTGATTTTTTTGTTTTTAAGAAAACGTATCAAACACTTATTCTAAAAACCGTTAAGTTCTTCAATTATAACTATAATGCGGTAATCTAGAGCATCGTAAACCAATCTAAATAAAAAAAATACACAAATACTATATAGTATATATATAATACTGAATATTATGATTTGGAACTCAATACGCATATTCTCTAAATAAATAGATAAACTTATTATAACTGGTTTTTCTATTCTCATTGAAACTTTCACAATTTCTATTAAAATTAAAACGTTAAGTAAATGAATATTCCAACCAAATAAAAAACTAAAAAATCAGTACTATAATACCATAATACACAATAATTTGTATATAACATGAAGATACACAATAATTTGTGAGTTAAAAGAACAAAGTATTAGTGAATCTCACTTTTATGTAAAACTTACTCAAGTATACTAAATTAATGTCTATTGTTTTTTTTTTAACCAACCTATCAACAAATGTTCCACTTTTTTTTTGTTATAAGAAATAGAAAATATTAAAAGTGGATGCCAAAAAGCCATCACGATAAATAAATCAGAGCATAGGAGAAATAAACATGTAAATAAAATATATATTTAGCTTTAATTTAGATTTGACCACAAAAAAAAAAAGTTTTAATTGAGTTTTGACCAAGATAAAAAAAAACTTTAATTAATTTTTATATTTTTAAAAATAATAAATAAGTTAGATGATGTGTCATGGAGAGAAGTGATGATGTGTTCCTCCCTTGTGAGACACACTCATTCTTTATATAATAGATACAAAGGAGGTGTGTGGCACTCGCCTCCGCCACTCGGGTTAGGGAAATAATACGTTGGTCATTCTAACTGAGAAAAACGTTTTGTTTAGTTTCGATTTCATAAACACAATTATGCGTGTTGGAACAACGTGTTCTCTAAAAGCTTTTGTATAAGTATAAATAAGTCGGTCATTCTAACTGAGTGGAGAGTCTAGTCTACAAAGTTCGCTTACCAAATTTCTAGTAAATCTGTTTTACTATTATCCAATATAATATTTTGCTACACAAGTCTTTTGGTCGAAAATACAACTCATCTTCATTTGAACTTTTAAAATAGTAATAAACTATAATAATGGAAACAAAAATGGGAAAGAAGAAAAGGACGAAAGGAGGAGTTGGGCTATGGTTCACACTCAGAGTAGGAGTTGCCTTATTGGTGATGAACTAGTAGTTTTCATTTGAGTAAGAGTTGTCATATTGATTTAGATATAGTATTCATTCCTCACAAGCATGGAATAATCTAATCACTCACATTTAGCCAAAAATAGTGATGTTTTATGTGATATTCGACAGCTACACTCACCGTAAAAAAATTATTCGAGTGCTAATAGTCCAGATCACCTTCTGGTTCCAAAAACAAAAAAAAAATGATGAAAGAAACGTCATTGTCGGGAATAAAGAGAATAATCAAAAGAAAGAAAAGGATGAGTTAAGGCGAAGAGTGGGAACTAAGCTGTTGGCTACTTGGCCAAATCCCATCTTAAAGTTAAGGCTGACCAGCTCATCTTTGGTCCACTTCACACACTTCCCTTCAAATTCAAAGTTTTTGTTTTTTTTTTTCAAAAATCAGCTCATGTGACGCAATGCTCAAATTGTTTTGTCTTGGGGTACACAGAAACCGTAACTGAATTTTCATTTGATACTTGTCTTATAATTATAAACACAATAAACACAAAATTATAAAAACAAAATTTTCAAGATTTGTAACTTTTTACCTTTCAGAGCATAATTTTGATTACATATACACAAAAACTAAACTGCAATAATTTGGAAAATTGACGAAGCGTTCCAAAAAAAAAAAAGACTTCAAAACTAAAAAAAAAAGAAGGAAATTAATCATCTATCTTTAAAATGCAAGCTTTGGGAATTTTATACATATTAAAAAGAAATTGAGATACCAAATTTATCCATTATATATCTGGTTTGGTCCATTAGATCAAGAGTTGAGAGTGCTACTTTTATAAACCCTTTACTGCTGGATTGAACAATCAATCATGAAAGGTTATTTTAATTTAAATGTATGGTTGAAAAAAGAAATGTAAAATTTAGTTCAAAAAAAAGAAATGTACGTAGGAAAATTAAGAAAATAAACAAAAAAAAATTATATAGAAAACTTCAATGAACCAATACAAAATCTAAAATTTATAAATTTGAAAGAAAGGAGGAAAACTTATACTACTTTTATTTTCATTCCAGAAATTGATGGTACGTTTAATTTTTAAACACAATTAATTTAAACAAACTAAAACAATAGAACGAGCTTACAATACATGTGCCTTGTCCGAGTGCTAATTGATATGAGTGTATCTTTATTTGGCGCATGTGTTTTTTGTGGTTCCATCCATTGCATCTTTCTCCTTCTCTCCAATTTTGTAAAAGTTATATTTATTTCGGTTTGTCTTACTAATAAGTAAAAATATCAGAGGGACAATCAAATATAAAGCCATCCCTATTTGTCTTTTCTTTTAGCTTATTTTCGATATCTGTAATCAAGGATTAGGTTGCAAGCAAGTTGGAGCTTATTCGTGTTCTTGCACATTCCAATCAAAAATATACGTTAATGATAATAATTGTAGCCACTTGCCTTGACTAGTTGGTGACTAAGTTATTTATGTGTTGGAGACTAGTTGGACAAAAGAACATCCATCAGAGTTCTGAGACCGTATAAATATCTAGCTTTTCTTTTTGAAAACTTAATAAAAGTAAAACAGATTTTTAAATATTTATATAATGACACATAATTAAAATTGACGGGTCTTTTATCTTTTGTGGATATACTAGTGTTTAAACTTTAAAATTTGAGAATGTATGTGTGAACTATACACGATAAACAAAAAAAAAAAATCACAACTTCTATAATATAATGAAACTAAATTTTAAACGATAGTTTTAACCATTTTTGTAAAAGATATTTATAGTCATATTCATTTTAAAAAAAAATCATATTTACGTAAAAGCGATTAAATAATTTCAAATTCAAGAAATTTATTCTTGACATATAAAAAATTTAAGAATTTTTGAATGATTTTTTTTCCTCGAAAATGTATTAAATGTCTAGCTGAAAATTTGAAGTAATCTATGCTATTCACTCTCTTTTTTTTTTTTTAATTCAAACATACCATTTTATTGAAATGTTACTTAAAATGTTTCTCCCTTTTAATCGTTGGACTTACCCAAAATGAGATACAACTATCTTTTTTTTTTTTGGACAACGGATTAATTTCATTAAAACTAAAAGCCGGAAAGGCTTAGATGAGTACAGCCGGAAGTAGAAACAACGATGACACGATTACAGTAGACTAAAGCAATAAAATGAAAGATAGGAGCATTAAAGGGCGAGACTTGCTCAGCAAAGTGAAGAAATTTATGGAGAAGCTTCAACCGTAACCCGAAAGCTGTTGCTCGGAAGAGCATCATATAGTCGAGAAGAGACCCGACGTTAAAACACCCAAAAGGTTGGGTTTGACAATGGACTTGAAGCACCATCGATTGTAGTCGAAGCTGAACGGAGGAGGATTGTTGCCAGTGTTGGCTACCTCTAACTCCCGTCACTTGTGGTAATAGCTGAATGGAGGAGGATTGTTGCCTTTGTTGGCTACCTCTAACTCCCATCACTTGTTGTCGAATCTGAGTGGAGGAGGATTGTTGCCTTTGTTGGCTACCTCTAACTCCCATCCCTTGTGGTCTAATCTGAGTGGAGGAAGATTGTTGCCATCGAGGACTACCTCTAACTCCTAAACATGATTTATTTGATTCTTCAAGCTCACGGACGACCATATATTTTGCACCAAAAACTCTTCTTGGACTAGACTTATGCAACAAGCCCATATGATGTAGGCCCAATAAAGATGGATGCAGGAGATGACAACATCTACGGTTTGCGGTATGATGGAACGGAAGGCTACTGAAACTCGCGGCGGCGGTGATGATATTCTCTAGATCGGCGAAAATTTTCACAGAGAAAAACTTTACTGGTGGAGGTGAGCTTGACGGTGGTGGAGCATGAAACCCGAAGCTCCGGGGTAAGGAGGAGAAAGCTGGTGGCGGAGCATGATCGATGAGGGGAGGCGGAGAAGCCATTAGATCTGGCGGATCTGGTGGATCCGGCGGCTCAGGTGGAGGAGGGAGGTTCTGCAACTCAAAAGACACCTTCACCGGAAGTCTAGGGGTGGCGGAGCTCAGATCTGGAGGATGCAGTGCACCGTCCGAATAGATCGGAAAGACTTTTCGCCGGTTAACCATCTCGGTGAAGGGGAGGGGAGCAGAGAAACAGAAATCAGAGAGAAAAACACGCCGGCGAAGAAACAGGAGGAAGCTTCCCGAAAAAAAATCACCGAAGGGGACAGAGATGCCACCGGTGGGGAGGGAGCGCGGACGAAAGCCTACTCAGGGGAGCAGGCCCTGCGACGGTAAAACGAGTCGGAGGTCCATACTTCTTCGTCGGCGGCTGGGATGCCTCGATAGTCGGGTTTGGAAGGTTTTAGGGCGAACTAAGATACAACTATCTATAAAACATAGTAAATAGAGAAAGTAAAGGCTGTTTTTGCAATCAGGTGGGCATTTAGATTTGCCTGCTTCAAAATGTGAATTGAGAGATTCAATATGCTATTTCACTAAACGATAAAAACAAAAATATGCTAATCATTAATTTCTATGATATTTTTATAGTTAGACGTCGACTCCGTGTTTTGAGTTAATTTATCCATTTTATTATATAGTTTGGTTTTAAATATTTGTGTCCACATATGTAGACATTCGGCTTAAAGTAGATCTAATTTTTTGGATTACTATACTAAAAAAGTGGTACCATAAAAATAATCAAGTCTAAATCCATCATTCCACTTTCCTTAAACCAAATTTTAAAATCTTTAGTTGTTTCTTCATCCACAATTCTGTCAACACGAGTCAAAGCCACAGTGACAATATATTAGATATTTTATATCAAAATTATATGAACCATATAATATACAAAAAACGGTGCAAACCATAAAAATCTACGTGAACACTTTTAATTATTGTAGTACATTGTTCAGAGCCCCTAATAAAAGGTCACTTCATCGATAGACCCACAATTTTTTCCACCTCATTCAAAATTGATATTAAATATGTACCGTCCGATCAAAGTCATCATCGATCGAACGACGATCTTTAATCAGGTCAACTGTTTGACCCTACACTCGACCGTAGCTGAATAAAACTCCTCATTCCTCACGGTAATCTGCTGCAATCAGCCTTAGCGAATCCCACTCTCCTATTGGTTACATCAAACTCAACCCATAGATTTTGTTGATGAACGTTCCCGATTATATTACTAGCTGCTCCAAGCATACTCGACCGTCCGATTCCAATACAGTGGATCCCACCTCCTACGTTAGCCAGAAGCCTCTCTTTCGGAACGAGTATCTCAAC
This sequence comes from Alliaria petiolata, assembly GCA_020283515.1. NCBI lineage: Eukaryota > Viridiplantae > Streptophyta > Magnoliopsida > Brassicales > Brassicaceae > Alliaria > Alliaria petiolata. The sequence goes on along the minus strand of JAHZTW010000001.1, from coordinate 469,390,869 downwards.
TCCTCTTCTTAACTCGAACACAAGATCGCCTATCAACCGTTGGATCTCCATCGCGTTTCCAGCGAAGCACATGTCAGCTGTTCCACCGTACACGTAACCCTTCTTTAATCTGGGCCCCACACGTCTCACTATCTCTTCTCTCACTTTATTGTAAGCAGCGTCCACCAAATGAGTAAACTCGGATCCCGAATCAACCATGGTTTGACCCGACCCGCCAGCATCGGGTCTAAAAACCGAACCGGAAATGTTAAGCATCTTTTGACCAATTCGAATCCCAATCATCGGTACAGCGTAAGCGAGAGGATCCAAATTCGGCATGCGTTGACTCTCGGGAAAAGTCAACATAGAAACGTATTTAAACCCGCGAGAATTCGGGTTTTCCCCGAGGTAAAAAGAACCGGTTGGGATTAAACCGGGCCGGTTCGATTTCGGAGGTATACAGTAAGAGAATTTCGAAATCTTGGCTTGCGAAACGAAAGAGAGACGGCCACGATTCATTCCCAAAATACCCCTATCTTCAGAAGATTCAGTAGCGCAACCAAGAATCAAAGGAGGGGTACTTTCGGTATTTGAGAAAGTGATTTTTTCTTTGACGAGATTGCCCTCAGCGAAGGTCCCGTCTGCGTAGAAGTAAGAGTAGTGACAGAGACGGTTCGAGTCGCAGGAAGTTGGGAGGGTAAAATCGGGAATTCGCGGTTTGCAGAGAGGATGTGAGCAAGGCAAATCGGAGAAGGAAGAAGATAGCGACGGATCGAACGAAGTTTTCGGCGGAGGGATTCTTTTACGGTGGCACTGGATCCACGAGAGCTGGGATCCGGTGTCGAGAACCATTTGTTGGGTCTGTGGTGGTGTTCCGATCGGGAGAGAGATGATTAAAGCCATTGAGTATTTGAATTTTGATCGGAAGTTGTACGACGGAGATGGGTTCCGGCGAGAGATGAGGGAGGCGGAGAATTGGGCGGTGGGAGAGAGAGGGAGGGATTTGAGTGGGAGGTGGAGAGAGAGAGAGGATGAAAGAGAAGCATAGTTGAAGAAGAAGAAGATGAAGAAGAGAGGTTTTGGATTTGGAGACATTTTTTATTTTTCTTTAACTGTGAGAGAGATGATGATGGAGAGAAGAAGCTATGGAAGGTGAGTGTGTATATATATAGACAGTTATGAGTTATGACTTAACACACACGTTCGATTACGATATATCTTGATAAAATAAAAGTTTTTTTTTTTTTTGGCTCGATACCATTTTGGAATGAGAAATTTGGTTCAGTATCCATATTGATATCGTTATTTGAGTTTATAACCATAATAAAACCATGGTTATGATATTCTTTGTATATTATATATAATGGCAAAACTGTCATTGATTTCTTCTTTTCCTTTCTATCCGACAACTTCTTCGTTCTTTTTTTTTTTTCAAGATTTCTTCTTTCTCTTGCCAATTTTTTCAGATAAAACACAATTCTCCATTCACTCAACATCGACAACAATAAAACCTCTCCATCTCCACCAGTTTCAACCAGATCGAAACTCTCCGTCATTATTATGATCTTCACCACTACTACATGTTATCAGCTAAATCGAATCACCTTAAACTCAGTTTATACTACATCTCATTAACAACATAGTCAAACCCCCAATGGCAAAAATCAAACTAACTAACTAACCTATTGCCAAATATTATGTTTCACCCCAAATAACACCGGTTACATTCCTGTTTTCCGCTACGAATCTAGGAATTTATTTAGTCAACAGCCACCACCACTATTTCACAATGAGAAAATAGTATAGAATTTTTTCATTGTTTTATTCCCAGCAAACGTTTTCAGTCAGTAAGGGTATTTTCATCTCAAAAGTTGTAGAATCTAGGGTTTTTGGTTACGTGGTTCGTTAAAAAACTGATATGACTATATCTTTAATTTTATGTCTCGATTATTGAGTTAAAAGACCCTTTTGGAATTGAAGTTATATTTTTAAGGAGTTGACAAAAATACGACCGAAATAATATAATCTATAACGTTTCTAAATTACTCCATCCATCCGTTGCATTATATAAAAAAATTAAGTTAAAATCACGGTTTAAAACAAAATTCATTTTTTAAATCAAAACATCATTTAATAATTAGTTGAAAACATAACTCAACTAATCATAAAAATGCTGTATAATTTAAATTGTTAAAAGTATCAAATATAAATTTTGCATCGGTACTTATAAAAAAATTTATAAAAAAAAACACTAAAAATTCTTAAACATCTTATACTATGGGATAGAGGGAGTGTAGTTAAACTCATTCCGATAAAAAATATTGTAACTATTTATGTGAACAGTCTGGAAATTCGGTTCGGTTTCATATCAATTTTTTATTGTTTTTTTTTTCATGTTTATATATAATTATATCTAAAAACAAATTCTATTATAGATGGTTTGGTTCAGATTCAATTTTGTTTTTAGTAAAATATATCATTAATTTACAAAAAAATCATTTTAAATCGGATTTTTTGTTCGGTTTGATTTTCGTTTTTGATTTTTTAGTTATAAAAAAAATAAATTTATTTAAACCGTATTAAAATATGGTTTGATTATTTTAGTTTGGTTTGGATCGGATTGTTTCGGTTAATCCGTATTATACACTCTTAATCCTGATTATACATTCCTCGTGGTGGTTTACATTTTCATTGTGCCCTTTATATATGACTGATTGAGAAAGACATCTTGATTCTTGAATATATTTGATTTTTTGTTAGGATTTTTAAAAAAAATTTTGGTTTGGATCTAATCATTTCGGTTTATATTTATTAACATTGGTTACAATTACATATTGTGAATAGTTTGATAATGTTAGGTAAATACTTCAAGAATGTATCTACAATAATAACTAGTTATTTATTTGATTAATTTATAATTATAAAATATATTTTTTTTGCTAAACAATTATAAAGTATTTAATAATATAAAAAACGCTGATTTTAAAAATTCTAAGATGACACATTTGACACGGTGTAAATGGGAATCACGACAACAGATATTGAGGCGAAAGCAATATGAAATTTTAAAACGCGGTTTCTCATAAATTTTAGACAATGATTTTTTTTCTTCAGATTTTTTATTTATTATTGCTTTAATTTAGATTGATGATAATGTTTTTTCTAAGTCTTGTTTTCTGTATGTTATGCCTTATTTTAATTGATTGGTTACCAAAAAGGATGTCCACTTAAATTGAGGACTGAGCAAAGGAGTTTACTGAAATCGATAAGACGCGTTGACGTGGGCTCTTGTTTGTATATTACACAAACAAAACGATATATACGATGCATTTATATGTCTATTGAATCTTGTGAAAATAATTACTTCTTTGTCAAATGAAACTGAAAACTGTATTGATAACCCATGTCTAGGTTCATGAATGTCTCATAAATTTTTCAAAGAACATGATCTCATCAACAATTCTAATATAGTAACAGGTGATCGATACGTACCAGGTGCAAGCTATAAAACATTTTATATATTTAATATATAATTATATTGTATATTGAAGTTAATTTATTTGTACATAATTAATTATGTATTAATAATAACATTATATAAATATTTAACAATAAAAAAATAACGATAAATCAAATGAAAAATGTTATAGATTTCAGTAGAAATTGAAGATAAAAAACTATTAACCAAAAATTTAAAATATTTCTTTAGATAAAAAGTGTAAATATGATAACTAAATAAATTGAAAATTATTAAAATATATAATAATTTATTTATATTTTATGGTTGGCCTACACAAATGTGCAGGTATAATTTTTTTATAGACATAAATTGTTGTAATATTTAAGTATTGATTAATTTTTTTTAATATATTATGTAAACGTTATGTTTTTATACATATACAATGTTAGTGTTTAACAACAATCACATAAACTTTTCATATCGTTTTGTGTCTTTTGAAACTGATTTATTTTAAAACTTTATTATTATTTTTACCGTTTACTGTGACATATAATTGCAACTGTAAAAGTTATATTAACTAATAATTAAATTTTTATAAATACTATGCTTTCTTTTCTCCTTACACAATAAAATCTTGTCAATATATATATTTAAATATATATTTTTCCTTGATCTATTGCTAACTAAACCAAAATGGGTTTTACAATCTTTAAGAGCGGGTAGATGGTGCTGTCAAAAAAAAAAAAGTGGGTAGATGGTTGCTTCACACATTCATACGTACCAACCACCTCACCGCTCTTAGGACATATAAAGATTTTTTAAAAAATATAAATTGTTTAATAACTAAAATTAAAATTGAACTATAATCGAGGTTAAAATTAAAATTGTTTAACTTTTGCATAATTAATATTTATATCCACATGCATATTTGTGAAAAAATTGAAGTATGACTTTTATGTGTTAAAAAAATATAACAAAGTATATGTTTTGTTATAGATCTTTTTATATTTTTAATAAAAATTTCTTATTTTTCAGCATTTTAGGATATATATTTTCAAATTAAAATTTATATTAGATATTAACAAAAATTACAAAGTTTTTTTAAAAAATTTAAAATATAATATTTGACTTTATCATGAAAATAAATATAATACATTGGATAATCTATTAGTAATTTTTCTTTTCAATAAAAATTATAATAAATATTTGTTATAAAATTTGTGAAATCATATTTTAGAAAATTATCTGGGAGCTCTCCTCTCATCTCTTCGTCCAATATTGAAAAATTGGTTTGATGAAAAAAAAAATTCTTATGGTTGGCATGCACGCATGTGTTCATTATAAAATTTGAATCGCACATGCGTTTATTATAAAATTTGCTTCTTAAGATTTTTAAATGACTCCATAAACAAAGCAAGAAAGTGTTACACAAAAAAAAAACTGTAGAGATTTATTTTTATTTTTACTTCTACTTCTTATTCATATTTGTTTTATCTTATTATAATTTATTTTTTCATCCGGTTACATTTTATTTTATGTATGATCTCAAATTCTCGATCTACATTGAGACTGTATATGAGTATGATATAAACTTTTTATTTATTTTAAAAAGAATAAAAGATAAAAAAAGGTATAGCGTATTTACTATCTTATTGGATAATATATTATTATTTTTTATATAAAAATATAATATATATTGGTTGTAAAATGTTTGTAATAATATTTTATGCAATTTACTATGAATATATGTAAAAACAAATTGAAATAATAGTGATTATTATTTTCTGTTAATTTAAATTTATTAATTTTAGTGTTATAATCTAGTGTATTATGTTTTAATTTCATAATTTATTTAATTTTAACTCAACCAATCAAAATTTTTTGTTTATTTTAGGAAATTTGACATGTCACATTTACATGTCATCATTAAAATACACTAACTTTCATTGTGAAAGTGACAAGTAAGCTTTTTTCATTAAAATGGATTCTCAAATAATAGGAAGGAGGATTTCACAATATATATACTATTTTGATTTTAAACTGTATGAACTATATAGTCAAATTATACCTTTTTATTTTTTGCATGTGATTTTCAAAAATATAAGGTTTGTGAGATGAATATCAAAATAACAATATATTAAAAAATTGTTAGTAGAACAAACTGAACTGAATAAAATTTTAATCAAAAAATTATAAAACCTTAAAAAGTTAGTTTTAATAGAATAATCAAGTTTTTATTTTTTTAGTTATATTTTCAACACGCTAATTATATATATTGGAATTACTTTTCAAAAACGTAAAAAGGTGAAAATTTGATAAATAGTATGAATGGTAAAACATTAAAAGCTAATTTTAGTAGATTAATCAAGTTCTTTTTTTTTTAGTTATATTTTCAACACGCTAGTTATATATATTGGAATTACTTTTCAAAAACGTAAAAACGTCAAAATTTGATAAATAGTATGAATAGTAATAAATAGCATAATCACGTGAAAAAGCTACATACACACAAATCTATAGATTTTGCTGTGTTTTTATCAAACATCATGTTATTTGATTTCATTTAGTTAATAACTATTTTATATGACCATAATATTTGTTTAAATTATACGCGAAATAACACCACATATTTATGGTTTTGTCACTACATCATTTTTGTAAATAAAAATCCGAAAAAGATCTTATAAAATAGAAACTTGAAATGATAAGATCTATGGATAAAACATGAAAACATCAACTCTCAGAGGATGTATTAAAGGAGTTGTAGAGAATGAGATGAATATTTCGATTTGCAAATAAAACTTGGACAATATAACATCAACTTACTTTGGATCACGTTTTGTATTTTAATGACTCTACAAATATAATGCAATTATGTGATAGTATACGAAAAAGTATAAATCATATCTCAAAGGGGAAAATAGAAAGAAGGAGCCCCATGCTTCTTGTGAGTTGTGATAATGGGACAAGACTATGTTATTATTAGCCATCACTTATGATATTTTAACTCCATTAATTTATTAATACTCATGAAGATAAGCTCAAATGCAATCTCTTTATGTTTACATATTTTCTTCTTTACTTGTATTTACTTTTTGAATACGTTTACTAACATATTTATTCGCAAATTACCTAATTCTTTTAATTGTTTCTAGGATTTCTCAAATTCTTTGGGTTTTTTATTTTATTGTTGTTTTGGTTTTTACAATTTTTCTCTACTTCTAACCATGTTAACTTCAATGTTTTAAAATGGCTAAATCTTACTTTGGTACTGATGCGTAGCGTTTAATACCATTAGTCAGTGTTTAGACAACTTTAAGTGAATTAGGATTATCAAATAAAACACTAAAATAATATACATTACCATATATTTGATCGTATATTTATACATTTCCAATATGGAAAAATCCGACGGAATTTTCGACGACACTTACATAAATACATTCTCACAAACTGCGATAATTTTTTTGAGTATGAAAGGTAATAAATTATTTGTTTGAATTTAATTTTAATATACTTTTAGTTAATATGAATTCACATATTCAATATTTTTTTTGTTTATTCACATATATCACATGGCTCTTATACGACAATAATATCTCCATTACACAGAGGATGAACTAGACGGCTTCAAACAGAAAGTGTTTGTTCGTTGGTTGAGATTTTACGTAAGTGTAATTGACGAGCTAGAATATGTAGATTATACATTGCATGAACTTTGTGTGCTAATGAATGTTTACAAGTTAATCAAGAATCTGCTAACACACAATCATTTCCCACATGGTTACAAGAAGTGGTGAACGACCTTCTATTTATTGCAACGGCGTACCCAATATATTGTACCCGTAGATATGCTTTTAAGATTAAACGTGAAAGACGAACGATGTCAACTTGTGATTATGAGATATCTTCGCAATCTAGTGATATTGTGTACTATAGTATCATGCGTGAAATCTTGGAAGTTTATTATCCGAAATGATCAACTTGAGGTGCATTGTATTTTATTGTGATTGGTACGATCCAATTCTTGGAAGAGGGGTACGACATGAAAAATTTGGTGTTACATCAGTTCATTCAAGAAAAAAGCTTCAGAAATACGATTCATTCATCTTTGGTTCATATGCCGACCAAGTTTCCTACATTCGCTATCATCGTGTTCAAAACATGCAAGACTCTTGAATCAAAATGACATCGATAAATCCAAAAAAAAGGGTTTATGATGTGTATGATCATGAACCGATGTAACAAAACACAATCGGTTTCTTGGGTCGAATTGATCATTTCTTTCATGTTGACCTTGTGTGGAATTTACCGTCAACGCAGATGTTAAGGTTTATGCAATCTGGTTAACCAGCTTTCCTGACGGATTCACATGTCGTAAAAGAACTCGAGACGCTGAAGAAGATATTCAAGGAGAAAGACAAAGAGATTTTGAGTTGCACAATGACAACACAAGGAATCAGAAAAAGTTCAAGAAGTTTGAGAATTTCATGATGTCAAAGTTCTCAGATTTTTCGCCGATGGAGTAGCTTTTTTTTCTTTCTATATGAACAATATTTTTGTTTGTTTTGTATTAAAAATTTTAATTATAATTTTTAATTGATTAATTCGAATATTCATTTTTAATATAATTTTAAATAAAAACATAGTTTTATTAATTTTCAATTTTAACTTTTAAATAAATTTAAATCCGTCGGAAATAAAGTCCGTCGGAAATCCGTTGAAAATACTATCTGCCAGAAACATATTAGGTCGGAAATCTATTGGAAATTATTTCTCAGAATTTCGTTGGTTATTCGCCGTCAGAAACCGTCAGAATTCTGTTGGAAAACATTCTAATAGTTGTTTTCCCAACGGTTTTCCGACGGAAATCCGAAGAGGCCAAAGTCTGTCGGAATAACCGTCAGAAATTTGTTGAAAAACGACCGTCGAAATTTTTTTTCCCGACCACCTGAAACGGACAGAGTTTTTCTGTCATAAATCCATCAAAAATGGTCATTTGCTATGGTTTGGGCTTCTTTTCTTGTATTGTATATGAAAATCATATGTAATAAAAAAAAATATCAGTTTTGCGGTAGTTAATAATTACGTTTCAAATTATTAAAACTACTATCAAATTTTTTTTTTTTCATTTGAAGTCCATTGATTGATTAAAAGAAATCTGGGAGAGATTTGTAATGCTTTGCAAAGATTCAACATCCTCGTCAAAGAAAACTATAACGTCGTTGACAAAAAAAAAAAAAAAAAACTATATCATCGTCAGAAAAAGAAAACCAAGTGAGATCAAACACCCAAGGGAACATGTCTAATACAACAACAGATAAATAAGGAGAGAGTGGCTTCACAAGGCTCCGAATAGAATCAGACTCAAGGCAAGCGATCGGATCTTTGGCAAGAAGGTCAGACTTCTCAGAACTCCACCGAATCTCATCAGACATCTTAGGAATGTCAAACGCTTTTGATTTTTTTTGGTCAAGACAAAATCAAGTTTTTATAACATTTTTGGGGACTAGATTGGCTAGTACACCATTTTACATGCATTGTAGCTAGTACACCATTTTCAAAAAGTAGCCTACCAAATATAAAAGCTGATTATACTTAGAGATATCATTACCAAAGATACAAATCTTTTTAGAAGTTTTTGCAAATAGACGAGAGATAATTTTACAATTTCTCAAACACCTATGTACATGTGCGGTATATCCGTCCGATCCGTGAGGCTTGTTTTTGGCTGAGCTTAGTGGTGGATTCAAAGATATATTTAGCATTGAGCATATAAATATTATAACTAATACTTAGACTATAAAAATTTAAATAATTGTTACAATAATTATTTAGGAAAATAAGAATTAGAATGAAACATCGAAATTAATAACTGTTTCTAAAGTGTGTAAGCGATAATTTTACCTGAATAATTTTTTATTTTTATTAATTGACGGATGACTATAATAAAAGATTAAATTCTTTTCAAAAATCAATAACAGAAATCTGTGGTCGATTTCATAATCTTCATCAAGAAATGATGACTATGGCACAACACATGATGGTTAATACATCCCAATTCCGAAATAAAGAAGTTAAGACGGTTAGCCTCAAATGTCAACTAAAAGATTTGCAAAAGAGCCTCGAAAGTATGATTCATAATCACAACAAGACTAATCCATACTTTAACCATTTTGGAACTATGCCATCAGGAATATCTATGTATCAAGAATCCTACTCTCCGATATTTCTCTCTGGCTATCAACATCAAAGGCCAAAGACCTCTCTCCCTGGATTCCTATCCTCGAATGAAGCCTTCACATCTCGTTACGGTACGACTTCAGCCATGACTACGACCAGCATTTCAAAAACAAAATCAACACGAGTGAAGCCAGGGCGTCAAAAGGAATCATAATTCCTGGTCAATCCAACCAAGAAACCAACTCTCAATTCTTCCTCTAGCCACGAATCTGTTGAAGATACAAAAAAAGGAACAGATATCGGGATTATTGAATTTTCGATGTCCAATCTGCTAGATACCATCGACAACAATACTGGTGTAGCGGCACCAGGGCTACCACCCCCGACACCTTAATTTTGTACCTCACAGCCGATAACGATGATTAATCATTTCTGGATACAAGCTCCAGTAGCTATGAGTCCAGTTCAGGTGAATAGTCTTTACCAAAGCAATTCGGTATAAGCGAACCTTCGACCATCCCAAAAGACGAACCAAATATAAATGAGGTATATTCAAGCGATGAAGAGATGCGCTACATGACCCCTAAGCATCATGAGGTACCAACGAAGCAGTTCGCTTTGAAAATTATGACATTCACATTCGATGACATTCCCTTTGAAAAATAGAATGATCGAGTTGACGAATTTCATGCATGGATGAATTCATAAGCCATCACATCTCCACTAGAGCTTGTAATACAACAATTTGCGGCGCAACTATCCGGAGCACTTAAAGAATGGTTGAATTCGCTTGGTGAATATAGACAGCAGCAGGACTATCAAACAACAATACCATTACTTCTAGGCGAGATTCACAGATAATTCATCGGTACCCCTAATCATCTGAAGGAGCAGCTGCTAGAAAAATTCTTCACGGCAAAATGTTGCTCTTTAAAGAAACGAGATTTGGCAAAGCACTTTGAGCGACAGACTCGAAGGTATTATGCGCTCAACGGTCTCAACAATCCGAGCCTAAAGCAATTATATCTCTCCTCCATTGACGACTATCTTGGTCAACAGACTAAGTTATATATGAGAGACCAAGGCCAAACAATTGAAGAAATCTGTATTGGCCAAATTCAGCAATACGTCTTTCGAACTCTTGATAAGCTCTCCAAACAAAAGGAGTTTTGGATGTAATTCATGGATAAATCAACGCAACCATCCAGGATATATGCTAGACCAGATTTATCTATCAAATGTTCAAAATACAGGAAGCCTTGCTCTTGCGATTCACGAGGAAAGCCTAGACGATTCAAAAAACCATTTCAGAGACACTTCAACAAATTCAGACACAAGCAATTTTTCAGAAAAACAGAGTTTCAGGAAAACAACAAGATGCTTTCTATGCCAAAAGGAAGGACACTTCGCAAAGAACTGTCCAAACCAATCTAAAAGAAAGAAGCACTACCTCATCAACTCGATATCCAAAATTGCACCAGACATCGATCTTGACAATCATGATCTCGAGTCAGTACTATCATATGATAGTGACGACAAATACGTTATCTGTGACTACTCAGATTCTAACGATTCATCTGAATCATCTTACGAAGAAGAAGATAACGACTGCTGTTTCCAAATTACTCAGATGCCACGACAAGATGAGATACAAACACCATATTTTCCGGTGATAATCTTTAATCCCTCGCGTAAGCAAGATCCAGTTCATGCTATCACATTTATCGACACATGAGATTACACAACAATACTAAATCCCAAGATCCTTCCGTCGTTTATGTGGGTGTCATACCAACAAGAATTTAGAGTCGCAAACTCTAGCTTACTGACAGTCAAGTTCAAGTTCAAGTCCAAGCCAATAACGATAGAAATCTTCTCAGGATGTCAAATAACAACGGAGGTCCTTGGTTCATCTGCACCCGAAAAAGATTTAATTCTAAGATGGGATACTTACTATACGCTGAAGAAAAACTTAGATATCTCAATCGAACAACATGGAATAAAGTGGAGGACCTTCTACAAAGACTTCACAACAATACCTCGCCTATTCACAATCGAAAGAGTTGTGTCCCCAGAGTTTGGCAAAATTAAAAAATAAATCAAGATGCTTTCGTGTGCGAATTCTCACACAGATTTTATTCAAAAGTGCAACAATCCACTATGTATAAACTCAGAGTTCTTCATATCTTTACCTTGCAAGGAGAATGTTCAAACTACTCCAACATAAGCAAGTCATGCAGGAATGCCACCCACACTATTACAACAGGCAAATAAAGAATGTTACCAGCTCGTAGGTCAAGGAATTGTAGAATAAACAAACTCGCCATGAGCATGCAAGACATTTTATGTCAACAACCGTGCAGAACAAGCAAGGGAAAAACTCAGACTAGTCATTGACTACAAGCCCCTAAATCAATACCTACAAGATGTCAAGTTTTCTCTACCAAACAAGAAAGCACTTCTTCAACACCTACAAGTTGCAAAGATATTCTCAAAGTTTGACCTAAAATCTGGGTTCTGGCAAATTGGAGTTCATCCAGAAGAAAGATACAAAACGGCATTTTGTCTACCAAATCGCCATCTCCAAAGGAATGTCCTGCCTTTCTGTCTCAAAACTGCACCATCATTGTTTCAACATGCAATGTTACGTATATTCAAGCCCCTCCTCCATACGGCTTTAATATTCATCTAATGAAGAGGAGCATATCTAATCTCTCAGACAACTTCAAAAAATAGTAAAGGAGTATGGAATTATGCTCTCGGCCCGAAAGATGATCATAGCCCAGCCCAACATCGATTTCCTTGCAATGCAAATTAAAGATGGCCAATTTGCACCACAAGCCCATCTGGCTACAACACTTATCGATTTCCTAGACGAAAATCTCACACGACGACAAATCGAGCAATTTCTTGGAGTAATCAATTACATAAGCAACTTTATTAAGCAACTTTCACAGCTGACAAGACCACTCCAGAAGATGCTGACAAAGAATCCACTCCAATGGACTCAACGACAAACATAAGCGGTCAAAAGCCTAAAAGTAGAGGTACAAAAGCTACCACCTTTAAAGATTCCCTCCTCGGGGATACGTATCCTACAAATAGACGCAAGTGACAAGTATTGGAGAGCCATTTTATTTGAAGAAATAGATGGCAAACGTCAAATCTGTGGCTATAAAAGCGGACGCTTTAAAGATTTGGAGATGCATTATCACTGCACGTTCAAAGAAATCCTAGCGGTCAAGAAAGCCATTAAAAAGTTTGAGTTCCATCTGATAGGACACATATTTCGCATCGAAATGGATATGTCTTCTTTCCCAAAGATGTTACAATTCAAACAAAAGATGGTCCCACACCAACAGTTACTACGATAGAGCGAATGGTTTTCGAAGTATGATTTCGAATCATTCTATTTGAAGGGCACAAAAAATACACTTGAGACATGCTCAGTAAAAATCCGCTAAAAGAGATTCACATGATGACAAGTTCTTCTACATCAGGGAAAAGTTACTACGACTTCAGCGCTAACATACCCGAAGATGCCCACCAGCTTATCCACAAGAAGACTCTACACGAACATCTTCACGAAAGGATTTTCATGTATCACTCTATCACCATGTCGAAGCACGTAATCAACTGTGACTACCTCACACCAATGGAAATCCACCCAAACTATCCGTTCGCACACCCCTACAGGAAAATCCAAACATGCCAGAAGAGGTACTCTGCTTCCTCTGGTACATCTGCTCAGTTTACACCATCAGTATCACTTTCGATATACAGTGACTATACCAATATATTAACTCACAGCAAGGTCAAAGGGATTGCCTCTAAACGTTCTTAACATGGTTCGTATCATTAAACATATGAAGCGGAAAATTAAGAAGATTGGCAAAAGCGGAAAGCTTGCACTTCAAGAAACTAAAAAAACAAGGGTCCCAATCTTTTTTTCAACCCTCATACGATATACTTTTTTTATCGGCTTGTTCATGTCAACGTCAAATCCAGCAAAGTTCATGCACTGCCCACTTTCATCCACCACAATGACTATCAGAAAAGAGTTCGCCCAGATTTCAACATTAACTACAACATTTTGTCAACATGACTTTCGTGGGGAGGTAATATTTCTAATAGTGGTTGAGCAATCATTTCGAGAATATTAGCTTTGTTGTCGTTAATGTTAAAATCTGGGTGAACTCCTTTCCGATAGTCATTGTGGTGGATGAGAATGGGCAGCGCATGAACTTTGTTGGATTTGACGTTGACTTGAACATGCTGATAGAAGAAGTATATCGTATGAGGGTTAAAGAAAGGATTGGGACCTTCTTGTTTTTTGAGTTTCTTGAAGGGCAAGCTTGTCGCTTTCGCCGATCTTCTTAAATTTCCGCTCCATATGTTTAATGGTGTGAACCATGTTAAGAACGTTGAGAGGCAATCCCTTTGACTTTGCTGGGAGTTGATATATTCGTATAGCCACTGTATATCGAAAGTGATGTCGATGGTTTATATTGAGCAGAGGTACCAGAGGAAGCAGAGTACCTCTTCTGACATGATTGGATTTTCGATCCTGAAGAGGTGTGCGAACGGGTAGTCTTGGTGAATTCCCGTTGGTGCGAGGTAGTAACAGTTGATTTCGTGCTTCGACAGGATGATAGACTGATACATGAAAATCTTTCGTGAAGATGTTCTTGTAGAGTCTTCTTGTTGATAAGCTGGTGGGCATCTTCGGGTATGTTAGCGCTGAAGTCGTAGTAAATTTTCCCTGATGTAGAAGAACTTGCCATCATGTGAATCTCTTTTATCGGGTTTCTACTGAGCATGTCTGCAAATGTATTTTTTTGTGCCCTTTAAATAGAAGGATTCAAAATCATACTTCGAAAACCATTCGCTCCATCGTAGTAAATGTTGGTGTGGGACCATCTTTTGCTTGAATTGTAACATCTTTGGGAAAGAAGACATATTCATTTTGATGCGAAATTTTTGTCTTATCAGATGGAACTCAAACTTCTCAATGACTTTCTTGACCGCTAGGATTGATTTGAACGTGGAGTGATAATGCATCTCCGAATCTTTAAAGCATCCGCTTTTATAGCCACATATTTGAAGTTTGCCATCTATTTCTTCAAATAAAATGGCTCCCCAATACTTGTCACTTGCGTCTATTTGTAGGATACGTATCCCCGAGAAAGGAATCTTTAAAGGTGGTAGCTTTTGTACCTCTATTTTTAGGCTTTTGACCGCTTCGGTTTGTCGTTGAGTCCATTGGAATGGATTCTTTGTCAGCATCTTCTGGAGTGGTATTGTCAGCTTCGAAAGTTGCGGAATAAAGTCACTTATGTAATTGATTACTCCAAGAAATTGCTGGATTTGTCGTCGTGTGAGATTTTCGTCTGGGAAATGATAAGTGTTGTAGCCAGATGGGCTTGTGGTGCAAATTGGCCATCTTTAATTTGCATTCCAAGGAAATCGATGTTGGGCTGGGCTATGATCATCTTTCGGGGCGAGAGCATAATTCCATACTCCTTTACTTTTTTTGAAGTTGTCTGAGAGATTGGATATGCTCCTCTTCATTTGATGAAAATAGGAGGATGTCGTCGATGTATATTAAAGCCGTATATAGGAGTGGTTTGAGTATACGTAACATTGCCTGTTGAAACAGTGATGGTGTAGTCTTGAGACCGAAAGGCAAGACATTTCATTGGAGATGGCGATTTAGTAGACCGTTTTATATCTTTCTTCGGGATGAACTCCAATTTGCCAGAACTCAGATTTTAGGTCGAACTTTGAGAATATCGTTGCGTCTTGGAGGTATTGAAGAAGTGCTTTCTTGTTTGGTAGAGAAAACTTGACATCTTGTAGGTATTGATTTAGGGGCTTGTAGTCAATGACTAGTCTGAGTTTTTCCCTTGCTTGTTCTGCACGGTTGTTGACATAAAATGACTTGCATGCTCATGGCGAGTTTGTTAATTCTACAATTCCTTGACCTACGAGCTGGTAACATTCTTTATTTGCCTGTTGTAATAGTGTGGGTGGCATTCCTGCATGACTTGCTTATGTTGGAGTAGTTTGAACATTCTCCTTGCAAGGTAAAGATATGAAGAACTCTGAGTTTAAACATAGTGGATTGTTGCACTTTTGAAAAAAATCTGTGTGAGAATTCGCACACGAAAGCATCTTGATTTATTTTTTAATTTTGCCAAACTCTGGGGACACAACTCTTTCGATTGTGAATAGGCGAGGTATTGTTGTGAAGACTTTGTAGAAGGTCCTCCACTTTATTCCAAGTTGTTCGATTGAGATATCAAAGTTTTTCTTCAGCGTATAGTAAGTATCCCATCTTAGAATTAAATCTTTTTCGGGTGCAGATGAACCAAGGACCTCCGTTGTTATTTGACATCCTCCGAAGATTTCTATCGTTATTGGCTTGGACTTGAACTTGAACTTGACTGTCAGTAAGCTAGAGTTTGCGACTCTAAATTCTTGTTGGTATGACACCCACTTAAGCTCATGTGTCGATAAATGTGATAGCATGAACTGGATCTTGCTTACGCGAGGGATTAAAGATTATCACCGGAAAATATGGTGTTTGTATCTCATCTTGTCGTGGCATCTGAGTAATTTGGAAACAGCAGTCGTTATCTTCTTCTTCGTAAGATGATTCAGATGAATCGTTAGAATCTGAGTAGTCACAGATAGCGTCTTTGTCGTCACTATCATATGATAGTACTGACTCGAGATCATGATTGTCAAGATCGATGTCTGGTGCAATTTTGGATATCGAGTTGATGAGGTATTGCTTCTTTCTTTTAGATTGGTTTGGACAGTTCTTTGCGAAGTGTCCTTCCTTTTGGCATAGAAAGCATCTTGTTGTTTTCCTGAAACTCTGCTTTTTTCTAAAAAAATCGCTTGTGTCTGAATTTGTTGAAGCGTCTCTAGAATGGTTTTTTGAAGCGTCTAGGCTTGCCTCGTGAATTGCATGAACAAGGCTTCCTGTATTTTGAACATTTGATAGATAAATCTGGTCTAGCACATATCCTGAATAGTTTCTTTGATTTATCTATGAATTCCATCTAAAACTCCTTTTGTTTGCAATGCTTATCAAGAGTTCGGAAGACGTATTGCTGAATTTGGTCAATAGAGTTTTCTTCAATTGTTTGGTCTTGGTCTCTCATATATAACTTAGTATGTTGACCAAGATAGTCGTCAATGGAGGAGAGATATATTTGCTTTAGGCTCGGATTGTTGAGACTGTTGAGCGCATAATACCTTCGAGTCTGTCGCTCAAAGTGCTTTGCCAAATCTCGTTTCTTTAAAGAGCAACATTTTGCCGTGAAGAATTCTTCTTGCAGCTGCTCCTTCAGATGATTAGGGGTACCGATGAATTCTCTGTGAATCTCGCCTATAAGTAATGGTATTGTTGTTTGATAGACTTGCTGCTGTCTATATTCACCAAGCGAATTCCACCATTCTTTAAGTGCTCCGGATAGTCGCCGCAAATGATTGTTTTACAAGCTCTAGTGGAGATGTGATGGTTTCTGAATTCATCCATGCATGAAATTCGTCAAATCGATCATTACATTTTTCAAAGGAAATGTCATCGAATGTGAATGTCATAATTTTCGAAGCGAACTGCTTTGTTGGTGCCTCCTGATGCTTAGGGGTCGTGTAGCGCATCTCTTCATCGCTTGAATATACCTCATTTATATTTGATTCGTCTTTTGGGACGGTCGAAGGTTCGTCTATACTGAATTGCTTTGATAGAGACTCTTCATCTGAGTTGGACTCATAGCAACATCAGCTTGTATCCGAGAAATGATTAATTATCGTTATCGACTGTGAGGTACAGATGAATATACACCTTCTCTAGTCCACACATAACTTGATCTTGGGCTTCAAGCAAGCTGGAGAAATACGACACAGTGAGATTCAATAGCCACATAGGTATTGTTATAGAGGCGTATTCATAATCTATGTAACAATATGTTTTTAAAAATAGGTATAACATATTAAAATGTAAGGCCAACTCCATTGAGAGTATTTAAGAGGGTATCTCAAGATTAAAATTATGAAAAAAATTAAAAAAAGAGGAAAGAGAAAGAGATAAGGTTCTCATATGAGAACCCCAACAAAAAAATTTGAGATACTCTTCTCACTCATGTCATGTTTTGATTGGTTCAAACTTTTTTTTAGCTTCAAATTTAATTATTTAATAAAATTATGTTAAAAAATTAATATTATATTAGTGAGATACCCATTTAGGCATGTCAATCGGGCTGATCCGGCCCAAAACCCCCGTAAAGCCCGCATGTATTTAAGCCCGGTCCGGCCCGGCCCGAAAATATACTGGGCCTAAATTTTAAAGCCCGACCTGGCCCTAACAGGGTTATCGGGTTTTTTGGGCTTTTTCGGGCTTTTTTAAAAAAGAAAATAAATTTCAAATACAAAATTAACTAAAAGCAAAAGTATTTATTAAAATTAAATCCAAATTGAAAGAATCGTAAATATAGCTTTATCAAATCCAATTTAAGTTAAAAACACAAGTTCAACTTGGTAAATCCAAATAAATCCTTATATAAAATAAATAAATAAATGCGTAATTTAAATAGTATATAAACGGTAGAGTCGAGATGAGAATCTTCAAGATTAGAATTTTCTTCTGCGCCTTCTAAATTCTCATCGTCATCAAGATCTACATATAACAAGTAAAAATATAATTATTAGGATTTGACATAATATAAAAAAAATAATTGAAAATTTATTAATATGGTTACTTGGATCACGAAATGTAAATCCATCGATCCAACCAAGTGCGTGTACAAATCAGTGCTTCAACGTGCCTTGGTAGAAGACGATTTCTATATTTGTTCAAAACATGTGTCCCAATACTAAAGGAAGAACTAGAAAATTAGTTTAGTTTGAGTTTGGGTTTGGGATTTATAGGAAGAACTAGAAAATTAGGGTTTTTCCATTAATAAATGAGATTAATAAGAAGAACTAGAAAAGTAGAGTTTTCCATTAATAAAAAATAGGGTTTTTCGGGTAAGCCCGAGCCCGGTCGGATTTAAGCACAAAAAACCATTAGCTCAAACGGATTTAGCCCGAAAGGCCCGATTTTTTTTGCGCTTAAATATCAAAGTCCGAACCCGATATTTTTCAGGATCGAACTGGGCCGATCCGCGGGTTTTGACCCTAATTGACATCCCTATACCCGTTAGAGTATCTCAACCATTGGGGATACTCTAAGTGTATATCCTGAATATACTTACATAGGAAAATGGGTCATACGTTGTATACCGTTCGATCACATCTGGATCAAGAAGAGTTCAATATATTCTATAGCCAACGGATCTAAAAGAAGCGGTGCGAGCTACGAGCTACCTAGATAGATTAAGTAGTAAAAATTAAGTGTATATCTACAAATTAGTTATAGAAAAGGCACAAAAAAAATCATGAAAAGATTTATATAGTCACGAAGTTACTGGTACGAAAAAAGCCTCAGAATTATAGCTTCGTGATTAATTTTTTCGTCGCTATATAGATCTTTTCGTAAGTTTTTCATGATTTTTTTGAGATAATTACGGAAAATTTGTGATTATTTCGTGGCTACACGAATAATTTTTACTAGTAATATATATATAGTTGAGATATTCCTGGTGAACGGCTTACCATTTTTCATGCTCCAAATGGAAAATTGTACATATGAACTCAAAAATAATTTTCAGTCATGCAGAACCATATCGATAGATCGTAGAAAGTTCTTTTCTAATTATTTTACTTTAACTTATATTACAATAGATCTCTATATGACTATATGTATATTTATATAACAAAACAAAAAAAAAACGTAAGATATTAAGAAATACTTAACTTTAAGGCTAATTGATTTTAGCACACTTGAGTTGCCTAAAGTGTTTATGAGCTGCACGATTTTCTTCGACGGCCATGTCAACGAATTCTTTGCCTTGTTCGTCAGAAAAGATTGGGTTGGAGTGCGTAAAAAGATGAATAAGAGTGTCTATGATGCAACCAAGAAGAGGAATACTTGAACAATTGGATGTAACTCGAGGAACCTGAGGATCATCCATATGAATCGATCTCTTGAAATATTGCAAGAGATTTTTTTTTAGATTCTAAGAGTTGGGATGAATTATGAATAGAATTACAAGTGTATGATGAATACAAAAAGGGAGGGAGAGATGTGTTTATCTAATCCGAATGGGAAGAGTGAGTCAATGTCCACGAACCACTTAAAGTTCTCACCACCTCTTTACGATTTTTTAAAAAGGTGAGTTGATCTCAAAGAATCAAATGCCTTTTGTCTTTCTTTCGACGTGTAACTTTTGAAAATTCAAAGAAATAATTCGTCCACTTATTACCCAAGACTAAATATGAAAAAGAGGTGCACAAAAAAAAACTGAATCAGTTTTGCAGTGATTGATTGTTAAAACTGTTTTTCTATTTTGTGTAAATAAATAAATAAATATATTTCTGTACCAATTTAGACGGAAGCATAATTATTAATCATTTAAAGATAGTATCACAAAATTAAAAACATAGTCTTTACACCAATAGTCTTTACACATTGTTGAAATCCTTTCTCTGGTATACCCATTGGTATTTGGTAGTTGTGAGAGTATTCAAGCATCATTTTTTCAAACGGATTTTCAGAATAAGTTTGACTTGAATAAATCAGGACTATAACTTTCCTTTGATTAGCCTCCGATATTTAAAATAATATGCTAAACAAAATCTAACCAACAATCAATTGTGGAAATATTTATTTGATTTGATGAATATATGATTATGAACAATCTTGGATGATACAAAGTGTATTTCTTTAAAAAATTGTGTGCAAAAATGAGTTTGTCCCTCTTCCTCCTCGTCTTCATCTTACTTTTATATATTTCTGAAGCTTTAATGTTGCCACTTGTCTCATAAAATGGTCTTTTCTCCGGATTCATTTGTTTCGTCCATTACAATCTCCTTAGCTTTTCATCGTCTTTCTTTAATCCAGAGAGGCTTATCACGAGTATTTCACTCACCAGCTCATGTTAGCATATTGTAGACGATAGCTTAAGCTTATGTTAGGATTGACCATACTTGTGTATAAACGAATATGGTCAATGCTAACACAAGCTTAAGCTATCTACAATATGCTAACATGAGCTAGTGAGTGAAATACTCGTGATAAGGCTACTACTGCATCTAGAAACGTTAAAAGAAGCTCTGCTGTCTGCAAACTATTTTTTTTGTGGAATTACTATGCTCGGTAAAAATTCAAGCAATCCCCTATAACTGCGTTGTTTTACAAAACAAACCACAAAGTAGTACATTTCTTTTTGTTGGCTCAAAACATGCATGATTCAAACACTATCATATTGTAAATTAAGTAAGACTGTTTTGAGAAGTACACAGATCTCATCAAATGACATTGCATACTTGCATGCATAAGTATCAATAATGCGGGAAACGTTGTTTTTGTTTTGTTTTGTTTTTTTATCATTTTACCAAACTTTCCTTAGATTGTTGTATTTTAAAAAATATCTGAGATTAAGAAAGATAAAAGAGTAAAAGACATCTATTATCTCATTATTAAGAAATAAATTAAATCTAAGGGTAAGGTAATACAATTTAGGACCCTATTATATTTGATACGAGCTAAACAAACAAAAAAAAAGAAAACCGAAGCCGAAAAAAGAAACATAACAATGGTAAAAGCTCAAAAAAGAGAATTGGAAAGTAAACAAAACCAAAACACAATTATAAATTGTGAAGATGATGTGTTCAGCCCCATCATAAAACAATGTTTAAGTCATAAGAAAAGGGTATAGCTCATACCTTACATTTCAAATCGTGCCCAAAACTCTCCCTCCTTATTTACTGCCGCAGCTCTTGAAAAGCTCCATGATACTCCATTTCAAACAACCCTTACAATCATATACGTCTTGCGCACACTGCACCATTGCATACAATTTATTTGTCCCGAACTTCTTCTCTCCTGCCGCGTAATAGAAGAAGTTGAGGCCGTCCTTGGTGGGTTTATCGGCTTTGAGTATTAGCTCGTGGAGGAGTTCCTTCGTCTGATTATTGAACGATTTTGTATCTCCAATCACGTTGTTTGAGTTGTGCATAGAGAAAATATTCTCGCAATCTGCCTGATCAAGGCGGAGTGAGATGTCCTTGTCCTGTAACTATCAATTCAAGCGACAACCTCATGAACAGTCCAAGCCAAGCAAGGAGAGATAGGGAGTGACTCGACTGAAAGGAGAGGTAATCAACAGCCAAATCAAGCAAGTCCTGCTTGAACGGTTCTATCTTGGTAGTTCTCTGATCTCTTGGAAAACTAGGAAAAAACCAACAGTGTCAAGGTCTTCAGCCGAAGCCGAGTATAGATCTATGACATTTGCTTTGTGCGAGCTTTCCTTGGAGTTTCGTTATTGATCATGTTAACATCGAGAAAACATTGGTCGTACCATATTGTTCCCCCTTTGTTTCTCGGACATTTCCTCGAGAAAACATTGGTCGTACCATATTGTAGATAGCTTAAGCTTATGTTAGCATTGACCATACTTGAAAACATTGGTCGTACCATCCTGAAAATAAGTTTGTGTCAAGATGTCACGGAAGAGACGGTTGAGGTTGTTCTCGTAGTTACTTCCAGGCTCATATTTCCCTTGACTAACGAGGCATTTGTGGTTGAGTATACATTGGTAAGGTTCAAGGACGAAACACTACGTATGAGGAGTTGTATGGCCAAAATAGGAATATAAACTAGACATTTGGATAGAAAATATGAAAAATAAATTTTTATTCTTTTTCAAGAAAGGGGTTTTAGATTTTTATTCTTTTTCAAGAAAGGGGTGTTTTTTTGATAAATGAAGCGTTGAGATTGAGATGTTTATATAGGAGACTCAGAAGGATTTTAACTGATTGGCTTCATTAGATAGGGAGAGAAAGGAGTTTGCATATTTTTGGCGACGAAAGGGGAGAAGGACGATGAAAAAGTCAAAATTCAAAAATCTTTTACTAAGTTTAAAATAAAGGATCTTAGTTTCATATCACCAAAACAACAATAAGAGAATTTTTAAAATTACTATTTTTGTCTCCTATTTGTTGCTGATTCTGCCAAATGTTTCCTAATGTCAATTGGAGTATTATAGCACTTTCATCGGTGGTTTCTCACAAAGTATCTGAAAATTAAAAAAATAGAAAAAATATAGGGGAGAAGAGAGACACGGATACTCAAACTAGAGACTTAAAAAACTAAAAGAAACTCTAATTACCACTACAAGAAATAAGATAGATAGTATCACTTAAAGTATTAAAAAAATAACTGATTTTATTTAAAATCACTTACTAAAAAATTGACACTAAATCTATGATTTTACATCAATTTAAATAATTAATATTAATACTAATTTGATTAACATCAATTAAATGAAAATTGATACAAGTAATATTTACATCACTTTTTAAAAACGAACAGAAATATATAAGTTTACATCAATTACATAATCAAAGTATTTGCTCAATTTGATTAGCATCAATTTAACTACAGGAAGTAAAATTAACATTAATAATAAATGATACTAATATTTATTTCAGTTATAAAAAGTAATGCAAACAAAATTTTAACTAAACAACTTTTGTCCAACATCTTAAAGAAGAATGAATAGTAGTAGTTTTTTTCTTTATATAATAAATTCATCGACACCAAGTTTTATTTTTTATATATGTTAAATCATGCATATGTATTAACATATATAAATTTAGAATCATAAATACAAAATGATTAATCATCATAAATTGATAATATTATAAAAATTAATACAAAATTTAAAATTTACATGAATTTTAATATCAATAATTTATAATTGATATAACAGTAGTATTAACTAAAAAATATGATATAAATATATAACATCAATTGTTATAACCGAGACAAATATTAACATCATTTATATTAAATATTAACGGATGCAAATGTTTACCATTTTTGTGGTATCTCCCATGTATTATATATCATTCTCATTTCTTTTTTTTTTTTTTTTTTTTGATGATCCAGATATTTGGGCCCCACCACCCAACTAGCACCGCGTCCAAACGGATCTGAGTTTATATCATTCTCATTTCAGTTCCATCTTTGTCTGAGTTTTTCTTTTGGGAGATGATATTAGCGGGGCAACAAGTACACACCATATATGTTTTTCTCATTTTCTTCAACACTATACCTTCCCAATAGCAATCTTTCTGATAAACTTCAACATAGGTTCCTCTTTTGAACTCATCCATGGGGAATCCTCCGAGAGGCGTTAATCTTTTGTGTCAAATTCAGTGGGATGGGATTATCTCTTTATTCTTAAGAAATGTCGAGGATTTTTTGTCTTCGATTGCTTTTATCACTCTTGATGGATGACTTTTACAACCCACAAATAATTAGTATATGTATAAACTTATATATTTGTTTGTTCATCAATTGGCGGGATGGGTTTAATCTAGTTTACAAAATGTTCTTCTTTTTATTTGTCCTTTAAAAAAGATAAACGGTGAACAAAAAAAAAAGTAGGCATATTTTACTAAACCATTAGTGCAGACCAGATTCAAAGATACATAACATGTATCTATATGAAGTTTGAAATGCGAACAACCATGAAATGTGTTCTTCCCTTGTGCACACACCTAAATCTCACTTAACCAGAAACATAAACTTCTTCCTAGTAGATTGCCACGTCCAGGTAATCTCCAATCTCGAACACAAGGTCAACGAATGTTTTACTGTCGTCTGGTTGTTTTCAGTTTGGATAAGATATCGTCTGACCAACCTTTATCAATTAACAAAAAACAATCACAAGATCAGTATTTTCTCATGGATTCTTGGATTCATAACCAAACATCACAAAGAACAAGTACAGCACCCATTCAATCAAACTAATACATTTCGTAGTGACTACCCATGATCTCTTAAGTCTCAGAATCATAAGCATGAGTAGTCATGCTAATGAATTTTAACATGTTTTATAGTATCAAAAGACGCGTTCAAGATAGTTAGTATAATAGACACGTTGTTGATAAAACTCCGAATGATTGGTAGCTAAATGTGCGACAATAAGAGAATTTTAAAAATTACTCTTTTGTTACATATTTTTGATTATGCTGAATGTTTATGTCATCTCCAATTGTGATGTAAATTGAAGCATTAATGTCTTTCACAAGAGAGTCTAACACGACCGAAATCACATATTTAAATCACAATTTGCATTCATGAGAAGTTTGTTTGGTTTTAAGTTCCCTTAAATAGGATTTAGTTTTTTTTTGTTCGAGAAAATATACTTAAGCCGTTGAGATTTATATAAAAAACGGTAATATATACACCTAATATATGATATTTTAGTGATTTTATGTTAAAAGTGAATTTAACTAAAAGTCATAAATTATTTTTATAAAGTAATTTAGTTACGTTCAAGGTAGATATAAATTGAATTTAACTATTTTGGTAAAAGAATGAAGAAAATCTTCAACATTAAAATTAGTTTCGTCCAAAACTTAGCAACTATCAAAACACACAATACCATCACGTCCTAACCCTTCTTTGTTATCCATGAAATGTGAATGTGATGCCTTTAATGTCTTTGTCATTTGGTTGTACGACGTGAATAGTTTATACTCAACAAAAAAAAAGCTATAACTTTGAAAATGAGCAATCACGACTTTCACTGGTAAGAGCTAAAGGTAGTACTTTCACTATGATTATGGATACACGATATTAGCAGAATTTTATGGATACACTATAATTATTATAAAAACACGATATTAGCAGAATTTTATGGCGCAAGCACTATTTTCTTTGGATATGACAGAATCGAGTTTCAAGCTTCTAGTTCTCACATTGTTTCTTTTCGATATAATTTCAAGAAAGAAAAATCAAGAATGAAAGAGTCATTCCATGAAGGTGCAGTGAACTATTTTTTCCATGAAGGTGTACCATTTACTACAAAGGTGGTGAACCGTGGTGTAACACAAAACGGGAAACACAACAAACATAAAGAAATTAAAGAAGCAGATGGGCTCTGGTCACTTCCCCGACGAAGGCTTTGGCAAAGTTAGCTACTTTCGGAATCAAGAGATAGTACATAACAACAATAGTTTCCAGCATGTTCAAGACTTAAAAGTATAAAAGCAACCGACCCTAAATTCTACAATACCAAAACATGTTTAGAGATAATATATATGGAGGGTCAGGGTTTAGTCGTATGCATTCATGAATATTTTCTCTAACATTGAGTTCGTTTTTCTTTTCTTTTATATAGTTTCATCATTTTTTTATCATTTAGTTTATTTCTATAAATTTAGTTTCGATTTAACACTAAGTTGTAAAATAAATGTTACACAGATTTTAGATTTAGTTTGAATCAATGAATTTAAACTAATTGTGTAAAGTAAAGTTTGGTTACAATGTTGACAAATTAGTAAAATCTATTTCCACTAAAAAAACACTCAAATCTTGTTCAATTCTAATCTTTTCAACTACGAAGGTTTGATTTCTTTCTTCAAATTAAAAGTTGGTTCATGTGGGTTCTTTGAACCCTATAACTATAAAGTTGGCTTGTTGTAATATTTAAGAGCATTTTTGCTTCATTTAAACTTATGAAATAAAATCATTCAAAACAAAAAAAAAAATTATTAGAGGAGTTTAGTTTATTTATTTTTCCTCATGGAATATTAGAAGAGTCCCTCTCTTAGTAAATAATGATAACATGTAGCACAACTTAAATTGACATTCTTTAAGCACAAAAAAACAAACTTAATTGACATTTACATCATGTAAAATACCTATGAGTATTCCTTCCATCCTAGTAAATATGTAGTGAACAAACAAATTAAAACACTAAACACCATTAGAAAAACGCAAAAAACAAAAAAAAAAATAGTTTTTTTGGGTTCTCACTTCCCAGTTGGCTGTTGACTGACTTTGGGGTCAACGCATCTGAGGAGGTTGAGCATAACAAAGTTACAGTTACAGAGATGTACGGCCAAGATGCATTTAATAACTAAACTCGATTTTAAACCGTTAGATCTTGACGAGATGATAATAAAGCTCGATGGCAGTCGTGTAGATCTTATCATTCTCGAGGGTGTTTTTAGTAAATGCAGATTTCGTTTCGTTTCAAATTGTAGCGCCTAAACTCTACACAGAGCGAGAGAGAGAGAGAGAGAGAGAGATCTTCGTCTCTGTTGATGGTGAAATCCCAGAAACCCTAGGGTGAGATCGAGATCATAGCGTTACGAAATTTTGCTTCCGAAACGATGCCGGTGCCGATAATCGAGACTTGCCGGAAGAGAAAGAGGAAGCCGAAACTGTATAATCTGCAGCGATTCGGAGAAGAGGAGTTTCCGATTAGCCGGAACGGAACTTTCCGGGATAACATTAGGGGTTTTCTCCGGGAATTCGCGGAGGTTGAAGAGCACAACATCCGTGGGATGCCTGTATGGTGTACGCTTCTCAGCAACGAGACGAAGAACTCTGTGATTCCGCTTTATACAGTCGAAGAAGACGTGGTTCGATCCTCGGAACCGTACTGCGATCACTGCAGATGCACAGGTTCTTTCGCTTTTTCTCAGATTTTGAGTTTAATCGTTATGGAAAATGGAATCGGAAGTTCTAAATCCAGGTTTAATCAAATCGTATTTGGTGCTTGAAGAGATTGTACGAATTGGGTATCGATATTCTGACTATTTGGTTTCAGATGAGTTTAATCAATCGTATCTGGGCTTAAATCAATTCCGTATTTGGTGTTTTGATGAGATTTTTAACAATTGGGTTACGATTTGTTGTTAAATTCGAGATTCTGGGTACTGTTTTCAGATCTAAAGATGACGAAATTGGGTATTTTGCTAATTATCTATGTAATGATGATTAACGATTGATTAAACTGTGATTATTGTTTGTACAGGATGGAGTAATCACTTTGTATCTAAAAGGAAGTATCACTTTATCATACCGATTGATACTGAGTGGAATATGCATTTAGAAGATGATGTGTTCGATCTGCAAACTCATCTTTTACATGGACTGATTCACACTAATGGGTTTGGTCATTTGATATGCGTCAATGGTCTCGAAGGAGGTTCTAAATACTTGTGTGGAAGAGAAATCGTCGACCTTTGGGATCGGTTATGCACTAACCTCGGAGCAAGGTTCGTTATCCTTATTGTGTTTTGTTGGATTCTCAGTTTCTGTTTTCATGATTGGTTGATTGAAAAAAATGTGGTTCTAGCAGGATGATAACAGTTGAAGATTTGTCTAAGAAGAGATCTCTAGATCTTCGGTTGTTATACGGAGTAGCGTACGGACACTCGTGGTTTGGGAGATGGGGGTACAAGTTCTGTCGTGGAAGCTACGGTGTGACCAAGAATGATTACGAGACTGCTATAGAGCTTCTTGGTTCTCTTGAGATTGATCAGATTGAGTTTGATTTCAGTGAGCATAAACAATTCAAAGAGATCAAGAAGATTTTCAGGTACTACAGAGAAATGAGTGAAGGGCATTTGAAAACCTTCAGAGATCTCTTGCGGTTTATGCTTATCATCAAGTCTCATGCTCCTCATAGGCTTCACGCGGCTCTTCCTCCTCTCTCAACGGATTCTCCTCATCAGAAAAGATCAAACAGATTGTTCTTGAAGAAGAGTGATGTTCTGGAGAATGAGAAGTCTCAGGGATATAAGAGCTACAGCACTGTGGCGGCTAATTTGGGAAGTAGATGGCCTGTGAGAAGACTTGAGTATGCAGCTGAAGTGATTGTAGAGTCACTGAAAGAGATGAAAGCAGTGAAGAAGAACGGTATGACTCGGCAAGATGTTAGGGATGTAGCTAGATTGAACATTGGAGATACGGGTTTACTAGATTACGTGCTGAAATCGATGAACAATGTTGTTGTTGGGAACGTTTTGGTTAGGCGTTACGTGGATCCTCTTACACGGATACTGCATTACACAATACAGGAGCTTGATGATGCGACGAAGCTTATAGAACCGAAGAAGGAGCCTGCGCTAGAGGTGATTCCTTTGAGGATTGTCAGTGAAACAAAACCTGGAGCTGATCTTCATGGAGATCTACTGTTTCTGTACACAAATGTTCTTTTGGATTACCCAGAAGCTGAATCAGTGAGATCTGCAGCTCAAGCGATCCTAGACAGTAAACAGTTCGTAAAAGAGTGGCCTTTATGGGACAACAATGACAAAATCTTCAGGTTTGTTTGTCGTATCAATCCAAGTTTGATTGATCTAAGAACAGAACAGATCACAGAGCTACCTCCAGGTGAGTTAGTCACAGTCTCGTTACAAGCTACAGTCTTTGATCTAAAGCAAGCCATTGAAGACACATTCAGAGATACTTACTGCATCTTGACAAACTTTGTGGTGAATGAGATCGATGAGCTTAAGGGAGAAGATGATGATGATAGGGAGTTACTGTATGGAAGACTCGAGTCTTGCTCTGCATTGACAGTGAGAGGATTTGGGATTGATTTGGAATCGAAACTGAAGTTTCAAGGTGGATGTGATACGTGGATGGTGAAATGTGTTTGCAGAGCTAAAGATGATGATGGAGAGAGGATGATATCTTGTGATGTCTGTGAAGTGTGGCAGCATACAAGATGCTGTGGGATTGATGATTCTGATACTTTGCCTCCACTCTATGTTTGTTCTAATTGCTGTGAAGAGTTTGCTGAGCAACAGAGGAAAGTTTTGCAGCCAAAGTATGAGTTTCCTAATTCAGATCATATGCTACTGATTGAAGCAGCTGATGATTACTTTGGAGATGAGAGATGTCTTGGAATGATGATGTTTCCTTCAGAGAGTTTCCTTAGTGAACAATACATTTTGTAAACCATTTTTTTTTTTTTGGTAGATAAAATCAATTTTTTTTTAATAATGAAACAAAAGGGAACAAAACCCGACACTTGTATGTTTTTTGAATGAAACAAAAGGCATTGTTACAATATGCTCTCTAGTTTTACACTCTTTACTAATTCTAATCCAACTGTATACTTGCATTTCATCTTTATTATGATTGTGAAAAAAATATATTCATCTTCATTTCATATAAGCTATGGATGGTTGGGTGACTTTATATATATATATATATTCATTAGTTTCATAAATCGTGTCGTTTTATATTTTCAATACAAAATTTTAAACAAAAATACAGTTTTAACTTTATTATATTAATGTATTAATTAGAAAGAAAATTTGTTTAGTGTATTAATAAGGGATATAATAGATTTTTTATTAAGTTTTTTAATATTTGTAAAAAAAAAATAGAATGAAATTCCTTGTGAAAATAGAAAACTTGTATATCAACATCAAGTTAAGGGAACAGTTTTATGACAAAATTTTAGAAAGTTTGGTATTTAATTTTTTATTACAAGATGTAGTAGTAGTATGCTTAAGCATTCATTTGGCAAAATCTAAAAAATAGATAATTTTTTGCTTTTATATATTAATCCCTGAAAAAAAATTGTCTATAATTTGGATAAAAATGCTTTGTTCCTCTATATAAGTGTATTTTTTTCTGAATTAAAATGGTTTCTTTAAATGCTTGAACTCAATGATGTTGATGTACACAAATTTGGTATGAACTGATTTGGGTCAAATTTTTAATTGATTTTGTTTTAGCAAGTGTGGTGGACTCGGTCAATTAAAACAAATCCGACTTGGATTGCTGATTTGGCATTTTACTCCAACGTGGCAACGCTACATCATCACCTAACCGTATAATTTTAGAAAGTTTTGAATTTAAATGTTTTCGTCAACGCCGTTAACAGTATTATGACAGAATTTTAGAAAGTTTTTGTATTTAAACTTTTTTTTTAACGAGATAGTTTAAGCATTCGTTTGGCAAAAATTCGAAACAAAATTGTCTATAGTTTGGATAAAAATGTTTTTTTTTTGGTTTTAGGATAAAAATGTTTTTGTTTCCTCTATACAAGTTTTTTTTTGTTTGTTTCTGAATTAAAATGGCTTCTTTAAATGCTTAAACTCAATCGAAGAATCAGAATGATCAACAAACCCAATCATCTTCATCTGTTTATTCATCATCTTCAACAACTCTGTAACTTTCTCCTTCGTCGTCCCTTCTCCACACCCAACCTGTAACATCACAACAAGCTTCTTAAACGCACCTAAACGCAACGCTTCCTCAACCTCAGATCCGTCTCCGGTTTTACAAATCTTCCACATCACAGAAACCAAACTCTTCTTCGCAAACTCAGAAGTCTTCAGAATCTTCTTCACCAGAATCGGCATCACTAATTCGTTCCCTCTGATCTCTCTTCTCCCTTCGCTACTCTCGCAAACCGCGTCAAGAACCAATAACGCTTTCTCGCAAACGCTATTCTCCGAATCAACAAGCATCTCCACCGTTAGATTAACCAGATCCAATCCAAGAAATCTCGAGGTTATCTCCGGTTTAACTGAGATTATCCGGTAGATCGAAGTCAACGATACGGAATCGCGAATCGATCTCACCAACGCTTCTTCGACGCCGTTAATCGCGGCTAACGCGTGAACGTTTGCTTCGTCGAGAGATAAAACCTCCTTCACCAAAAACGCAGCGTTTTGATCTCCGTTCCTCAAAAACCCCACTAAACGACTAAACGACGTCGCGGAAGTTAATTTCGCCTGACCTTCTATCCCAATCGGAAACATCCACGTCAGCAGAAACAAAACATCCTCCAACAACTCCGCCGCGTTCGCGTTTTCCGAAAACGCGTCGAAACAAACGCAGAGAACGAAACCGACGCCGTTTTCGTTCAAACATTTCTTGTTCCTCTCGCTCTCTTTCCCCAACCTCTTCATCTTCTTGACCGTCTCCGAACACGCCACGTGATCCCCACGCCGCGTCGCGGACAACAACTTCCCGCAGATCTCGACGGCTTGATGGCTCGTGACGGGGACACGCGGCGTCGGGATACGATCCAACGACGACCCTTTAGCCACGCGCCACCATTCTTGAATCATCCTCCGGATCGTGTGGTTCGGAATCTGTTCGAAACTGGTTAGAACCGTGTTGGTCACGGGACACGTTTGGTTCCCTGACTCGAACCATCTCTCGATGTTTTCGCGGTCGTAAGTGATCCCGGAGGAGATAATCACCGGATCTTTCATCAGATCGTACGAAATCGGACATTGAAACTGCGATGGTGTCGTTATCTCTTCCTCCTCCGAGCAAGAAACTGCCGGAATTAGTACTTCCTTCTTGCTTCCTCCTCGCCGTGATCTCACTCTCAAAGAAAGTCCCATAACAATAGATTGTGGTTTTGGTTCTTAGGAAGAGTTTCTTTGACTGTATCAGACTAATGAAGGAGACAAGTGGGGAAGAGATTTAAATATGTTTTGAATTGTAATGTAAACATTTAGGTGGATAAATAAATAAATGGTTAGTCATAGGTTTCTGGAAACGCGAGTGGGTCAAAGTTAATTTAGGGTAAAAGAGAAAAGAAATGTATCACGAGGAAAATAATAATGAGAATAATGGAGAAGGTTTTTTTGTTTTATGTCATATTATTCGCTAGCTGTTAGGAATCGGAAAATTTGACCGTTGAATGTTTGAAAAACTTGAATGATAAATTGACGACTAATGCGGAAAGAGGAAAAATAATTTGTTTTGAGAGGTTTAAACTTTAAACTTATTATTTGGTTTCAGGTAGGGCGGATCATTCTACCTGGATCCGAAAATTTGATATGGTATCCATATAAAATATTCGATCCGATATCAAAAAAAAAATATGAATTATCTGAAAACCAAACGGATATCTAAAAATACCCGAATCTGAAATATCCAAAACCTGTTTTTCGGATATTTTTGGTATTTTTGAAGTTTTCAGGATTTTCAAATATTTTTGATAATTTTGAGTATTTTTAGTTCTTTAATTAAATATCAGAACCGATTCGAATTCGGATAATACCAATTAGAACCCAACCCAAAATTTTCAAATATCCAATTGATATCAAATATCTTAGTATCAAAATATCCAAAACTTGAAATACCTAATCCGAATCGATCCGATAACCTGAATGCCCCAGTCCTAGTTTGAGGGTTGGGTTTCTAACTTTTTTTTTCAAAGTGAAAATCCATACAATTAAGGTTGGACAAAATACATTCTAGTAACCCGTTTCAATCCTTTATTTGATTAAATCCGGTTTGAAAAATCTGGATAATCGCAATCAAAACTTTAAAGTGTTTATAAGCAGATTATCTATCTGGTTGCATCTGAAATCGTGTCTTATCTGGTTTCAATCTAATCTACTTTTCTGATTCGAAAATTCACATTTTGCGGATTCATACTAATGAATGAATTTTCTTGTGATAAAAAAAATATTTACTTAATTCTTACGTTTTATATGCAACGATAGGCATGTTGTATATTGAGTCGAATATCCAAAATTTGTAGATATATGGATAATTTTGTAGTAGATTAGATTGAAAATAGTTTGATCTTAAATTAAAAAAAGGATTACATATACCAAAAAAAAATCATTATATACTGAAAATAGTTTGATCTTAAATTATATCCGTTATGTGTCTAACCTTATAGCTAGAGTTTTAGATAATATAATAGTAGAGTATTGTCTTTGCAATAAATTAAATAATGAGAAATTAATATTGAAATGAAGAATAATGTGAAATCGGCTAGTGATTGACCAAGTCAGTGGTCAATAGTCGGTGCATGAAAACGCTACCATGCGCATATGTACATTACGTTACGTTCTCGAGAAACAGCAAACTCCAACTCACAGTTTGAAATACCTAAGCATATCTGTTTTTTCCAGAAAGATCGGTGTTCTACTATAGTCCTCTTGGATATTGTTATTTATTTATTTTTTATTTTTTTGCTACAAGGTTCTACTATAGTCTTAGTCCTTTTGAATATTATTTATCTAAGCATATGTAAATATATACTTTTTTATAAAAAAATAACTGTGAAAATTTTGAGCTTGATGCCCATAATCTCCTCCAGTATTCGAGTTAGTCTTTTCTATATTTCAATTTAAAGAATATATTTTCGACCCAAATAAAATTTGAATCGAGAACATAAAGAAACCAACTCTCTTGTACTAACAGTCCACCACCACTTTAGTATGTAAATATATACTTATGGTTGTAGTAGATATTTTATTCATTTTTGTAGTTTATGTTAGCAACTCTCTATATAAAATCGCGCTTTCAGCAGATATAAAATTTCAGAAAATATTGACAATTGGCAAATTTTGAATGTTAGTGAAACAAGATAACTAAAGTATATATAAGCCGGAAAAAAAGAGATAACTAAAGTATATATAAATAAAGAAATGATAGCTTGTCTATTCATCTAGTATCAATTTCTTTTACAAAGATTAATATTCTAGTTTTCATTGACGTAGTTGAAATTTTTTTTTTGAAATTTTTTTTGTTTACTTAGTCCTTATAATCAGTTTATCACTGTCCCGAGAAAGAGTTTAGAGATTTAATATTTGTTCATGTGGATGTTACCAAGATAACTGGATATATTCACCGGTTTAGGCCGGTATTTATATGGGCTTACTGTTAATTCCAATATCTGTTTTCTATGAACCAAATCGGGTAGTTCTCTGATTCACATTCGATCCGGTTCGACAGGCCAGTTCAGTCAAGTTTTCAAAATACGGCAAAACTTATTACAATTACTAAAAAGAAATTCAAAATCAGTAGACAAAGAAAAATTGTAGTACTACGTTACATTTTCCTTTTCCTTTCCTAAAAACAATCTAGATTTTGCAATGGTGGATAGCGATATAGAAGATTCTTATGAAAAAACGAAAAAAGATTCTTACGAAAATAAATTTCATCCACGTATTTATCTTCTTGAAAGCTTGAAATCTGAAAATTTTGCAGCTTTATAACCAGTACGTATTTCATAACAAAACATAAATATTATATAATGGAATTATTGTAGTCATGACCAAGTCTTATTTATATCTAGAATTGGTTGAACTGTCGCCAAACGTTGTCATAATGATTTTCTTATTAAAGGGATACCACTTTTATCATTTCCAACCATATTATTTTTTATTCTCAACGTGTAACCAAAAAATACTCTAGGTTTGAATATTTAAATATTAGCCAAAATCTCAAACAAAATTTCCTGTTCCATTCAAATTGGGAGAACAAGAATTATCAAATCATATGTCCGAAATCATACTATAGGATCGCTTATAAGATCTATTAATTATAATTAAAAAAAAAAAAACAGCATAGTAATTGTGACTCTGTGTCACCCTGATACGTTCTAACCCAATATTGAAATCTATAGTTTATTGCAATAAATCCAGGAACTAAATTAGTAATCATTGTTGTCAATATATATATATATATATCTATATATATAAAAGATATTTAAAAATGAAGAATCTAAACAAAAGAGACAGGCATGTGAAGATGGATCCAATGCCAACCTCTCTACCTCACTGTCATTACCATTTCCACAAACTTAAAGAGTACACACGTTACCTTTCTAAATCAACAAAACAACACAGCAAATAATATTAAGAAACCCAAAACCCTAAATGTTACTTGAGTCACAAGAAACATGAAAGAATTGTGAAGTGAGAAGTGAAGAAAGAGGAGAGGGAACACGCAAATATACAGAAGAAGAAGAAGAAAAATAACAAATCTGGGTTTTTGAGTAATTCTCATTTCATCGTCCATCTACGGAAGTGAAAGACTCGGCGAATCCGTAAGGTCTAGTGGGAATACTCATCTGCGTGTTGTCCAAGCTAGGTAAATGCGACGACGTAGAAGATTCAACATCACTTCTCCCTTCATAAGCTTGCCATTTCTTAAGAGCTTGAGGCAAAGACATGTCGAGATCGATACCGTATATGTCCTCTGGGTTCTGATCAGACGGTTTCCATAGCTCGACGAGCGAAGACAGAATGTTGACCGCGTGTCCCATGTCTGGTCTCTGGTAAGGCTCGCGGGCACAGCAATGGCCCGCGAGCTCAGCAACCGTGTGAACGCTGGCTAGGGTTTCTTCGTCGAGGTCTATTGTCGGGTCGATCGCTTTCTTGAATGACGATTCTTTGTTGATGTACATCCTTTTAAACCAAGAGACCAAGTGAATGCTCTCTTCTGGTTGCGATTCGTCTAGAGACTTTCTTCCTGTTATGAGTTCCATTAGAATTACCCCGAAGCTGTACACATCGACCTTCGTTGTCACTCGACCCGTAACTGCAACAAATAGATCACAATCATCATCAAGAAGCAATCTTTACTCAAACTGAATCATCAAAATGAACTAACTAACACCAGCATATATAATCATAAAGAAACAATCTTTAAATGTTCTTGATGGGCAAAGAAACGAACAAACCTGCATATTCGGGTGCCAAGTAACCAAATGTTCCAGCGATTCTGGTCTCAATCGATCCTTTCCCTTCCGGGGCGAGGCGAACGAGTCCAAAGTCTGCGACTTTCGCGCGCATATCATCGCCGAGAAGAATGTTCGACGGCTTAAGATCTCTGTGGATGAAGCTCTGATGAGCTAATCCATGGAGATACTCCACACCTCTCGCAACATCCAAGGCTAAAGTCAACCTCTGTTTCCACAACAGAGGCTTAAGCCCTTCCTCTGACCACTCAAACAAATGCCTACTCAATGTCCCTTGAGGCATATACTCATATACAAGAAGCTTCTCGTTCCCGTCCAAGCAATAGCCAAGAAGCGTCACCAAATGGCGATGCCTAACCTTCGTTAAAACCGCGATCTCCGATTTGAACTCCGCGAAGCCTTTACCGGCGATCACACCGTTCTCCATCCTCTTGACCGCGATCTTGGTCCCGTCGTGCAATTCGCCTTTGTACACGACCCCGAAACCTCCTCGTCCCAAGATGTTATCTTCACTGAAGTTGTTAGTCACGGAACGAAGCACTTGGATTGAGATCAGCATGTTCCCCGCTTCCACCATTTGGATATTATCCCCTGCCTCGCTCGTACCAGGAAGCATGTAGGTCTCGCTTATGCCTCCAACGCTCACGCTCGAACCCGCCACCGTGATCTTAACGCTCTCATTGTCAGAGCCAGAGTGCCTCGGATGTACCACAACCGTGTTAGAGCCGCTCTCGAACCGCTTCTGCCTCTTCTTGTACCAGCAGAAAACTAATAAACCGATCAAGAAGATCGATAACAGACCTCCGAGCACCGAACCAACGATGATTCCTGTAAAAGACGAAGACTTTACTCCTCTCCCATCACTATCACTACCTTTGATCCCTGATCCTGAAGTTGAAGAAGAACCAGGAGAAGTTACAGAGCTTTTATCCTTCCCAATGTCGGGATTGCCATTAGTATTCACAACCACATTGCTCTTGAAACCCGGGACCTTCCCGAAAAGCCGGTTGCTCGAAAGATCCAGTGTTTTGAGGTTAGGTAACGTCGTGAGCTCTTGAGGAATCGTACCCGTGAGATTGTTGGTTCCAAGAACGATTCTTTGAAGCGATTTGATTGAACCAAACTCGGGAGAAACCGTCCCGGTTAGACCCATTCTCTCAAGATTAATCACCGTGATGTTCCCATTGCTACAGGCTATACCGATCCAATTCGTGCAAGGATCATTTCCTTTCCAGCTCTCTGCTAGCCTCAACGGATAATCCATGGAGCTAACAATCAAAAGCAGAGATCTCACTCTAGGATCACACACACCAGGAGAAGGCAAGCAAAAGCTGTTCGAATCTTTCTCCAAATCAACGGAAACCGAGCTCTTGAACTCAGGAAACGGTCCTTGAAGATGATTATTCGTCAAGTTCACAACTTTCAACGACTCAAGACTGATCAAAGAAGCAGGAACAGGACCAGTGAACGAGTTATCCCTCAAACTCAAGCTCTCAAGCTCTTTAAGACCGGAGAAATCAGGCAGAGAACCGGAAAACTCATTCGAGTGAAGCCAAACCTCTTTTAAACCGGTCATGTTCTGAAGAACATCGATAGAACCGGTTAGTTTCTGACCATTGAGCCACAACGACTGAATCTGCGACCCGGACAAACCCAAAGGCAACTCACCTTCAAAGTTGTTGAAAGCCAAATGCAAAATCGACAAACCGGGGAACTCATCCGGTCCGAGAAAACCGGGTAATTTACCGGAGACATTAGCCGAGTTCGCCGAGAAATTCTGAAGAGCAGAAGCGTTTCTCAAGCTCTCTGGAATCTCCCAAGATTCAAAAGGGTTGTTGTCGATTTCAAAAGATTGTAAGGAAGAAAAGCCTTAGAAGATATCATTAGGGATCGATTCGAAGTGATTGTTACTTAGCATCAAGACTTGTAATGAAGATAAGCCACTCAAAGAAGGAACAGGACCAGAGATGTTGTTCCATTGAAGCTCGAGCCTTTCGAGCTCTGTTAAGGAACGGAGATCAGGAGAGAGTGTACCTTGAAGACCCGAATGCCCGATTTGGATCCGGGTCACCCGTTTGGAGCTTGTGCACACGACGTGAGCCCATTTACACGGGTCCGGGTCGGACCATCCGAAAGATGAAGGTGGGTTTAGGCTTTTCTTGAGTGCGAGCATCGCTGAGACGTCACCATCTGAATCAGCAGCTTTAGAGAAATCCAGAATCAGGAGGATAAGGAGGAGGAACGAAAGCTTGAGAAAGGCTCTTCTTTTCTTCATGTCTTAAGAGAGAGAAGAAAAACAGAGAGAGAGAGAGATGAAAAAAAGGTTGAAGCTTTGGGTTATAATTGTGGAGAAATGAAAGTGGAAATGGGAAGATGGGCCATTGAGAGAGAAGGAAGAAGAAGATGAAACTATGAAGCAGAAGCCAAGGAGGCTGCACATGGGATGTCTGCCCCACTAAGCCAATGACAGTTTGGTAACAGATTAGATACATCAAGATAATTTTTATTTGTTTTCTATTTTTATATTTTATTTTATTTAAGAATTTTGAATTATCATAGGATTTTGAGATAACGTTATTCGAAATAAAGAGGTCTTGGTTGAAATGTTGACTACGTAGTTGGTTTGATGTCAAATGCTTCACAGTTCACACAAACGATATGGAGAACTAGAAAAGCAAATGTATAGATTCTTTTTCATAATGGCAAATTTTATTTTATTTTTAAATTTGCAGACGAGTTGTTATAAACTGTATATATACATTAGATAAACTAATTTTGATACGTATTAACAAAAATAAAAATGTTGTAATAACAAAATTATAAACAAGTAGAAATTTAATTTCACGCGATAGTTTTATATAGATAGCATGATTTTTTAGTAATTTGTTATGTATACTGATTTTGTAATCTCATCATTATGAAAACTGTCGTAAAAACAATGATTTTAAGAACATATTTGTAAATAGCATGCGTTTGAGATGTGTTGTTTTATTTGATTAAAAAAACATGTTATTTTATTTGGTATTCACTATTTCATATGATACTATTTTATTTATTTTAAATGCACACAGAAAAATGAACTTGTTTACGATTTTGCTATCATATCATTTAAAAAAAAAAAAATACTGCAAATATTATGTTGTCTACCTAATTAATCTTTGGTAAAATATTAGTTTTTGTCAAGTTGTTAAAAAGTAAGTAAACATTGTTGTAACTTGTAAGTCCCCAATTTGGACTTTAATCAGGAAATTCAATTACCCAAAGAAGTATAATCCTTGTGGTAGTTAACCAGTTGAACCCTTTTATCCCCCAAATACGTAAATAAGTAAAATTAATGTCTTCCAAGGGTAACATAAACTAATTTAATAGCTCTATAGGCTTCTCTATTTATATTTTTTTTTCATGTTTTAACGACATTTATTTAGATTTTTGTATTCTATATTCGGTAGTTCACCAAAACAATAACTAAACATTTTATTTATTAGTATCTTAGAGATCCCACACATCGAGGGCCNTTTTCTTGTTTTAACGACATTTATTTAGATTTTTGTATTCTATATTCGGTAGTTCACCAAAACAATAACTAAACATTTTATTTATTAGTATCTTAGAGATCCCACACATCGAGGGCCTAGGCTGTCAAAGGCATAAGGGTGCAAAAGTTGTGAAAAAGAATGACAAATTATTCGTATATAAACTTGCCAAAAAGCACTAAAAAGATATAACAATATGTAGCCAAAAGTATTATTAAAATCATACAGGTGTAAAACAATTTTTCTTTATGAAGTGATGATAGTATCTCGACTAACGAATGGCAACAAAGATCGATACAAAGAAATAATGAAATAATATTATATATGACGAATATATGTGTTTACAACTATTATGCAAATTAAAAAATTGAATGTGTCTGTTTTTAGCAAATGCTACATGTATCTTTCGTTGCTGTCTCATGAATCATGATCTTAAGTCCTTTGTTCTTTATTTTTACTATTATATTTTTATTACTTTCTATGGGAGAAAACCTTTTTCTCTGTGTATAGGAAAAAACCAGGTGAAGCTGATTCCCCATGCACATGGCTCTCTGCAGATCTACAAGAAAAGAAAAAAAACTTTATCATTTCTAAGTTCTAACTATAAAATTTTCATTTAATCGAACAATGCCTATTTTTCGAAGGTTGGATAATAATTGTGTTTGTAATAAATTAGGGAATGATGATGATATGGTAGTGAGTGAGACCTGTCAAAATATTGTTTCGACTAAATGAATAATTCAACTTTTTCAAAATGAGTGTAAGACTTTTTTTTTATTACTTTATTGAAACAGGAAATACTTACTGGTTGTGGTATATTAAAAGAGTATCACTAAGAGACTTCATACCCAAAAAAATGCCGTAAATCACAAACCATATCGGAGATGAAAATGTGTGCAATCAAATGCTCGACATGGATTTTCGTGATATGTAGTATATATAGACTTTTTAACTATGGATTTTCGTGATAAAATTTCCTGTAAATAATTTAGCAAATGTTGACAGTTGAATTAACGGTGACATAAATTTTGTAATTTTTGTTATGAAACATGTTGTCGCTACTTTATTGAGATTTTCCAACGAATTATTAACAGTCACTAATTATTCATCATTAAAGTTAGTCGTTACTCGTTAGTTATCGACTAGTAAATAGGTCGATCGGCAATTCGTTGAGAAATAAATAAGAAATTTATTAGGAAAAATTAGAAATAAATGATGTTTTTGTATATTTTTGTCTATTTATACCTTTATTTTTGAATGTCATGTCTAAACTACCCCTAAAATCATATAATTTAATTTTTAATTTATTTTAAAATTTCGTTTTTATGGAAAAAACATTTATTTAAGGAAACATAAAATTTCTATTATTACAAAAACGTAACAAAAAAATATTTACAAATTTTTTTTCGATATATGTTTTGCGAAATTCAGAAGGTGTCTTCTGCAGATTCTCTATGATCTGCGAGTTTTAGAACGTGTCTTCTGCGCTTTCTATATGTTCTGCGATTTTATAGAATATACATTCTGCGTAATGTATGTATTCTGCAATTCTCTAGAATATACATTCTGCATAATGTACGTGTTCTGCGATTCCGTAGAATATACATTCTGCATAATGTATATGTTCTGCAAAGTTTAGAACATGTAATATGCAAGTTTTGCAATTATGAGAAACACAACTTTTTCATCTTTCTCAATGCCGTCTTCTTAACTATACTCTCTGTTTATGATTCTTTAAGATCTCTGTAAAAATCAAAGGTATAAACCAAGATGTATTGGATAGATTTCACATAAATCTTGTGAGTTTATCGAATTTGTTTTTTGTTTTACCACAAATTGATATGTGCAAATCCTATTTGAAAGAATTGATTAATTTTTTTTTATTTATCATAGATAAATATGCGAAAAATTTATGTGACGTGCGGTGTTTGGAGATCCTTTGGCAACAACGAGTGAGAGTTTATTGTTGATCAAGAAAAACGTGCTTGATTACTTACTTTGGAATCTACTACTACTTTTGAAGAACTAAAGATAATGGTTTCAGAAGACTATGAAATAGAACAAAGTATGGTTGATATGAAATTCACTTATCTACCTAGCGATTTGGTTATTAACTTAGAATCTCCGCGAGTTCTTATGACAAATGATCGAACAAATGAGAAATTTGGTTGGGTATTTAAGGAAAACGTTTGTGATACGGTTATGTGTGAAATGAAGAAAGAATTAATTTTAATTTTTTTTGTTCAATGGAATAATTATATAAAAATTAATTAATAATTTGGAGGGTAGAGTTGGGTTTCTATTAATATAAAGGTTAATTTACCGATAGTGACTTAAGAAGGTATAGATGAACAAAATAATACAAAAATATCATTTATTTCTAATTTTCCCAATTTAGGGAAACAAGATATATGTTGTAAGAGCATTTCCAAAGTTACTCCAAATCTAACTACAAATTCCATTTTATAGTGTTTTTTTTAACTCTACTATATTTTTAACTCTAAAATAGAGTAATCCTATTTTTTTACTTCAAATATGGAGTAATCTCATTTTTCACTCAATTTTAGAGTTAGAAATTTTTTATTTATAAAATAGTGATTCAAATTATAAATAATTTCACTTTAAAAATTATAATTAATTATTTTGGTGATTGTTGGCATACAAATTCCAAGTTAGAATTTTAGACCCACTAACCAATAAAATCTAAGATCATCACGAGAAACTTTCTTACTAAGTGGAAGGGCTTGGATCGAAGCCACGCATTAAAACTTGTTCAATCCAAATAGAACCAATGAAAGCCAAACCTACGGGTCACACTAAAAGTCAACTTCGAAAGCGAACTTAAGAATTATTTAAACAAGAGTAATTCAATGTTTTGATTAGAAACGACTGAATCCATTGAAGTAAATGTAATCATTAAAGAATCTAGCAGAGTAAATAAAGGCGATAATCACGGTTTCATAGCTATAAAACAAGAGGAGGAACAAAAATTAAAAGACGAATTCTTTTTTCACAATTTACACTACACATTTATCTTTCTTGTTGTTTCTATTAATTTATATGTTTTTTTTCTTGTAAACTCTGTAAATCGTCAATACTAAAATCATTTACTTCTATTCTCGTTATGTCTTACTCTCAGATTAAGTCAGAACCGGTCTGACACATTCTTTGAGCTCAGTTTATTGTGAATTGCTCGATAAATCCCTTCATTTATTTGTTAATTAAATATGATCCAGATCCTTTAAGTTATTTCTATTTCTGCTACAATAGTGATGATTTTTTTTAATGATTATAAATACTAAAACACAATAATTTCTAAAAATAAACTGATAAAATTTAAAAATATATAAAAATACTGAAATTAAAGATTAATGTATGTAAATCTTAACAATAAAGTGTATAGTTAATAATTAATAATAAAATAGAACAAAAATTATTTTTTTGGAGTAAAAAATGGAATAATAGATTGAAAAGAAATCCAACTCTATTTTGAAGTTACCCTATTTTAAAGTGAAAATAGAATAATACA
Source organism: Alliaria petiolata (assembly GCA_020283515.1). NCBI lineage: Eukaryota > Viridiplantae > Streptophyta > Magnoliopsida > Brassicales > Brassicaceae > Alliaria > Alliaria petiolata. The sequence goes on along the minus strand of JAHZTW010000001.1, from coordinate 469,347,780 downwards.
TTGCAATGCTATACACGTTAGACAAATATGTATATGTTGCTAATTTAGTAGTTAATGTAATTTGCAAAAAAGATAGATAGATAAAAAAACAAAAGACAATCTCAAGTCAAGAGTAGATTTATCTAATAAGTGTTCGTGAATTGAGTTGCATGTTACAAGAAATGGCAAAGATCTGGTTCAGATTATTTTGCTGATTAACTCCAACAATGAAGAAAGTGTAATTTCAATACATTGATTAATACAAATAAGAAAAAAAAAACTTATATAAGGAGGAACAAAGTTTTGTGATGTTTTAGTGTTGTCCAATCTCAAACAATATGTTATCAATGATCTTTTTTTTAAAAATGCATGTTATTGGCTAATTAGCGCATAACTGGGATATAATACCCAATTTTTGGTTGAATCTAGAGACCTAGGACTTTGATTGGTAACACTGGATAATAGCGAAATCGCGTTTAAAACATGATTTCGAAATATTTTACCAATAAGAAAAAAAGCGCAACAGAAAATAAAACGAAACTAATTGGACCAATATATTGACTTTTGACCTCGTAATCTATTAAACATCAAATGAAAACACATGGAGTAATTGTTTTTTTCCTGATTAAACAGAAGTGGGCTTCGGATAAAAAATTAAAAATATTCAAGCAACATATAAGCATGCACACACACAAAAATCCAATTGTAATAGAGTAATGGGCCTCAAACAAGAAAATAACCAGTTATGCAAGAACGTATATGGATTTATTTATCTTCTTATTCTCTGAGCAACTAAGTTCAATAAGGATAATAAAAAAGCACAGAGAATTCCCAAAAATAGAACTGATGTAACCATTTGTTTGTCTTTTCAAAGAATCGACTGAGCCATTTAAAGCTGGTGAAAATCACTAACCAAAAGATAAAATCTGTGATACACTGATGTACCAAGAAGTTCTAAGTATTTTCGACAAAAAAATTTGTTGGAAAACCATTAATATCTAAACTGAATAACAAAGCTTAATTTTTTATAGTAATTTGGGAAGTAAGTGTAACATCCTGACTGCTATCGTGTGCTTTCACTACAAAAAGCCTATCGTAAATTCTTGTAGAGCCACGCATAAATAACTCTAAGCCCAAAAACATTGCGTAATACATGGCTATGACAAAACCAAACCGTGGCCATTAGCTATATACAGTATGTGGTTTGTGGCCATTTAACTACGAATGAATATGCAAAAACTTTTTATATCAATGTTAGTCATATTGAAAAGTTTTTGAAAATATCAATTGGATAAGAGATGATTGAGAAAAAAACGAAATCAAACTCGTGATCTAATATATATTCTATTTATATACATCTCCCACTGGAAATCTATTCGGGTTTTCTGTAAAAAAAAAATACACCTCCCGCCAATATATACTTACATGTAACATATTAGCTCAAAACATTTAAAATTATGTCAGAACGGCATAAAATCAACAGCAAGATAATTTGGGATATAAATAGAATAAATAATAATTGAGACCAAGATATAAAACAAAAAGTTCATACTAGTTTATGTGTCATTATTTAATTTAAACTCGGTAAAATAAATGTTGTTAAAAAAGAAGAATACAACAGAATAATAATACACGAAATGATCAAAAATTATATTATAGTGGGAAAAGAAGCATTTGAATTTCCACTAAGTTTACGAATTTTGATGATTACAAATTTCCTTTATTTTTCATTTGTAGTCTTATGGTCTCAATATTGCTACATGTCTTACCTAGAATTCAAATTTATATAAAAAAACTCCTTGCAGTTTAGGCAAAAGTTGAAAACTCATGAACAAATCTTACGATAATCTTATCTGATAGAGAACATGTAACCGAAAATTAGTATTGAAATGTATGAACATGGTCTTAGCTTGAGAGGATAAGAAAGAACAAAAAAAAAAGTAAAAAAAGATGCATATTTGGATTCACATGAATAAAAGAATCGATGGTCGTCAATGAATATTCGTATTTAAGTTTGTACATAACATCAGTGGATCCTTACTCATCTTCAAATGTGTATGATTCCACCATACTGGTCTATGAACATCGTGGACAAAGAATCGAATTAGTTCCAAGCGTTATTGCATTTGGATTTTACATCTAATGGGTATAAAAGGAAACATGAACTCATTATATTGCTATCGAGCCAAGAGTAGCCACAAGTTAAATGAAACCGCTTAAACCAAGACCAAATAACCGATTTAAGACCTATAACGTAACTAAGATTTTTTAAAAATCGGATAACATGAGCAAATGGCTAATTCTAAATCCCAAAGGAGAACCACCGAAGTACAAATAAAACAGATCCACACAAAACACACTCTAGACAAAGCGAATAAAAAGGATAACTTGATAAGTAAGATACCGGGCAAAAAAAATGTTCTATGTTATAAGTATAACTAAATATAAGTATTATCTTACGCTAGATGTGGGTAATTATACCATTATATGGAAACTGATGTACTACTTTACAGGGTGTTAAGTTTGCTCCACTTTTAACAGTTCATTTCTCCCAAGTCCCAAGTGCATCAGTTTGGTTAGACAAAAATGAGAATTTCCACATGGAAAATTATTGAAATCAGTAACAATATAAGCAAATAATAATATTTAAGACTAAGCCTAATCCAAGATAAACTTTATTCCTTTGTCGTGTAATATAGTCCTAGGTAGAGAGAGAACCATTATCCATGTGCTTAGCCTTCTGATCACATTACTTGTTAGGTGTTTAAGCCTACAAAGTATTCTCATTTTAAAATCCTTAATCCGAGCCCATGATCCTTTGTCTATTATTACTAGTTTTTTTTCCACTAAAATCTCAGCTTTATCCTTCTTCTTTTTTCTTTTTGTTAAAGCACACTTAGCATTGTAGATATTATACAGAAATTAAATTTCAAAAAAAATGAAATAGCAAATGATATACAAAAATTATACAAATTATAGAATAACAATTTTTTTTTCTACAATTCACGCAACTACATTTTTAGATTTGTATCAAAGTTATGACATGACGATAACACTATTAAAAATTATCTAATTATATAAAATCTGATGTTTTAAATTTAGCAATTAACATAATCGTGATAGTAGAAACCCTTTAGTACAGTGGTTTGGCCAAAGATTAATTAACGCTTGTATACCAGAAGGTATGAGATTTGATTTCTAGAGAATACGATTTATGCAGATTAATAGAGGCAAATTTACAGGAAATCTCAGCGTAGTGAAAGTAAAACCGTTCGTCGTGGGCGTTGTTGGAACATATAAATTATCTGTTAAAAAGTCTTTATAATTGTCATATTTGCAATAAAATAAATACATAGACAACACAAAAAACATAATTATGACATATGTCAAGTAATCAATCAAACTGTATTCTACTAATTAGATTTAGACATAATGTTAATATAAATACATAAAATTTCAAATGCAAAAAAATATGTGCTTAGAACTAAAAAGGAAAAGAAGCCTTTGAAAAAAAGAAAAAGTATTTTCTTCATACTCCAATTAAATTTAAAAAAATTATGAAACCAAATACTAATCTTAATAAAAAATATTATAATTACTAACTCGAAAAAATTACAAATCTTTAACATAAAAAAGAAACAAATAAATAATTAAAAAAATTATGCTTAAAATTAAAAAGAAAAAAATACAAAAATAATTGAACCTAATTAAAAAGGAAATATTAAATTTGATGATTTTAATTATTTTAATTATTTCACAAATTTCCAATATATTATCGGACAAGTAGGTTGTTATTAGTAACTAACTACATATATGAACTTATTCTATTACTCTACCAAATCTAATCAGTTTTAGTCATAAGCTTAGACATTCAAGAATAAGTGACTTCTATTAACTCAATTTGTTTAAGTGTGTTATTAAAAAAATTTTATGCATAATCTTACCATAAGTGCAACATGTAATGGATCATCTTGGCGATTTTGATGTCCTCGACACTTATTATTGAATGGGTTATCTTATTAAGAAGAGTAAAACGAATTAGACTTGGTAGACTTCATCCCTAATAGATTTTTTTCAATGTTTTCCTATTCCAAAATCTTTTAGATCAGTCCGTTTAAGTGCATCATTAAGATTCTTGATGCAAAATCTTGCCATTGGTGCAACTGGAAAATGGATCCTCTTGGTCAACTTTTGTGTGTTTTGATGTTCTCGTCATTACCTCAAATTTGGCTCGTCAACCTGCATCTAATAACCTAAGTCGGAAACATTAAAGGTAGCATATTTATTTAACTAACCTGAAATTCTGGTTTCTGAGCGTTATCATTGATTCGATAAAAGACTTAAAATAGATTTCCTTTAAAGTTAAAAAATATTTCTTTCTCATATGCACCAAAACCTAATCACCGGGTTTAAAGATCTCTTTGTATCATCATTTGTTTGTTTATTTTTGGTATTGTTCAATTTTTTTTCTCTCTCAATGACAAACCTCTGATAAATATGCATGCTTCACAATTTCAATCTTTTTTTTAATCTTTTACCCATAAATTTACACACTGTTGAAGGGTGTTACGAATTTGGATAATACTCGGATGAACTTAAAGCGTAAAATAAGAGACAAACAATTGAGGCGATTACCCATTTTTCTAGGATTTCTTATTTATTCATTGTGTGAATGAATGATTACAAATCATACATATTTATATAACCACTAGAACACCAATACAAAAACAATTAGGAAATATGAAAATATTAGTATTTCCATTTTATACTGTACCCATGTCATTTCTATGCTCAGTCCAATATGATCCATTTGCAGTACACTTTGATTTTAAATCTAATGGGATTGTGATAAATCCAATGGAACTAAATGATTAAAATCGCAAATGAAAGCTTAATAACTTTGATTTTAAATCTACATGTTAAGGTTACTAGCAAACTTAACATGTAGTAAACAATCCCTCCCAAATTTTGATTTTTTTTATGATCGCGTGCATGCAAGAGAAAATTTAATTTACCATTGACTATCAGTTAAATGTGAGAAGTAGTTGAAAAAACAACTTAACCTCTAACTTAGTTCCATTGCTAAACTTGACATGAATAAACAATATGACATGACTTATAAAAGAATAGCCACAAATAAGTTTTGTGCCCTTCCCTCAATCCGTCTCCTTCCCCTTATATTTTGTTGAAATATCAAATCACAGTTTTGTTACGAAATAGACTTATAAGATATCGTTGCTGGTTGGGTTCAAGGTGGGCCTTGCTTCATGCTTTGTTTTTCGGCTGGCTGCATCTATTTCTGGTTTCGATGCATAGGGTTGTGATCGGTTTTGGTTCAGTTTTTCAGCTTTACAGTTGGTTTCCCTTCTCTGTTTCAAAATCTTTTATCTGTGATATATGTTTTATGACCTGATATGTTTTGTGTTGATAAAGTAGTTGTTTCCTTTTTAATTTTTAGGGTTTTGTTTCTGAGGAATTATGTTCTCCGTCGGTTCTGTCTCTCGGAATATGTTGTTATCCGCCGGTTTAGTGTAACTCAAAGCTTAAAATATCAATGAAATTCACAGATGACAAAACAAAAAAAAACCTTATAATTAAGACGTCCAGTAACTACACTTGCTCTTTCTTTTTTCTGTTTTTTCTTTTGTATTACGAGACCATGTATTTGTTGCTTTTTTAGATTAGGATTCACGAAACATAAAGATTATATTTTAACATTCAAACAAAATAAATTTTAACTACACTTGCTCCAACTTTCGACTCTTTAAACAAAGGACAACCAAGTTGCTTTTTTTAGATTATGGATTCACGAAACAAACATATTATATTTTTTAACATTCAAACAAAGGACAACCAATAGTGACTTCTAGAGTTCACATTTTTTGTTGAAAGTTGGCCACGTACCCTAAGTCTTCTATAACTTTTTGTTTTAAATTTTAACATTCAAACAAAATAAATCTTTTTCTAATTAGCTGTAGTTAATAAATTTTTAATCCTTGGCCGGTGTATATTGTTTCATTCGTCATAAGTGAAATACTACCAAAACTATTTTTTGAAAAATTACAATAACTTCAGTTGTACTATCATTGCTACCTTTTTCGATGTCGTATATGGCTCTAAAAATTAATACACTTACCATGAATCACATGCAATACATAGAGAGCTATTTGAAATTGCATGGACTATAGAGCATGTACTAACAAAGTAACAATACTATACTAATAATTAGATTATTATTATTCTATCATAGTTGGGAAAGCTTTTGAGGAGTACATTACCACCTGAAACTTAACTATGTGAGAAAAAATCTTCCTATATAAAAACCAAATCTTCAAAGTTCCGTTTCACGTCTTATCATCTTTTCCAAAAGAGATTTTTTGATTATAAAAAAGACATTTGCTGTATAAGAATATTATTAGTATTACTAGGCATGTAATATAAAACTCTTCGGAAACAAGTTAAGTGGAAGATGAAAACACTTTGTGGAAAAAGAGGAACGAACAAAATAAACAAGCAAAGGAAATAAAGTATCAATAATGCTCAAATAAAATAGTGAACGTTGTTGACCAAAAAAAAAGAAAAACAATGAACGTTTTACTAAAAGGGAACAAGCATGAAGCATGTGGCTATAGATTTTGTTAATCTGCACAAAAGTTAAACATACACATCAAAATTTTCGTCTATATATTAAAAAACATGAAAGAATTAAAAACATTAAAAAAAAAACAAGATACATGTGTTCACAAACAGAAAGACAAAAATCTCGCGGCTTGAAGAAAATTGTATGCATAAAGATTTGATGATCTACTTAATTTCCCCAAAGATTAATACATTCCAATGGGGTAGTTTTTTTTTTTGCAGCAAAAAATATTTAACTTAGTTCAATGATTCAAAGAAGTTAGCTTAAGAGGCTAACCGATCTGGAATTATTGTGCTTACATCGGAAAAGACAAAACCTCGAGCACGAGCTCCTTTTGCAAGGAGATCAGCCCGGGTATTATAAGTACGCAAAATAAAAGATAGAGAAAACTTTGTAAAAGCAGAGCGCAAGTATATAAATTTTTCTAATTCTGAAACGAGATTCGGCCACTTCTCATCTTTATCAACGAGCTTAACAAGCTGCACACGATCTGTCTGAAAGTGAATAGAAGCAATACCAGAATGTTGGGCATACCACATTGCCCACAAGGTCGTTTCCATTTCGGCATGTAAAGGAGACTGAGCCGCATTTCCTGCAAAAGCTCCCAATTGTTGGATAGAATCGTTATGGAAGAGAACAAGGCCTTCTCCATACAATTTATCCAAGCATACCCAAGAAGCATCCACCTGACATCTGAATTCACTACATGGAATCGTCATGTCGGCTGGCCCTGGGTTTCGGGTTTTCACATCTTCGGTCGCAGCTTCAACCTTATTAGCCATCTCCCAATTTATGACTTCATGTGTCGCTAACTCTATGATATCCAAGGGAGAGACATCCTTTCCATTAAACACTTTTTCTTTTTGGCTTTCCAGATATACCATATAATCCATGGAAAATTTTTGATCTGCATATCTGTAGCTCCCCTCTCTCTATCTCTTGTCAATAGATAATCAGTATTGCAGAACAGGCCGTCAGACGAAAATAACTCTGAAAGATTGGGAAAGATGATAAAGCCCATACTTGTAACGTCGGGGAGGGGCATTGAAAAAGAGATGGTTTATCGATTCTACCTCAGCACCGCATCGCGGACATGATCGATCCATTCCACAATGCCTATCCACGAGCTTACTGCCCGTCGCAATACATCCTGAAGTGATTTGCCATACAAGATGTTTGATCTTTCTCGACGGTTTTAGAGATCAAACCTTGCTCTTAAGCTCAGTAGTACTCGGTTCTAGTACTTCTTGGACTTTACCAGTCACCTCGTATCCTGATTTAACACTATTGTTACTTGATTTTGTGTGTACCCAGCAGTACCCATCAAAATCAAATGTTCGTGCGGGTTTCATGCTTAGGATTCGCGGGATGCCCTCAGGATCTACGAGCTCTTGGATCTTTTCCACTCGCCACATTTTGGAATCAAAATCGATCAAGTGGTTAATATATAGGTTGGGATCTTTAAAGATATCTAAACTCTTCGCCGGACGTGCCAGGATCACCAGTATCCATGGATCGCTCCATACCTTGGTATTGAAACAAGATTTTATAGACCTTCGAAGTCCTTAATTTAAAAGCTCTTTTGCCGCCATGATCCTTCTCCATCCGTAAGAGGGGGACGATAACTTTTAAACCTCCAAAGGGTTAGAGTATCGATAATATCATCCTTTTAAAATCTTAGCAAGGAGGGAGGAGGGATATCTGATTAGTCTCCAAAGTTGTTTAAAGGAGAGCCAGGTTAAAATTCTTTAAATCTCGAAACCCTAAACCCCCTTTATCCATCGGGATACAAATCTTATCCCACACTATCCAGTGGAGACCGCGATTATCAGCCTTCAAACTCCACCAGAAATGGGATACCGCCCTTCTCATCTTGGTGATAATGGACTATGGGAACATAAGTCGGAATGGCCTGGGCAACAGACTTAAGCAAAACCTCTTTACCCCCTTTAGATAACAGCTTAGATGACCACGAATTAACTCTGGTATTAAGCCTTTCCTGCACATAGGAAAAAACTTGTTTCTTCGACCCAAAGATCTTCTCGGGTAATACCAGGTACATACCCATTCTACCTTCTTTAAAGATACTGATTGCTCCTTTCAGCGTATTCTTTCACTCCGGGTTAACCTTACTGCCAAAGAGAATTGGGCTTGGTATACTTACCATTGGAGTGCCATCCTCCACTTAGATAAGTTTAGTGACTTGATGCAGGTGGCACTTGCCTTTCATTCTTGTAGCCCAATGATATTCTTGGTCATTTGAGATGAATCTTGAGTTATCATGAGATGATGCAGAGAGATCGTCCATTTGAGCTCCCTCGAGAGAGGTTTGGCCAATCAGATGAAATGGCATAGAGACGATTGTCACCCAGTCCTTGTGATCCTAGGCGAGATGAGATTATCGGCGGAGGGAAAAATACAGCAATCTGAATCGGCGATCAATTATAATATTTCAGGATCAAATCCAACAGATTTGAGTGCACAATAATCTTTAAATGAAAACATGAGTTAAGCCTAAATATGTGTTTGGTTTTGATGCGAGCAATAAAACAAATAAAAACGATGTGAATACTATGACTAAAACATTTGGCATTCAGGAAATCTTTGGGGGTTCAAGGACTATATTATTCAAAATTCAACTCCTAGAGGTAATCATAGATCTTTTCATCATACAACTCAAAACAAATATTTGATAAACTCACTCTCGTGGTAAAAACCAACTTAACTTAACAATTCTAAATTATATTCTTGCAACAAATAGAATCAATAAGAAAACGATAAAACACAGGTTTCGATAAGTTCACTAAAATGTATGGAATGAGTTATGGCGTTCCATATAAAAGTTAGTTTCGGCCAATCAATCAAGTTTTGCGAGCAATAATCTTCCTAAATCAATGCTAACTAATCAATGTATCAACACGCATTAACAATCAGAATTAGATAGATGATAACTTCAACTTAACGAAAGTGCCACTCTAGTAATAAAATATATCTACCAAATCATGAATGATTCCCCCTTATAAACCCTTATTCCCAACAATAAAACTACTTAGTCATAACAAGAGAAACAATAGCAAAAGGAATCAAAGACATCTTATTAAATATTAAAATAAAATAGGGTTCAGAAAAGCGCTCTTGCTCTTAAATAAGGTATGAAATCTTCTGTCAAATAATCAAAGTAACAAAATTATGAATAAAGAACTAAGAAACAAAGAGATTTTTTGTGGTTGTTTATGTTGTGTGGCTTGTGATTTTCATGGATCATATGGTACTTTTATAGAGTATTGACGCAGCTCGGAAAACTCCCATGAGGTTTGGATGAATTTGATGATTTTCAGAAACTTTGATTTTTCTTGGAGGCATGTTCGATCGAACAAGGATAGTGTTCGATCGAACATCTACCATGATTGATCGATCAACCGGTCGATCATTTCCCAGGCATCTCTGGAGTGAGTGATCGACTAAGTGTTCGACCAGGCTTTGTCGATCACTTGGGTGGATCACTACTTTGTATTATGCTTGCTTCGTATCGACGCCAGACGAACCAGTTTTCAGTATTTTGAGCATATTTTCGTATATAACCGTTAGATTGGCCTCAAACAACTTGGAAATGAAAGCTAACATCATGTTCTATCGTGTGGTAGAAAATAATAAAGATTGCATCGTGAAAAGTCTTCCATCTAATACAAAAAGTTTGGCATTAGGAAGCTATCCAATCTGCAAAATGTTTGTTTCTAACTCTTTTTTATCTAAAACGTTAAAATTTCATACAAAGATTTTCAAAACTCCAAAAACACTAAAAATACCAATAATAAGCTAAAACTCAATTATATATTTATTAAAAATCTATGAAAATAATATTAAAATTGGTAAAATATAGAATATATCATACTTCGCAAGCTTCATTAAGGCATCTAGCATTGTTCGATTTTAGCTGGACGCATTGACGCTCATTCATAGTAATATTTTCTTCCAGTTCGCCTCCTCTCTTCCGGTTTATATTGGCATTTTATGTATTGTTGATTAACCTGTTGTTTATTAAAATAAGCTAATTGCAATATTTAACAATAAAGTTTATAATTTATAATAGTTTTGACCTATGTCATATGTTACTAAATAATGCCAATATAATGCTGTCACGTAATTTCTCTCATCCTCTGAAAGATATTTTGAGAAAAAATTAGCTTATAGAAATTTAATTTTTAAAATTTTAAATTTTTTGAAAGGAATCTGTTTGCTCTCCCAAAACCTAAAAACGAATCCCACCCAGAAAAAAAGAACCGTTGATTGAAAATCTGACCAGTGTCGAGCGGCTTTGACAGCGCCGACGCCGGAGCTTTCCGTTTCCTCTTGTTTTCTCTTTGTAGTGTTCTTGCGGTGGGTTTTTGAAACTGTTTGATGACTCTCTGTTGGTCGAAATAGTCAGATCTGAGATGGTGATGGAGGCCGTTGTTTTGGCGGAGCCGACTCCTGCGAGCTTCGGCACGGCGGTGCCGTTATCACCACCAAGCTCGGTTTGCCTTACGTTTCTCTTTTCAGATCTGTTTTTCTCGTTTTTGTCCGGCGGATTTTGGTGGCTCGATGTTGTGAAGGTCGCCAGATTTCTCTTTCCTTGTGTGCTTCCTGCGTTTCTTGCTCAGCCATGCTCTCAGGTTTGCCTCAAATCGGATTTGTAGACGTCTGGTTCATCTTAATCGATCTCGCGATCTTCCTCCTTTGGAAGTTTTCTTCCTTGGCCTGTTTAGTGGTGTTTGTGTTATTGGCTTTTGTATATGTGTTAAGAAGGTTTTGTCTCGGAGGATTGGGAGTTTAGTGAGTATCCTTGGTTTTAGTATCTGGATTAACAAGCTCTTGTTTTGAAGGTTTTGGTGTTCACGTGTGTATCCTCTTTGGCTATTCCTATGGGTTCATAAGTGTTTTGTTTGGATATAGTTTCAGGTTCGGGGTTCGTCTATTCGTTGGTATCCTGTTGTGGAGTAATCTGCTAGCCTCTCCTTGGTGCTTTTGTGAGGTGCTAAGGTTCGGTTTTAAGGCAAAACAGTGGGTTCGTTCATCAGCTTTTCTCTTGCGAGGAGATGATCGGTTTTTAACCTGTAGATTGTTAAGGCTAGGTTTCGCGAGTGTCTGCGAGTAAGAGCTTTTGATCCATTTGGCGTTTTCCCGTTCCGATTGCAAGGTTTCTGTCCTTGTAAGTTGTTGTCCTTTTCCAATGTCTCTTTGCTTTTGAAGAGTATTTATGGAGTCGTTGTTGTTCCTCGTTGGTCATTGTTGCTATTGTCTTTTGCCGGTGGAGTTTGAAATTTGTTTTGCCGTGTGGTTGGTTCTAATGTTGAAGGCAACTTGGTCTGTGATCCTTCTCGGTTCTCTTTATCTTTTGGCGTTACTAATGGCCTTTGTTCAAGTCCATCTTTGGGGATGGCTCAGTGTTTATGGTTTTGCATTTCGTTAGTCATTTTCTCTATTTCAATCTACCTTATTTCTTTTTTTTTCTATTTCAATCTACCTTGTTTCTTTTGTACGATCTTCTAATCAATATATATTTCAGTTGAAAAAAAAAAATTAAATTAAATTTTCTGACAAAGGTTATAAAATCATAAGTTTTAAACCTATGACACATGTCAAGATCATAAATAAAATGTTTCATAGATTTTTGACAAGAGGTATGGAAACCATTTTCTCATAATAAAAATCTCATAAATTTTAAACCTATGACACATGTCAAGATCATAAATAAAAATGCTGTTGTTTAGCTGGACACATTGACTCTCATTCATTGGAACATAATCCATTGAACAACATCATTTTTCATAACTAATGCAGTTATTAGATTAACAATGGAGTGCTACAGTAGAAACGGACATTCGGTTACCATTGGGAAAATTAACTATTTTTGTATAGTAACTACTATAGAAAAAAACTATTAGTTAGGTCGCAGTTGTGTCTGGACGTAGAAGCGAACAAACGGCGGATGTCAATTATACACACAATGTGGAAAGAGATTCGAATTATGTGATGAGACATGGAATGAAAAAGTAGTTTGAGTGATAAGAAAAAGAAAAGAACAAACAAAACAAATAAAAGAAGTAAAGGTCCAATGGGTGAGGAGAGGCTACCAAGGCACAGCAAAGGTCAAGATAAGTAGTTTTAAAGAATCAAAAGTGTTCTGAAACTTCAAAATTAAACTAAATATAAAAATAAACAAAAAAAAAAATTAAAAAAGGCGAAATTTCAGATGTCCTCCCCATGCACTGAGGAGCTACTTCACTTTTCTTTCTTCCTTTTTTTTTCTTTAATGACAAAAAAACAAAAGAAGAAAAACACAACCCATAACATAAAGAATCTTTTGTTGGGATGCTGCCACCATACTTATATAATTCTTCTATTTTGGTACATCTAAATACATAAATACTTTAAAATTGTACGATTCTTGAATAAAGTTTTTTTTTTCCCTTTGGTGTGATTAAAGTTTTATTTTTGGGCGAGCCAAAAATTGCATTCTCTGTTATTATTTTTTCTTTTAGTAGTTCTATTCTTGTATCAACGAAGATATTGTTACTAAACGAGAGAAAAAGGTGTAATTTTTTCCAAAAATATTACGATAAAAAAATTATTTTTTGAATAATATGCTTTTCTTTTTCTTTTTATTTTCTACTATTTTGTTTCTTGCTTTGTTTCGTTCATTTATCATTGAAAATATCTGAGAAAGTGTTCGAAATTTAAAAATCTCTTTTTATTATTTATATATATGAAAAAACAACAATTGTGTGACAACATAAAATTTAGATCTTTGAAATAGATAACTACATTTTTTTCAACCTCATTTTATATTAAACCTTAAACTGAAATTTTTTTATTAACAAGTCAAAGTTTTTTGAAAAAAAAAACAAGTAGTTGAAACATAATACAACAAAACAATTAAATGATAGGTTAAACAGTTTAAATCCAAAATAAAAACTGAAAGCTTCTTCAAAAAAACTTCAAAATCGATTGAAAATAAATCGATCTTCAATTCTTCTGCCATTAAAAACAATTGAATGATACTTTTAACTTCAAATGCCATAAAAGCTGAGTTTTTTTAATACATCCTCCATAGAAAAGGAGATTGGTGGAATAATTCTCTCCATTAGCAAGGAGAAAGACAACATAGTTTTTTTCTTCAAACCTAAAGGCATATATGCTCTTTTATTTTTGAAACAACGAAAAACCATAAGAGCATTATCGCTAGAAATTAGAGCAAGATTTTTGTCTTTAATCCGAAAGGCATAGGGACAATAAGCCAACTAGGGCCTGTTTGATGCAACTATAGCAGCAACTTGTTATAGGACATATTTGAATATGAAAAACTATATATTTATCTCGAATATATTTATATTAAGGAATTTCTCGAAAATATACCCTTATTTCTTAAAACAAAAAGACATACCAACTATTTCTTAGAATCCAAAGTATTACAGAAAATTTCTCGATTAACATGATTTGCAAAATACATATATTTTGGTCAAAGAAAGTTTCAAATGCTGATCTTAACATTCATATCAAAAAAAAGTTTCAAATGCTTTATTAGGCTCGATTCAATGAACTCCCATCATTTTTGGATCCATAATGAATGTAAATAATTGATTTGAAAAGGATATCATCTGGACATATCAAATCATGATGCATGGAAACACAGTGGCAGCGAACAACTCTGAACAGAGATTCAAACATAGAATTCTACTTTCAATTTTTTACAAAGAATAGTTGACTTGTTAAAGACGGAATCTAAACCCTACATATCTACTATACTCCAAAACCTTCGATTCTCTATTTTTAGAAATTTCGCATGAAACTCTACATAGATCGATCATATGAGAAATTAATAAAGTTTGATATAAATATTATTGTATAAAGAGAATATAATAATATGTGTATTGGACTAGACCATAAGTAAGTGGAGACTCAGAAAAAAACAGTGGAACTAGTTGTCGTGGTCCTACATGGATATGCTTTCTGTGTAGTGATGATCTTCACTTCAACTTTGGACGCTTATCTCAGACTTGCGAACTGCTCTTAATCAGTAGTCTCACCTCTCACATCATTGTCCAGAACTGTATTAAGAAAAATTCTACTTCACATTTGTTTTTTATAATAAGAAGTTGATCTAAAACTTTTTGACAATCGGACTGATCTCCACAAGATAAATATAGCCCTCGAGTAGTTTATTCAATGGGTTTCACTGGATCTAAAGCTTGCTACCATTTCGACTATCCAAATAAGAATGAATTAGATAATTTCACGCTTATGCAGTTTTAAATGCTTTATATATGGAAATAAGATTTTTCTAATAACATCTCCAATCCTACTCCATTTTCCGCTTCAAATACTATTTTGAAGTAAATTTCTCTTCAACCCTACTCCATTTCCTACTCTAAAATGCAGTAAAAAATAAGATTGTTCTATATTTGGAGTAAACCTATATTATACTCTATTTTAGAGTTTAACTTTTTATTTATAAACTGATCCTTTAAATATTAGATATTTTTATTTTATACCATTTTATCAATACAATAATATTTATTATCGACATATATGTATATATTTTTCAGTTGTCGACATATATGCATATGACACATATCACACTACTCCAATGCTTAAAATGTATATGACTTCTCGATGTATGAAGTTAAAAAAAGTCTCGATGTATCTTTTACTATTGACATTATTAGGACCTTTAAAATTATGTTATGGTTTTTATAATTAGGTTTTAATTTTATAATTCATGACTATAGGGCTTTAATATTTGTAAACAATATAAAATAGATAATCATAAAGATTTGAACACTACAAAATAAAATAAATGGGGTTAATTTGTAAATTTTAGAAATAAAATGTATTAGTAATAAAATAAAAATATAATCTATCTAGAATATTCTTTTTTGGAATAAAAAATGCAGGTATACATTGGATTTAAATTCAACTCCATTTTAGAGTTACTCAATTTTGGATAAAAAATGCACGTATACATTGGAGTAAAACTCAATTTCATTTTAGAGTTACTCCATTTTGCAGTAAAAATAATAGAAATATACATTAGAAATGCTCTAAAACTATTAAATTTTTGGACTTCTAGCAAAAGTAAACCCTAAATATAAAATATTAATGTTCAAAAAAAAATACAAAATATTAAACTCTATTCTCCATTTAATAAATTAAGCTTGCAAATAACCCGATACATGAAAATATCATTCGTCGGTAACTATTAAATAAAACGTAAAATTGTTCCAAATCCTCCAAAAATTAACCCGACAATATTTTGTTTGCCATCATTATTATTTTCTTAATTGGTAATATTTGGTATAGTTCTTTTTTTTTTTTCATGGGATGCAGCTACTCTAAACTTAACCACAATAATGGATCAATAGTATACTCCAAGATTATCTATGTTCGTCGTCAGCTCCAAAGTCCCATCGATCATGGCCAACCATTTTATAGAAAATAGAACAAGAACAAAACAAAAAAACCCCACAAACCTAAAGAAGCTTGGTCCACGTAACCTTCTACCCAAAATACTGAAGCTTTCCTGAAACAAATAGGAAACGAAAATGCTGGAATTTTTTTTTTTTGTTTACCGATATTTAGTTTCCTCATCTTAATTCTAAATTTTAAACAATATTTTGTATTCCGATTTAAGTTAACTTCTAGTTGGCTTAATTAACTAAAAAGTGATTGGTTTTTTTCACATTACTTTCGCGACACAGTTACACATATACTCTCGAAAGAAACAAAAAAAAAATTAAACAAATTTCATCGTTCTAAATTCTAACTAAAACTGTAATTTAAAAAAAAACACACGACTAGTCGGAACTCGGACGTTAGACGCTTATAACAATGTCCACATTCTTTTCCACAAAACAATAATAGGTTGTATTAGCTGATTAATTGGTTAGACATTTAATCAGTTTAGTTAATCGGTTAGGATTTGTCTCACATAATGATGCCATACTTCCAGATTGTCAACTAGATGCTTGACTAATGTGGTTAAACTCGTTTAGTAGATTAAATGTTTAATTAGCAATTTAGCACCTAACTTCTTCTAATATATCCTAAATTTTTGATCCTCGGATAAATTTTTCTCAAAGTGAATTTCATCATTTTTAATATTATTTGTCAGATTTCATAAATGCATGAGCACTCGTAATAAATCACAAAAAAACGTTAAATGGTAAATGTGGGTGTCCAATGTTTTTTTTTGCCTTTTTTCACGGGATAGATTTGAAAGTTTTGAACCGAAACATGGATTAATCTTTAAAACTTTAAAAAACCGAGTTTCTTATCATTCAACACGTTTTTTTATAGCTATGAAAAAGGCATAACGGTCTTCGTAAAAAATAAAACTCAATCTCTGATCTTGATTCTTATTTTATTTTATTTTATTTTTTTTTTTTTTATTTTTGATCTCGACTCTTATAATGAGTACTAAATACCATTAAAGATGGTTTTTACCTCTAAGATTGGGTTAAATTGCATTTGAAAATTACCAACTTTTTATATATTTATACTAGAATGCTCCATAGTTTTGGTTTGTGATTGTTTAAAGTTCTAGACCAACCTTTGATAATTTCTATGATGAATTAATAGATCGTAAATCATTTCTCTTTAAATGTAACAACTTGGATTTGAACTCAGATCACATAATACTAAAACAACACTCATCTAATTGATTCAATTGGCCGCACTTAACTGCCAACTTTCACCTTTAACCGAGTTTTAAATAATAACAAATAGAGTTATGGACCCTGAGTATGAAACCAATTGAACCATCACACACATACATAATGAATTATTATAAAATCACAAAAAAATGAAATATATAACAAATTAACCTCAGAAATTAATATATATATATATATATATATATATAAACTGTAGTCTGACTTAAGTGTGAGACGTCCCACCATTGTCCCCTCCACTCCCACTCACAGTAACCTTAGCTTTTCCCATAATAATAAAACATCATCTTACACTATACAATCCACTCTCTCCTCTCTTTTGTGCTCCCAAACCAAACATAACACTCACAAACTCAATTAACTCTCCTCTCTCTCTCTCTCTCTCTCTCTCATCTTCTTCTCTTTCTTTTTAAATCCCCAAACTACCCTCGAGATCGATGGAGACAAAGCTGATCATAACTCTCAGTTCTTCATTCAAATCCCAAGCCTTTGTCTCCTCATCATCCTAAGGTATGAATATTCTTTTATTTTCTTTTCGAAATCTGAGTCCCTCAATGTTCTTGGATTAACTTCTGTCTCAAAATTGTGCAACTAAGGTTGAAGTTTTGATGATTGATCAACAATTATTAGTATGGTTTGTAAAACTTAAAAAAAAGGTTTGGGTCAGTCAAATATTTCCATTTTGTTTCAATTCGTTCCTTCTTTTCGTTTGGCTCAAAAACATTGGATACCCCAAAATATAACTGTATTTTATCCCTAAATATAAAACGGCCTCATATTTATATTTTCTTCATTTCCAATTTAGATGCTAGAGTTAATATATGATAAAGTTCTTAAGAAATTAATTTGTTTATAGTCTAGTTGTTTCGTCTCACAATCTCAGTTGATATTGGGATAAGATCTTGCTGAATGATATTAGACAAAACAAAGAAAAAAGAACTTACTGAGATAATTATTTTAAATTATGGATCTACTGAGATAAATTATGGATTTTGCTGTCGGTGATCTTTTCGCTATATCTGTTTGTCTGTTTTTTTGTTTGTCCGTTTTTTTGTTTGTCCCTTTGTGTATGTCTCTGCGTTTTTTCTTTTTGGGTTTTCACTGTCAAAAGAATCTAAATTAAGCAAATGAATTCAGTCTTGTAATATAATCGTTTGTTTGTGTTATTGCTAAATAAAAAAAAATGGAAAATTGATTAATTTTTAATTTTAACTTAGTGAAAAAAATAGAAGAATTTAGTTAGTTTAGAGTTGACTGCTTGATGGATGTGTCAGTACTAAATTTGGCACTTCTGATGTTGTCTACTCATTGACTCACTAGGACCATTTATAGTCACACCAATGTTTTCCCCCCCACTTGTTTTTTTCTTTTGATATTATTATTTTTATGATTAATTTTGAAGACATTATCGACTTTGTTTAGATAGAATCAATTGTGGTACATCATCCAAGTTCTCAAAATTATTATTACTTTCTACATACTTTTTTTTCTTCTTTTTGCTAAAAACTTTCTACTTCTTAGTAATATTACTGATCTAAACATTTTTAACATATTCTCTTAAAAAAATTCATTGCAGAAAAAGAAGAAGAAGCAAACGTCAGTTTCTGCTAGAATCATGAGACCAATCTTAGACCTCGAAATTGAACCTTCATCGGAATATGATCACTCCAACTTGTCTTCAGTCGATGATTATAAACCCATCTCTCTGAATCTCAGCCTATGTTTCAACAACAACAACAACAATTTGGATCTTGAATCATCTTCTTTGACACTGCCAATGTCGAGCACGAGCGAGAGTAGCAACCCGGAGCAACAACAACAACAACCATCTGTATCAAAGAGAGTCTTCTCTTGCAACTACTGTCAAAGGAAGTTTTACAGCTCTCAGGCTCTTGGTGGTCACCAAAACGCTCACAAACGCGAGAGAACGCTCGCTAAACGCGCCATGCGTATGGGTCTCGCTGGGGTTTTCCCCAACAGAGGATCTGGTAGCACGTACGCGGCTGCTGCCACAGCAGCCGCTCTCTCGTGTCTACCGCTTCACGGGAGCGGAAACGGTAACATGACATCGTTCAGGACTTTGGGAATACGGGCACACGCCTCGTCTCACGACCTCGGCATAACAAGGCCGACACCAGAAACGATTATTAGGAATATTGCCAGGTTTAACCAGGGGTATTTCAATAATTGTGTACCTTTCTTCGTGGAGGACGAGGAAGCCGAGCTGCTCTGGCCGGGGAGTTTCAGGCAAGCGGCGGATGCGGTTGCGGCTGAAGCGGGTAATGATGATTTAGGTGAAAGTAAAGTGGATTTCTTGGAGAGGAAACAAGCGGTGGATATGGAGAGTTCTCTTCCAGATCTAACCTTGAAGCTTTGAACTATCTTTTCTTTGTTTTTTTTTTCTTTTTCAGTTTGGATTCTTAATTTGGTTGCATGAGCTTCATAACTCTATTATGTACAGTGAGAGTTTCAAAAACCATTTCTAGTATGTTTTTCGTTATATGGTCACTTTCCATCGATCGAGCAAGAAGTCAATTCTAGTGTTTGTATAAGCGAGATGGATATGTATTTTAAATCAAGTGTAAACGTATACACTTGTTAATAATACGTTAACTATCATTATGCCATCGTGCAATGCTCTCATTAACTTGTTATATCATCGTTCACAACTGATTTAGGTGCTAATTACATTTTCTAGCTGCGCCAAAATTTTCAAGAAACTTTTGGTTGCATTATATGCATCACTGTTGAAAAATAATGCATAATATAAATGGTTAAACATAAATTTTGCATAAAAACTTGAAAGAAACCAAATGAATTGAAACAAATAAAAACTTGTAAAACATTCTTATATAAAGGAACTAAGGAAGTACAAGTTAAGATGTTCTAAAAGTTGTGATTAGATTTTGGAACCACCGCCAGCTCCGGCAAAGCACTGAGGTTTTTGAAACTTTGGATGCTTTTCTTTTCCGATCAAAAACTAAGAGTATAAAGAAATTTATAATCAATCTTAAAGAGACCGAAGGAAGTGATTAGAAAGACTTATACGCGGTTGGGAAGAAAATCGAAGAAGGATGATCATGGTGGAAGTGAGGATGAGATAAGGAGAAGATGGTTTTTGACAAAGGAGTAGACTGAGAGATGTGGGAGCTGAGCTTAGCGAAAAGAAAGGAGCCATGCAAAGTGAAGAATTCTTCTAAAAGAGAAGATTTTTAACTCCATTATGGAAAGGGTCTTTTTTTCTTCTTTCTAACCTTCTCACTAATAAACAGATTGGGCCTCCAAATCCTCTTAACCAAGCCCAAAGCTTAAACCCTTAGCATACTCTAAAAAAAAACCCGTATTTTCTTCCAATCACATGATCATTTTTGACTTGGGTGTCAAAAATTTTTCAAGAAGACATCCCCTATTTTGTCCTTCCGGATACCTTTATATATATATATATGTGCAGACTGAGCCCAATACAAGCAAGCTCATGTTTACAGCCCTTATTTTTATAAAATAATTTCAGCCTTTAAATTTCAAAAATTATCTTTATGCTAGTAACAAACTTATGTACAGTATCTTTTTTTTTTTTTCAAATTTGGAGCTTCTTAAAACTTAGGGCCAGCTCTATATATGTGTGACATGAAATCATATTTCCGGGATCGAGGAAACAGGTCCTTTGTTCAACGTATGATGAAGGTAGCTTGGTTCGCTTTTCAGTGGCACTCCATCACGAACAAGTATATTTTCATCGAACAAATTCAACTGTCTAAAAGAATTCTTAAAATCCAACCTAAACACGAATATTAATTGGTGTTATTAACTTATTATCTTGCATTTTGGCGTGACTTGGAATCATGAAGGAGCTTTCATTCAATAATTTAAAAGCTTTGTGGAACAATGCCATTATTGTTTGACTAACTTTATTATTGGTAATCTACAAGCTCGCCTGAATCGTGTTTATTTATTTAATTAGTAAGTAGCGTTGACGAAGACCACTCGTAACCTAGATGGCTAGATCCAAGTTGTAAGGAAAATAAATAAATGTTTTAGAATGTTCAACATGTGGAGTAGGAAGAAAAATGAAAAAAGAACTCAACACATATCTTCCTAATTCTCTATAAATACCGTAGCAAGTGTTAGCCTTTGAAGAAACTCAAACACAACAAACACAAAGCAAGAAAATATACAAAAGATGAAAACAAATGCAATCACATTCCGCTTGATGATCTCTCTCCTACTCCTTGCAATAACAACATCCAATGTTGCTGGTGAGAACGAAGCAGTGGTTGATTTCTACGGGAAGCCAGTACAGGCCAACGCTCCGTACTACGCCGGATTCGTGACAACACCAGCATTCATTACCCGTTATCGGTTACGCGATCCCGGGTCATGCCCGGAAGGCGCGGTATTGTCCTTTGAACCAACTCTAGTACCACGTATACCAGTTATATTTGAATCATCTTCAGATGTTGTACGGGTTGATACTAAACTTAGCATTAAGTTCGCACTTCCCAATCATTGCGTCGAGTCCGGGGTTTGGAGGGTTACGGATAAACTCAGTGACAATGACGAAGTACTCTTGACAGGATCCAAGTCAAGTAATGACAGCACGTTCACCATAACAAAATCTCACCGCCTTTACAAGTTTGCTTTCAACGGTGCTGAAGTCGGTGTATATAAGGAAAGCTTTCATGTATGGAGGCTGAAATTACGGAGGTTAGTGTTGAACAAGAATCTTGATGACATGGAGTTTGAGGTCGCTTTCTACCCAGCTAAAGATTAAGACATGTTCCGCTTTTACCGGCTGGTCTTGTGTTTTCATATAGATATTGGGAATATTTCATTTCAAATCAAATAAAACTTGTTTGTTGTTGTTTTTTATAGGTTGCAATAAACCTCGAACTTTTTAGAATTTTCAAGTTTACCTTTTAACTGCAAAAATGTATAACAATTATCCGGCTCAGCAATAAATCTATAAATTAACCCTCCACTCTATATATTGTATGGTTTTATGCCCAAAACAAATTCCTGTAATGACATTTTTTGCAATTCTTTACACTCAGCTTACAAAAAATACAAAATAAAATCCATAAAAACTAATTTTTAACCCATAATATATATAACCCTCCATCACCACCGTCAATTTTGTTAAATTATGATAATAAATTATATATCAAAGTACTCGCGACGGAAACTTCAAATCTACTTTTATAATTTAGAAATTGTATGTGACCTTAAAATCTTTTTAAAGATATATAAATGGTTATATTGTGAGTTAAATTCGACTTTGTAAATTTGAAATGTGTATTTTTGCGAGTTGAAGATAAACTTGATAAAAAATATTATTTCCAGTTTTTTGTTTTGTTGCAGAAAACTCATATATGTATAGAAATGTGTATATTTTTAACTTCTCATAATTTTGTCGTTTTGGTCAAAACTAATTAGAAAACAAAATAAACATGCAAAATAAATAAAAATTCCGATTTATATCTTATGTTATTAGATCTCATATTTGTAATTAAATTAATTTAGTAATTAACATATATTCACAACCAAAAGCTCTAGATTCAAAAACATTGGAAAAAAATATTTATGTTAGCTAAGTTTCCCATTCAGGTTAAGGTTTTTTGTTTAACATTTTGTGTATCCACCCATAAGTAGAATCTCTACTCGTGTACAAATTACTTTTCAAAGTTAAATAGCATATGTAAATAGCAGAAGAAGAAGAAGATCAAGCTGTTGGAAAAAAAAAAAAAAGACGATCAAGCAAATGAAGAAGGTGTGGTTTGCCACACAAACCACATAATTTTCTTTCTAACTCAACCTTCTGTTTGAAGTTCTCAAACAAACCAAACTAACTCATTACAAGGTTTTAGTACTAGACTATCTCATAAGAAGCTTTCCACCAAGCCATCCTACTGCTCCTACAACCAACAAGCTAACCACAACGCTCTCCATACTATTTTTAGCCATCTCTTGAATAGTTGCATTCGCCATCATCATCGCTTCTTTAATCTTCTCTTCAACCTCTTTCTTCATCTTCTCTTTCATCTCTTCTTCCATATCACGGACCTGTTTTTTTCTGAATCTCAAAGTTAGCCACCATCTCATTTCACAATTCCTTCACCTCATCTACAAGCCTTGCGAGCTTTGCATCAACCATTCTTGTCTCGTCGAGCAAAGCTTCGTCAACCCATTTGAAGAGATGCTCCTCCATTTTCCTCTACATAGTCATTAAAAAGCGATGAGATTCACAGATGTGACAAAAATTATGATTTAAAAAAAAACTCTAAACGTACGAACGTGCAATGCGATCTCGCACCTGTAAAATCGTCGATAAGGATTCTCATCGGTCTGAGAACAATATCTTGTAACCTTCCTCCCACACCAACATCTCGTTGGAACACCAGTGACACGAGATGAAGCTGAAGAAGAACTGCTCATGGTTTTGATTTATCTCTGCTATGTGTCTCTTCTCTCTCTGTCACGATTTCTCTCAATTGTTTCTCACTCTCTGAAGCTCTATCTCTGTTTCGCGATTTGTGTTCTTTCGATGAAGAAGAAGCAAAAACCTAATTCCCAAATTTAATTTCATTTGATTTTGGTTTAGTTAACAAATTGTATGTCGGGTCGGTTTTGCGTTTGGTTAAATAATTAAATGGGTAATCACTATTTCCTAACTGCGATTTTATTAATTTGATCGTGATTTAAAGATTTTAACATCGCGGGTGGAATCGGGCAGAGAAAATTAGTTTGAGGGGATCGACGATTAAATGTCATAGTATGGGGGGGGGGGAGGGAATCAAGAACTTAAGAGTTCAGGGAGAATTAGGCAGAAATTGTACTATAGGGGGGTTCTAAGCAGTCAACCCGTAAAAAATAGAAGTTGCTTTTTCTTCATATGATACCAACCCGTAATGCAAAGTACGACACATTTCTTGCTTTTTCTTAGTTAAAGTACACATTTGATGTTATGGGTAGTTCGATTCTTGTCATGGCCAGAATGTCATCTCTTGTATTTTGAAAGATAGAGAGAAGAAGAATACAGCAAAAATACCAACAAAATAACTTAACATTCATTGTTTGAAACCAATGTTTAAAACTAACAGAAACAACATTCATGGATAGTTAAAAGGCACATCTATAGGAAAGCTTAGTCTTATCCCATCTATCTTGTCTGATGTTCCTTCCTTTGCTCAATGCATAGTCTACCACAACTTGCTTAAATTGATACCCTGTATAAAACTTCGTTCCTAAAGCTAACATATCTCTCTTCTTCTTTCCCATTCTGTTTTTTTTCACAACCAAATCATCATTCTCTGATTCATCCGAGCTCTCTGGAATTGTGTGTCTCTCCCTAAACTCCTCATCAACAAAGTCAGCAACTTCTTCTTCGATTTCAAACTCATATCGTCCCACTATATCCTCCTCTTCATCTCCATTTCCTGCTTCGTTATCTTCATCACACTCTTGTTCATCTCCATTCTTTGTTTCTGTTTGTTCTACATGGTCCTCTTCATCTCCAGCAGACCGTGTTTCATACTCACTGTCCACGTTTTCCCTGAAACAACAACAACAAACATCAGTTCTTCTTCTGACAAAGAGAACGATTCTACAATATATAAAACTCTTATCTGCCATTCTCTAAAATATGTACAAATTGCTTTCTCCCTATAAACACACCTTAATCCCCTAACACGTCTATAAGGATTCAAATCTTACTTGAGAACAATTTGCAATTCATTCATCTCAATTCTTTGACACTGACGACCCCTACGGCGTCAAGGCTATACAGCGACAAAATCAGACAAACAATAACCCGACGACGTTCTGTCTCTCTTTCTCTCTCTCTTTGAAGCTCTCTGTGTGTATCGCTGTGTTTCTTCTCTGACGGGATGAAGAAGAAAGACAAAACTTTATTTTGACTCTGGTTTATGTCGGGTCAGTTATGTGTTTGGTTAATTTGATCGTGATTTAAATGGGCAATCACAATTTCCTAACCGCGATTTTGTTAATTTGATCGTAATTTAGGGATTTTAACGTCGCAGGTAGAATCGGGCAGAAAAAAATAGTTTAGGGGGATCGATGATTAAATGTCATAGTGTGGAGGGAAAAATCAAGAATTTAAGAGCTCAGGATGAATTAAGCAGAAGTTGTACTATAAGGGGTTCTAAGCAGTCAACCCAAATTTAAAACAAAAAATTAATTGCATGTATAAGCAGATGAAGTAATTAACTTCAATGAACCTTTAGAAAAATCATAAATTTCAATGTCATTTTCAGTAATATAACAAATAACTAAATATTAATCATTGAACCGTTACTCTTTGAATAGTATAGATATAACATTCATTGAAAAAAAAGGTGGGATTCATGGAAACTAAAGTCATTTAAAATGGAGATCATGATGAAAATAAAATAATTTATTAAAAAATAAAAAGAGAACAAAACTAGAAACCATTATTTTGGTTTGTAATTTATATTTTGTACCGTTGAGTTGCATAGACTTAAAAGAAAAAAGAATAATATACTAGACGGCTAGAAGCCGTAAAAATAAAAGCTTCATAAAAAATTCAAATATTTTCAACAGTCCTTTTTGTGTGTTAATTTAGCTCCAAATAATATCTCAAAATCGTGCCCAATCATATCTTCATAAATATTTAAAAACCAAGCAGCATACAGAAAAAGCAACATTATGAGTGCAAATGATTTCTATTTTATAGGAAAAAAATTGGAGAAAAATATGTATAATGTTTTGAAAAATTATAATAATTGTTATATATATATATCGAAAATTATAACAAATGTTTTTTCCTCTAGTTACTCTAATATGTATAATAATTTTCAAAAAATTACCACTTGTTATAATTTTTTGTTTTCTTTAAATTCTCTCATACTATAGTAACTAGAGGAAAAAACAAAATTCCTTTGAAAATAATTTTTCCTCAAAATTGTAGAGAAATAACAACTCTCTATTTAACTTGAGCTCATCCAATATACTAAGAGCAATCCCAATAGAGACACCATTAGTATGAGTCTTATTGATTAATTATTAATATTTTATGTACTTTATGTATATAAGACACTTTGTAGTATTTTGTTGTTTTTAAAACATACAATGGAGACAATTTTGATGGGTGTTTTAAAAAAATATATATAAATATATATTTATATATAAATATATATATTTTTATAATAAATTTAAGTAAAAACTTTTGTTAACAACTTTTAAATATATTTTTTAAATAAATTTAAGTAAAAAAAATAAAACATATTTTAATAATTTTCCATCGTCCACTCGCGACTTGACACGTGTGCATTTTTAACCCAAAAAGGTTTTAATTTAGACACTGGTCTAAAATATAAGACACTCTTAACCATTTTTTTGAAAAGGGCCTAACTATCTAGACATTTTCAGTGACCTCATTGTCTTAAAAGATCTCCAATTCATCTTTAATATACCAATTGAGAAATTGAACAAAAGAGAAAATATGACGGTGATTGGTAAGTTATTCAATGTAGGAAAGTGAATCAAAAGGACTTTAGCGAGCTATGAATTGTAGTTACAGATTAAAGCTGCATAGAATCATTTCGTGCCCTCTTGAACCCATAGGTGTGAAATACAAAAGAAAACATGGTTTCATCTCATAAAAAATAAGAAGCAACAAAATACTTCGATATATAACAAAATTACAAACTTTTGTTACAAGAAAAAAAACACCAAAGTTAAGAAAAAGTGCAACTAGAACCGTAGTTTAAAGCAACTAAAAGAGCAATAACATTTAACAAGGGAGTTCAAGATGACATGGAATATGCAACGGGACTTACATCGGTTGCAAATTGGTCGAGACATAGTGCTGTTACGAACCACCTGATAGCTAGTCTCTTGATAATTAGTCTCCCCATAGGGCACCGTACTTGCCACCAGTTCGATTCCTGGCACGAGAGCCCGGAGATCCCCGACCACGCAATTGATATGCAATGTAACCCCACAATCTTTACAGGTGTAAAACCATGTTTTTGGATCTGTTTCTTTCTCACAAATATCACACCAATATTTACCACTTGTATCTTCACCATAGCATAAAGAGAGAAAATGATCATCAACTCTGTGCTTTACCTCATAAGGTAATAGAGCGCACTTGAAGTCAAGAACATATCCACAATTATCTTCAACGCATCTAAGCACATGATAAGCCTCTTTCTTGCAAGCACTGCAAACTCCTTCTGGCATTGTGTAAAATAAGGGATGAGGATGACTTTGATGGACAAATGGCTCGGTAACGGAAGCACACCGCACATCTAATCCAGATCGAAATCTATCACTGCCGTATTGGAAACCATTGCAACATAATCCACATGACTCACATACAAAATAGCCGCTGGTAATCACACTTAGAATATAATGTATGTTACTTACCATATGCCGTTTCCGTTTAGGCATATTAGCGCAGCTCTCATGGAGCATGAAATTACAAGTCATGCAACTATAGAAGGAATGGTGATAGATAGGATAAGCGCATGCCTCACAACTCCTCCCCTCGATAAAGACACCAGACTTGTCGAGTGTTAGGTTATGAAAAGAATGGTAGACATGGCGTATTGTGTTTACATCAATCACCTTGAATGGTTCAATATCTTCATCTTCTTCAGGTTCATCTTTCATCTCTACACCGTCCCATACGTCTTCTCTAGTAGCACATTTGGTGTGATACACAAAGCGGGGACACCTTTTACAAGAATAACCCCCACAACTCCAATCTATCTTCTTTTGACAAACACCACATACGGAATTCACCACACCAAGTAGAGAAGTGCGAGAAACGCGGTGATCATGGCGGTTGATGTTGATAACCCATGGAAATCCGGAGCAATCATTGTGTGCTGTAAAATCGCATGGAAGACAGACATACGGGCCCGGCTTCGATCTCCATTCAGACCGCAAGTGGTGCAAGTAAAAGAGATGATTTTTGGCATAAGGGTTAGTTTGTGGTCATGGGTGTTTAGGTCGTGATGATAGAGTGGTGGTGGATTAAGAACACATTGCAAATCCAATGTAAAGTTACAAGTGGAACAATGATAAAAAGCTTCACAAATAAGCTCTTTACCACATAAACGACATTTTCCATCGGTATAAGCGGGTGGTTCACCGTAGAAGAGTTTTAGAGGGTGTAAAGAGTGGGAAGGGTGGTTTACCTCTGCTGCATACTTTTGACAATTCACATGGAACGTCAAATCGCATTCATGACATTTGTATGAATATCCATCGCCGTCCTCTCCACATGTAGTGCAGGTGAAGCAGCTTTCCACCATCTCTAGCTTGAGTTTATGGGCATGGTCCTGGGGAACATCAATGACCTCCGGCGGTTGGTACGTGGCACAACCCAGATGGATTTGTAAATAACAATACGAGCATTTATAAGCACTGAAAGATGTGCTGATCTTCCCTCTACATATACCACATCTTGCCTGTACATAGATCTCGCTTTTGCCAAAAGTGTTAGTAATAGTAAGAGGCCTGGCACATTTGTGAGAAGGGTGGTTGATTTTTTTGGGAAGATTGCTGCAAGTCTTGTGAAAGAAACTTTTACATTCTTTGCAGAAGTAGCCATCACTTATAGCTCTGAATTTGATTCCGCAGCAGTCTCCCCACTGCACATCTTTTAGAGACGTAATCGGATGGTAGTGAATGGGTCGTTCCACCTCCACAGGGTCCATTGCTTATGTGGATTACTACGAGACTTACGTAGGAGTGTAGGAAAAAAAATGAAGATTGGATTTTATTTTCAAAGCTATATATTTTTTTGTAAAGGAGGTTAATATTGCATAACAAAATAAATTTTTGTAGAACTTGAATGATGATGTTAGAGCATGTGCATTGGAGACATTAAAATTGGGTGTCTAAAATTTTTTTGATTAAATTTAAATAAGTTTAATGTTTTAAGACACTTTGGTAATGGAGTGTTTCAATGGAGACATTTAAATGTGAGTGTCTAAAGAAAAAAAATATTAATATTTTATTCATTAAAATTTTGAGAAACATTTTATTAAACATTTAAAACATAACAAACATTAATAAAAATTGAAACATTAAAAAAAAATATTAATATTTTATTCATTAAAATTTTGAGAAACATTTTATTAAACATTTAAAACATAACAAACATTAATAAAAATTGAAACATAAAAAAAAAATATTAATATTTTATTCATTAAAATTTTGAGAAACATTTTATTAAACATTTAAAACATAACAAACATTAATAAAAATTGAAACATAGAAGACATAAGAAAGATTACAAACATAATATTTGAAATAATAAACGGTAAAAGTACGATGCGTTTTATTCTTGTTGTTGCTTTTGCCAAAGATGCTCAATCAAATCATTTTTCAAGTCTTCATGCTTCTTTCTGTCACGGATTCGAGTTCGAACGACCATCATTTGGGAGACATTTGTAGGCATATCAGTAGCAAACGTGAAATCTACATGTGCATTTCCTTCTCCTTGTATGAACTCTGATACATCATACTGAGTTTTTGCAGCTCGTTCGTCCTCTACTATCATGTTGTGGAGTATGATACAAGCTCTCATAATGTTCCCTATTTTCGCCTTATCCCAGGAAAGAGCAGGGTTTTTAACAATGGCGAACCGAGCTTGCAAGACTCCGAAAGCACGCTCGACATCTTTTCGAACAGCTTCTTGACGTTGAGCAAATAAACATGCTTTTGGATCTTGTGGAAGTGGAATGGATTGGATAAAAGTTGCCCATTTTGGATATATACCATCTGTTAGATAGTAAGCCAAATGATAGTCATTTCCGTTGACTGTGAAACGCACTTTTGGAGCTTTACCTTCAAGTATATCAGAAAAAACTGGTGAGCAGTGAACAATATTGATATCATTTAAAGTGCCTGGACTGCCAAAAAATGCGTGCCATATCCAGAGATCATATGAAGCTACAGCCTCTAAAACGATGGTGGGTTTTCCAGATCCCCGTGAATATTGTCCTTTCCAAGCGGTAGGACAATTCTTCCACTCCCAATGCATACAATCGATGCTTCCTATCATCCCGGGAAATCCACGTTCTTCTCCGACATAAAGTAATCGTTGAAGATCCTCTGGGGTGGGTCTTCTGAGGTATTCATCGCCGAACAAAGTTATTATTCCTTCGACGAAATTGTTCAAGCATTTAAGAGTAGTACTTGAACCGAGTCGGAGGTATTCGTCTACTTGGTCAGCCGCAGCACCATAAGCCAGGAGACGAATTGCTGCAGTACACTTTTGAAGTGGAGAGAGACCAAGCCTTCCAGTAGCATCTTTCTTTTGTTGAAAGAATGGAAATTCATTTGATAGTCGGTCGACGATATGTATGAACAAGTGCTTGTTCATTCTAAAGCGGCGCCGAAATAAATGAGGCGGGTAAGTTGGACAGTCGCTGAAATAGTCGTTCCATAACTGCACGTGTCCCTCTTCGCGCTCTCGGTTGATGTAGACTCTTTTTTTTTTTGGTCTGGTTGACTCTTGAAGCTCATCATAATCAATTAACAAATTATCGAATTCTTGTTAAATAAATTCGTTAAATTCTTCATCAAGTGCTTTTGAGAAAGGATCACGGGAAGAGGATGCCATTTCGGTGAGAAATTTTGTTTCAGATTGTAAAAGAAAGTTTGGTTTGGATTGTAAAAGAAATTTTGTTTGTGGAATTTTGATTTGCTTTGTCAAAGAATATGGGTTGTTATAAAAAGTAATAGATGAGATAGAGGAGATGTGTCGTTAAAAAAACTGAAGAGAAGAAGAGAAACTTAAAATTGAAGAACAAAAGAAGCAAATATATATATACTTGGTCGTTTGATGCATTGTACAAATAACAACTCAACATTGTAATAAAATCAAATACATTCATTACAAAATAACAAATATTACATGTACTCCTCGTGACTCCAATTGTGAAAGAAACAACCCATGTACTCCTCGTGACTCCAATTGTACTCCTCGTGACTCCAATTGTGAAAGAAACAACCCATGTTCGTATAAAAGAACAAAACAACTCATGTGAAAGAAACAACACCAATTCTGACTTCTACACATTTCAAAGACTTTTGTGACATCTTGTGACTTGTGTTGTTTGCTTGTGCCGACACGAATACACATTATTCAACTTCTGAAACTTGAACAAGAATTAGCATTAACATAATAATTAACATTACCATTAAAACATTACCATTAAGACAAGACTTTCATACAAGACATGACATGATATCATACAACAACAGAAATTGCAAAGCAAGGATACACTACATGATATCATACAACAACAGAAATTGCACATCAAGACTTTGATAATATGTCAGAAATTAGCTTGTTTTGAAGACCTAATTCCAGGTCAGACAGTGGATCAGTTCTGGCAAGGAGAGTCTCAAGCATGTTTCTATCTGACACCTCTTTCTTCAGAGCTGCATCCTTCACTTTCAAGTCCCAAACGGTCTTAAAGTTCTCCAGCTTTTTGGTTTGTTCTTCCACAGTGGCTGTCGTGGACACGGATCTTTTAAGTTTAGCCTTTGCTGCTTTAATACCGGGAGGTCTAACCTCAGGTTCATCCTCTACATTGTTCACCGACTGTGAACTATCAGAGAGGGCAGAACCATCCTTATACTTCCTTCGTTTTGAACTGCCTCTATCTACACCTTTACCTGAGTAGATTTGACACCACTTCTGCTCATTTTTGAGCTCATGCCATGCATGCTCAAGCATGAATTTGGCCCCGTAGTCTGAGAAGAAGATCTCATGAGCCAGCTTTACATATTCTTTCTCACCAAAGCCACTTTTGGGAGGAGTATTTGCAGCCGCATAAGCTCCACAAAACTTGGAGACTTGGTCATTGATCTTTCTCCATCTCTGCTGACAGTGATTGGCCTCTCTCTTCTCATCACCTGGGATGTTAGGACTAGCAGCATACAATGCTGCAATGCGATTCCAGAATTTGTCAGTCTTCTGCTCATTTGAAACAATGATGTCCTTGCTGGTGTTTAACCACGAGCTGATCAACACAATATCTTCTGCTTTACTCCATCTCTTTCTCTCTTTACGACCCTCTTCTTCAAGTATGGGACCATCAGAACACTGTGTACTAAACTGTGGAATCTCTGATCTTCCAACTGGCAGAGATTGAGAAAAACTCTGAAATGGATTCTGGTCAGGGTATTGGGTATCTTCTTGGCTATTTAAAAGGTCCATAAAGTTGGACCTTTGACCATATGGATTACGAGAATCCATATCAGAGTAAACAGAAGAGAAGACAAGAGGAGACAAGAGGAACAAGAATAGCACAGGAAACAGAAGAGAAGACAAGAAGATACAGAAGAAGGAGAAACAAAAGAAAAGAAGGAAGAGAAGGTTAAGGAAGAACTGGTTATAAGTTTCGGCTCTTTACTTAATTATATAGCAAAAGGTTTAAGTTACCACAAGTATCTCTTATAATTTAATAAAGCATTCAATTACAAGCTCAACTCTCTACCTAATCTACAACCATTCATCACATCAGAACTTAATAAAAAGCAAAGAGAACAAATCAAACAGCAAAGAAGCAACAACTCAACCCTACTCTACAACCATTCATCACATCAGAAGTTAATAGCGAACCTAATCTAAAACAATTCATCCCATCACAAGCATTCATGACAGTGTTATGCACAAACAGAGGCAAAAACTACCATTTATTACCAGAGAAGAAACAATAAATACTATACCTAATCTCATATCAGAACAAAATCAGTTCACTTCTCATATCATACAAGGCTACACGAGAAAACAAACAGGAAAGAGAAGAAATTAGTACCTTGTTAATATTTGCTGCTTTTCCAATCAGAATTGTTAGCCAAATAACCTGCAGAAAATATAATCAAAACATCAGAACATATGCCAAACCGCAAAAATGTAAATGAGTATGAAGAGATACATACATGTTCATACTGCAGCCATCTCATTGCCTTCGTCTCCACAGTGATAACCTCAAAAGAAATGGAACAAAACTCATTTCAGAGATAATCCAAAGTTCCGAGGAACCCTAATTTTAATCTCAAACTCATTTCATTCAACTTCAATTACAGTTTATTCGGATAAGAGGAACCTTAAGTCAAATCCGAGGACTTCAATAACCGTAATTGTGAAGTTTTTATATCAGAAATACAAAACAATCCTAATTAAACATATCTAAAATCCCAAATTTGAAATACCCTAATTTGGTTTACAAAAATCCCTAAATTGTAGATCCGATTCTCAATTACCACAAACCCTAAAAGATATATGGACGAAGAGGGAGATTTCATCGATTACGAACCTTTTAAACGAAGAATCGATGTGGATTCACCGATTGATTTCCGATAATGATGATGAACCATCGATTTGAACCACCGTTTATCACCGCCGGACTTTCTCCACGGAGAATCCACCATTATCTGCCGATTTCCGCATGATTATTACACTGAAATCATCTTTTGTTCACGATTCGCCCATCATAAAACAATTTCGCCCAAATTCTCCATTGATAAAAACAAAGAGAAACAGAGAAGAGAGAGAGAGAGTCGGATGAAAAAAAATTGTTTGCCGATTGTTTATTTTTTTTTTCCTCCAATCAAAAACACCCATGTCTACATATCTAAACCCCAAAATTATATCTTATATTAGACTCTTTTTTGCAGATTAAGATCTCTCATCTTAAAGTTTATTAATATAATAATTTTATTAGATCTGAAAATGTCTCCATTGCACATGCTCTTAGAGTCTAAAAACGATGGTCTTATAGAACCAATAAACCTTTTAAAGAAAAACAACTATCATAGTTTTTAAATGATCAATTATTTCTTGTTACGTTATTGTTATATAAATTTTAGATGTGGCATCGTAATCACCACCAACCTTCCACTATTTTAAGTCATGTGGAGTATTGGTCTACACAGTACGAAGATTTACATTGCAAAAGTCTACTAGTCTAGTTCTTTATTTTCGTTTTTTATGGTCAATTGATAGGGGTAATAAATTTAAGATCAAACGACCCACCAGTTTGGTTTTGTATCTTGTGCTATAGTCAATGAAGTTATTTATACTATTAAATTACATGTCACTTGATATTTCAAAGTTAATGATTAACATAAGTCAAGTGTATCGATCCATATTTGGACAATTGTAAAAAGTTATATCAATTAAATTTAGACATAATGTTAATATAAATATAGAAAATATCAAATCCATAAAATATATTTAGAATCAAAATAAAAATAATTATTTTCTGTTTTTCCAATTAATCTTCTAGCTAGATTATGATATGTATATACGTAAATTTATAATAAAATATTTTATAACCCAGAAAAATATATTGAAATAAAACCAAACCAACCGTGAAAAAAATAAAAAAAAATAAAAGAAGATCAAAACAAAACCATCAAAAAAAAAATCTACCATTTTTATTTTTATTTTCATTTGTTTGTAATTAAGATTTCTTACATATTTAAAATATTTAGAGTTTATACTCCTATATAAATTAGGTTTATTTCTAATAATTTAACTATTTATATATTTATTTATTTTAATATTGATTATCCTATTTTTATTGAAATATAATTAGATTTTTTACCATATTTGATTTTTTAAATTGAAAGAAGTTTATTACATATGTCAAAATCATATTGACTCACTTACATGCGTCACTTTTATTTTTAATCTAGATTATGATTCGCGTATACTTTGATTTATAATTTACAATTTTATAATTTGTGAAAAAAAAAATCTAAAAAGGCAAAAGTAGAAAACGAAAAAGAAACATTGGATCAATAAGATTTTGAATTGTGTAATAGAGTGTCTCAAGAAACCTTTTGTGAGAATCAAGTTATGGGATCCCTACCTGCAAACCATGTCCCAAATCTCTCCAGGAGCATCATATGATGTAACTTTGGTGTTGAGAAGGCATTTTCTGGTATAAGGTAAGTCTCCATCCGTACGACGGTATCTACTTGTTAACAATCACACCTTGCTCGTTCTTCTTAGACACTTTGTCTAGTCTTTTTTGGCAGGAGTATCAGTTGTGATCTGAGGTCTTATGGAAACCACTCTTTTACATGTCACTAGCTACATTGTTGTTGAAAACTGAAAAAGACCCTTTAGAATTAGAACACAACACCAAAACCGTAGAGACCTTGATCAAGATCCCATCAAATACCAGATAAAACTCAGTACATTGATATTTCAAAAGTAGCCACCGTTTTCGTGCATACTGATGAAAGCATCGATCAATGTTCTTCATTATCTTGAGAGAAATATCCAAAAATGTAAATTATAAGTAATACATTGATATTTCAAAAGTAGCCACCCTTTTTGTGCATACCTATGAAAGCATCGATCGATGTTCTTCATTTTTTTGAGAGAGAATGTAGATTCTAAGTAAAACCCAGATGTTATTGTCCATGTCATCTTTCCATGTGTCTTTTTTAGAAGACATGTCTTATTTGGTTTTGAGAGATTCATTATGGTGATGACAAATCATATTTTTCATTAATTGTACTTTGCAAATAAAAGTAACAGGAAATTAAAAAGACTTAATTAAAATTATTATTTTAGTAATTAACATATGTGAACTACGAAAAAGTATACACAAACATTGGCACATTGGAAAACTATTGTTAGTTAGGCTAAGTTTTTTTTTTTTTTTTTTTTTTTTTCAATTTTTGTATTCACCCAAGTAGAATACTCATACAAATGACTTTTAAAAGTTAAAATCATATGCGTGGTTTTAAAACTTTCGGTATGGACACACATGCGCC
Organism: Alliaria petiolata; assembly: GCA_020283515.1. Lineage (NCBI taxonomy): Eukaryota > Viridiplantae > Streptophyta > Magnoliopsida > Brassicales > Brassicaceae > Alliaria > Alliaria petiolata. Next base: position 469,311,651 of record JAHZTW010000001.1, on the reverse strand, counting down.
AATTAAATTCATGAAGTAAATAGCATCTAGAAACTTGGACTTATAAAAGTTATCTACTAATAACATGTGCATGTAGCAATACAGCTAGTATTAGTATCATAATCTAACTAGCAGAAGATGTCAATTACAGATAAACCACTTCACAGCCAATATCAACAGATTTCTTCACAGCATCAACCACCAACTGCGTCTTCCTACTGATCTCCGGCCACCTCCGATCAGCCTCTGATTCGCCCCGCTTGATTCCTTGGACAAGCCTCAAGAACTCTCTCAGCATCATTGCCTCTTGCGACTCCTCTGTTCCGCCGCAGTCCACCGTAACTTTCTCCGGCATCATGTTCCAGCCAATGTGCATGTCCACGAACTTAGCGCCACTTGTGTACTCGAACCAAGCTGTGTCCTCCTTGTAGGGGATCACATAGTCATTCATTTGAATCGACCCTTTTGATCCTGACCATCCATTTTGACAATTGATGTTACTACGAAGATCACTTTAATTACCCATTTTGACACATGATCGTAGGTTTTTTACAGGTTTTTGGATTTCCGGTTTTGAAAAAACTTAACCAATGTAACACCAAATCTATTATAGATCGGTTTACAGAGATTGGTTTTGGACGGTTCAGATTTATTTTTAACTACATTTCTTTAATTAATTTTCATTACTCAGAGAAGGTTTATTATGTTCCTTTTTTTTTAACTCGGATTCGGTTTCCGAAAAGATAAAACCATTTTTAACCAAACTAAGACTTATATTTCGTTTTTAACTTGTTTTTATTTTACTCGGTTCGATTCTGACCGGATCGGTTTTCTTTATCCGGATTTTAAATCTAGTCTATTAATTATTAATTCTATGTCACGCTACGAGATAAAGACAATCGCAAGAACCTGTGATAGCTAAGTCGGTCGAAAGTTGTGAGAGAAAAGAGCAGTGGACGATCGCGGTTGCGGTCGCGGTTGAACCGAACTGAAGGGAGGCAGAGCAGGACAAGATGGTCCCAACCGAGTTTGTGGCGACTGAGGAAGGAAGAGCCCTAACAGATGTCGGCATTTGGTAGGTCATAGCCCAGAGAGCTGCGCCTATAGGGTACCACCCAAGCTCTCCGATGGCTCCGGCTAATCCCATCGCTTCTTTGGTCAGTCTCTCTAGTACTTGCTCCGGTACCGGAGTCGTCATTGTGCTGTACATCTGCAAAATGTAACACATGTAGTCAAAGAAAGTTTGATACGTTAGGGGATAGTGATTAGTGAAAATAATAACACATGAATTTCGGTTTTTATGCTCCTTGTTTCGTTATCAGATTACAAAAATTCACAACAACATCTAAGATTCTAAGTAATGGCTGATGGTAGCCCCTCCATTTTGGGACGGGTTTCTGTCCATACCCGTATCCGTTTCGAATTTCATATCCTATTCTCAATCCCATTTAAATCATTATCCATTTGGGATCAATTTTTAAATGGGTACGGCAATAATACGAGAAAAGAACAGGTATGAGATGCCGAATTACCCGTTTAAGAATTAAGAATTTTAAAATTATATATAATTTTCCAAATTTTTCTCGAAATTACAGTATCGAAGTTCATCGTTACACAAATTCTTAGCTAAATAAATTTCTCTAACCCGTTCCGTTACCCAAACTTTTTCTTATGGAATTCCCTCTCAAATCCCCGTTTACGTTCCATACCAGTAAAATTACATCCCTAATCCCGAAATGTGCAGGGCTAGCTGATGGGATCTTTTTAACATGTAACCAGAAAATATTGGTTATTTAAATCAATCTAACTAATAAATGGGGGCAATTAAGAAAGTAAAATATCATGTGGCTCAGTTTGCAATATTTAACTAAAAGGCAAAAAGCTTACGTGGCGAACGTCTCCTAGCAATCCAGAATCAAACATCGTTTCTCTAATCTTAACCGTCCGTTGATGATGCAACCAAATCGCACCGTCCATAAACTGCACGCCGTTAGATTCGCACGCCTCCACGATCTTATCAATCTCCGCCGCGTCCCGAGCCGGCGGTTTCTCAACCAGAAGATGTTTTTTCTTCTCCGCCGCCGCCACAGCCCATTTCCCTCGCTGCATCACCGGCATCGTCAAGTAAACGGCGTCAACGCGTGGATCGCTGAGTAGCTCGTCGTAGCTTCCGTACACCGTGACGGTCTCCGGCGATAAATTGTTTGCGGCGGCGAAGGTATTCGCGGTTTCGAGTGACGGATCGCTGATGGCGATGATGACGGCGTTAGAGGATTGAGTTACTGTTCTGACGAATTTTGACGCGTATCTGATGCATCCGAGAAGGCCAAAACGCACCGTATTGTCTCCCATTTTTTTGTTTTTGGGTTATGTTTGCAGAAATCTTTTACTCCTTTGGGTATTGCTTATTTCTTCTAATGAAGGTGATGAGATTTGAAGGTATTGCGACGTGGCGAATCATGAGCCTTTGTAAAGGATTTTGAATTATCTTCTTCAATTTATTCCTTCTCTTATCTGACATTCGGTTTTTTTTTTGTTCGGTTCGGTTCAAGATTTTGGATTTGTAATTTTTGGAAAAAAATGTCTGAAGTAGAATCAAATTTTGTTCGATTCAATTTGGTTTGAAAATTTTAAATTCCAATTCAGGTTCGATTCAGTTTAAGATAAAATATATATATATATTTTATGACAAAAGTTAAATAATTTTGAATAGTATTATACAATTTTAGTATATTTAATTTATTTTTTATATATTTAATTAAAATATTATTTGTGAAGCTTATTGATCTAGTGGTTGATCAAAAGTTAATTAATATTTCTACACCAAAAAATATGTGATTCGATTTTTAAAATATGTGATTTATGCAAGTTAAAAAAAAAAAATTTATAAAAAAATTTCAGTATGGTGCAAGTAAATCTGTTCGGATGTTTTTAAATTGTTCATTAAAAATTTATTTTTATAATTTATAAAAAAATAATATTTTAGATGATTAAAAAAATATATTAAAATATATATATATATATATATATATATATATATATATATATATATATATATATATATATATATTAATGAATCTTGTTTGACCACAAAATTCAGGTTCGGTTTGTCATTTTGTAAATATTACTCCATTCAGATTAAAGTTAATTTTGGTTCTGGTTAGGATGAATGAATCTCGGTTTGGTTCAATACGGTTATGTTACCCACCCTATAAAAAAAAAAAAAAAAAAATTGCACATGCTCAACACGTGAAACTCTCTAAACGAAACAGGGTTAAAAGAGTGATTTCCTAGAAGTTTTGGCGCAATATAGCAGTAACACAATTCTGTTGAAGGGGTAATTTAGTCATTTCCTTCAAGAAGCACGAATCGTGAGTCGAATCTATATATATTAATAAAGATTCAGCAAATCTCTTCTGTTTATGATTTATCCTCCTTCTCTCAGAACAAAATTTTCACGCATTTTCTCGGGAAAGTCCGGGAAAATGATTTCTTCACACAAAGATCCTTCTTCCTCTTACCCTACTCCTCCACTCACATCATCTCCTCGCTACATCGCGGAAAAAGCGAAAGAGATCCTCGCAAAACACGACCTCAAAGAAATGACCAAACTCGTCACGAGTCTCTGTTACGGAAAAGAAACAGAGGAATCTTCGAAGCTTCTCTACGAATCATTCAAACAAAACTTCCCGAATCTCGTAGCCGTGAAACTCCTCAAAGTCTACATACATTCCTCTCGCTCCTCCTCGGTTCGATCTTATTCCCTCTCGCTCCTCGATTCACTTCTCATCGATCTCGAAGATTCAAGAACCGGATTGAAACCAGAGGCGTTGAGAGACGTCAAAGAGCTTCTAAACACGTGCCTTCTCCAGCAAGAAATCTCGGATCACGACTTTACACCCTTATCAAGAATCATATCTCGCGTCTCCGTTGATTTCTTCATCGAGTACGTCCCATGGGACGAGCTCTGTTTCTTCATCCTCTCACTCAACGACAAGAAAACGCTTTTGATCTTCAGCGAGTTGCCAACGATTCTCGACGAAGCTTTCTTGAATCCGTTATTGGAGAATAATCTTGAGTTAAAGATCTTAAAGGGTTTGTTTGATCAAGATCGTGACGATGAAGAATGGTGTTTGGCTTTGGAGGCTGCGTTTAATCTGATGCTTCAGCTGATAAATCTAGAGAGGAAAGATCTGGTTTGGGATTCGGTTTACGCGATTGTGAATTCGGTTCGGGAGATGGTTAACGTGCGCAAGAGAGAGATCGTTGTGCGTAAAGGGCTTATGAGGTTAGTGAGGAAAGTTCGTAGAGAAGCTTTGAGGTTTCGTGAGCCTGAGTATGAAGTTGTGTCACGCTTGGCTTTGATGATTAAGAGAATCAATGGAGTTGGTGAAGCTACGGAGATTGCTGCGAAGACGATTCTTGATGTTCTTGATACGTATTACATGGGAGGTAAAGGATTAGATTGGGGTTTTATCCAAAGCCAAATTGGTATTAATTAACTCTGGTTAAACCGGTTCTGATGAGATTTAGGGTTTATGATTTTCTGTAATTGGTTTTAGTGAGATGTTCTTGATTTGTGGAAGAGATGTATATATACAAGTTGCTAGGTTCTTTATTTCAGACTACATGTTGTGAACCAGGCTATTAATGAAACTGGAGCTATTAGTTCGTTTCTATTATCATCTCATTTGTATGGATAAATGTTACATTAGTTCTTTTATTTCAGACTACATGTTGCTCCATTTTAAGTATTAGATTCTTTGGAGAGAAATCGCGTCACTAACAAGAGCATAGGAACCAAAAAAAAGAGAGAGGTCAAAGCTAATTAACAAGGAGAATAAACTACTGAGTTAGGAGGAAGAAGAGGTGATGAGAAGGAAGTAGGTTCGTGATGTGTATATATATACAAGAGATATTTAGGGCATCGGAAGCCCTAAGAGTAAGAGATTCACACCGCCATAATATTACGGATCTTATCATTATTTTAATTATAAATTTTGAAATTTTTTAAATTTAAAACTTCTTTAAAAGTAATTAAAAATGTATTGCTCCTAGAACTTTATTTAGGTTCTTAAGAATAAAAAAATATTATTTTGAAAATTATACAAAATGTCTACAAAATGATTTTGCAAAGACCATGTAAAGCTAACTTTGTGCTCCTTCGAATCCCTCGGATGAATATTCTCCTTTGGTTGGTCAAATCCCTTAAAATCATCTGTACCTAACATGGCTACTTCCTCTGTGGTTGTAAACATCATTAACTTTCTCATGAGCTGAGGCATATAGAATTGCTGCAGCATTATCAAACGCTCAAAATGTTTGGTCTTCTTGTTTCTCCAGCAATGCCAAACAGAAAACACATATGTCCAGCGCCTTTTGGATGATATCAGTTGATGGTTAGTGACTAGTGATTGTGAATCCGTAACCTCTTGAATCATTGACGTGGTTTTGAATTTGAATCTCCAAGACTTAGGACACTTCTTCTGCGTCGTAGTCTGTTGTAATATTTGCCTTTGAAGATGCATTCTGTCGAACACCTTGGTATGCAAGAAGTGTGGACTTAACACATGGTAACTGCTCACTAAACTCAACCATTACAAGTATTCTCTCCTCTTGACGATCAAACAGAACATCAAAGCCTAAACCATAGTGGTAATCCTCACAAACAACCAGCAATTCATTGTGAAGTCGAAGGCTTGGTTCTCATTTAGAAACTAGTACCTGAATATGTGGAATTGCTTCAGTCTGATTCAATACTTGAAGTGGAAGTGATTTCTGCTGAAAAACAACATCAATTGCCAACGTTGAAGTGGAAGTGATTTCTCACATGCTTCCTGTTCTTGAATTGAATCCGTCTCTGGAATGATTTCTAAGTCGTGAACCAACGGATCCAGAGAAGCTTGTGCGTCTTCTTTGCTTCTTGCTCAGTTTTCAAGCGATCCTCAACATCTTCTTGCTCCTGCAAACCATATGATATTAAGCAGATCACAAGTGGCAACAGGAATCCAGAGAAAAAGGTAAGGACAAACATTCATATCTAAATAAGATCACAGACATGAAAAGAACCACTATCTATATTCGAGGAAGAAATGATCTCACTTCATCTTTATATTTCATAACTGGCCTTCAACTTTTTTTTTTTTTTTTGTATGAATGTTAAGAAAACGGAAGAAGATAAATTGCGTCTGCCGGGAGACAACTTTCTAAGAAGAGTCTGCTTCATGTCTTTTCTCTTGTATTTTTGTCTCACAGATTGATATTGCATTCTCATATGCGCTATTTTCTTGTAGCAACGTCTGCTCTCTCATTTGGGCCTAATTGCAACAGCAAAAGAAGAACCATGAGGATCGCAAATTATCCCTGTGTAAAAATGGATCACTACAAAATCGCCAAAAGACAATATCCAATTTATATCACAAATCAAGATTCTCGAACCAGCTTCAGCATTTTCGAAATGAAATTACTCATATCGATCCAGTTATCTCGAATCGGGAAAAAACACAGGGAAAAAAAACCTGTTCACGAGTAGGGGAATGCGAATCGAGCTGAAGATTGAGAGCGGCATTATGGCCATAAAAGTGTCATCTGTATTGATCTGACACCCAGATAAAAACTGAAAGCAAAAAATATAGGTTATTGTGCTTGAATGTCTATCTACCCAAATTTAAATCCGAGCCCGAGTCCAGATCACGTGTATGCATGTGTGAGTTTACCTATGCTCATCTCTCAATAAAGTGGTCTGGCTTTGAATTTTTTTAAGACTTTTTTTACTTTATACACAAATGAGAATTTTTTCCAACTTCCAATATGAAACATATGCTAGTTTTGACATTTAGCCAAAATTTTGAAACTTTTCAATATACCCACTTTAAACTTATATTTCTTATTTAAATCAACTCTGATTTTGATAAGTAAATACACTACGTTATAGTGCTCAAGGTGACGATTATATCATGCCTATAATCCGGTCATTCCGATAAACGTTTCCGCCAGAAAATTCACCAAAAAATGGTCAAAACCATTTCGTTAAAATTGAATTCTAACAAATCATCAACCTTCCGATACTCATACAGAGGCAGTTTATGAACCGATTCTTATGATACCTTTTTGTCTGAATGAACCGTGGTGGATATATGTCTATATTAGAGGAGACGGTGAGGAGACGGTGTATGAGTCTCAAACACAATATCGATCGCCGATGAAAACAAGATAAAACTAAAAAATGCGGGGTCCCATTACGACTTAGTTTCCAACACGAAAGTTATATATAAATATGAAAATCAAAAGTGTAAGGAATAACCAATATATATATATATATATATATATATACAATTATACATTCCAAACACGAAAGTGTTCCAGCATAAATAATAATGCAACACAATTAGAATAAAAATGCTAGTAATAACGTAACCCATTAGATTGGGACCAGGGGCGGATACTAATTATAAAGATTTTCTAATGAAATACCATAACAGCTTATCCATTAGATCAGTTGGTCTCGGTTTTGTTGCCATCCTATACCATTTTGTTGTAATTTTCATGTTTTATTTATTTATTTAATCTTCATGTAGCCCATATCTCATATTTCTTTTTTCAACTTCTTCCATACTTTTATTCTTTCTTGGTTGCATTTTATATTTTTACTAAACATATTATTATTTCTTTTTTCTTTGAACTTTAACATATTGGTCTTTTCTTATTTTCTTTTACAATTATTTGGATCATGTTTATCAAATAGTTTATAATCTAATTTTGTATGAAAGCTATTTTATGACTATTTATATAATTTTTTTGGTTTAAATATTATTTTTAGATTTTTTTTTATACGTAAAAAGATTTAAAAATCAATTAAAATAGTTTTGTTTATTTGTAAGTTTTTTTTTTAGACTCAAAATTTGAAATTGATTACAAGTGTCATTTTTCAACAAAACTTTTACAACTATAATTTTTTATGATTATTTTTATTATTTTTCGCTATAATAGTTTAATGATGTTCATATAAATATTTTTTCTGCTTCCGCACATGGATGGGACCATTAACCGACGACCCACACAAAGTATGAAAGTAAGTCGTTAGCTTGCACTCCGTCTCGTCTCCTCTACTCTATTCAGATGCATCAAAGTAAAGTCACACTTAATTATCATTATTATGATGCCAAAACATAGCAAGTCCGATTACGGATTTAGGTGAATTACCCATGTTTAATGTACTACTCTTTAGCAGTTGCTATTGCGAATTTTTTATTATTATTAATTTGTAAGTAATCAATATTTATTATTATCATTAAAATGGAAAAAAATGAAGAAATATACATTCAGCAAAAAAAAAAAAAAAAAAAATACATAGTTGGCCGGCATAAATAACGCGGTAGAAACCCATTTGACCGAGTAAACGCTAAGACCACACAAACTAAAATCGTCCATATTTCAACTTCTATATAAATGCTTGAAATGTAATCAAAGTGATCATCATTCACTAATTAAGATGGCAGCGTCTATAGTTTCTTCCATCATTTTCACTCTTCTGTTTATTATACTTTCACTTTTCGCTGATGGAAAAGCCTTTGCTGCCCAAATGGAACATCGCGAACTCAGTGAGAACTGTTCTATACCTAAATATAGGGTTTTTAAAAATCATTTACCGTCTTTCTTTATTAGTTAGTTCACTATACATAGCTTAGAGACAAATTATTGTTGAAATGACTAAAGACTTGACGCTCTTTACATATATATATATATATATATATATATATATATATGTCATGTGTAATGTGTAGATAGAACAAAAGAGACATTGACCATGAGGAAAAACTTGGAAGACAAAGGGCCCAAAGTCACCAAAATTGCAACTCATGGGAGCACGTCGCACGTAAGTCGAATTCTACATCCGCCGTCGCCAAGCCCTAGCAGCGAATAATTTAAGCGTTCAAGCCCAAACTAACTCGTTCCGTTCCTAAGGCACACGTGGGACTGGCCACGGAACTGGTTATAACTTTGGATTTGTACGTTGTGGTGGGTTTTATATTTGTGTAGTATGTTATTATTAATTATGCATGTCAGCATGTGTTTATTAATTATGCATGTCAGCATGTGTTTATTAATGATGGAATAAGTGACTCTGAAAAATTTATATACTTTTTAGTTGATTAATCATATACTTTGTAGTTCTTCATCTTTCCACTCTTATAATCTTTACTATTGATATTACAGAAAAACCTTAAAATACACTCAAAACAGTAAAACCCCTCGATGAATCGAAAAAACCCACCATCTAACTGTAGATAAAAAAGTTTAGGAGTTTTTACATTAAATTTTATAGTTGAGGGGTTTATTCCCGATCAATATTTACTTGAGGGGTTTTTCATTAAAATCTTTTGAGATTTCGCAAAACACGTGTCTCCGTTAAGGTTTTAATTGTATTGTAGACGAAGAGGATTTTTCATTAACAAACTTAGAGTTGAGAGGTTTTTACATTAAATTTATAGTTGAGAGATTTTTTCTCGATTTATTTTTAATTGAGGGGTTTTATTATTAAAAACCATTATTAATATATGTGGTTCTTAAAATAGTAGAACGGGGCTCAGTCACCAAACCGGTAAAACCCACTGACTGAGTCAGAGTCTTTTTCCCTTCCTCTTAATCCCGAGATAACCAACTCGACAATTCCCGGTTAACATCAATTCAAAATTAAACCAGAAATTGAAATCACATCAATGTTCTAGAATCATCTGGCTCTCTCTTTTGTTTTCCTCATCAGTCATCAATCATCACCAAGACGACAACTTCAAAAGCCCCCCCCCCCCACTCGAAATCAAAACCTCTCTTAAAACTCAAAAGTCAACAGCAAAGAAAACAATGTTCGGCGTCGTCGCCAAATTGATAAGTAGATTTTTCGGTATCAATTACTCAAGCTACTCATATCATTGTAATACTTGAGATTCAATCCAATTGGGGAAGTTGTGACAATATGAATGCATAAAACTTCTTAATCTAAGCAAGTCTAGATGGTTTTGTTGTTTAAATATCAACCTAAATGATTAAACCAAGCAAACAAACCAAACGAAATGAACTAGAACATTAAGCAATCACTAAACAAGCTATTAAAGAAATTTAAGGACTGATTAACTACTAAACACGATTAACAATAGACTAAAACGAATCCAAAGATGGGGTTATTGATATTGGGTGCTTTAAAAACTAAGCTATGATGTAAATCAATCACAATATATGATAATCTCTAAGCTTAGAACTCCAAAGCAAGACTAATCCACTTTCATGGCACTAATCACATCATTAAACATCCTAATCCACTTTCATTTGTGAAAAGAAAGCTAACAAGCATTATGCAACAGTTCTAAAATGCAAATAAAGACCCTAGACAATCACTTTCATGAGTTAGAAATGCAAATCCCTTGCTTAGTTGATTAGGGAATTTCAACAAACACCTTGTGGGTGAGAAATTCCCTAAGGACTAGTTTTACCTAGATCAAGGCTAAACTAGCATTAAGATCACTAAGCAAGGAGGGAAATGAGAAGATCTAGCCCTAGACATCAAGATTAATTCCTAAAACACCCTAAATCTAACCCATCCCTAGATCATAAGGAAACTACTCACTAATCATGATTAAACGCACAAATCCTATGAGAGAGATGTTGGTAAATATGATTAGAAAGGAAGGAGAAGATAGATTAACAAAGATAAACTCTTGAATTGCAAATACTCTTAGAAATGGTCTTACAGATTATTTAGAACCCCAAAAGAGGAAGTTTTTCTAAGCAAGAACATAAGATATTTAAGAAAAATTAGGTTTTTGATATTTATAGTGAACAGTGCGAACCCGGGTCAACCAGGAACAAACCGGGTGTTGACTCGGTTTTAAGTCTTGGATCGGGTGTCATATCGGGTAGCATAGACCGATGGCTTGCCCGATATGGTTTTAAAGATTCTTTTCCTTTGGATTGGGTTACGCTGGCCGATGCATTTGCCCGATGTGAATTCTCCTTTCGCCCTACTAGTTCTGCATCGGCTTGTGCTGGCCGATGCATTTGCCCGATATGCTTGCTCCATTTTCCCTGGTTGATCTCTATCGGGCTACGAAGCCCGATACAATTGCCCGATGTGACTCTCCAAAGTTGGCTCTTCGTCTTGTCTACTCCATATCGGGCAGCTTTGGCCGATATGGAAGCATATGACTTCTTCTTTCCATCTCCTTGCCTTTCTTCCTTCCTCACTCATCCACCAAACTCTAGATGGCCCTCCTAGCCTCCAAATCACCTGATAAACACTCAAAATGCGCAAGTATGCAACGACCTAGGGTAAGACTCATTAAACTCTAGTATAGATGCAAACAAGACTAAAAATGACTAAATGAATGCATAAATGAATGCATAAATGAATGCATAAATGAATGCAAAACTATCCTAAATGAATGCTAAAACATGCTAAAATATGAGACTATCAACACTAGGCAACAATAGGTCGACTCAATAGCCCAATCGTCATACAGAAGAACACATCTTGGATTGAAACCTGGTTGGTGACTGGGTAGCTTGGAATGTATAGCACTCTCGTAAAGGCTCGTGTCATCCTAAAAATTCTCTATAAACATAATAGGAAACCATCATCTGCTTTAAGTGTTCTAGAGATTTCAATTAAATATTTTTTTTAAAAAAATACGTGTCAAAATCTAGTGTAATGATTGCGTTAATTTTACGAATATCAGTTATACAAAATAGTTTAACTGTATTTCGTTATATAGAAAACACTATTCCATATAAAAAACGTATGAACAGTTAAACAAAACAGTGTAATTATATTTGGTTATATAATTCATTCCTCCACCTATTAAAGTGTCCACATCTATTCCATAGACCATGTACAATGGTTTCAATATTCATCACTTTCTTTTTCACTTTTTAACATTCCACATCATCTTCTCTCTCTTCCACCTAATAATTCAACACCTATTTAATTTTAATCATCTACAATGGTTTTGTTTAAAAAAATCAACACCTTACCCCACCATATTTTATATTTATTTTTATTTATTTTTTAAAAGTTTTTTGCTTACCTAGTAAGAAAATTAATCGATTAAAACTAAATTGAAAGGATTATTGATTTTGAAATTGAAAGTTGTTGGGATTTGGATAGTTGTAAAAATAATTAGAAGAATTTTGGGTGTTAAAAAGATTATTGTTAGGATCCATTTTAACAAAAAAAAAAAGATTTGAAGAGAAAAAAAAAATTTCTTGAGATGATAATTGAAAAACTATAGCTGCAACTGGATGTGTAATTTGAGGGATAAAATTATATGGAATGGCTTATTCCAGTGAATTTCACAAAAATGTTACCATTTAAATGGAATAAAAAATAGATCTTATCCTAGTTGAATAGGTGGAATAAATGGAAAAGAAAATGAATATAGTGTAAAAGTATCCCATTCCTAAAATGTACATGAATACATGGAATAAGACATGGAATAAAGATAATATTCATTCCACTCTATTCATTAAAATAGCTACCATTTGATTAACACAAAAGAATTCTCTGCAATTATTCATTCCATTCTTTTATTTCAGTAACTTCCTTTATTCCATTTCTTTGTATTCCATTATTTTTAATTTTTCTTATTCATGATATTCCTAAAACTGATTACCAGTTGGAGCCTATGTTAAAAATGGATTTTTTTTATGTCCAAATGAAACGAGAGTAAGCTCATTTTATAGATCATAAAAAATGATGAATTTTGATATAATTTTTATTTTATTATAAAATAGTTTAATAATAAATAATTGAGATCAAATAATGTGGGTGTGATAAAAATTACGGAATATAAAAAAACCAATAAAACAAAAACACGTGTTCCCATCTTTTGCAGGTGCGGGCTCCACGCACTAATGTCTCCTCCTCTCACGGTTCGCCATGTGACAATGCTGATCAAATTTCTTTGGATTCAACCTTTTGAATCTTTTAAACATCCGGGATTTCACATATTTTTTTCAAAAAATTAAACACCCCCATCGCACAATATTAAGCTGTTGAATGTTTTATTCAACATCTCTATTGTACATGGTCTTATATACAAATATATGAAAATCAAAAGCGTAAGGAATAACAATATATATACAATTATACATAATACATTCCAAATACGAAAGACATAATACATTTCAAACATGAAAGTGTTCCAGCATAAATAAAAATGCAACACAATAAGAATAAAAATAATAATAATAACCCGAAAGTTTACCCATTAGATTGAGTAAACGGAGGAATCGATGAGACCACTATCCAACGACCCACTCACCCACACAAAGTATGAAAGTAAGTCGTTAGCTTGCACTCCGTCTCCTCTACTCTATACAGTTGCGTCAAAGGTAAAGTCACACTCATCAATTTTTTTTAGAGATCTTTTATTATTATTAATAGGAGAGAATCCGCGGGATGCACTTTATTTTATTTTGAGTTTTAAATAATATATTTTAGATCTATATTTTAATAATTGATTTTTTTAAAAAATTTAATTTTCTAATTTGTTTTTTTGATGATCTGTGCAATCTCTTTCATATATTATTTTACGAATCTTTATTTATTTTTTAATTTTTATACTCTTTTAAATTGTCTAAATCTTAATACTATAATAATTTTTTATTTTTCATTTATCATTTTGAAGATTTCTTTTACATATCTTGCATTAAATCTATGTCTTTTTTAATGTTTTAAAATTTTGTATATTTTTGTATTCATTCGTCTTTTTCTTTATTTATTTCTTCTTCTCTATATTTTTTTTATATAATTCGTTATCTTCTCAATTTTTTATTGAATATTTTGTTGTGTCTTAAGATTTTATAAGTTGGAGTTAACTTTTTGATAGTCCGTGTTTCGCATGTGTATAGGAAGGCTAATCGTCTTGCGGATGAATTAGTGAACTATGCGTTTTTTCTACCTTTAGGATTTCTTTTGTTAGATTCTATACCGGATAGTGTTATTTCGGTTTTGTCGGATGATGTTATTGGGTCTTCGCGTCCTCGCCTTGTTAGGGAGTGACTGATACAAGCTCGGAAACCAGCATTGATCCTACTGGTGCAATTCCTACAATGAAGCAAGCTCCAAGAACAAGATCATGAACTAAGGATCTAAGTGAGAGCTTTAATCAAGCTGTGGAAACACTACTCACCAACATGGAGCTTGAAGATATTACTTCTCAACTCAACAAGTTAAGCATTTGCAGAGAAGCTGCACTAGCACAAGCAGAGATTGAGGATCACAGCATTATACAAGCTAAAGAGACAAGACAAGAGCATCCAGAAGCTGCTTCATTCAACAATAACGGTCCAGGTATGAAAACTATAGGTTATATCAAAGCATGGCCGGTTATTCAAGAGGAGAAAGGACTTACCTTATTTAGCATTGAGCTACTTAAGTAGCTAAAACCAAACGCAGCATTTTATGGCCAAGGTAAGACCATTTCATTTCAGTTCCATATGATTATTTCACTAATAAAAACTTTGGTTTATTTCTGTTTAAGCTTAGTAGTTTTTATTTTCATTCCTTTATTAGAGTAAGGCATATGTTTGGCCATTTTATTTACATTTCTGTTTTAATGTAATCTGCTTCAAAGACTCCTAGAAGGGCATAGCTGTTTGGACTAGTATATAAAGTCCCCTCTCACAGCAGTGTATTCTTTACCCTAGATCAATAAAGAACAGAACTTTCTTGCAAAAGAAAACCCTCCAGCCGTCAGGCTAGAACCCTTTCATACTCATCTTGTGCGATTCATTTGAGTGTGTGAGATTTGTCTTATCAAAACTTAGATCCATAAAGCTTTGTGGCGACTTCATTCTCCCTGTTACTAATCCGCATTCCCTTCACTAATCAAACCAGAAAGAGTTGAACAGCCATCTGTTTTGATTCCATATTCATTCCCCATCGCTCATTATCCATCCCTTGATCTTGTTGAAAGAGTTGAACAGCCAGCAACTAGATCCCATCCTCCACCAACGAGATCACCCTCCTGTGATCTTGTGTCATCTGGTATCAGAGCTGAAAAGCTCCTAATCAGGTGTATCCTATCCCTTTTACATCTGTCTATCATTGTTTCTTTTTAGATCTATTTGTTTTTGTTTCTGCATCTGTGTTTTCTGAGTTTTCTGCATTTCTGTTCTTTTAAAAAAACCCATAAAAAAGATCTGTTACCTTTGTTTCATTGTTATTTGCGTTTTATATCATCATATCATTCAAAAAAAATATAAAAACGTTTGCATCTGCCTATGCATCTCTGTTTCCTGCGTTTTTTTTGTTCATCTTGTGTTCTTGAGATTTTCTTCATTTTGATTCATATAAAAACGAAAAAGCCAAAAGATTTTTGTTAGTTGACCTGATTCCATAGATAGCTTGCATTTGAATTCTGCATCTGGTCTGTTTTGTGGGATTAATTCATTTAGGCATTGCAATAGGAGTTTTGCTTGTTTAGGTATTAGCATTTGTTGCAAGTCAAAAACGTGTGGTTGCATTAGGAAAGTTATTTCTTGCACCCATATTAATCATTTCTGCGTTTTATTGCATTGTTCTCTTTGGGAAAGATCATTAAAACCGTAGACTAGCATTTTTGGTTCATCATTCAGCATATCATATAGTATCATATCTCATTTCATATTATATAGTTTTTAAGTCAAAAAAGAAAAATATAAAGAAGAGTTTAGCATTTCTGTTTGCATTGTTTCATCTTTTTGTTTTGATCATTAGAGTTGAATTGTTTGGTTCCCATTTCAGAATATCATTTAGTTTTTATACTTTAAGTTTTTATTCAACAATTTGATTCTGCTATTTACTTGTGTAAGGTACCAGACATGGAAAACACTGAGCCACAAGTAAGCATGGCACAGCTACTGGATGCTATGAGGGGCATCAGTGAGCGCATGACTCTGCTGGAACAGCGTGCACCAACACCAGCAGCAGCACCTCCACCAGCACCAGCAGCAGCTGGTCCAAGAAACCGTGCTAGAACTCATCCTGGCCGTGAAGAAGAGAGCTCAGACAGTGACATGCCGAGTCTTGAGGATGATAATGATGCACCCCCTGCTCCAAATCGTCAAAACATAAGGAATGAGAGGGACAGAGACAGAGAAAGAGGGTGAGGCAGAGGAGGCAGAGACATAGAAGAAGATCAGCCTTGGCTTGGAGGCAAGGATCTCAAGCTTAAAGCTCCTACATTTGCTGGAAGAGTAAACCTAGAAGCTTACATAGACTGGGAAAGGCGCATGGAGTACATATTTGAGTACTACAGCTACTCAAATGCAAGGAAGATATCTCTTGCAGCAGCTCAGCTCACAAAGAGTGCTTTGTCTTGGTGGGACAGAGAAGTTTCAGAGAGAAGAAGACATCAGCATGGGCAAGTTAACACTTGGGAGGAGATGAGATATCAAATGAGGAAGAGATACATCCCAGCCTACTACCACAGAGAGCTACAGAAGCGTTTCAGGAAGCTTACTCAAGAAACTAAGTTTGTGGAGGAATACTTTGAGGAATTCGAGACCTTGAAGAACATATTGGAGACTGGAGATTCAGAGGAGACTCTAATGGCTCAGTTTCTAGATGGATTACATGATAGAATCACAAGGAAGGTGGAAAGACAGACTTACAGAGATTTAGATGAGCTTCTGCACTTGGCGGTTCAAGCAGAACAACATATAAAGAGGAAGACAGCCTCTACAACTCGTCCAAGACCAGCTTGGAGTTCTCAGCCAAGGAGTATGGACAAGGGAAAGTCCATAGAAACTGTTTCTATGTTTAAAAAGCCTACTGCCGAGGTATCTAAAGGAGCAAAACCAGAAGCTAGCAAGCCTCAGTTTCAGAGAGCCAGAGATATTACATGCTTCAAGTGTCAAGGGAAGGGTCATTATGCAAGAGATTGTCCTAATCAGAGGGTAATGATCATCAAAGACAGTGGAGAGTATGAATCTCAAGATGAGGCTGAAGTAGAACCAATGGAGTCTGAGGAGGAAGTAACTGATTATCCAGATGAGGGAGAGATACTAGTGACCAGACGAGCTCTTAGTACTTTCTTTGATCCAGAGACCATCCAGAGAGAGAACATCTTTCACTCTCGATGCACTATAAACTCTAAGGTTTGTAGCCTGATCATTGATGGTGGATCCTGCACCAACGTTGCTAGTAAGTACTTAGTGGATAAGCTTGGTCTGAAGAAGACAAAGCACCCCAGACCCTACAGGCTTAAGTGGTTTAATGATGAGACAGAGCTGAAGATATGAGAACAAGTTCTTGTGCCATTCAGCATTGGAAAGTATGCTGATCAAGTGCTATGTGATGTGGTTCCAATGCAAGCAGGCCATATACTACTTGGTAGGCCTTGGCAATTCGACAAAGAGACCCTCCACAATAGCAAAACCAACTTCTACAGCTTCACTCACAACAAACGCAAGCATAACCTTGCACCACTCACCCCACAAGAAGTCTTTAATATACAAAAGGCTATGGACAAAGGAGCAAAAGTAAGTAAAACTAACCTATACATTACGCCTAGCACTGTTTTAAAAGCATTGGATTGTAAAACACAGGTGCTACTAATGATCTTTAAGGAAGGATTGTTTTCAGGTCAAGAAGAGAAAGACTTACCACCAGAAGTTACTATGCTGCTAGATAGTTTCAAAGACATCTTTCCAGATGATATACTAGCAGGATTGCCTCCAATACGTGGTATTGAGCATCAGATAGACCTTATTCCAGGAGCTCCTCTACTTAATAGGCCAGCCTATAGAGTGAATCCAGAAGAGGCAAAGGAGCTAGAAAAGCAAGTACATGAGCTAATGTCTAAGGGCTACATCAGAGAGAGCTTAAGCCCTTGTGTTGTACCTGTTTTACTAGTACCAAAAAAGGATGGTACCTGGAGGATGTGTGTGGACTGCAGAGCCATCAACAACATCACCATCAAGTACAGACATCCAATCCCAGGCCTAGATGACATGCTGGATGAGTTGAGTGGAGCCACTGTATTTTCAAAGATTGACATGAAGAGTGGATATCACCAAGTCAGAATGAAGGAGGGAGATGAATGGAAGACAGCATTCAAGACCAAGAGAGGTTTGTATGAATGGCTGGTCATGCCATTTGGTCTCACCAATGCGCCTAACACATTCATGAGGCTCATGAATCACGTCCTCAGAGCCTACATCTGTAAGTTTGTAGTTGTATATTTCGATGACATCTTAATATATAGCTCTAGCTTATCTGATCATATTGAGCATCTTGAAAAAGTGTTAGAAACATTAAGGCTAGAAGGATTATATGCAAATCTTAGCAAAAGTACTTTCTGCACTGATCAATTGGTATTTTTAGGTTTTGTTATTAGTTCACATGGTCTTAAAGTAGATGGAGAAAAGATTAAGGCAATCGAGGAATGGCCTACTCCATCCACCATTGGTCATGTCAGGAGCTTCCATGGAATAGCAAGCTTCTACAGAAGATTTGTCAAGGACTTTAGCACCATTGCAGCCCCTCTGACTTCTGTGATTAAGAAGAATGTTGCTTTTACTTGGGGGAAAGAGCAAGAGAAAGCTTTCCAGAAGCTTAAAGACAGCCTCACACATGCGCCTGTTTTAGTTCTGCCTAACTTTGACAAAACGTTTGAGGTTGAATGTGATGCATCAGGGAATGGCATTGGAGCTGTACTAACTCAAGGAGGGAAACCAGTAGCATTCTTCAGTGAGAAACTCAATGGAGCTACACTTAACTATCCTACCTATGACAAAGAGTTATATGCCCTGGTAAGATCTCTGGAAACTTGGCAGCATTACCTTTTATCTAAAGAGTTTGTTATTCATACAGATCATGAGACTCTTAAGTACTTGAGAGGACAAACTACTCTGAAGAAAAGGCATGCTAGATGGCTTGAATTCGTGGAGACCTTCCCCTATGTGATCAAATACAAGAAGGAAAAGGAGAACATTGTAACTGATGCACTTTCCAGAAGAAATGCATTGATCTCTACAATGGAAGCAAAGATCATGGGATTCGAGCATCTCAAGGAGTTATATGGAGAGGATCCTGATATTGGAGAACTATACAAACAATGCACCAGAGGAGCATTAGGACCTTTCTACAAGCATGAGGACTTTCTGTTTAAAGACAAGAGGCTGTGCATTCCACAGAGTTCTATGCGTGAGCTAATAGTGAGGGAAGCACATGGAGGAGGACTCATGGGGCACTTTGGCATAGACAAAACACTAAGCATAGTGACTGAGCACTTCTTCTGGCCTCATCTCAAGCGTGATGTTGAGCGTTTCTGCTCCAAATGCATCACCTGCCTCAAAGCAAAATCCAGGTCACATCCTCACGGTTTATACATTCCATTGCCTATTCCTGACCTACCATGGGTAGATATATCTATGGATTTTGTTTTAGGTTTGCCAAAGATCAGAAACAAGGATTCAATCTTTGTAGTAGTAGACAGATTCTCAAAGATGGCGCATTTCATTCCCTGTGCCAAGACAAATGATGCTACTCAGATTGCTGATCTATTCTTTAAGGAGATAGTACGAATACATGGCCTTCCCAGGACCATTGTATCAGATACAGACACCAAGTTTCTCAGCCACTTCTGGAGAACCTTGTGGAGGAAGCTAGGAACAAAGCTTCTCTTCTCCACCACTTGCCATCCACAAACAGATGGGCAAACAGAAGCTGTAAACCGAACTCTCTCCACCCTTTTAAGGGCCACGGTTGGTAAAAACTTAAGGAATTGGCTTGATTGTTTACCTTTCATAGAGTTTGCATATAATCGTGTCCCACACTCTGCTACTAAGATCTCGCCATTTGAGATTGTGTATGGTTTCAAGCCACTAGCTCCAATAGACTTTACTCCACTGACACAGAAAGAACAAGTGAATCAAGATGGAGTTAGCAAAGCAGAACTGATGAAGAAGATGTTCCAGAAAGTTAAAAAGAACATAGAGAAGAGAAATGAGCATTACAAGAAGAATGCTGATAAGGGACGCAAGGAAGTAACCTTTGAGCCTGGAGATTGGGTTTGGTTACACATGAGGACAGAGAGGTTTCCAACTCAAAGGAAATCTAAGCTTATGCCAAGAGGAGATGGTCCATTCAAAGTCATCAAGAAGATCAATGACAACGCCTATCAGATTGAGCTTCCAGGTGAGTTTAACATCTCTAGTACTTTCAATGTTTCTGACTTATTGCCTTTTGATGCAGGAGAATCAGTTCTGAGGACAGAACCTTTACAAGGGGGAGAGGATGATACAAGTATGAATACCAGCATTGATCCTACTACTGAAGTTCCCATCATGAAACAAGCACCTAGGACAAGATCAGGAACTAAGGACTTGGCTGAGAGTTTTAATCAAGCCGTGGAGACTTTACTTACCAGCAAGGAACTTGAAGATATTACTTCTCAACTCGACAAGCTAAGCATTTCCAGAGAAGCTGCAATAGCACAAACAGAGCTTGAAGAACACGGCATCATTATAACTCCAGGAACAAGAAATGAGCATCCAGGAGCTGTTTCAAGCAACAATAACGGTCCAGGTATGAAAACTATAGGTTATACAAGTGCATGGCCGGTTATACAAGAGAAGAAAGGGGTTACCTTATTTAGCATTCTGCTACTTAAGTAACTAAGCCAAAACGCAGCATTTCCCCTACAAGGTCCAAAACGTGTTTTCAGGCTAAGGTATGTGTATTAATACATTTCCATATGATTATATTGGACTAATAAGCTTTCTTTGGTTGTTTTGTTTAAGTCATAGTTTTTATTTCATTTCAGTAGTTAAGGCATATGTTTGGCCATTTTATTTACATTTCTGTTTTAATGTAATCTGCTTCAAAGACCCCTAGAAGGGCATAGCTGTTTGGACTAGTATATAAAGTCCCCTCTCACAGCAGTGTATTTTTTACCCTAGATCAATAAAGAACAGAACTTTCTTGCAAAAGAAAACCCTCCAGCCGTCAGGCTAGAACCCTTTCATACTCATCTTGTGCGATTCATTTGAGTGTGTGAGATTTGTCTTATCAAAGCTTAGATCCATAAAGCTTTGTGGCGACTTTATTTCCCCTGTTACTAATCTGCATTCCCTTCACTAATCAAACCAGAAAGAGTTGAACAACCATCTGTTTTGATTCCATACTCATTCCCCATCACTCATCATCCATCCCTTGATCTTGTTGAAAGAGTTGAACATCCGGCAACTAGATCCCATCCTCCACCAACGAGATCACCCTACTGTGATTTTGTGTTAGTGACTGTTTCGTCTTTGTTCTTGAATAAATTTGGAGGAGACTTCGTCATCACTCAACAAAAAATAATATAATAATATATTTAAAATTATGTATTATATAAAATTTATATATTTATTATTTTTTAAATTAAATTTTAATATCATCTACTTATAATAATTTTAACCGGTATGCTTTCTAAACCACCTTGGATTCTTGACACGGGTGCCTCGCACCATATGATCGGAAAGCTTGAGTTGTTGTCTGAACTTCGTGATATGCCTTCGGTTCTGGTTATTTTAGCGGATGGGACTGAACGATTTCAGTTAAAGAAAGAACAGTTTATCTTGGATCACATCTGATTATGCGTTCTGTTTTCTATGTCGAGAAAATGCAATCTGATTTGATATCGATTGGTCAGCTAATGGATGAGAATCATTGTGTGATACAACTCGCCGACAACTTCCTTGTCATCCAAGACCGAACTACGAGGATGGGGACTGGAGTGGAGACAACTTCCTTGTCATCCAAGACCGAACTTCCTTGACAAATGGAACCTTCTATTTTCGTGGTTTGGAGACAGTCGCAGCGGTTCGGACCAGTGGCGACAATTCATTTGATCTCTAGCACAATCGCATGGGGCATCCTTCATCATAAATAGTTGGTTCACTCCCTGGTGTTATTGTTTCTGGAAATTTGAATAAGGCTTGTGACATTTGTTTTCGAGCCAAACAGTCGAGAGAGTCTTTTCCTTTGAGCACTAATAAAAGTTCAAACGTTTTTGAATTGATTCATTGCGACGTGTAGGGACCTTACCACACACCTTCATTCTCTGGAGCAAGATTTTTTCTCACTATTGTGGATGACTACTCGCGTAGTGTGTGGATTTATCTTATGGTAGAGAAAAGAGAAACACAAGCGATAACGGATCTGAATTTATGTGTCTTACAAATCAGTTTAGAGAGAAAGGAATTCAACATGAAACATCATGTGTTGGGACACCAATTCAGAATGGTCGGGTCGAAAGAAAGCATCGACATATTTTAAACGTAGCTCGTGCGCTCCGTGTATTCTCATTGTGGGATACTTAATCAATCGCACACCATCTTCGATTTTGGATGGAAAGACACCATATGAGCTCGTTCATAATTTTGTGCCGCAACACAATCATCTTCGTGTGTTTGGGACATTGTGTTATGCTCATAACCAATATCACAACTTCACAAGGGAGACAAATTCACATCAAGATCAAGACGTTGTCTATTCGTCGTCTTGCTCCCAAACACCAATCCGACACTTAATACGATAAGCAAGAAGTAAAGAAGCAAAGCATAAACGAAAGAACACAGAGAATTTGTTCACCCAGAGTTCGTATCCGATATGGATTACTACTCTCTGGGGCTAAACTCAGTCCAGCAAATCCACTAGCACCAAAGGAATCAAGTTCTCTAAAAAACCAGAAAAGCTTGTGCACAAGAACGTACAAATCTGTTATGATGGAATGAATGTGACTTAACCTAAACGCCAAGTATATATAACCCTTTACAAAGTTAGGGTTTTACAATATTAGGACTAAACCGAGATTAATTACACCGTCTTACTTAAGCCAAGTAAACGGTTTAACCTCTAAGCCCATTACCAAAAGCCTAAGTCACTTTTCCTTTAACACCTTGGATCGAGATTAGACCAATGCTTAACATTCTCCACCTTAGACTCAACTCAATCAAACTTCAAACCTTCTTGATCATTCAACTTTGTGCTCTCCCCGTGGATTCACCTTCTGAACTTACACCGTCTATCTGGCCTTACGCCGCTCATGCTTGAGCAACGTTAAGGAAGTTTAAAGCTGCCTTAAACTTGCTCACCGGAATCACCTTAGTCAACATATCTGCCAGATTCTTGCTTGTGTGCACTTTCAGCACATCAACTTCTCAATCTGCAATGATATCTCTGATGAAGTTATACTTCACAGCAACATGCTTTGTCCGCTCGTGAAACACACTATTCTTTTAGAGACAAATCGCACTCTGCGAATCACACCAAACCTTCACTGCATCATGACTGAAACCGAAATCCCCAAGCAAACCTTTAAGCCATATCGCTTCCTTCACTGCTTCTGTCAAGGCGATATATTCAGCTTCTGTAGTTGACAATGCAACCACCGGTTGTAGACTCGATCTCCAGCTAACAACATTTCCTCCAAAGGTGAAAACATAACCTGAAATAGACCTTCTTCTGTCTAAATCTCCAGCATGATCTGAGTCGTAAAATCCCTGAATATGCAAATCCTTTCCCTTTGTATACATCAGCTCAAGATCCAAAGAACCCTTGATGTATCTGAGTAACCATTTTACAGCTTCCCAATGAATATGACCAGGCTTGCTCATAAAACGACTCACTAGACCAATTCCATATGCTAAATTCGGTCTAGATCCTACCATTGCATACATGATGCTACCAACGGCTGAGGAATAGGGAATTACCTCAGTGTCAACGCACTCCTCTTCATCTTTCACCGATGAGAGCTTGAAATGAGTGCCAATTGGGGTCTGAGAACTCTTTCCATCACTCATCCTGAAGTTCTCAACAACCTTTCTCAAATAACTTGACTGAGACAGCCTTAAAATACCTTTTTTCTGTCTCTGAAAATATCCATTCCAAGAATTCTTCTAGCAGCTCCTAAGTCTTTCATTTCAAAAGTTTCACTCAACTTCTCCTTGAGCTTCTTTATATCTGACATGTTTTCTGCAGCAATGAGCATGTCATCTACATATATCAACAGATAAATGTAGTTCTCCTTAGAAACCCCCTTAGTATACACACATGGATCATGCTCGCTTCTACTGAATTCTTGAGAAACCATAAACTGATCAAATCGTTTATTCTATTGTCTTGGAGACTGCTTCAATCCGTACAAGGATTTCTTGAGTAAACAAACATGATCCTCTCTACCAGCAACCTCATATCCTTCAGGTTGATACATGTACAGGTCCTCTTCCAACTCACCATGTAAGAATGCAATTTTCACATCCATTTGTTCCATCTCCAAGTCCAAACTCGACACCAATGATAGAAGCATTCTTATCGACACATGCTTAACCACAGGTGAGAAGACTTCCTGATAGTCAATTCCTTCTCTCTCTGTGAGAACCCTCTAGCAACTAACCGCGCCTTAAATCTATCCGGTTCCACTCCTTCTATCCCTGGTTTAACCTTAAACAACCATCTACAGCTGATTATCTTCTTGTTCTCAGGCTTATCCGTCAAAATCCAAGTCTTATTCTTCATCAAAGACTCCATTTCTTCATCCGTTGCAATATTCCATCTCTCCCATTCTGCACTCTCCCGTGCTTCAGAGAAATCTCTTGGTTCTTCTGCATTCATCATTTCAGACATAATCAATGCAAACGCTACCTCTTCTGCTTGAGAGCAATCATAGTCTTTTAACCTCGCAGGAGGCACTATAGTTCTCCTTGGTCGATCTTGAGCCACTTGATAATTTGTCACACTCGTTCTAACTGTATCCTTTGACTCTGACTGAGGCTCATCATCTTCACTTTCATCAGATAACTCCACCTTGATCTTAACCTTCTTTATTCTGAGATGACTCGATCTCTATGTACCCTTTACTTCCTGAGACAACCGTCTTCTCTGTCTCTCCTGAAGCAGGTCCTGCTTCCTTGAGTAAATCTTTGTACACTTGATCTTCGTGAAACTTAACGTGTCTACTGATGACACACTTTTCACTGTCTACTAACCATATCTTGTACCCTTTTGTTCCTGTAGGATACCCTATGAAGACGCCCTTCACAGCTCTTGGCTTTAGTTTCCCCTGATCTGCATAAGCATACGCTACACAGCCAAACTTCTTCATATGTTTATACCCAGGGGTCTTGCCTATCCAAAATTATTTAGGAGACTTGAAACCGATGGATGCAGTTGGAGATCGATTAATAACATACACTGAAGTAGCTGCAGCTTCGGCCCAAAACCTTTCCTCCAACCCAGACTCATTCAACAGACATCTCACCTTCTCCATAATAGTTCGATTCATCCTCTCTGCAACTCCGTTTTGCTGCAGAGTATAGGTACACGTTCTGTGCTTTTTAATCCCATTCTTCCTGAAAAACTCATTAAACGCATTGTTGCAGAATTCCAAACCATTATCTGTCCTAATACACTTGACTTTTCTGTCCACCTGATTCTCTACCAAGCTCTTCCAATCACAAAATCTTGAGAATGTCTCATCCTTTGTCTTCAGGAACCAAATCCATACTTTCCTAGAATAATCGTCTATTATAGACAGAAAGTATTGGTTACCTGACACAAAAACTTGAACATTGGGAGATCCCCAAAGATTAGCGTGAACATAATCAAGCTCGTTCTTTGTATCGTGCTTACCAGTATCAAAACTTACTCTCTTAGACTTCCCCATCACGCAATGCTCACTTAATTCATCATTACCGATATCTTTCTTCTTTAGAATCCCACCTCTGACCAACACTTGCATGTTCTTGTAACCCATATGACCGAGCCTGCTGTGCCACAAGGAAACCTGATTCTTTGACCCCTCAACTTGACATAGTTCACTGGTGATTGTTTCACCATCCAGAATATAGAGGCCATTCTTCAAAATCCCTTGCAATGCCAACTTGTTGTTCTTGTGAAATCTGATCTTGCCGTTTCCACCTGTATGAACAAATCCTAACTGATCCAGAGTACTTGTTGAGATGAGGTTCCTACGCATATTTGGAACAAACCGGACATTGTGCATTAGCTTCACAGTACCACCATGCGTATTCAGCCTAATTGTTCCTGAACCTTGAGCTTTAACAGCGTGATAATCACCTAGTAAAATCTTACCAGATCCTTGCTCTTTGAAGTCTACAAACCAGTCTCTTCTTGAAGTCATATGGTGAGTGCACCCTGAATCAATAACCCAATTTTCCCTTGAGTCATCAAGTGACACATTCAACGCATCTCCGACTTCAACTTGATCAATGACGACTGCAGCTTCACTGTCTCCGTCGTTCTCCATACGTCTCTTTCTGGCAAAACAGTCTTTCTTGAAATGTCCCTCTTTCTTGCAATACCAGCAAGTAACCTTCCTGTTTTTGGACTTGCTGCGACTTCTGCCACCTCGTGTATCCTGTGAATCTGACCTCTTTTGTTGCCTTCCTCTATCGTTTGTGTAGAGCACTGTAGCAGCTCCACCATCAAGCCTGATACTTTCGGATATCTCTCTCTGCTTTGACCTTGCAGGTGAGATAACTTCTTCCAATGTCAGAGATTCTTTACCATACTTCAAAGTATGTTTAAGCTGATCGTAGCTAGCAGGTAAAGAATTCAAGAAGAGAATCGCTTGAATTTCATCCAAAACGTCAACATCCAGGCTATTCATCTCAGCAACAATTCTGAGGAAATCATCCACATTAACATCAATCGACCTTGATCTGTCACACTTGAACGTATAGAATTGAGATTGCACAAAGATCCTATTCGGCAAGGACTTTGACATGTACAACCTATCCAGCAAAGACCACATAGATGCAGCAGTTGTGCAGTGCTTGATCTTTCTAAAAACCTGATCACTAATATTCACCACGGTCATATCTTTAGCACGTTCATCGTTCTCTAGCTTAACCGGATCAAGTATTACCTTCGGTTCCGAGGTTTCTGCAAACACCGAGAGACCTTCCGCCGACTTCTTCTCGTCGGTCTTCTTCACCATTACCGTAGTCTCGAAGTCATCGCTAAGGATGACACCCTTTAGTCCTGCGACTCCGAAGTGAGCCATCATAAACACCAATCGGACACTTAATACAATAAGCAAGAAGTAAAGAAGCAAAGCATAAACGAAAGAACACAGAAAATTTGTTCACCCAGAGTTCGTATCCGATATGGATTACTACTCTCTGGGACTAAACTCAGTCCAGCAAATCCACTAGCACCAAAGGAATCAAGTTCTCTAAAAAACCAGAGAAGCTTGTACACAAGAACGTACAAATCTGTTATGATGGAATGAATGTGACTTAACCTAAACGCCAAGTATATATAACCCTTTACAAAGTTAGGGTTTTACAATACTAGGCCTAAACCGAGATTAATTACACCGTCTTACTTAAGCCAAGTAAACGGTTTAACCTCTAAGCCCATTACCAAAAGCCTAAGTCACTTTTCCTTTAACACCTCGGATCGAGATTAGACCAATGCTTAACACGTCGGATACCCTAACGGCCAGAAAGGGTGGAGACTTTTCGATTTGGAGAAACGATAATTTTTCGTTTCACGTGATGTGGTTTTCTGTGAGACAGATTTTCCATTAGAAACAACAAGGCCCATTACAACACCAACCATTATGGCCCAATCCAATACTCAAGAAGTCATCGTGAATAGTGAAGCTTCTTCATCCACGATAGTATCTCCGACCGAAAGAGTAATCACACCTGAGATTCGACCTGATTCACCACCATCGCCAGAAAGGTCGCCACCGATTTCGGAATCTAATGATCCACCTCCGTCTCCACCTGTGATTTTAGGTCGTGGGCAACGCAAAAAGATACGACCGGTGAATTTAGGCGAATACGTCATTGGGATATATCAATCCCGTAATGACATATTCTGTCATCATTACTCATTACTCTGTATTTTCATATTTGTTTGTTTCATAGAGATCTATGTAATTTAGTCAAGTAGGGTATTGGTCTCTGGCTCTCTGCATATATAAACGATGTACAGCTCTAAGAATGAATAGTGATAGTTCAAGAGCTATTACGGGATTGATATATCCCAATATTTATCCAAAGCCAAATTGGTATTAACTCTGGTTAAACCGGTTCTGACGAGATTTAGGGTTTGGGATTTTCTGTAATTGGTTTTAGTGAGAAGTTCTTGATTTGTGGAAGAGATGTATATATACAACGTAGGTTCTTTAATTCACACTACATGTTGTGAGAGCCAGGCTATTAATGAAACTGGAGCTATTAGTTCGTTCTATTATCATCTCATTTGTATGGATAAATGTTACATTAGATCTCTTCGTGGGATAAAAAACAATAAAAAAAAGGAATGTAGATCTCATGGCCGGCCCAAACGGTAAAAGCAGCAACGCCGCTCCGCAAGGCAATGGAATATGAGAGCCAAAGATACCTCAGACGGAGAAGCCCTAAGGCTCCTACGACGTCCTCGGCTAACAAATTTCTATGTGACGTTTACTTTTGGATTATGCAACCACAATTATTCAGATTGCTCCATTTTAAGTATTAGATTCCTTGGAGAGAAATCGCGTCAATAACAAGGGCATAGGAACCAAAAACAAGAGCTAAAAAGCTAACAAGGAGAATAAACTACTGAGTTAGGAGGAAGAAGAGGTGATGAGAAGGAAGTAGGTTCGTGATGTGTATATATATACAAGAGATATTTAGGGCATCGGAAGCCCTAAGAGTAAGAGATTCACACCGCCATAATATTACGGGCCTTATGTCAGTTAAAAAGCAAAAGCCTGATAGCTGCAAAACAGTCTTATTATTTTTCATTTTTTTTAAGTGACAATAGTATTAAGAAAAAGTGACAAAATATAAAGAGTGAATGAGGTTAATAAACATTGACCATTTTATTAAATTTATAACAATGATGATTAAGAAAAAAATAAATTTATACCATAATTAACCCTTTCATCCAGATTAACTACAAAAAGTGAGCTTTTATGCCCATAAAGATCCATCAAAATGAGTAATAAATCCAGCCATAAAGGAGAATGAGAGATGTTACAGAATTGACAAATTCTATTCTACTTATTGCTTGACCAAGTTTAAATATTGTATTGATCAGATACCCAAATAAAAACTGGAAGCAAAAAGTATAGGTTATTGTGCTTGAACTCATACGCATAGGTAATTAGGTATGCTAACTCACACACGCGTACGAGTCTCAAACACAATATCGGTCGCCAAGACAAGATAAGACTAAAACTCGCGGAGTCCCATTACGGCTTGGTTTCCAACACGGATGTTATATACAAGTCTTGTTCAAAATTGTGCTAGACGTTACGTGTTACTCGAACGATCGGTACGGACCTAGCACTGAATCAATTAATCGGAAATAATGCAAGGATTAATCGGGGATTTGTTTTAAAACTTTTATTTAATTTTGTGTATATATATTATACTCCCTCTGTTCCTTAAAGAATGTTGTTTTAGAAAAAAAATTTATTTCAAAAAGAAGGATGTTTTCAATTTTTTAGGTGTAGTTATTGTTCATTACTTAATTTACTCTTATAACATTTATTATTTTAAAGAAAAATAAAATAATAACTAATAAAACAATGTTAGAAAAGTCGTTTTAAAAACTTTCTTAATATTTGTGAAAAACTCAAAACAACATTATTTAAGAAACAGAGGGAATATATCTTAAAAAATATACAGAAAGATATGTTAGTGCAGTGGCTGATGGCACATTAATAGAACTTTATGTCATAAGACTTTTATCTAATTTTGTTAGATGTTACAGTATTGGTTTTTTCTTATTTTTTTTACAATTATATTTTTAAATAAATTAATTTAAAGACACTAAAGTAAATCATTAACATATGATTTGGATCCTGTTTATCAAATAGTTTATAATCTAATTTTGTATAAAAGCTATATTATTACTATTTATATATATTTTTATTTAAATGTCATTTTTAGATTTTTTTTTTTTTTATACGTGAAAAGATCTAAAAATCAATAAAATTAGTTTTGTTGATTAGTTAAAAAAAAATTATACTCAAAATTTGAAATTTATTACAAGAGTTATTTTTTCAACAAAAATTTTATAACTGTAATTTTGTTATGATTATTTTTATTATTTTTTGCTATAATATTTTAGTGATGTCTCATATAAATATTTTTTCTGCTTCCGCACATGGATGGGACCATTAACCGAAGACCCACACAAAGTATGAAAGTAAGCTTGCACTCCGTCTCGTCTCCTCTACTCTATTCAGATGCATCAAAGTAAAGTCACACTTATCATTATTATGAATCTATGATGTCAAAATATAGCAAGTCTGTTTACGGATTTAGGTGAATTACCCATGTTTAATGTACTACTCTTTAGCAGTTGCTATTGCGAATTTTTTTATTATTAATTTGTAAGTAATCAATTTTTATTATTGTCATTAAAATGGAAAAATGAAGAAATACACATTCAGCAAAAAAAAAAAAAAAAACATAGTTGGCCGGCATAAATAACGCGGTAGAAACCCATTTGACCGAGTAAACGCTAAGACATGTCAAACTAAGACCACACAAACTAAAATCGTCCATATTTCAACTTCTCTTACACGTATGTTCTATATAAATGCTTGAAATGTAATCAAAGTGATCATCATTCACTAATTAAGATGGCAGCGTCTATAGTTTCTTCCATCATTTTCACTCTTCTGTTTATTATACTTTCACTTTTCGCTGATGGAAAAGCCTTTGCTGCCCAAATGGAACATCGCGAACTCAGTGAGAACTGTTCTATACCTAAATATAGGGTTTTTAAAAATCATTTACCGTCTTTCTTTATTAGTTAGTTCACTATACATAGCTTAGAGACAAATTATTGTTGAAATGACTAAAGACTTGACGCTCTTTATATATATATATATATATATATATATATATATATGTCATGTGTAATGTGTAGATAGAACAAAAGAGACATTGGCCATGAGGAAAAACTTGGAAGACAAAGGGCCCAAAGTCTCCAAAATTGCAACTCATGGGAGCACGTCGCACGTAAGTCGAATTCTACATCCGCCGTCGCCAAGCCCTAGCAGCGAATAATTTAAGCGTTCAAGCCCAAACTAACTCGTTCCGTTCCTAAGGCACACGTGGGACTGGCCAATGAACTGGTTATAACTTTGGATTTGTACGTTGTGGTGGGTTTTATATTTGTGTAGTATGTCATTATATATTAATTATGCATGTCAGCATGTGTTTATTATTGATGGAATAAGTGACTCTGGAAAATTTATATACTTTTTAGTTAATTAATCATAATATACTTTGTAGTTCTTCATCTTTCCACTCTTATAAATCTTTACTATTGATATTACAGAAAAGCCTTAAAATACACTCAAAACAGTAAAACCCTCGATGAATCGAAAAAACTCATCATCTAACTGTAGATAAAAAAGTTTAAGAGTTTTTACATTAAATTTTATAGTTGAGGGATTTATTCCCGATCAATATTTACTTGAGGGGTTTTTTTATTAAAATCTTTTGAGATTTCGCAAAACACGTGTCGCTGTTAAGGTTTTAACTGTATTGTAGACGAAGAAGATTTTTCATTAACAGACTTATAGTTGAGAGATATTTACATTAAATTTATAGTTGAGAAATTTTTTCTCGATTTATCTTTAATTGAGGGGTTTTATTATTAAAAACCATTATTAATATATGTGGTTATTAAAATAGTAGAACGGGGCTTAGTCACCAAACCGGTAAAACCCACTGACTGAGTCATAGTCTTTTTCCCTTCCTCTTAATCCCGAGATAACCAACTCGACAATTCCCGGTTAACATCAATTCGAAATTAAACCAGAAGTTGAAATCACATCAACGTTCTAGAATCATCTGGCCCTCTCTTTCGTCTTCCTCATCAGTCATCAATCATCACCAAGACGACGACTTCAAAAGTCCCCCCCCCCCACTCGAAATCAAAACCTCTCCTAAAACTCAAAAATCAACAGCAAAGAAAACAATGTTCGGTGCCGTCGCCAAATTGATAAGTAGATTTTTCGGTATCAATTACTCAAGCTACTAATATCAATGAAATACTTGAGAGTCAATCAAATTGGAAAAGTTGTGACAATAGGAATGCATAAAACTTCTTAATTTAAGCAAGTCTAGATGGGTTTGTTGTTTAACTATCAACCTAAATGATTAAACCAAGCAAAAAAACCAAACAAAATGAACTAGAACCTTAAGCAATCACTAAACAAGCTAATAAAGCAATTTAAGGATTAATTAACTACTAAACGTGATTATCAATTGACTAAAACGAATCCAATGATGGGGTTATTGATCTTGGGTGCTTCAAAAACTAATCTATGATGTCAATCAATCACAATATATGCTAATCCCTAAACTTAGAACTCCAAAGCAAGACTAATTCACTTTCATGGCACTAATCAAATCATTAAACATCCTAATCAAGATAAAACTTTCATTTGTGAAAAGGAAGCTAACAAGCATTATGCAACAGTTCTAAAATGCAAATAAACACCCTAGACGATCACTTTCATGAGTTAGGAATGCAAATCCCTTACTTATCTAAAATGCAAATAAACACCCTAGACGATCACTTTCATGAGTTAGGAATGCAAATCCCTTACTTAGTTGATTGGGGAATTTCAACATACCTTGTGGGTGAGAAATTCTCTAAGGACTAGTTTTAACTAGATCAAGGCTAAACTAGCATTAAGATCACTAAGCAAGGAGGAAAATCAGAAGATCTAGCCCTAGACATCAAGATTAATTCCTAAAGCACCCTAAATCTAACCCATCCCTAGATCTTAAGGAAACTACTCACTAATCATGATTAAACCTACAAATCGTATGAGAGAGATGTTGATAAACATGATTAGAAAGGAAGGAGAAGATAGATTAACAAATATAAACTCTTGAATTGTAAATACTCTTAGAAATGGTCTTGCAAATTACTTAGAATCCCAAAAAAAAAGTTTTTATAAGCAAGAACATAAGATACTTAAGAAAAATTAGGTTTTTGATATTTATAGTGAACAGTGCGAAACCGGGTCAACCAGGAACAAACCGGGTGTTGACCCGGTTTTAAGTTTTGGATCGGGTGTCATATCGGGCAGCATAGACCGATGGCTTGCCTGATATGGTTTTAAAGATTCTTTTCCTTTGGATCGGGTACGCTGGTCGATGCATTTGCCCGATGTGGATTCTCCTTTCGCCCTACTGGTTCTGCATCGGGCTGTGTTGGCCGATGCATTTGCCCGATATGCTTGCTCCATGTTCCCTGGTTGATCTGTAGCGGGCTACGAAACTCGATACAATCGCTCGATGTGGCTCTCCGAAGTTGGCTCTTCGTCCTGTCTACTCCATATCGGGCAGCTTTGCCCGATATGGAAGCAGATGACTTCTGCTTTCCATCTCCTCGCCTTTCTTCCTTCCTCGCTTATCCACCAGACTCTAGATGGTCCTCCTAGCCTCCAAATCCCCTGATAAACACTCCAAATGCACAAATATGCAACAACCTAGGCTACGACTCACTAAACTCTAATATTGATGGAGTAACCGATAAGGGTTGCGGATTCGATTGTTTAGTCTAAGAATTCCCAAACGAAACACGCGATCTTGAGCTCGTTGAGAACCGAAGTTCTAGCCGAAAATAAGAGTTTAAGAAAGCAAAGCTTCTTTGATAAATAATTTCAATAAGTCGTGTTCCTCACAAATCAAGGCATCGACTATTTATAATAGAAATCCAAAGTCTAAACGATTAAGAAAAAGGAAATTGTCTTGTTTGTCTTGTAAAAGGAACAGAGCAAGTAAAAGGAAAATAACCAAAAAGTCAAAGCCAAAGAAAATAGAAACAATGGATATACGCTGCATCAGGTCACCGGGGGTAGAGAAAGATTCTCCCTCGAATCTTCGACTTCATCTTGTGAAAAATATGGACTCAAATGCTTGACATTGAAAACGTCTGAAGAACGTATGTCGGAAGGAAGCTTCAGCCGATAAGCATTTGCGTTAATCTTCTCCAAAACTTCCACGGGACCAATTTTACGAGCCTTGAGCTTGTTATATTCACGAGGAGGAAACCTGTCTTTAGTCAAAACTGCCCACACTAAATCCCCAACTTTGAACTGCATATCACGCTGATGTCGATCAGCATCAGTCTTGTACTTTGCCGAAGAGACTTGAAGATTGTCATGAACCTGTGTATGAATGAAAGCAAGGTCTGAAACAAAATCCACTGCTTGACCATGATCACGAGTCTCATCAGGAGCAATGCCAAGGACCACTGGTCCACAAGGAATAATACCATAAACCACTCGAAACGGGCAGAACTTTGTACTCCTATTAACGGCATGGTTATGTGCAAACTCAGCTTTACATAAGACTGATTCCCATGATTTGATGTTGTCACCAACCAAACAACGTAACATATCTCCCAAAGAACGGTTTGTAACCTCCGTTTGATCATCAGATTGAGGATGATACGCAGAGCTCATATCAAGGCTAGTGCGAAGGAAACGCCAAAGTGAACGCCAAAAGTGACTTAGAAAGCGTGAATCTCGATCTGAGACAATCGATAAAGGGAGCCCATGAATGCGATAGATCTCACGGAAGAATAAGATAACCACTTGAACTGCATCCGTAGTTTTCTTGCATGGAATAAAGTGCGCCATTTTAGAAAAACGATCAACTACCACAAAAATCGAATCATTACCGCGTTGTGTTTGAGGTAAACCGAGCACGAAATCCATGCTAATATCTGTCCATGGCTGCGTTGGTATGGGAAGTGGCATGTACAGCCCATTGTTAGACGCATGACCCTTAGATCGTTGACATACCACACATCGTTCCACAAGTCTAGCGACATCACGATGCAAAGAAGGCCAAAATATGAATCTGTGACTAACTTCAGTGTACGATCACGTCCAACATGGCCTTCCTCATGGAGATCCTTGATGATCTTTAATCGCAAACTGCAATCTGGAACACATAGGCGGTTGTCGCAAAAAATAAACCCATCAAGAAGCACGTAATACGTCCGAATCCCAGCCAACAAATCAGACCAAATGCGACCAAGAACGGATCAAGTGGGTACAAATCAGTAAATGCAGCAAAACCCACGACAGCCACTTGTAGCGTCGCAAGAAGAGAGTGACGCCTACTTACAGCATCAGCGACCTTATTTGTTCGACCCGATTGATGCTCTATGACAAAAGTGAATTGTTGTAAGAAAGCTATCCACGATGCATGCCTAGCCGAGATCTTATCTTGACTGCCCAAATGTTTTAAAGCATCATGATCCGTGAAGAGAACAAATTCTTGATGAAAAATATAATCACGCCAATGTTTAATAGCTTGAACAATGGCATAGAATTCGACATCATAAGTGCTATAGCGAGCACGAGAACCGGCAATCTTCTCACTGAAAAAGGCGATTGGTCGTCCCTGTTGACTCAACACAGCACCAATACCTGACTTGCAAGCATCACAATGTAACTCGAACACGATGGAAAAGTCAGGTAACGCTAAAATCTGAGCAGATGTAAGCTTCTCCTTAATTGTTTCAAATGCTCGATTAGCGTCCGGAGTCCAAAGAAAAGAAGAACCTTTTAAACAATCCGTTAGCGGTGCCGTGATACTACTAAAGTGGTGCACAAAACGGTGATAGAACGAAGCGAGTCCATGAAAGCTCCGAACGTCGCTTATGGTTTTAGGAGTTGGCCATGTCTGGATTGCTTCTACTTTGCTAGGATCCACTTGTAATCCACGATCCGAGACAATATAACCAAAAAACAACACCTGTGATGAACCAAAAATACACTTCTGACGAGCGGCAAAAAGTTGTTCACGACGCAACACAAGAAGAACCGCCTCTAAGTGATCCAAATGACTCGTCAAATCTGTGCTAAACACAAGGATATCGTCGAAATAAACAACGACAAATTTACCAATGAAAGGGCGTAGAGCCTGGTTCATGACTCGCATAAACGTACTTGGTGCGTTAGATAATCCAAATGGCATAACCATCCATTCGAATAGTCCTTCACGTGTTTTAAACGCTGTTTTCCACTCATCTCCAGGCCGAATGCAAATTTGATGGTAACCGCTCTTCAAATCCAGCTTAGAAAAGATGGAAGCACGCCCAATTTGATCCAAAAGATCGTCTAAACGAGGAATAGGAAAACGATAACGTACCGTTATCTTATTAATCGCAGGACTATCGACACACATCTTCCATGTGCCATCTTTTTTTGGAATAAGCAAGGCATGAACAGCAGTAGGACTGAGACTTTCACGAATATGACCTTTGAGTAGTAAAGCCTCTACTTGACTGCGCAATTCATCATGTTCTTGCGGACTCATACGATAGTGAGGACGATTAGGTAAAGCTGCATTAGGAACCAAATCGATATGATGTTGAATGTCTCGTAAAGGATTTAGACCTTGAGGCAAATGATATCTCTGTAATTTGCATGATTTTAGTACATTTTTCATAATAGTTAGGACTTAATTCTTGCACTTTAGTGATAGCTTGCATCACATTTTAACTCATGTTAGGATTAGATGCATTAGGTTAGGTTTCTGCATAGTCTTGCATGTTTGGAGTGTGTTCTCAGGTGCTTAGGATGATCCGAAGAAGAGACCAAGGAGGGAAGTCACAAATGGAGAATGAGCCGGTAATATCGAGCATGGATCACGACATGAGGTTGATTTAGACGAGTAGTAGCGGCTTAGTCCCGAAAGGAGAACCTCGGTGTGAAGATCCAGCAAGAAGATGCCCAAAGGACGGATATCGGAACAAGGCAACGGGAAGTGCCCGATTCAAGTACCAAGGAAGGGAAGCCTTCACGACATGACCCCGAAATCCTTGCCCGATATGGAGCCTGCCCGAAGAATCAGAAGAGTTAGCGTTTTGGCTCGTCCATAACGACGTGAGCCCGAAACGCTAAAAGCCAAAATAGTACCATTTCGGGAAAGTGGTCCCAACGTTTATGTTTTTCCCTTTTTGTGTATAAATACCTACTCCCTCACTCTTATCTCTTCATCAC
>JAHZTW010000001.1:469199442-469271837 GCA_020283515.1 Alliaria petiolata | reverse complement strand
AACATCACGTGCTTGCTTAGCCGGATCTATGAACAAGAGTTTGATCTCTTAGGCTAAGACTAACCATCTGTCTAAGAATCTTACGGTTCAATAGGGACGTTGTAGATGCTTGTTTCTTCTATTGTACCGCTATGCGAGAGCTAGTCTATGGTGATAGAGATTCAAAGAGTTTAGACCCAAACATCATGGGCTAAACGATTTGAGGATCCCTTTACCTAAGAATCACCATCAAAAGACCAAGTCTTGATGTGATCCAAAAGCTTTAGCTTGATAAGTCGAACCGAGAGTTACCTAGTTCATGATACTCATCAAGATCCTTCCTTTATCTTGAAAGTTTATCTTTTTACTGTTTAAATATCTATTTCTTGCTTAGCGTCTTTAAAGTTTTCTTATTTATGGTCTTGAGTGACACAAGATCAATCCTTTAGTAGTTTTTAGTAGTAAAGTCTTAGTCTTTACCCGATTTGAACTTGACTTATAACACCGATATGACCGTTATGTTCACTAACGCTCCCAAAATGGTTTGATACCCCATACGCTGTACTACTTCGGTTGATAGCAGTTGGGACATTGCTAAAAGGTCGAAACCTTGTTTGTCAATTGGTGCCGTTGCCGATTTGGGAGATAATTTAGTCATTTCGGTATTAGGTCGTTATAAGGACAAGTTTTTATTTTTCAGATTTTTAACACTCTACTCGTACATCTGTGTTGAAACAGGTACATGAACCTACGTTCACACGGTACAACAAACCTTGTTCCCCCAATAGACGATATGCACCTGCTCGAAAGATCAGCTAGACGAAATCGGAAACAAGCCGAAACAGTTAACCGTGTGACGATGGAAAACCAACAAGGTGCTCAAGGAGCTGCGGGTGCAGCTGGTGCACAAGGACCACAAGGTCCACAAGTTCCACAAGGAATTCAAGGACAGCCTGGTGTTGCAGCTGCTCCATGAGCTGTGAGGCAAATCGGTGCCGGAGATGCACCGATATCGACTGCAAGCCGTCACGGTATCCAGCCACCACCAGTGCAGAACAACAACTTCGAGATCAAAAGTGGTCTTATCTCCATGGTGCAGAACAACCGATTCTTCGGTCTGCCCTTGGAAGACCCACTTGACCATCTCGACCAGTTCGACCGTGTGTGCGCCATGACCAAAATCAATGGCGTAAGCGAAGACAGATTTAAGCTGCGTTTGTTTCCCTTCTCACTGGGAGACAAAGCACACGCATGGGAAAAGACACTGCCACACGGATCCATTATCTCGTGGGCAGATTGCAAGAAAGCTTTCCTGACAAAGTTCTTCTCCACATCGAGAACAGCCCGATTGAGGAATGAAATAAGTGGTTTCACTCAAAAATCCAACGAAAGTTTTGGTGAAGCTTGGGAGAGATTCAAGGGTTACACCACTCAGTGCCCTCACCTTGGATTCAGCCAAGAATCACTCCTCAGTACACTATATCGGGGTGTCATTCCCAAGATTCGGATGCTGCTCGATACGGCGAGCAATGGAAATTTCCTAGCTAAAGACGTTGAAGACGGTCTTGAGTTAGTTGAAAACTTAGCTCATAGTCACTCCTCTTACCATGAAGACTATGACAGATCCAACCGTGGTTCCAAAGAAGAAGTGGACGGAAGCCGGAAGGTGATCAAAGAGCTCAATGAGAAACTCGACAAGTTACTACTTGTCCAAACTCAAAAGGAGGTCCATTTCGTGGAATAACTCACTCAAGTCAAAGAAGGGGAGGACATTCAGTATGAAGATGTCAATTACATCAACGCTCAAGGAGGCTATAACAATTGGAGACCAAACAACAACCTTTCCTACCGGAGCACGAACGTCGCAAATCCTCAGGACCAGACCTACCCTCAGCAACAAGGGGAGGAGCAAAATAATCCGTGACCTACACGAATCCACAAGGCTTTGTACCACGGTTCCAAAACCAAAACGGCTATCCGCCACGACATCAAGCCGGTGCACCTCCTGGATTCCCACAACAACAACAAGGAAACCCAAATGCTCAAGCTGGATTTGACTTGGAGGGAACTCTGAAGCAACTTCTACAAGGTCAAACACATATTCAGACGGATATGCACAAACGTTTTGCTGAAGTACATAACAAGATTGATGGTGTCCATACGGAACTATCCGGGAAGATTGAAGACTTGACCGCTCGTGTCAAGACACTTGAAAACAACAAAGGGATTGCATCTACAAGCCAAGCAAGCAACCTTCCTGGAAAATCTGTTACGAATCTTCCCGACGATCACCACTTTCGACGAGGAACAAGCCAAATGATCACCACTTTCGACGAGGAACAACGGGATCTTCCCGATATCACTTCTCCAAAACGGGCTCAAGTCGATGTGGACATCGACATTCTAAGAAGGGGAGGGAGTTCTAAAAATTTGGCAACCCCTGAAGAGAAAGCACCATTCCTGCGAGTCTATAAACCGCCAATGCCATACCCCCAGAGGCATAAGAAACGTCTCATAGAGGAACAAGAAGCCGAATTAATTGAAACATTGAAGAAAGTTGAAGATCTCTTCAACAATACTGACGAGACCAAGCCTATTCCAGATTTCCTAGTAGCCTTGAAGGATAAGCTCTATGCTGATGCAATGGCAACAATAGGGAGGAATGCAGCAGCTCGTGAGGAGAAACCTAAGGAGGAACCCTTAGTAGTTAAGAAGCTCGAAGACCCAGGATCATTCACTTTGCCATGCACACTCGGAGGAATTACCTTTGAAAACTGTCTGTGTGACCTCGGGGCAAGCATCAACGTGATGAGCCGAGCCACAGCTGAACGTCTCGGGTATGACACCTATACCGACTGCAAGAAGCCGTTATCACTGGCCGATGGAAGTGAAAGGAAAACTGTTGGGAAGCTGCTGGACCTACCCCTCATGATTGGGAACGTGCTACTGCCAAGCGACTTCCTGGTGATAGAGATGGACCAAGATGTCAAGGAAACTCTCCTATTGGGAAGACCTTTCCTAGCCTCTGCCGGTTGCATGTTTGATTGCAAAAGCGGCAAGGTAGAGCTGAGACTAACTCGAAGCTTGGTAATGCACTTTGACACCAAAGGGAAGAAAATCAATGAGAAGGAACACGCATATTCCCTTGAGCTCAAGAAGACAATTGAGAAGACCAAAGATCCATCCTTGGAAATATGTTATGATGGAGCCAGCTTTGATGGGGTCTGTCTCAATGCAATATTCGAAGGGCAACCAGGAGAAAACCAAGAAGAAACAAAAGAGGTGATCACTTGCAAGAAGTCCTACGTGAAAGGACCGACTCTCGGTGATCTTCTGGAAGGTATGACTCTCAAACCTGTTCTCTCTGCTGGTGGTGAGATGAGATACAAGCTGAGATGCAAGGGAAAAGTTAGACCCTTTGCTTACCTTAAGGTGATAAAAGACACCGATTTGACCAATCAAAAGGGTTCTAAGGCAAGCAAAGAGGGAACTTCCAATGTATCTCTGGCCGATTTCATCTCGATGATCAAGGAAAGTAAGGATCCTCCCACAGGATCGAGGGGTGTTCATTTCCCCCTTTCGCACTAAAAGATTACCAAGAAAAGTCAAGCTAAGTGACTCAAAACAAAGCGCTCTTGGGAGGCACCCCAAGCTTATTCGTGTACATATTAACGCTTTTTCTAGTCTAGTTTAATGTTTTCAGGATCCCATGAGAGATAAGAAGGGGAGACTTACACATAAGAGGAGCTAAAACCAATGTGAAAAACTGTCTGGCTCAATAACGGGATGGAATATCGGGTTAACACCACGATATTCTCCCTACGTATTCCTTGTCGGGCAGGCTCAACGGCGTGTAGCTGATATGGGACGAAGCCCAAGCTAGACAACCATCACGGTGGTCAAATATCGGGAACAAGCCGATATCCGTAACGCTAATCACACCATATCGGTGTCAACCCGATATGTCCGTCCAGGTAAAAGGGTGGCTAGGCTTGGCCAATCCGAAAAAAGCGCTCAAATCAAGGCCCACTTTTTCAGATAAGGCAAGAATACTTGGTTGGGGTTAACCGACAATTATTCTCCGAACCAAGAAACCCTAGTCAACCCTTCCTTTCCCCATGTCTCCTTTTTCTTTATAAAAACCCTCGCCTCTCTCGTTTTCATTCCCCATCACTCTCAATCCTAGAAATTTGCTTTTGAGTTTTTATTTCGCAAAGCCGAGTTTGAACATTCATCCGAGGATTTTCGCATATCGATCTAAGGTAAAATGCTAATATATCACGATATGATTGATAATCTCTTGGAGTTGTTCAGGTTCGCTGCATTAGGGATTGAGAGTAGATGGAGGAACGTTTTGTAGGCAGATTTCACGTAAAGACTTAGGTTTTTTGTTTTGGTTTTTCTAAATTTCGGCACATCTATTTGTGAGAATAGCTTCATGTCTCATCTCTTTTGAAGTGTCGAGATTCTAGAAGACCCTTTTTCCACTTTTTTGTTTATACGCAAGCCTGTCTAAAATCTGGATTTGTGAAGAACAACTTATAAGCAACACTCTTTATTCTTCACGATTTAGACTCTTCGCCGATCTAGTGATACTCAAATATGTTTTCTTGGGCTTCTTTAGTCATGAATAGAGTTGCCTTAGGTTTAAACATACATGCAAGATAGTCTCTGTCCTTAGAGCTTTTCCTTGTACTTACACACTTCCGAGTGTTTTTGATTGATAGGTACAATGGTAGGAGCAACAAGAAGCGGAGCTATTCTTGAGAGATCAAGGGAATACAAAACGGAAAAGAGACAAGGAAAGAGACCAGTTGGTGAATCCAGCCAAGCGGCGATTGTACGTTCACCCACACGTGCATCGGGAAGAAGAAGTACCGGATCCCGACATACCCTGGCCGAAATGCGTGCAGCATTCAGGCGAATGGAGTTCAAGGCCACGCGTTATCCCCACGAGGAGACAATGGCCGAGCTGGGCATCTACGAGGACTACCAGATCCTCTTCAACGCAATGGGCCTGAAGAAATTCATGGAAAACGCTTATGCGTCCCATGACGAAGCGACCTTCCAGTTCCTTGCAACACTGGAAGTAACGTTCTACGCATTCGGAGAGATTACTCAGGAGGAAGTTGGAGATGGGCACATTCGTTTCAAATACAGAAGCGAGACACACCGAATGACATTTCGGGAGCTGGAGTCGATATTCGGATTCAGCCAAGGCGATATGCGCGAAATGTCCCTGAATATAGGAAGGGAGGAGCTGGAAGCATTGTGGATGCACATTGGGATAGGGACGTACAAGCCAGGAGTGAACAAGAGCACCAGGATAAGACACCCAGCCTTGAGGTATGTGCAAAGAGCTATTGCACATACTTTCTTTGCAAGGAAGGAATGCGGAGCTGTTCTGACAAAGGAGCTGGAGATAATGGACGACGGCCTGGTGGAGATCATTCAAGAGACACAGAATGACTTTTAACTGAAAGGAAGTAGACGGAGCACCGGCTTGATCACGATATTACTCAAGGAGCTTCTTCACTACAAATCGTGGATGATATCCACACCAAGCGATAGGCCTCAGATAGGCTGTGGAGGAGTTGTATCTGCTATCTTTAAAGGAGCTGGCATTGATCTCGAGGAGCCAACTCACAGAATACGGTGGATAGACATTGCATATCTAAAGAAGTGCCAGTTTTTCGGGAAGCCATATCGGCATGGGCACCGATATCAATTCACCCGAGCATCAGGACAAGCTGCAGTACTGTTCCTGCCAAACCCGTGGTTGACCACGATAAGGGAGCCAAGGAATTTGGATTTCGACCCCCAGGATGAGCATCTCTTCCCATATGGAGCTGACTACTATGGGAACTACGAGGAGGAATATCGGGAAGAAGCCGATATAGTTGCTCCAGAGGAAGAAGGAGGTGAGGACGAATACAAAGACCCTACGGACGAGTATGGTTTCCCTCTCTACGGGGGGGATCGTTACCATTTCGACCCAATCACGAGCGCGACTCACCGAACCCTCAAGACGGCGCACGATAGGATCAACGTGCTCCAGCGGTACTACAAGTGGCAAGATCGCTCGATCAGGAAGCTAGTCTCCACGGTGAAGGGAATTAAGGGGCACGTGAAAGGCCTGAAGGGGCAAATCAAGTCGCTCACTTCAAAACTGAAGGGCTCGACACCATCGCCACGGCATGACGCGATATGTCCCCGGAGGAAGCAGAAGGAAATGAAACCGAGGATTCCGATGAAGCAGACAGTCAAATACTTCAAAGAAGGCATTCCTTCTCATTCGAATTAAGGGAGCGCGAACTGAATGATCCAGGAAGGCATTCCTGCC
Organism: Alliaria petiolata; assembly: GCA_020283515.1. Taxonomy (NCBI): domain Eukaryota; kingdom Viridiplantae; phylum Streptophyta; class Magnoliopsida; order Brassicales; family Brassicaceae; genus Alliaria; species Alliaria petiolata. The sequence goes on along the minus strand of JAHZTW010000001.1, from coordinate 469,265,515 downwards.
AAGAAGATGGCATATCGAGGAAGAGACGCGCGAGCCAGTCCCCGATACCGGAATCAGACAACCCCTCCTTCTCCACCAGTGAGGACACCACGTCCTCACATCACACTGAGCAGTAAGGTACCACTCCAAACTCTTGTACATAAGCATTTCTCTTTATCATTTTCATTTTGCTTGAATTTTTGCATTATCATAGGACCATATTCTTCCTCTCTTCTATCACACAGAGACTGTGTGATTTAAGTTTGGGGGAGTATGTAGTACTTGCATTCATAATATTTGCATAGAAAAACAAAAAAAAAATTGAAAAATTTTGAACTAAATTTCCCACAAAAAGAACTCATGTAGTTCCATTTCCATGTTAGGATTGAGTCTAGATGCATTCATTTAGGATTCTCAAGCATTTGCATAAGGTGTTAAGTATAACGAATCCTTGTAAATATCCATTTTTAAGTCATGAATTCAATGCCTTGGTTCTTGTTTGTTTGATGCAATTGGAATTAGATCGAGCTTAAGACAGCACCACATTTGGAATTTGTCTTGTGAAATTCAGTTTTGACTTGATGCATTGCGACTTGAACCATTTCCCTAATAAACTTGAACCGTTAATTTAAAAACCTAATTATCTCGTTCATATTTGTCAAATAGCTCATGGATTTCACTTGGACTTTCTTTTCCCTTTTACCACCCTCTTGCTAGTCCAAGTATCAGACCACACCCTAAACCTAAACCATTGTTTTTAAACCAATAAACACTTTCGTGAGAGCATGTGAGGCCTTTGCACCATTTTCGAATCTTCTTAGGCAAAAAGTGTTGGGTTTAGATCGACAAGGTTGGATTTCCATGTAGACGTTGGCTCACATCTCGGGTCAACACTAGGTTAAGTGGTTTGGTTACTGAAACGGTTTAACACCGAAATCGGAGGCCGATATTGCTGGGTAGACTAGGAAAAAGGGAGGGGAATTCCAATTTGATCATGCATTGACAGAAGGGAAAGAAAGGAAACCAAGGAGTCAGACGGGGACACAAATAAAGGAGATGGCAGCACCAAAAAGGCTTGGAAACAAAGAAGAAAAAGGCGATTCCAAAAGAAAGCGAAAGAAGGCCAATCAACAAAGTCTAAATCCGGCCAGCAACACCAAAGGTGAAACGCAAGGAACGCAACAAAGAAGCCAGAAAGCTGAAACCGATCTCCAACAAAGAAGAAGTCCCCAGAAATGACCAAGAAAGGTAATATCGAAGAGTAATATCGGGTATAAGGCGAAATGCCAAAACAAAGGGTAGCTTAGGAGGGAGCAGTTTAGATTAGGGTAGGAAACGAAATAGATGTTCTGGGTAGATGGAAGTCTAGCCTTGTATGCATCCATTGGTTTTTACCCTTAGCATTTTGCATTAAGAAGGTTCCTTTCATGAGTGATCCCACTTAAACACTTAACCCGATCGCGCTACGAGTTCATATTTAGCTCGTTACCTTACCCTGAACCAAGTGAGTTGTTTGACAGGCATGAATGAGATCCACGTTTTAAATTTCATAATGAATGTGAAAGGGAATTGGGAATTTGAATGTGCATCTAAGTTAGGATTGATTTCGCTTGATTATTGTGATGAATGTGGCTAAGGCTTTCTGGATAGGTAGAATTCGACTTGCATCCTAGAAACCTGAACTCAGACATTGAGTTGATTTCCTTTAAATGGCGTTTTGGATTCGAACTTACATCTTTTATTTTAAAACCTCACCCCTCCGGTTGGCTTTTGCTTGAGGACAAGCAAAAAGGCAAGTTTGGGGGTGTTGATATCTCTGTAATTTGCATGATTTTAGTACATGTTTCATGATAGTTAGGACTTCATTCTTGCACTTTAGTGATAGCTTGCATCACATTTTCTCCCATGTTAGGATTAGATGCATTAGGTTAGGTTTCTGCATAGTCTTGCATGTTTGGAGTGTGTTCTCAGGTGCTTAGGATGATCCGAAGAAGAGACCAAGGAGGGAGGTCACAAATGGAGAATGAGCCGGTAATATCGAGCATGGATCACGACACGAGGTCGATTTAGACGAGTAGTAGCGGCTTAGTCCCGAAAGGAGAACCTCGGTGTGAAGATCCAGCAAGAAGATGCCCAAAGGACGGATATCGGAACAAGGCAACGGGAAGTGCCCGATTCAAGTACCAAGGAAGGGAAGCCTTCACGACATGACCCCGAAATCCTTGCCCGATATGGAGCCTGCCCGAAGAATCAGAAGAGTTAGCGTTTCGGCTCGTCCATAACGACGTGAGCCCGAAACGCTAAAAGCCAAAATAGTACCATTTCGGGAAAGTGGTCCCAACGTTTATGTTTTTCCCTTTTTGTGTATAAATACCTACTCCCTCACTCTTATCTCTTCATCACGTTTTCTACTTTTATTTTCTGTCTTCTCTTTCAAGAACCGAAACTCTGTATTTTTCCACCATTGAAGCTTGTTTAAAGCTTTGATTTTTATGCAATCTTGAAGTTTTTAGTCTTATAGCTTAAGTGTTATTTTCTTAAAGCTTCTTCCTTTTCTTGTCTTTGATTATCTCACGGCTTATGAGTTACTCTCTCATCCTTATGGATCTTGAGGTTTCTCAAATGGCTTGTGAGTAGTCTTATTAGGACCTTGATGGGTTAAAAGGACCAAGGGACTCTCGGATTTATATTTCTTGCTTAGCTAAAACATAAAGTTAGATTCTTTCTTGTTTATCATTCCCAAAGCTTAGTCTAGTTTGGCCATCTAGGCTAAAGTCCTTAGGCGGCTTGACACGAACATCACGTGCTTGCTTAGCCGGATCTATGAACAAGAGTTTGATCTCTTAGGCTAAGACTAACCATCTGTCTAAGAATCTTACGGTTCAATAGGGACGTTGTAGATGCTTGTTTCTTCTATTGTACCGCTATGCGAGAGCTAGTCTATGGTGATAGAGATTCAAAGAGTTTAGACCCAAACATCATGGGCTAAACGATTTGAGGATCCCTTTACCTAAGAATCACCATCAAAAGACCATGTCTTGATGTGATCCAAAAGCTTTAGCTTGATAAGCCGAACCGAGAGTTACCTAGTTCATGATACTCATCAAGATCCTTCCTTTATCTTGAAAGTTTATCTTTTTACCGTTTAAATATCTATTTCTTGCTTAGCGTCTTTAAAGTTTTCTTATTTATGGTCTTGAGTGACACAAGATCAATCCTTTAGTAGTTTTTAGTAGTAAAGTCTTAGTCTTTACCCGATTTGAACTTGACTTATAACACCGATATGACCGTTATGTTCACTAACGCTCCCAAAATGGTTTGATACCCCATACGCTGTACTACTTTGGTTGATAGCAGTTGGGACATTGCTAAAAGGGTGAAACCTTGTTTGTCAGCAAATCAATGGGAAACACATCAGAGAAACGTGTAAGTAACTCAGCAAAACTCGGAGGAATAGACGCTGGAGACGAAACAGCTACTGGAGATACCAACAATGCCCAAATACTCTGACTTTCACGCAAGTGTACTTCAAAATCTGACTTGGGAACAATCAATAATGACTAAGAAGACCCTGAAACTCGCGTCTCTGTCTTTGATGGAGTCAATGTGCGTGCTACTTCGATCTGATCCGGTGAATGCAGCAACGTGATAGTACGACCCCCAAGAACAAAACTATAAGTATTGGATTTGCCCTTATGAACAACATCATGATCGTACTGCCATGGACGGCCTAAGAGTAGGTGACATGCGTCCATAGGAACAACATCACAACTAACTTCATCGTGATAAGATCCAATGGAGAATGGGATCAAAGCTTGCTTGGAAACGCGTATTTCGGAACCATTATTCAGCCACGCTAATTGATACGGTGCTGGGTGTGAAGACGTTTGAAGAACCAACTTTCGCACCGCCTCCTCTGCAATTACATTAGTACAACTCCCTGAATCAATAATGAGTTTGCAAATTTTACCCTTTATCGTGCAGGTAAAACAGAATAGTGTTGTTCGCAGCCAGGATTCTGTTTCAGCATGTGGAGCCAAACAACTACGCCGAATCACCAAAATCTGTGAACACGGGCCCGTATCTCTGTCAATAATATCAACTTCATTGTCCTGTTCAGAGTTGTAATCATCAAATCGAGGCTCACCATCAAAATCCAAAGTTTCATGTGTGAGCATAGTACGCCTATTCTGCTTCAGACAGGCAGTTTGTCGGTGACCATTCTCTCCACAATTGTAACAACGTAAAGCGCATGTTCGTGCTGGACGAGATGCTGCAGTCGAATCTGTTGGCGGATTGGTTCTCTCAACAGCACTACGTGAACTCTGTTCCTCTGTCATCTGACCTGAAGACGACACACTTGCTGGAAAAGGCTGCAATCGAGAACGTGAACCCGAAGAAGACCAATTGCTCTGAAGTTGTTGTTCCATCGCATTCGCCCGTTGATGTGCCTCTGAAACTAAGGTCGGATTGAATTGTTGCAGAGCAAGCTGTAGCTGATTACGGAGACCACCAATGAAACGGGAGACCAACTGCTCCTCTGTTTCGAGAATTGTAGCTCGCGCAACCAAGTGAAAAAAATCAGTTGCGTACTCATCCACTGTACGAACACCTTGACGAAGATTCTGCAACTTATTATAAAGTGTTCTTTCATAGTTGTAAGGGAGGAAATTACGGCGCATGTGCTTCTTTAATCGTTCCCATGAATCAATATGCGGCTTGTTGGAACGCCTTCGAGATTCCTTGAGTTGAGTCCACCATGCTGAGGCTCGATTCTTAAAATGTGTTGCCACTAAGGAAACTCGCATATCATCTGGGACTTGCTTAAATTCCAGAATCTCTTCCACCATATTCAACCAATCGATGAAATCTTCTGGATTTAGAGAACCTGCAAATTCAGGAATATCCACTTTAAATCCTGCATCCCAACGAGGACCTTGATTAACCCAAACGATGTCTTGTAGCCCTGCCCGATGATCTTCTCGCCTCTCATCACGATTATCATCACGTCCTACATGTTGGTTAGCATCGTGTTGCTCATTACCAGGAGAGGCAAACAAATTTTCCCTCATATCTTCTTCATCAGATTCACTATGGCATGATCTGTTTTCTTGATGTTCACGACGTCCATAAAAACGGTCATGCTGATCCTCGAGCACAGTGGTCAATGCGTTTTCCACAGCTGCCTTCAAAGCATCATGAAGACCAATTGTAAAATTCTCAAATGTACGTCGAAAATCGTCTTGTACGTCCACTGCCGTTGGCTTTCTCGGTGCCATGACGAACAAGGATCGTGTTCTAGTTGAGAAACTAAAACTTCTGGATTATGATACCAACTGATGGAGTAACCGATAGGGGTTGCGGATTCGATTGTTTAGTCTAAGAATTCCCAAACGAAACACGCGATCTTGGCGCGTTGAGAACAGAAGTTCTAGCCGAAAACAAGAGTTTAAGAAAGCAAAGCTTCTTTGATAAATAATTTCAATAAGTCGTGTTCCTCACAAATCAAGGCATCGACTATTTATAATAGAAATCCAAAGTCTAAACGATTAAGAAAAAGGAAATTGTCTTGTTTGTCTTGTAAAAGGAAAAAAGCAAGTAAAAAGAAAATAACCAAAAAGCCAAAGCCAAAGAAAATAGAAACAATGGATATACGCTGCATCAAATATGGATGCAAACGAGACTGAAAATGACTAAATGAATGCTAAAACATGCTAAAATTTGAGACTATCAACACTAGACAACAATAGGTCGACTCAGTAGCCCAATCCTCATACAGAAGAACACATCATGGATTGAAACCAGGTTGGTGACTGGGCAGCTTGGAATGTATACCACTTTCGTAAAGGCTCGCGTCGTCCTAAAAATTCTCTATAAACATAATAGAAAACCATCATCTGCTTTAAGTGTTCTAGAAAATTCAATTAAATTTTTTTTTTAAATACGTGTCAAAATCTAGTGTAACGATCGCGTTAATTTTACTTTTACAAAATAGTATAACTGTATTTCGTTATATAGAAAACACTTCCATATAAAAACGTATGAACGCCGATTATACAAAACAGTGTAATTGTATTTGGTTATATAATTCATTCCTCCACCTATTAAAGTGTCCACATCTATTCCTTATATACAAATAAATGAAAATCAAAAGTGTAAGAAATAACAATATATATACAATTATATATAATACATTCCAAACACGAAAAACATAATACATTCCAAACACGAAAGTGTTCCAGCATAAACAAAAATGCAACACAATTAAAATAAAAATAATAATAATAACCCGAAAGTTTACCCATTAGATTGAGTAAACGGAAGACTCGATGAGACCACTATCCAATGACCCACACAAAGTATGAAAGTAAGTCGTTAGCTTGCACTCCGTCTCCTCTACTCTATACAGTTGCGTCAAAGGTAAAGTCACAATCATCAAGTTTTTTTAGAGATCATTTATTATTATTATTATATTATTAGTAGAGAAAAATTGCTCAATAACCATAAAATAAACTAAAATCTACAAACTAACCCAAATTTTCTCTTTTTCTCACTTTCTATTTTTTCCTATAGCTTTCCAACAATTTGGTTATTTTGTTTTTGTTTTGGTTATTAATCAAATTGACTTTTATTAAATTTTTTTTTTGTTTTTAGGATATTATGGGCCGAAACTGTAATTTTTCTAAGTCTGAAACCACAACATGCAATATTAGTTTCGTCTCAAACGTCATTCAATTATATGATATCTAAACTTTGTCTAAAACACATTTTTAATCAAGCCAACGATACTTGGTATTATTATTATTATTATTATTAAAATGAAAAAAATCAAGAAAAATACAAAGTTGGCCCGCATAGATAACGCTGTGGAATGTCAAACAAACAAAAAAAAGAGAAAAAAGGGAAGATAACTGCGGGAACCCATTAGACCGAGTAAACGCTAAGACCACACAAAACAAATCGTCCATATTTCAACTTCTCTCTCTCTCTCTTCTGTTCTGTATAAATGCTCGAAATGTAATCAAAGTGATCATCATTCCCATTCACTACTAAGATGGCAGCGTCTATAGTTTCTTCCATCATTTTCTCTCTTCTGTTTATCATACTTTCACTTTTCCTAGATGGAAAAGCCTTTGCTACCCAAATGGAAAACCGCAAACTCAGTGAGTCTTCTACCTAAATATAGGGTTGATTTAATTCATTTGCTGTATTTTTTTATTAGTTAGTTCAATATATAACTCAGAGGCTGTCTCTTATACACATCTAGATGTGTATAAGAGACAACTACTAAGATGGCAGCGTCTATAGTTTCTTCCATCATTTTCTCTCTTCTGTTTATCATACTTTCACTTTTCCTAGATGGAAAAGCCTTTGCTACCCAAATGGAAAACCGCAAACTCAGTGAGTCTTCTACCTAAATATAGGGTTGATTTAATTCATTTGCTGTATTTTTTTATTAGTTAGTTCAATATATAACTTAGAGGTTAGTGCAAGGAGCTGGTTCCTTTATATCTTAGGTTTTATTCCATTTGGAAGGGATGATGTACGTCATATCTTAGTGTTATCACCAATCCAATTCCAGTCCATTGAGATATACCGGTTTCGGCCCAAAACTTCGCAATATTAAAAAAAAAATATATAAAAACAAATTATGACGTCTTTGTCATGTGTAATGTGTAGATGGAGCAAAAGAGACAATGACCAAGGGGATCGAAGTCTCCAAAATTGCAGCTCATGGGAGCAAGTCGCGGATAAGTCTTAGTTGGTCACCCCTCAGACGTCGAGTATGCTTGACCAAGTCCATTTGTATAGGTAAAATTCTTGCACCGTCTAATTGGGCGTGTTAGTGGTGTTTTCTGCACACTATTCCAATTGTAAATTTATGTTTGTAAAGAAATTTTATGTACATATAAATTTTTGCTATCCAATGCAATATTGATATATTTTTGTTTTTGCTTTAATTTAAAATTTGCACAGGAGGAACGGTAAAGAGTCGTCCGCCGCCAAGCCCTAGCAGCAAACAATATAAGCGTTCAGGTCCAAACTCTGCCAACAATACTCGTTCCTAAGACACACCACGGAACTGGTTATATGACTTATATCAATAGGTGTTTATTATTGATGGAATAAGTGACGACTCTGGAAAACTTATACAATTTTTACTTAATTTATCATATCTTTTGTAATTTTTTCAACTTTCTTCTTGTAATTTTGCCTATTGATATTACAAAAACCTTAAAATACATTCAAACAATTATTTTATTATATAAAATTAAATGCGTCTAATATGACTGTGACACGTATGACAATTATAATTCACCAGATTGTGATATGTATAAATTATAATCATGTTAATTAGCATAAACATAAAACTTTAATTTATATAATAAGATATAGACATCTTTATTACCTTTTTGATAAAAAAGACATGGTGTCATGGAGGAATTATCATTAGTTATTGGAAAATATATAGACACTAGATTAGATCCGGCATTTTCCCATTATTGTACAAATATAGATGGGGAAACAAAATTATAAGAAACAGCTACTAAAGTGAAGGTATATTTGCTTCACAACCAAAAATACACGAAACAAAAACTGCTGCTAATACAACAAAAGAAGAAATTGCTCACACCCAAGCACGGACATGTGGTTTTCAAGTTTTTTTTTTTTTTTTTTTTTTTGCTAAAAGGCTTTGTGGTTTTCAAGTTGGTCCAACGCTATTTCTTCAAGTGTGACTTTATTGACAAAGTTGAGTGGCACAACGATTGTTTTAACAGTTGACAAATAAAAGGGCAGATGCAAAAAATTTGGTGGAGAAGACATCAATAGCATAACAGGTGTTAACACAAAAGTAGTAGAAAACTTGCAATTCTTGTGTTACCAAGAAAAAAAAAACTTGCATTATCTCCTTCTATAAACACGTTAAGATTTATACCCGATTTTCAATTTTTTTGACAGAAATATCAAAAAATGGAAAAAAACTAAACTATACATTAGTACAACTAGAAACACAAATAAAAAAATAAAATTAAACAGAGAAAATAAACTTTGACGGAATAGACAACAAACTTCGAAAATAGAGCTTGTTTGATACGAAAAACGCAACAAACCAACAATAATTGTAGACAAAGTTGCCACGAGCGATCAAGATCCAAGAGAAGCCCTCAATACTCAGACCAACGGCGCATACAGTTTCTCTGAAGACAAACCGCTGTTGCAACCGTAACTTCCCCTTCAACAGTTTTGCATAACTTTGAGAAACAAAAGCAATTGGCATCAAATGCCCTTAATCATCATAAGACGCAAGGCCACACATATCACTTGTTGAAGGGGAAGTTACAGTTACAACACAGTTGGATAATTCAGCAACCGGAGCAGAAGTAGAGCAAGCGTTTCAAGATTTGGATGTTCAAGTACAAAATACCAAAGTTTAGATATAGAACCACCAATGAAACCCACTGTGTGATTCAGAGTCTCTCTTCCTTCCTCTTAATTCCGAGATAACCAACCCGACAATTCCCGGTTAACATCAAATCGAAATTAAACCAGAAATTGAAATCACATCAAACGTTCTAGAATCATCTGGCTCTCTCTTTCTTCTTCCTCATCAGTCATTAATCATCACCAAGAGGCGACTTCAAAGGCTCACTCGAAATCAAAAACCTCATAGAACGCAAAAATCAACAGCGAAGAAACAATGTTCGGCGTCGTCTTCCCCAATCGGAGCTTCCCTATCGACATCTCAACCTTCGTCCAAATCGATACCTTTCACTGGGTTCTCGACATGAACCACTTCGTCGGTAAGTTTCTCAATACTCTCCTCCGTCTTCCCAAAAACCCTAAAAACCCAAATTAAACGAATTCTATTTTTCCTGCAGGCGAAGCATACGATCAAATCGGAGAGATGTGTATCTTCTTGCTGAATAACTTCACTCTTCCGCCGGATAAAGCGTTAGCCGTCTACGTCCAATCTCCCGGATCAGGATTCGCCTTCTGCGGCGCCGTAACCCTAAATCGACCCTCGGCGGTTTTGTCGTTACAGTGGCCGGAGGCGGGAAGTGCAGCTCAGATGCAGCTCACGGCGGGGGATGCGGCTCCGATCTCGGCGAAAATCGGAATCTCGGTGGAGGATGTGGCGGCGCTTCAGTCGATGGATGTGGCGGCGGGGAGAAGGATCGAGAGATTGGCGATGAAAGTCGGGGAGAATCTGTTCAACTTCATGCAGTCGTTCTGCGGCGTCGACGGGAGCAAATTGGTTGTTCCGATGGATATTTTGGATCGGTGGTTTAAGAAGTTTCAGGAGAAAGCTAAACGCGATCCTGATTTCCTCAAAAGCTTCGCTTTGTAAAACTTATTAACTTCAAGGTTAGGTTTTGTCTCTTTGATCTTGTTTAGCTAATTACTGGGGAAAGGTAGCTTCACTGCACCTGTCTCTTATACACATCTAGATGTGTATAAGAGACAGGTGTGCGGATGCTGTTTCAGATATTGTCATGTTCATAAGCTGAAACTCTTCTCTTAAGCATTAACTTGATGCTCTTTCCTTAAGGTCTGTCTCTTATACACATCTAGATGTGTATAAGAGACAGCAGTTTCAGTGAGCGGATGCTGTTTCAGATATTGTCATGTTCATAAGCTGAAACTCTTCTCTTAAGCATTAACTTGATGCTCTTTCAGATCTTGTGCGTACTAATGATAAAACGTGAGTGATCTGAATATGATGAATCCGTTTGATGATCCTGGGTTGTATATGATGAATCTAAGAAGAAGGTTGTAGTTTATTAATACTTGCTTTCAATATTCTTCTTCTTGTTTGCATTTGCCAATGAGAAACTGTGAAAAATTGATTTTTATTTTTGCTCTCAGCGGATGCTGTTTCAGATATTGTCATGTTCATAAGCTCAAACTCTTCTCTAACTGATGAACTTGATCTTATTGCCTTAAAAGGTAGATGAAAGGTGAAGATTAACTCAGCTTGTATTGAGAGGTGAATCATGATTCCTAGTTCTTGCATTAGTGTCTAGTTCTTGGGAAGCTTTCACTCAACTACGGTGGTGACTTTACCCATTTTGATCTATGGTTCTATAAAATGAATCTAAAGGAGGTTGTAGTTTACTTAGTTTGTCAATGAGAAACCGTGAGGGATTTGAATTTTTTGCTCTGAGTGTTCTTCTTGCTTTCATATGAATCACAAATCCTCTAACTGGATGCTGTTTAAAGTGTTGAAGTTGAACTTTGTCTTGTTGCCTCAGACTCAGCTTGTGTTTGAGGATAGAATCTTATTGAATGTTTGTGATTTGGTTCTAAAATGATGTGTCTCAAAATCATATCTAAAAAGAGGACGCTGTTTTAGAAATGGTCATGTTCATAAGCTTAGACTCTGCTCTTAAGCAATTTAAAGTGTTGAACTTTATCTTATTGCCTTAAGTAGATGAAAAGTGAAGATTAACCCAGCTTGTGTATGAGGATTAAATCTTTGATTATTAGTGGCATTGTCTTGATCTTCTGAATATACCTGTTTCTCCCTATTATTTGATAATCATCTACTTATGCCTATACTTGAGATCATTTGGTTTTACGAAGCTGTATAGATGTGGTCAAACAAAAAAACGAAGCTGTAGAAATCAACGTATGGTCTTCTTGCTTGCATATGAATCACAGTCTCAGTAAGTGGATGCTGATGTTCATAAGATCAGACTCTGCTCTTAAGCAATTTAAAATATTGGAACTTTATATTGTTGCTTTAAGTGTACCATCATCGAATGTAAACATACAAGTATGATAAACGATACAAGTTTACCACTACAAATCTACCACATCTTTAGCTGATGAATTTAACATTTGAGTTGATAATTACAAAATCCACACAAAAAAAGAGAATTCCAACAAGAAAATTCCATTCATATAATCCATCCTTGTTAAGAATACGAAAACCTATATCTTTATCTCCGGATTTACAATGGACTCACATGGAATACTTATTATTATTATAAATCGAGACTCTCACATGATCTCTGGTAAATAGTCCATCTTGTTGCAAAGCTTCAGAACTGATTAAAGATACCACCATTATAGAGATAGTAAACATTGAGCATACAATAGATATGAAATTTCTTTTAGATGAGTTCATCATGAAGATTTGTTAATGATTATTGCCTTTTCAAGAATTCATAATTTATATGTAATAAATATTAAATTTTAGAAAATATATTATACAATAGTTTATTTCGAATAACTTAATTTGTCAAAAAGCACTAGAAATATATTTTAGTAATTATAATAAGGAAAAAAATTAGTGATGATATTGTCGTTTTAAGAGTCACAATTTATATATGTAGTAAGATACTAAATTTTAGAAATATAATTAATATTAGTTTATTTTGAATAATTTAAAGTAGTCAAAAGTCTATACAAAGTTGAGATATTTGAGTATTAATAAGAAGAAAAAAGTTCCTCAAATAACCCCAATGTATAACAGAAGTAGCCAAAATAATTATCTTGATAATTTTCTCCGAATTAACTATGATTTTAATTTTATCTATCTTAAATTTATTAGTTATAAGTCTGCCTTCGCAATTTAATAATATTTTAATAATATTTTTTTTTTTGTCTTAAAAAAAATCAGATGAATTTTCTATAAAAAAAAAAAAACAAAAGGTAGGCTCTAGATATATTCTACCCAAAATACCATAGAATCATATGTTTGAACCAAACACAAACCCAACAAACCACAACAACAACAAAAATCAATTGGATTCCGGACTAAAAAATTATGGACCCCACATCCTATCTCGGCCATGAGTTCAACTTTCGGCAAAGGACTCCCAATTACTCATATTGGCGTTACATAAGTGGTAATTGGGATGGTTCTTTTCCGAGGTGAGAGTCGGTCCTGCTGGTTTAGGCCAGGGATCGATTCCCACGAAAACGGAATTGTAACATTTAATCTATTTGGCTATCGGAACATTCACATGGTCTTTTCGGGCTCCAGGACTAGTTGGTGTTGGGGAGATGATGCGATGGTCTATAGTACGGGCTAAATACCTAAACTACGCCGCCGGCGGTCTTTTAATTAAGTCGGATCACCTAAATTATCAAAAAAAAAAAAAAGTGGTAATTGGTAAATGCAAGGGATTACCAATTACTCATATTGGCTCTAATATTCTCCCATTACCATCTAAATCCATGTCTCTTTAAAATATTCTATATTTGCATGATACTCACAAGAATCTTGTCTCTGTTTATTGGTTGTGCAATAATAATGTCTATATCTCTGTAAATTGTGTATAAAACCCATATAAGCATCTTCATCAAATATACTATTCACATTTTCTATATGATATGAGAGCGAGGTTGATACCTTAAACCAAATTCTCGATTCATATTCTCTCAAATATTTCGTTCTCGTCTCTATTGATTCATCCTCATATCTCAATGTAAACATGATTAATGTTGCCAAACTATCAGCTTCCAATTATTTTATGTCGAGCTGTTAGCTTTATGCTCTCTTTGATGAATCAGCTCTCATCCCTGCTGTAACCATCACAAACAAAGGCATCATCACTTCCCTCTTAATCTTGCCTTCACCATGTGGAAACGTCAATATCACTTAATCTATATTGCGATTATTGGAGCCTTCTCAGCATCGATATATCATCTGCTCCTCTTCTCTCAATACCATTGTATTTAGAAAATTGTATTAAAATATGGTATTGATAAAAGATTTCAATTCTTGATGAAATGAAAAAAAAAGTATTTTTTTTAAAAAAAAGAGAAACATAATTATTGATCGAAATTCAGAGAAAATTAAAAACATATATAGATTTGCTAAATATCTAAAACCAAAAACCACTCTAAAAAATATAAACTACAAACAATCAAGGTCCATATATATTTGTACCTATAGGTTAGACCCGAATGGATGAATCTAACCGAAATTTAACCGGAAAGACAAAAAAGAAATTGAGATTTCAGCTCAGGGGGGCTACACTATACTTTTCCTTTTTTTTCCTTAAATGTGAAAGGCTTTACAAAAGGCATATAAATCTAACGAGTAAGGATTATAAAAACCCTAAAATCCACCAAAACCACGCACAAAGATTACTCGGAGATTCCAATCCAACGAGAAACGCTTCAATCTTCTCCTTTGTTTCCCGGCGACTCTCTCTTCCTCGGCTAAAACCCCTTTTGGATTCAGCCTTTTCTCGGTATGTTTTTTTAATAAAGGTTTCACCTTTCTCAGTTGAAATTCGCTTCTAGATCTTAATTTTTCTTCTATGAAAGTGGTTGATCTCTGGTGGGTTTCTATTGAATCACTCAAGTTTCATGATTTTGATTGATTGTGTTTCTCGAATTAAGACTGAGCTATGAGTATAATAGACAACTCTTATGGTGACTTAGTGTAGATTTAAGATTTCCTTAAATTCATGTTCCAAGTTCCGAAATTTATCATCAGGTTGTAGATTAGTTTGACCAAATTGTTCTGTTTAGTTTGGTTTTTCTGAATTTGAAACTTGACACAGTAATCCCTTTTCGGTGTTGTTTTTTAGTTACTTGTCAACCGAATTGGGTTTTAACAGTGTTTGTTGAGGCCATGGATTGATTTCTAATCCACTGCGGAGATCATCTGTTGGAAGATTACTATTGACTATAGAGTTTTTGTAGCCAATGTGTTTGATCTTTCCTCTGACTCCTTTATTACTATTCCCTGTTTGAATAGTTACAGTTAGTTTTGTGTGGAAGATAGTTTGGTATCTGTTTTTGTTACACTTTCAATCTCAAGTTGTATCTAGGTTCTGATTCAATGAGCCTGGTTTTATAGTTACATCGATTTTTCGGCACTAAAAGCTGATTCAATGAGCATGGTTCTGATGCTTATCCGTATGCGTTTCAGGTTTATTGCAGTTGGATTCAGATAGTTGGCTGAAATTATGGATGACTGGGGTAAGACCATGCTTTAAGTGTCCTCTCTTATATACTCTATATGTGTTTGATTATGATTCTCGTAGTTGTTTATAGTATTGTTTGGATATGGAAGCAAATGAGTTTTAACATTACAGAATTGAGTCTATTGCTTATGGTTTTTTCGTTTCTGATTTCAGAGGACGAGGAAATTGCACCACTTCCAGCAAAAGTTGAACTCAAAAGTAATTGGGACGATGAAGATGTAGATGAGAATGAAATTAAGGACTCTTGGGAGGATGATGATGAACCTGCTCTGGTATTATTAGCTTAGTTTTTACTTATTAACTTTCATTCCTATCTCTGTTTTGCTCTCTTCTTTTTTTTTTCAGTTCTTAAACTTAAATTTGTTCTTGCGTAGCCTCCTGTTGTAAAGCCTGCTCCGGAGAAGTCTCTTGAAAAGGGTCCTAAGAAAGCTGTTGAAAAGAAGGGTAAAGCAGCGGAAATTCCGAAAGAAGCACCAAAGGAAGAACCTCTAGATCCTATTGCTGAGAAGCTTCGCATGCAGAGGTAGAGTTTAATAGTTTATAAACTCTTACCTTTTCCCTCAAAGAATACTTCACCTTAATCTTCTTCTTTGTTGCTGTGTCCTGTGTGTTCTTATACATTATGTTCTTTCTATCACAGACTTGTTGAGGAGGCGGACTACAGGGCGACCGCTGAACTCTTTGGAACGAAGATTGAAGAAAAAAACCTCGATATGTTCATCCCCAAGTCCGAAAGCGATTTTTCAGAATATGCTGAAATGATTTCTCAGAGGCTTAAACCATTTGAGGTATGCTGTATTTCTGTCTTAATACCTTTCTTCTCTTAGGCTATAAGAGACGCTCGTGCCCAAATCTTGAAAATCATATTTTGGTTTTCTGTTTGCAGAAAAGTTATCACTATATTGCGCTACTCAAAACAGTCATGAGACTTTCGGTGGCAAACATGAAGGCAGCAGATGTTAAAGATGTTGCTTCGTCCGTTACAACGATAGCAAACGAGAAACTAAAGGCGGAGAAAGAAGCTGCTGCTGGCAAAAAGAAGACAGGTATGTGCACTAACACAATCCCTTTGTAAACTCGTTCTTAGGTTCTTGGATTGACAAATATTGATAATGTCCTGTAGCAGTTTTCTTTTTGTCTTATAGTTAGTGTGTGAATCCGTTTTGGTGATCATCAAATGGTTTTTTCATTGATTCAATCAGGTGGGAAGAAGAAACAACTTCTTCTAGATAAGCCTGATGATGATCTAGTAGCTGGTCCTTATGATGCCATGGACGATTTCGACTTCATGTAGATTAAAAGAGCTTTCTGCTTGGATTGTCCCGGCGTCTATTTCATCATTGTCACTCAGAAAAGAGCAAAGAAGAAGCAAAGTTTCTTTATTTCTTGGAAAATATAGTTGGAAACAAAGAAAGCTTTGATTTCTGAGTTTTTGTCAGTTTGGTCTTATGAGATTTTATAAGGGGGAGTCATGTTTTGTTTTGATTTTTTTTGTTGGTTAAAAAGCAACTTACTTGAATTAATTTGATGTTCGTATAAATTTATAATTGACATTGATGTGATAAATCTCTCTACCGATTATACTTTCGTTTCATTGTTGCTTTTCAGATTGTACAACTTTGTTCGTTTGTCTCATAGTGTGATAAGAGCGTTCCCTTATCACTTTTTCGGGTTTCAAATGGGTTTATTTCGGCTCTATCTTCTTTTTGATTTGACATAAATTCACCAAAGTCTAATGGGAAATTAGTAATTTTGGTTTCGCCAATGTTTTTTTCTGGTTCAATTGCAAAATTACTATATTTTGTTTTCTTTTACTTCAATTACAAAATTCTTTTATATAATTCTATATGTTTAATCGTCGTGCATAAGTCTATTTTATAATAAAAAGTCAGGTTCAGAAATATACTAATTTCCGTCACATAGCCTATGTACTAATGTTGTCGAATATCATATGGACAAAAAATGGTTATGCGGCTAAAACAAGTTTGTTAACAACATTGTAATAAGTCCTAAGTTCATTTCACTGCATCTAGTAGCATAACATTTTATTTAGATGTGTTTCATCTACTACAACCATCTTTAAGAACTGAAATCCATTGTTGCAAGTACTAAATGCAATAAACAAATATTTAAACATGTCTTATTATCACGTTCAAACCTTCTAATTGTAACTAATTAGGTTGTTGATGCTATATAGGTAACGTGAGGGTAAAATTGAATTCTTAGAATACCCATTAGCCAAATTTTCACAAATCCGTTGAATTTTTAAAAGAATGTTCATAGTTATGGGAAACTAGAGTTGCACCGTCACTTCTTTCAAATTATCGGTTTGATCTTTACATTAATGTTTATATCATTTTGAATAAATTAATTTGACCTTCTGGATTATTACTTATTTATAAAACAAAACAAAACCACCATTACCCCATTCAAAAAAAAAAAAAAATTTCCTACTACCTATATTAAAAATCAGAAATTGTAAATTTTTCTAATAATTTTATAGTTCTTTGGTAGGTAGGCTCGACTATTTATAAAAACGTTTCCTATTAACGCAAAAACTCCAATTTTCTATTTCTTTGGTAGGTGGTCTCTTCTTTCGAGTCTCTTCACTAATGTCTTAAAGCTCCACTTATGTCTTGTCTTTGCTACTGATTCTCTCTCTCTCTCTCTCTCTCTCTCATCTCTCGCCGGAGACTATGGCCACTGATATGCCGCAAATCCGAATCGGAGTAATGGGATGCGCCGAAATCGCTCGCAAGGTCTCACGTGGCATCCACCTAGCTCCGAACGCCGTTATCGCCGCCGTTGCAAGCCGGTCCTTAGAGAAAGCCAAACGTTTTGCTACAGCCAATGGCTACCCTCAATCAGCAAAGATCTACGGCTCTTACGAATCGATTCTTGAAGATTCAGAAGTTGATGCTCTTTACATTCCTCTCCCCACTAGCCTCCACGTCGAGTGGGCTATACGTGCCGCTGAGAAAGGGAAGCACATACTTCTTGAGAAGCCCGTGGCGATGAATGTAGCTGAGTTTGATAAGATTGTCTCGGCTTGTGAGACTAATGGTGTTCAGGTTATGGATGGTACCATGTGGGCTCATCATCCTAGAACGGCTAAGCTTAAGGAGTTCCTCTTTGATTTAGACTGTTTCGGCCAGCTCAAAAATGTAAGTAATCTTGTGTGTTATTCTGTTGGAAACATTTTTGTTGTTATATTTGAATAGTTCTTGTTCTTTAATTAGCGTTGTAGACTTGGAATCAAGTATAGTTGATGTTCTCATATTTTAACAACTTGCTACTCTCTTTGAGTGATTTGTCATTAATTAAATTTCTGCATGGTAGTTTCATTTTAAATGTCGTTTACTAATTTTGTAATTATACATATTAAGAAAACCTATTAAATTTTCTACAATACCACTTATTAATACATTACATAATTATCTTATTAGTATACTAAAGTAAAAAAGGTTCAAAAAAATAAGAAGATTAAATTAGAACCTTTTCTTTTTTTTGGTCAATTCGATGTTTCTTCTCATTCAACAACGAAACTTAGAATCCATACAAACAGG
This sequence comes from Alliaria petiolata, assembly GCA_020283515.1. Classification (NCBI taxonomy): domain Eukaryota; kingdom Viridiplantae; phylum Streptophyta; class Magnoliopsida; order Brassicales; family Brassicaceae; genus Alliaria; species Alliaria petiolata. Next base: position 469,247,019 of record JAHZTW010000001.1, on the reverse strand, counting down.
AAATAACTTGAAAAAACTACCAATAACTAGAACAACTGCATCACATATGGCAGAACGACTGCTAAGATAGATGGAGAAAAAGAGAATAACAAGGCTTACAAAGCCTGCTATCTCATTCAGATCCGTTCCCAACATGAGGGAGATAGAGAGGACATCCGAGTCCGAAAATGCAGAAAATGCTTCCTTGAGTGCCAAACAAAGAGCAAAGGCTTATGCAACTACTTCAACCAAAGTAGCCTTCATGTACACCAGCAACAGAGATGGTTGGGAGATTTTACTGAGCTTGGACCGAAACGAAGTGAGGTCCCAAGAACGAACAGCAACAGGACAATGGAGGAGAAACTTGATTTCATCCGCCAAGTGACCAAAACTCCTGCATAACACAATCTCTGCAAAATAACTTTTCCCATCTAAAGGGGAATTGAAAGGATCAAACAGCTCCATAAAGGAGTAAACTTCAGATCGAAAAACAGAAAAGGTCTGAAAACAAATCTGATATGGTCTGCACAAAGCAGTAAGGGCTCGCAAGGGGGCGAGAGATCTGAACAAAGCAGTAAGGACTCGCAAGGGGGCGAGATATCTGCACACAGCAGCAAGGTCTCGCAAGGGAGCGAGAGATCTGCACAAAGCAGCAAGGATTCGCAAGGATGCGAGAGATCTGCACACAGCAGCAAAGATTCCCAAGGTCGTGAGTGGAGGAAAAGCCAAAAGAGGGTGGAGCGGCGGAGGAGACCAGAAGATGACTTGTGGATGATAGGATTTGCAGAACACCGGAGGATAGAGAGGAACATGGCGAGGGAGAGGGAGATAGAGAGGCTGAGAGAGGAGACCCAAGGAGGTAAACGTCGGAGGAGGAGGAGCCAGCGGATCCGGCGGATCCGGAGGCTCCGGCGGAAGAGGGCGAGAAAGCAGGAGCCAGAAAAGCACCACCGAAGGCTGAGCGGCGTCAGAGTCCCGATCTGCAGAACGCAGCGTACCGGCCGGAGAGAACGGAGTAGCTCGTCGTCGGTCAGCCATCACGGTGGAAAAGATTGAAGAAAAAACTTTTGACTTGCCGGAAAAACCGCCGGAAAGAAGAGAAGGGAAGTTGGGACCCGGTGCTCAGGAAGGAAAGCGATGAACGGAGGCGGAGGCGGAGATCGAGCGTCGAGGGGCCATGGTCGGAGCTGGATCTGGCTTGGAGGAGAGAACGGCACCTTGGTCTTCGTGCCTGGGAGAAAACTCTCTCTAGGGCGAACTATCCGAACATGGGATGTTTTTTAAATTAGATCCTTTTCTAAAATATGCATTAAACATCCAAAATGACACTTAATTTGAAAAAAAAAAAAACAATTATAAAACGACACTTAATCTGAATTGAAAAAGTAGTTTTTAAGTGAATTTTAGTTTTTTCTTTTTTTGATTTTAAAAAAATACTCATTAATCATCCAGTAAAAGATGATAAGAATTATATTCCCAAAAGCTAGAACGAACGACTAGTTTTTGTAGCCAAAAAAAACTTTACAAAAATCTTTGGATTTCTCAAAAAACCAAAATCCAAATACAAAAAAAAAACTAAACTAAACTCTACCTATCTTTGAATTTTAAAGCCACAGTACGTTTGCTTCAAATAGATTCTATAATCAGTTTGCGGCTTGTATAAATTCTCCTCAGTTGATCTAAAGATTCACAGAAAACAACACATACATATATATATATATATATATATATATATATATAACTTGTGTGGTTTTTGTTTTCTTGAAGATTAAACAGTGTCAAGAGCTCTCTCTTATAATTTAAACTCTTTCCTTCGACTCGTTACTGGACACTACAGGTACATAGTTGCTTCACATTGGCCGGAGATGAAAATTTTCTCGCAAACGACATCCGTGTGAAACCGCGTCTCGATGGTCTTGGTGCACTCGGAGACCTTGGATGGTACGCAATCCGAGCAACCCTTTTAGCCAACAACTTCGAGCTTCCCAGAACCGTCACGGCCATTCCAGGCAGTACTGTCCTAAACGAGTCAGGAGTGATTCTCACATGCGGAGCATCCCTGAGCTGGGAAGAAGGACGAACCGCGACCATACACTGCTCTTTCTTGGAGAACCTAACAATGGAGATAACAGCCATTGGAACAAAAGGCACACTTCGTGTTCACGACTTTGTTATCCCGTTTCAGGAGACCGAGGCATCGTTCACCACTTGCACTAAAGGTTGGTTCAATAAGCCAGTGACTGCTTGGGTTAATCCCCCGAGCGAACACGCGGTTAAGACAGAGTTACCGCAAGATGCGTGTATGGTGAGAGAATTTGCTAGGTTGGTCGGAGAAATCAAGAACAAAGGTGCAAAGCCTGATGGGTTTTGGCCTAGTATTAGCCGAAAGACACAGTTAGTGGTTGATGCTGTGAAAGAGTCTGTTGATAAAAACTGTCAACAGATTAGTCTCCCTGGTCGTTGAAGTAAAGGGCTCAAGCTAAGCAATGTTGTGTTTGCATTTATCCAGGTTGATTTTCAGGTTGTCCATTTTTTCTTTTCGTTTGTTTTGCACTGATATTATCACTTTTTAGGTTTCAATTGGTTTATTTCGGTCCTAATTATTCGTGAATACGGTCTGAAGGAAAAGCACTTTTTTTTTTCGCTGGAAGTTCATATTTTATTAGAAAAAACTGCTCAACCCCAAGAGGAACAAAACCAGGAAAAAATAGAGTTATATATCTACATTTTTGTTGTCAATACTTAATCCCACAAATTAATAAAAGATGCAATTAAAAAAAATGTTGTGAATTCGCCAAAAAAAGTTAGAAAAAATCAAATAGCTTCACCGAGAAAAACGAATTGAAGCAAATTTTTTAACTTTGTATTTAAAACTTAAAAAACCCGATAAAATTATGAATATAAAATTGGAAAATTTCCTATTTTTGTTCGAATCGAAGTCACATAAAAAAATAACAAATAAAAAGGGAAGCGCTTCCTAGCAATTAAGTGTGGGAATTAATGATGAGGAGATTGCATGTCTTTGACGTAGCCACCAAGCCATGGATCCATGGTCTCTGACCTAATTTCCCATGTTGGATCAAACGCTTCCCATGGCATACTCTTGAGATCTTCCACCGAAACACCTAACTCCTCAAGGGACACGTGTTCATTCCCCTTGTTACTACTACTAGTACTAGTACTCTCATCGACACGATCGTCCTTGCTCAAATCAATGAAATTATTATCACGATGACTTGATGATAATGATATCTCATTGTCCTTCTTCTTCTCCCTCTTCTTCTCGTGAACATCAGTAGAAGAAAAGCATGAATCTACTCCTCTTGATTCAGCATCGTTGTCGTCCTTCGCCTTCCGTAACCCCTTGACCACGCTACTTAGTTCGTTGAAGTCTTCAACTTTGTCCCACCAAGACCCTAATCTCGGATTCTTCTTCTTTCGCTCTAGGGTTTCCTTCTCCTCGTCGTTGATGATGATTCTTGCATCAGTAGAGGGTAGTGAGCCCAAAGAGTTAAATGTCGGAGAATCAATTTTGTCGTCTCTCTTCTTATTCTTCGGGTCTAGGGTTTCATCCTCGTCGTCGTCGATGATGATGATTGCATCAGTAGAAGAAGATGGTGATCGTAAGGAGTCGAAGGTCTGCGGGAGGAAGTAGAGTTCGTCGTCGGTCTGGCTCGAAAGTTGCTTCGTGAGTTCGGTCTGCGACTCTTGAGTCTCTTGTTTCTCTATCGCCATATGTTTCGTTTCGTACCAATTATTGAACCAAATTAAAGAAGAAATTCGGAGAGAAACAAAATCGAATTGAGAGATTATGAAGCTAAGCTCTAAATTTGGATTTTGATTGTTTGATAAATCGTCGTATGTGCTCTTTAGTTTATATATAAAGAAGTTTGAGAGTTATCCCTCTCGAGAAAGGAAAACGAAACCTAAACAAAAAATGGAAATTGTTTTTTTTTTTTCAAATAAGAAGAAAAAAGGAAACTTCGTTGATTTACATCGTCTGTACAAAGGTTTAGCCGTTGGCTTTGTCTACTTTCTGACATCGTAAATTGATAAATGAAAAATACTCTACAGATGACAATTATTGAGATTACTTTGGCTGGCTAAAAAAATTCATTAATATACAGAATCACAAATCACAATCGTTGTTTACAAATTTTTTGAAAAAAAACTTAGACAAACATGAAATGGCTCCATTAAGATAGGAAATAAATATATAACCTTCATGGCTAAAGCGTCTACACATGAGAGGAGCAAGCGGGAATTCAGTTTTTTTTTCTCCATCACACACATCCTATGTGCACTGAACACAAATACGCACAAAATAGCACGAAATGTTCGTGGTTATTTTTATGATCTAAATTATGTAAACTAAGTGTCCTCACCAGTTTGATTCTCTGAATCATTTTAGGAATTGAGACTGTCAAAAAAAAAAAAAGTGGGTTAGGTGGAGATCAAGTGTTTGTATTGGAGTAACTTGGGAAGCAATATGTGTATCTTGCTGACCGTCTATGAAGTGAAGTCCGTAAAACCCATAAAGATTATAATGGAAAGACTTGAGGAGCAAGATGTTAGTTCTAGCATATTTCTATTATTACTATATTACATTTATGTGTTAGATTTAGATTAGGAAAGTTTACATTATATGGTGTTAACAATATGTTAATGTTAACCACTAGATATATGTATCTTATTATCTTGTATGATCAACACAACCAATTCAATAATATATTCATATTCTATAATATTCTACATGGTATCAGAACCTCCGATTCTGGTGGATCGAAGTTAAAGGCTTCCGCACTAGAATTCTTGTGATCTCATCTTCAACAGAGATCATGGAGAAGATTGAAGTTTGTGCCTGGAGGAGTCTGTTGACTTGTTTGTCCATCCTCGACATGATGTCCACGACATATGTATTATGCTTGATGATTTCGCATACCACGTTTGTCGTGCGTGGGAGTATTGGAGTAACTTGAGAAGCAAGATATGTATCTTGATGGCCGTCTATGAAGTGAAGCCCGTAAAACCCATAAGACTATAATGGAAAGACTTGAGGAGAAAGATGTTAGTTCTAGCATATTTATATTATTACTATATTACATTTATGTGTTAGATTTGGATTAGGAAAGTTTACATTATATGGTGTTAACAATATGTTAATGTTAACCACTACATATATGTATCTTATTATCTTGTATGATCAACACAATCAATTCCATAATATATTCATATTCTATATTATTCTACAATTTGTGTGGTCCTTGATTTAAAGGGAAGATTATTGGGATACCAATCCAAATCGCACATCAGAAGTTTATAAAGTAATTGTCTAATATATAAGTAATGTTTAACTCTGATTAGTATGAGGTCTTTTGGAAAGGAACCAAAAAATAAATCCGTGCAGGCTTTGCTATTTGGGCCCAAAGCGGGCAATATCATACTAATAGGAGAGTTGAATAAGGGTTTGAAAAGCCCAATAAGTGGTATCACAGCCAGGTTCAGAAAAGGTGGACATCGGGAAGTAGGTGTTGGGCATGTTCGGGAGGAGAGCCCTCAAAGTGACCTTGTGATTAAGAGTGCTGGTGTCTTGTATCGAAAGGCTTCCTAACGGTGCTCTCAGGATTAGGTGAAGAGTTTCGTTGGTGCGTACGGCGGTACAAGATGGGTGCTAGGTTTCACCAGAGGTTGGAGGCTAAGGGTTCGTGTGGTCCTTGGTTTGAGGAGAGGATTGTTGGGATATCAATGCAAGTCACATATCGGAAGTTTGGACAGTAATTGTCTAATATATAAGTAATGTCCAACTTTGATTAGTATGATGTTTTTTGGGAAGGAATCCAAAAACAAATCCATGCGAACTCTGCCAGTTGGTTCCAAAGTGCACAATATCATAATATCAACTTAAAAAGTCCAATAATTTTGAATCCTAAGGATTAAAAATACGGCATCGCCCATAATAATATCGAGCATTAAACTTATTTTGGTAGTGGCAGCTTTGAAATTTCTCTATTCCACTTTCAAAAAAAAAAAAATTATTGTTTATACTTTCACTAGGGAAGAGCCGGCGGAAGCTCGCCACTCCGGCGCGTGAGCTTGATCGCAGCTGGTCGAGTGGAAGGCTGGTACGCCTACCTCTGTGCACGCGTAACACTCGACGGAGCTCAGCACGGGCATATCATCGCCGTTACTGCTTGATTCTCCACCGTTGTTTTGGACAATGCTGATTTTCTCAATAGGATTCGGTTTATTGTTAGAGAGACTCCGGTACAATACTAAACCGAAACTTCACCGGGCTTGACAAGGAGAGGAGAGGTGAGCTGCCTAGTGTGAGAGTGGTTAGTAAAGAGGCCTCTCAAGCAATAGAGACAGACACTGGACAAAAAAGTTGGGATCCGTACAGATTATGAGGATTACAATAGTGGACAGTGGACACATTTCAATTATTATAAAAGTTAGTTCTTATTGTTAAATCATTTTAGATAAGCGTAACATATTTACTTGCAATAATAGAAAATAGATCATATTTTTAATTGTAGATATTATGTGTGTGTGTGTGAATATGAGATTATAGACTTTTAGTATCTGTACGCTATAATATATATACCACATGCAATATAGTCGTTTTTCAAAATTGATAATCCTCATCAATTCTACTATGAATTTGCATTTCATGATATCTTGATATTATATTGTGTTTATCATTAATAATAATAATTGATACTCTATTTCAAAGTGATGAATATTTTGAGATTTTCACTAATATTAAAAAATATTTGCAATTGCAATTTTATCTTTATTTTTTTATTAATTACCATTTTAGTTTTCTCTTTAGATCATTAAAATAGTAAAATTAAATTAAGAAAAAGACAATGACTACACTTAAAAATATAAAACATCTAACTTTTTGAAATAATTTTTTATATAAAATATCTATTATTAGAAAAAGATAAGATATCAGGGAGCAACCAACCTTTGAACATTTGATTTCAATGTCAAATGTGATAAAGTGTTCAAACAGTCATACAAATTATTTGAAAGTCTTTTAAGTTTTTATATGAGAAGAACTCTAAACTTGATCTTTGAAGGTGAGGATGGCGCTGATGTAGATGGTCTGACCAGAGAGTGGTTTCACCTGTTGTCAAAACGTATAACTGTCTGCAGGGATAAAAAAAAAGAAGCGTTGGAGCCTGAGAAGCTCTTAGCTGGTGAAGGCGAAAAGGAACCTGAACTGTTCACAACTGCTGAATACTTAGTGACCATCAGCCAAACCCTGAATCTCGTGCCCCCCTATCCTACTACAAATTCATCGGTTGCATGGTATGACCCTTTTCATACTTTCTTTACCAATGTTTTTTTTTATAATAACTTCAAATCTTTTATTTAGAAATATGCTTAGACCAATCTTGCTAAAATGGTTCAACTAATTCATTTCTCTTCTCTTGCAATGGTAAATAGATCGACCTCCCAAAATACTCATCAAAGGAAAAGCTTAAAGAGAAGTTATGATCTAATGTGTGAATGTCGTACATTCGAACTTAAATAGGTAATGGTGATTTTGCTGGTATGAAATCGAGGATTACTGAAACCCTTTCCATTTTAACTATTTTCCCTTGTTTTTGAGTTGTGTGGTTTGAGAAATCGTTATGTCTTTTCGCTTTTTTTTTCAGGTCAAAACTCTACTAGTTTATTCTCTTTTGTATTAAACTAGTTTATTCTCTACTAGTTTATATGACTTGTTCAGTTTTGAGTTTTGGGTGAATCGAAAAAGGCTAATCTTATAATTTTCTGATAGATTTGGTTTTAAAGTTAGGGAGTTGTTTTTACCTTTCGTGATTGGTTTTTTGGCTTGCGTCCTTTTGCGGGCGTTACTAAGACTGGTAGCAAACTAAATTACATTACGAAGAAAATCAATCAACTTTTGGGCCTCTGGCCCGATCATCATAATAATTTTGGTTTAAAAACTAAACCGAAAATTTGATTTAAACCAAAAATTTGATTTAAACCAGAAATCCGAACAAGGCTTCATAATGTGACAAGATATAGTTCACATGAATTTATTTACTACATCCAATTTTTTTCATTTTAATCATATATTATATATTACTAAAATAGAATCCGCATATATGCGGATTTTGAATAAAAATATTTTAAATTTGTAAAAAGTTATTTGAAAATAAAATCCCATCATTTGGGAAGAAAAGTAAAATACGAAAAAATATAAAATTTATTTATTTATTTTTATTTTTTGTAATTAAAATTTATTAATATTTTCAGATAGGATTTTGATATAATAAAATAAATATTAATTTTGTTGTAAAAAATACAAATATAAATTTTACATTCTCAAACAAAATCTATTCGATTGTATCAAAATTTGATCGACAGACTTTAACACGTATCGCGATCATGTTAATTACCAAATTTAAAACATCAAGCTTCATATAATAAGATTGTATATTTTCCTAAATTGGAGTTAATTTTATTCAGTTTTGTTTTTATTATAGATTTCTTTTGAAGTATGTATATTTTTTAAATTTTAAATTTTTATTTTTATCATTTCCCTTTTAGGATTATTATTTGATTATATAATTTTAATCTAAATTTTTATTTACTAATATATATTAAACATAATGAAAAGAACATATTTTGTTTAAGCCATTTTATTTATAAAAGCTTAATTTTATTTTATTTTTGTTTAAGTTATATCAAGATTATTTTTTAAGCCATCAATAACTGTTATTCGCTGAATAAGAAAACAAAATATTTATTAAATAAAATAAATAATTTATTGTTAATTCGAAGTGTGAACCGTAGAGAACCAAACGAATAGCAAATGGTTCAATCTATTCTAACAATTTTTATTTTAGATTTCCATTGAAGTATATATATATATATATTTAGTTTTTTTTTATTTTAATCATTTCTTTTTTAGGATCATTATTTGATTATATAATTTTTTAATCTAAAGTTTTCTTTACTAATATATTTTAATAACATATATTTCTTAAGGCGGTTTATTTATAAAAGCATAATTTTGTTTAAGTTATATCATGATTGTTTTTCAAGTTTCTAATAACTGCTATTTTGTGAATAAGAAAACAAAACATTTATTAATTAAAATAAATAATTTATGGTTAATTCGAAGTGTGAACCGTAGCGAACCAAACGGATAACCAAAATGGTTAAATCTATTTTAACAATAAAAAAACATACAAAACGTTATTTTCCTTTTTTAATTTTTCTTATTTACCCTTTTAATTTTTTTTTAATTTTTCCTTTTTAGTTTAATCATTTTATTTTTAAGATTATTATTTGATTATATAATTTTTTAATCTAAAATTTTATTTACTAATGTATTTTAATCATAATAAAAATAATATATTTTCTTTTTTGAACGACTGGATTTTATTAGATAGTAAAAGGATGGTACAAATAGTCAACCAACCAAATAGGTGGCGTATTAAAATACTGATACATAACATTTGATTCAAAAGATTTCTTTGCCAAAGTATATGCGGATTGATTCTTCTCACGATTTGTCTGATCCAACGAACATTGCGGCAATTTTGAAATCCAAAACCGTATATCGTGCAATACAACTCCAATTTCCAAATTGTCTTTCCAATTGTTGATTACCTGTGATAGTGTGGTGCTGTCCCCTTCAAACCAAACATGACGAAGACATCCAAGTGCCCAAACTGATTGCAGAGCATGTAGGAAACCCAAAGCCTCGGCTTGAAGTGCGGAAGGAGCTGGTTTAACCTATGCACAGCCGGACGCAATATGTTTTCCTTTATGGTTTCTGATTATCCATCCAACTCCCGTCTGCATTGTACCATTCCTGAAACTACTGTCAAAATTACATTTAAACCATCCCGAAGGTGGTGGTTCCCAATAGCTATTTCTGTTAGAGATACCTGTAGTAATAGAGCCTGAGAATGGATTTTGTGCAGCAATCCATTCTTTAGTTGCCACCAGTGCTCTGTAAGAGGAATTCATTTCTTGATTTCCAAATCATCCAGATTACCCAACTCGGTAGAAGACGGAATGTGTCTGGTAATGATTCATTATCCAACATGTTAAGAACCAATGACAAATTCGTCTCAATATTTTGATGGATTATTGAATTGTTAGATACTTGAGCACTCAAACAACATATGATTAATTGTTTCTTCATGTAGACAACATCTTTGACATATAGGATCTATTCGAACCTGTCGGGATATCAATCTCTCCGCAGTTGGTAAGGCTCCTGAGATCGCTCTCCACATAAAATGCTGAATTTTTGGATATAGTTTATGCTTCCATAACTTTTGCTTAAATTCCAACGATCCCTGAGGTGGTTCTATTTGATCATCAACCTCCGTAATATGTGTAGCTACCCAATGACCTGACTTAACTGAGTATGCCGAATCTTTTGTATATGGCCATATTTTCTTTATGGCGTTTTTTTTATAAAAGCATAATTTTAGTTTATTATTGTTTAAGTTATATCATGATTGTGTTTTAAGTCTCGAATAACTGTTATTCTGTGAATAAGAAAACCAAACATTTATTAAATAAAATAAATAATTTATTGTTAATTCGAAGTGTGAACCGTAGCGAATCAAACGGATAACAAAAATGGTGAAATCTATTCCAATAATATAAAATATATTTAAAAAACTTATTTTTTTATAATTTCTTATTTACCTTTTTAATTTTTTGATTTTCTTTTTAGTATTAGTAATTGATCATACAATTTCATTAATTTAAATAAAAAACATAAACGAAACTTATTTTTCTTTTTCTTATCTATTTTATTTACTTTTTTGATTTTTTGATTATTTTTTTAGTATTTGTAATCTCGATTATGCCATTTTCTTAATCTAATTGGAAAACATAAAATAAACTTTTTTTAAAAAAACTAATTTTTAGATTTATGTAAACATTATATTAAAATCTAATTGGTTGAATTTTTTGACGAGTCAAAATCTAATCGATTAACTCGACACGTGTCACTATCATGTTAATTAGCAATTTTGACGCATCCAACTTTATATAATAAGATAGTATCCATTCTAGTCCCGAAATAATTCTCTGTTGTGATGAGAGTCGTCATAGTTACACTTCACCCAATCTCTTAACGGTTTTCGCCAATTCACTTGCATGCGACTGTTTGTTTTTTGAGCCCCATGATTTTGTTGGACTCGGTTGTTTTGCAGGAAGCGATTGGAGTGAACGAGATCTAGATTGTAACATGACATCTTTGGCACCAAGTTAATGAGGGTTTGGGCTGCTAAGGTTCTTGAAACCATTCTTAAGTAACCGTGAATGAAACATAATCTAATAGATACGAAGAGCGGGATCACCACAACTCGTAAAGCTGATGCACCAGAGCTGATAACGAAACTCGTTGAGCTAACACTACACCTGGATAAAGTTGCCATCACTAGATGATAACGACGCTCGAAACCACCACCAATGACTCTCCCAAAATCAAAGGATAAAGGTAAATATCTAAACAAATCCAAAAAGATCACAAAGACTCTCCAAATATATATCTATATATATATATATATATAAAGTAGAATAGAGTCTCTTCTTAGGCATCCACCTCATCACACATCCACCTCATCCAACTTTATATAATAAGATATTATCCATTCTAGTCCCGAAATAATTCTCTATTGTGATGAGAGTCGTCATAGTTGCAATTCACCCAATCTCTTAACGGTTTTCGCCAATTCACTTGCATGCGACTGTTTGTTTTTTGAGCCTCATGATTTTGTTGGACTCGGTTAATGATGCGTTTTGCAGGAAGCGATTGGAGTGAAGGAGATCTAGATTGTAACATGACATCTTTGGCACCAAGTTAATGAGCGTTTGGGCTGCGAAGGTTCTTGAAACCATTCTGAAGTAACCGTGAATGAAACATAATCTAATAGATACGAAGATCGGGATCACCACAATTCGTAAAGCTGATGCACCAGAGCTGATAACGAAACTCGTTGAGCTAACACCACACCTGGATAAAGTTGCCATCACTAGATGATAACGACGCTCGAAACCACCACCAATGACTCCCAAAATCAAAGGATAAAAGTAAATATCTAAACAAATTCAAAAAGATCATAAAGATTCCAAATATATATATAAAGTAGAATAGAGTCTCTTCTTAAGCATCCATCTCATCACACATGCTTTAAAATTGTGCCACATCATTTATTCATTTTGTTAATTTTAAGTTTTTTTTGTTTGATTTATGTCATTTTATCTTTTAATAACTAAAGATATAATAGTTTTAAATAGAAGTTGAAAAGTCATTTCAGTATAAAGATAATGAATATATTGATTTAAAGAAACTCTAATTTAATCATTTCAGTTTTATCACATTTATTTATATAGTTTAACAAAATATTTACTTTTAAATAAATACATCAAAAATATTAATAATAATTTTACTCATTTATAAATTTGTCTTCATATGATTAGTGAAAATAATATATTTTTATTTAAGTAGTTGGATATATACAGATAGAAAACAATTTTTTAAAGAATAATGAGATTTAGACCAAGTTTTCCCAAATACGAAAAATAACTTCTCGGATCCAAAACCATTTCAAAACGTTAAAATGTTTCAAAGATATTTAAATATTATAATGACATCATTAATCTATTATAAAACTTTATAATGTAAAATAGCAACTTCCATTATCCTACTAATTTTAAGAATTTTTGATTTTTAATCCATTAAAAGACCAATATCGATTTCTACTTCATCTACTTAGTTTTATAATTGTAAAATTTAGTGTTTATATCGGGCCAAAATGTTTTGAAAGTTAAGTTAAAACCGAACCAAAATTTTGTGAAGGTTAAGTTAAAACTAGATCAAAAATATTTGTAATTCAATATGTTGAGAGAGAGAGAGANGTGTGTGAGAGAGAGAGAGAGAGAAGAGAGAGAGAAGAGAGAGAGAGAGAGAAGAGAGAGAGAGAGAGACAGAGAGAGGGAGAGGGAGAGAGAGAGAAAGATAGAGAGAGTTTATCTAATTAGTCCTATATAATTTTAAAGTTTACAGTTTATAAATTATAAATTTTTTATAACTTCTCACCAAAACAAAAAATTTGTATAAAAAAAAATATTGTCATCTATAATATAATTTCTTAAAATATCAATAATAATTATTTTTCAAAAAATATATGTTATTTTAATAATATATGTCTTAATTTAACATTTTAAATTATGAAAATAGTTATTGACTATAAGTGTATTTACTTATAAGGGTGGGGAAGGAGAGGAAAAACACATGCATTTCGACTTTTTAATGGTTAGAAAACGGTGTTCAAGTTAACGAAATTCCTTTAACAATATAATACTGAAGGGAGCTTTTAGAAGCTCAAATGATAAAAATGCATGTTATGAGAGACACAATTTGTTATCTCAAAACTTTAACATGTAACACACAATTTTTGAATAAAAGATGGGTAAAGTCTTATAAAAGCTCTACAACTATTAAATGAAAGTGCATACATTGAGAATTGCGAGAGAAAGATGAGTTATGGAAAAATAGTGAAGGTTAAGTTAAAACCGACCAAAATGTTACATGTAATTCAATATGTTGTATTTATGAGAGCGAGAGAGAGAGAAAGAGAAAAAGAGAGAGAGATTATGAATGCATCTTAGAAATAAATCAAACATTTATGAAAGGATACCAATAGTGTTGGTAATGTATTTCAAAAACTTTTATACGTTTATGAAAGAAAATTAATGTCGTATGAATGAACATCGACTCAAATTTTTTTATATAATTTTTTAAATCAAAATTAACAAGTGGGACCAAGATTAAATATATAACTATCTAGGTTTTATTTGTGAATATGAATATTAAAAATTCGGATCTCTTAATGGCTAAGTAAAACGATATTTTATATTGATGAAATTTTTTAACTAAATTATAAAATAACATGTAAAATTCCACGCGAAGCACGGATTATCCACTAGTCATCTATAATATAAAAGATGAAGGGGGGGGCTCTCCAGCTACGATACATCAGCTTCTCCTTATTGGTCCATCGTTGACACATCACCAATTTTAAACAAATAATAAATTAACATGTGTACAACTTAATTATATATAAAAATAATTTAATTTGAATTTATACTTAAAAATTATTAGAACATAAATATAAAGTAAACTAAATTCACATTTAATTTAAAATCATAATAAACATATAAATATTATATGTATATTTCTAATTTCTTTTTTTTTATAATTTAATAGTCATTTTTAAATAAAGAATAAATAAATTTTAATGCAAGTGAAGAAAAAATATACAAAATAAAAGATCATAAGACACAAAAGAGTATTTAATTAACAATCGAATAGATAAAATATTATAGAGAGAAAGCTGAAAAACTGAAATTTCGGGTAATTTCTAGAGAAATTTGGCAATAGTGTACTTTTTAACTTTCTAACTAAGAAATTGGCTACACCCATCTTTTTATTAGCAAAGAGAGTACTTTTCTCTCTCTCTCCACAAATGCAACTACTTTTTAACCTCAACTAATTCTAATATTAACAATTATGTCATTATCAATTATTTTTATTATCTTTTTTCATCATTCTTATCCTCCATTAATTCTCTCCCCTATTTTAATTGTTTTTTAAATTATTTTGCTTCTTCCTCTCTCTCTCTCTTTTTTGTCCTTTCGTGTAGCTTAGTCTCAATTAAATCAAGAAATCGATTGAAGCAACACCTCAGTATCATAAGTGATACTGAAAATCGATCTGTTCTCTTCAAGCATAGCCCTCAACTGCTTGTAATTAACGAGATTACCATTGTGGGCAACACCGATTTACCCGAATCCATGTTTTAAACTACTACAAATTATTATAAGGGTTAATAAAAATAAATTATTTTGCATCTGAAATATAATATAAAAATTACAAAAATAATTCATAATAATAAAAATCTTTCTTAAACTTATAAATAAAATTAACTTGATTGTTCAAAGGTAAAGTATTTTTCTTCATATTTTTATTATTATTTATACAATTTTATGAGTTGTTATTTAGTAATTTAAAACTCATTAAAAACTTAATGTACAAGTTAATTTTTAAAACCAATTATAGAAAACCCAAAATCCATATTTTTGAAATTTCACTTAAAATCATCAACTACTTTATTATTATTTTTTGTTAGTTTTGTAAATAATCATATAATTTCACCAACATTAACCTACATCTAATTTTTCTATTTTATTAAATATATCTACTTTTTATAATTTTTAAAGATAGATTGAGATATTCCTGTTCTTTTATTCTCATTTTAAAATAACGAAAAACAACTCTCACAAAAATTTAATAATTTTATTTGTAAATTTTTTGTATTACATGTACTTTCTGAATTTTATTTTTAAAAAGATTAATTATTTTTAATTTTAATTTTTACTCAAACATTAATGGCCTAACATGAACTTGAAAATCTTTTTTTGTAATTTGTTAACTTAATAGTATTCCATTTTTCTTTCACAATATATGATTGTTTTCTGGTATACAACTAAGTCCTTTGTGGCATTTCAACACCTCATTATATAGGGAGAATATTCAGGGAGGCATCACTGAAAAATACAGTTTTTGGAATGAAGCAAAAGTTATCTTCTGTTTGTCGGGATTAGGGTTTAGTTTTACAGTTTAAGATTTCATGTTTAGGGTTTAAGATTGGAGTTTTATGGTTGAAGGTTTTTGATTGTTCTCGGGAATCTAGCGATGTCCGTTGTGACATTATAACATGGACTGATTTATTAAATAGGGAGGAGGTGTTAGAGAAAATAATATTTTTGGAGTGGAGGTCTTGTTTGTGGGGTATAGGGCTTAGGTTTAGAGTTTATGATTTTGAGTTTAGGTTTAAGGTTTATGGTTTAGTGCTTAAGGATTAATGCTGAGTTGTTAGGATTTATAGTTTAGGTTTTAGGGTTTAGGGCATAGTCCAAATAAACGTAAATTTTTATTGAAAAATCGTTGGCATCAATAGAGGATTGCCATAATGAAACTAAACCCAAAACACTAAATTATAAACCCTAAACTAAAGTTTTAAGGCATAAATCGAAACTTTTGGGTTGGGTTTATGAATCCAGGTTAGTATTTTGTTTTACAGTTTAGAGTTCAGAGTTTAAGAGACGATAAAACATTTTAGGGTTTAGTGCTTAATTAGAGCTTGAGGTTTAGGATTGAGTTGTTATGATTTAACTTTTATTGAAGTTTGGATTTAATTCATGATTTGTTGAGCTTACGCATTTTGGGGTTCAAGTTTTAAATTTTAGGGGTTATGATATACGGATGTGTATAAGATTGTGTACGTAATCTAAGTATACAAAGAAAATCTTAACAAAAATGCCATACACAATATCGTGTTCACCATCCTATATATTATTTGGTACACCTAATCTTAAACACCGGTTTCGTATACTAACCACTTACGATATAAAATATTTGAGAAATAGTGGTTGTGGGTGTAGAGAAGTGTACACGATGGTGTACAAGAGAGATGTACACGATGAATACAAGAGAGGTGTACACGATGGTGTACAAGAGAAAAGAGATGTACACGATGGTAGGAAAGACTTGAGAATGTGTTAACAGTACTCCCCGTGAGTTCGAACCTACCCCGTAAACAAAGTCAAAAATTGTTGTGGGCACGTCATGAGAATTTACCTGGCTTCCCATGGCCCCGGGATTAGTCAGATCTCATGGCCCGTTGACTGGAGAAACCAGCGACCTGGCTCGAGGTCATGGTGGCCGTTGAACTGGATCACCCGAGTTATCAAAAAAAAAAGAGTTAAAAATGTCCGTTTTAAAAAATTTTAAATTCAATATGTGCAGCAAAAATAAATATTTTTTTATTCATATATCATCATATAATTTATATTTTATAATAAGATATATGAATCATAAATTTGAGAGAGAAACAAAATCGAAAAAAGCAGGAAAGAGAAAAATATTATATTTTTATTAGATATTACTTTTTAATTGTTTTTCTTCTTGCATAGGAGAGTATACTCACACTCACTTTGCATGCACGTGTTTCTTAACAATACCCGACTCCACACGAAACTAGCCACTTTTTCTATCTCTGCCTCTCTCACAACTTCACTCTCTCTTTATCTCTCTAAGACACAAGGGCAAATTGTCCAAACTCTCTCTCTCATTCTCTCTCACCCACTTTTACAATTAAAACTTGGTTGTACACAATTGACCAATAAAATGTTAAAAAGTACCCTATTTGCTAACTTACCCTAATTTCTATTACTTTTACCCTAAAAGTTGGGTAGTTCAGGTCGGGTATGGGAAGGGTCGAGTTACGATTCAGACCTAGAAAATAGTATGACGATTGAAGAACAAATAAATTTCGTAAGATAATGTTTGTAAGAGATTACAAATATCATTAAAAAATGAAAAAAAAATTCATTAAAAACGAAAGAGAAAATTGACAATTAAATAAATATTTAAAATATATTATTTAAACCATAAATTAAACAAGATCTGCGTATGACGGGGGTTCTCTTCTATTATATATAATTAGGCAAATCTCTTTCCAATGAAGTTGTCCACATCAGCAAAAAAATTATTTTTTTTATAGGCCTCAAATAATCATCTAACATTAAATATCAATTTTAATGGACTTCTATAAATTTTATTCATATTATTTTTTGGGGTTTAACATAACATGAATTCAGAAAAGAAAAAAAATATCTACAAGCCAAAACACTATAATTTCTCTAAAAAATTAATAATTTAGAATGTTAATTGTAATAAGAATAAAAAAGAATGTAAACAGAGTTGAAAACCCTATGAACAAGGCAAAAAAATAGACAAAAAGGTATTAAAAAACTCTCTAAAATCCATTAAAATGGATAGAAAAACATCAAAACTTATCAACAATGTTACAGATAAAAAATAAAATACAGATACTCTAATAAAAAAGAATTTAGACCCAAATGACTTTAAACTACAGTGAATAGAGACTATAAACTATCTACATGACATTAGTTTAAAAATTAAAAAAACAAACAGTAATTTTACAAACCACAAAACTGTAAATTGTTTACGAAAAAAAAAAATCAGGATAATATTTCGAATAAGAAATAAAGAGAGTGGGTGGGATCGATGGTGAATTCACTTTGTTGATCATGCATAAAATAAGTAGCAAAAAAAGAGAAGCCAATTGAATTAAAATATTATATGAGATACATAAATACTTACGGCAGCGTATAAGTATAAAAAAAGTTTTTTAAACCAATTAACACATTATATTAGGAAAAATATTTTACAATATATCTACACTAGAATAGGACCCGCATATATGCAGGTTTTTAATAAGATATTTTAAATCTGGAAAACTAAATTGAAAACAAAATCAGATAATTTGTAAAAAAAAATTATTCTCAAATATATATGTTTTTATACTTTTATATGAATTATGAATATTTCTAATGCTTTATCTATTTATATATATATTTATTCTAAAATTTTGACAAATTAATTATCCTACTTTATAATAATGAGATTTATCATAATTAAAATCTAGATTAGGATCCGCATATACACAGTTTTATAATAATAAAATTTAAAGCCCGTTAAAATAATATTTTTTAAAAAATAGTAAAAAAAATCAGATCACTATAGAAAAAATATATGAAAAACGCAAAATCGAGACCTAAAAGTTATTTATTTATTTTTATTTTCATTTTTTAACTAAAATATTCAAAACACAGAATTTGTTGCGTACCCATTAACCCTATTTCTCATATAATTCACACACTTTATCAACTCTTTTTTTTGTTACGATGCGTTAAAAACTTGTGTATGCAATTCGAGTCTTTCGAGTATATTAACGATCTCCCCCATTAACTCTCTTCAAGCAAATAAAGTCTCTCATTCTCTTCACATTCATTTTCCGTATATGATCTCTCTGCTCTTTAGAGAAGTTCTTTAGAGAAGTTATGCTTCTCAAGACTCGCATCAAAAGACTCTCTACATGATTCTTGATATCACCTTCCTCATTGAGCTCATCATTGTCTAATGCGATATCATTAACATCTAGAATTCCATTTTTTAATTAAAATATATCCTAATTAATCTAATATACTTTTTGTTTTTATTTTCCTTTTCTTAAATTGAAATATGTTTTATTTTCCTTTTCTTAAATTTAAATATATCCTAGAATAATTTACCCGCACATTCACATGTCAAAATTTAAATTGATAAACTTGACACGTGTCAAAATCTTATGGAATAACTTGCCACGTGTCACGCTCATATTAATTACTAACTTTGACGTTTACTTTTTTTATAGTAAAATTGAAATATTTTATTTACTTTTATTTTTATTTTCCTTTTTCTAATTGAAATATGGTTTTTTATTTTTCATTTTAATAAGATTATTATTTTTTTAAAATAATAGTATTTTCTTTTTTTAAGGATAAGTATATTTTTTATTTATAATAAGATTTTAATCAAAACACGTGTCAAAATCTTATCAATTAACCTGCCATATGTCGCGATCATATTAATTATTAACTTTGACGCATCCTACTTTATATAATAAGATATGTAACAATAAAATTAAAAAAAAAATAAACATAATAATAATATAAATATATAAAATTATAAAGTAAAAAAATTAGATTACATAAAATTATAAAGTAAAAAATTAAATTAACCGATAGCTTCGCGGGTTGCGCAGATTGATTTTTAGTTCATAAACAATTTTCTGATTTATTTCATGATAATAAGCTTCATTATATATAGGAAATACAAACAATTTTTGTCCATTGGACTTAGAATTAATGTAGTCTAACACCAGAAATCAAAATATTATTTAATTCTACCTTGAAAATAGAAAACAAGAATAAAATAAAGAAATAATTACTCAGATATTACACAAAAGTAGGTTTATTACTAGAATATTATACATTTTTTAAAAATTACTCAGATATTTTGTGCCCTTGTGTAATTACAATTAACACCCTTCATTAATTTGCAATTTTTTTAATTTAAAAATGATTAACCAAAACTTAGTTTAATCCACCTCATTAACATGAAAAAACTAAATTCACGTCATGAAATACAGTTTCGGGAAAAAAACTTCTCTCTCGCCGGCGAAACCTCTCTTTCTCTCTCGGCGATTCCGAAGTCGAACCCTAATTCCGCCGTCGTATCGTCTCTTCCGGACGCTTCTCTTATCTGCGTCGCATTTCGTCTCCTTTTTCACGAACTCGAGTGGGGACTTTTCGTTTTCTCGAGTGGACTCTTCGTTTTCTCGGCTAAAAATCTCTCCTTTTCACAAACAAACTTGCTCCGGTAAGTTCGCGGCTGAGTTATTATACTTCACGGCTGAGTTATTATACTTCACGGCTGAGTTATAATACTTCATGGAAGACGAAAGGTTGCGTAGGTTAACTCGGCGAAACCTCTCTCTCTCGGCAAAACCTCGTCTCTTCCGGCCGTCGTATCGTCTCTTCCGGCCGCCGTCGTATCGTCTCTTCCGGTCGCTTCTCTTATATCTGTCGCATTTCGTCTCCTTTTTCACGAACTCGAGTGGGGATTCTTCGTTTTCTCGAGGGGACTCTTCGTTTTCTCGAGTGGACTCTTCATTTCCAATCCATAAGTCAGCCGTAAACAATCCTTAAGTCAACCGTAAACAATCCATAAGTCAGCCGTAAACAATCCATAAGTCAGCCGTAAACAATCCACAATTACCGAAGTGGGGACTCTTCGTTTTCTCGAGTGGACTCTTCGTTTTCAATCCATAAGTCAGCCGTAAACAATCCATAAGTCAGCCGTAAACAATCCATAAGTCAGCCGTAAACAATCCATAAGTCAGCCGTAAACAATCCATAAGTCAGCCGTAAACAATCCACAATTACCGAAGTGGGGACTCTTCGTTTTCTCGAGTGGACTCTTCGTTTTCAATCCATAAGTCAGCCGTAAACAATCCACAATTACCGAAGTGGGGACTTTTCGTTTTCTCGAGGGGACTCTTCGTTTCCAATCCATAAGTCAGCCGTTAGCAATCCTTAAGTCAGCCGTAAACAATCCATAAGTCAGCCGTAAACAATCCATAAGTCAGCCGTAAACAATCCATAAGTCAGCCGTAAACAATCCATAAGTCAGCCGTAAACAATCCACAATTACCGAAGTGGGGACTCTTCGTTTTCTCGAGGGAACTCTTTGATTTCTCGAGTGGACTCTTCGTTTCCAATCCATAATTCAGCCGTAAACAATCCTTAAGTCAGGCGTAAACAATCTATAAGTCAGCCGTAAACAATCCATAAGTCAGCCGTAAAGAAACCATAAGTCAGCCGTAAACAATCCATAAGTCAGCCGTAAACAATCCACAATTACCGAAACCAGATCCATCATATATCGGAGAAGGATGAACGAAAATGAAGAAGAACGAGGAAGACAATGACGAATTAGGTGTTCAAAATTTAAGTTCTGGAAATCTCTGTTGATGTGAAGAATAAGGTGAAGAACAATGACGACAAGAAAGACGATGACGACGACGAGGAAGACGAAGACGACGTTTCGTATTTCTCTGTTGATGTGAAGAAAAACGACGGCGAGAAATACGATGACGACGACGAGGAAGAGGAAGACGACGTTTCGTATTTCTCTGTTGATGATGACATGGAAATATGCATCCGACGTCATTTTTTAATTGATGAAGTGGCAAGTAAGCCACCAAGCGATCACGTAAATCAACTGTCTTAAACCAGCCATCAAACAAAACTTTAAGTCAGTCGTAACATGAATACTATTACAGTAATTAAAAACGAAAAAAACGGCTGCCAAATTCAACCGTAACTCAACTGAAAATCTTTAGCTCAGCCGTATCGTTTGAAAGAGAGGAATAAAAAAAAATCTAACTATGACTCCTCCAATAAAGACTCAAAGACACTAGGTCTAAAATTACATAAAGAAACAAGAATTTTCTTCCCTCCCATCAAAGTCTCGTTCATAGATAACGGATCTGGTGACGGGCCAACTATCTCTTTTCTCTCGGAGATTATGTAAACTAACCCTAGCAATTGACCAGTTTTAGCGTCTTTGGGCAATACGACTTTTTTCAGAAGTCCACATTCCTTGAACTTTTCTTCAATTTGATCCTTAAGATCATCTTCACCCAAACTAGGATCATAACCGCTTATGTTATATACACGCAACCTGCCACGTATTTCATTAAAGAAAATACGAGACCCTTTCAATAATTCTCCATTCAACTCCTCCATGGTGTTGTTCGTATCTTTTTCAGAAGAAAACTCAAGAAGAGCCTCCAACGAGAACGCATTCCCGTCATCGTCGTCAGTTTCAGACACGTCCAAAATAGTAACTTCAATGCCAAGTTTCTTTTTGAAGAATTTAGCAATATGTTTTCGAGTAGTTGACAAGGAGATTCCAACCATAGATAAATGCTTATCCGAAATAAATATCTTCTTTGAAGTGTCAGGCCCAATTTCGCAAGGAAAAGAAGAAACAGTGGTAAGGGGTTTTACAGATACCTCGGATGCAAATTGCATTAAATCCGCCTTTCTTAATAATCGCCCGTCTGGATTACTAGGACGAATTACTTTTTTCAATTTTCTTGCAGATTCCACCATCTCTTTAAAAGCTTTATCATGGGCAGTGGTTTCCTTGGCATCGATGGAAGTGGATGCTTCGTCGGTCATATCATCATTGTAGGCACCGATATCATCATTGATAGGGGGGTCGAATTTGTCGGGACGGTGAAAATAATGTTCCGCCACAGTATTTGGGGTTTTTTTCTTCAAGGAAAGGTCTAAGAGATCCCCATGTTTCTGTGTAGTCTCGTGAATTTTTCTGACAGCTTTCGATAGCGCTTTAATCGATTTCTTTATTTCCTTGATTTCATTGTTGGAGACAATTGTTTCTTCTTCATTATTTTCCTCAGATTTATGTCGTTTGCTTGAAGAACAAGTTTCCAAAACACTCTTACCTCTCTTCAAAAAAATTTTATGGTTCTCGGTCATGGTATTTTTTGGGAAAGATATTTCTTCTTCACCACTTTCCTCGTAAATCTTCAGCTTCTTGCTAGAAGAAGCAGATTCTAAGACGCTATCACCTAAAGATTTCATATGCTTCTTCTTGCCCATTGGCGGCAAGAGAATAAAGAAAAAGAGAGGTTTTGGAGAGGGTGAAAACCCTAGTTTTGCGGTGAGAGAATAAAGAAAAAGAGAGACCGCCGACTCTTCATATGCTTATTTTGGGCCTTAACAACTTAAATTAGCTTCTTACTTTATAAACCAAGCCCAGATAATGCTTCCCACATTTTTAGTCAGTTAGTTGGTCCAAAAACACAAAATAGTTGGTCCAAAAACACAAAATTATAAGACAACTCATTCTTTTTTTAAACTTATTATGTATTTTCCTTATCTTGCACTTCTACTCCCACATCAGTTAAGGATTTGACATTCATTCCTTTACATCCTCAAAACTAGTTCTGAAAATTTCGAGAATTGAGATGGGAATTTACGAGTACGGGACGGAAACGAAAAATTTGGCAATTGATTTTCAATTCCCAAAAGGGAATCCAAAAGAACGAGACGGGAATAGCACGAATTCGAAAAATTCCCTTACGTAAAATATTTTCTCAAACGGGTAATTATTCGGAAAAAATCGGGAAAAATCGAGAAAAATCGGGAAAGTTCGGAAAATTTGGGAAAAATTTGGGAAAATTCGAAATATTTTGAAAAATTCGGGAAGTTTGGATATCCGATCTCATTCTCGTTTCCTTCCCGTACTCTTCCCGTACCCGTTTGAAAAAAATAAATAGTCCCGAACGGGAATTTTTTTGAACGAAAACGGAAACAAGACGAAAAATTCGAAACGGGTACGAATAAGAATCGGAAATCCGTTCCGAAATTTGCAGGACTAGTTTCACTGTATCTTGCGCATGAACAATTTCTTGGTCGAAGATAAGTTCATTATGACTTTTTAAAATTGCCACATAATCTAAAAAGGAAAATAACGACTTTTTGCAGAAGCCATGTTGTGTTATTCTCGCTACATTTAAAATAGTTTGAGAGAAAAAAATGAGATGTTTATTTTTTTTTAAAGGATTTTGTGTATCCCAAAAGCAAAAAATACAAAAGCAAACAATTTAACACAAAGTGCTCGTGTGGAACCAGCTTTAAATTTTATCGAAATCATTTTAATTACTAATAATATATACATTAAATATTATAAAAATTATTAAATCTATTAAAATTAAATTAAATAATATAAAATTATTTAATAGATTAAATAATTTAGTTTTTATTAATTATTTAAAAATGTAAGTACTTATCTAAAATAGTTAAAAAATGAAGTAAAGGTATAATGAAAATTTAAAAGAAAAAATCGTGTATGTGCAAGATAGAATTTTTATTATTATTGAAAAAGAAGTGTTGGACAGCTAAAAAGTTAACAGATAGAAAATTTAGATTAAAAATAAAACATTATTTATATGATTATTGAAGATATGGGCATTGACCAAGATTAAAAAGGTTAATAGATCTATAAAAAAATCATGGATTCAAGTTACTTTCGAGCAAATGTTATTGGGGGTCAGTAAGCTATAATATTATTGCATTTTACTAGTTTTTATTTTCAAAATACAAATAAATTATTTTTCAATAGAAATTCATAGGGTCAAGTGACCCCCTCCCCAAATTTTTAATGTAACCAATTTTTTCGTTTAATTTAAAATTTTCTTAAAATACATCGATGACATGTATAATAAAGACTTAGAAGCCACCTTTTTAATGTAATAGACGAATTTAAAAAAAAAAAAAATTAATGTCGGTCAATGTGTTAGAGACTTAGAAGCCAAATTCAATTTGACCCAAAAAAGAAGAAGCCAAATTCAAATGCATGTTGTTGGATACTTTTTTTGTTATTTATTTATTTATATACACATCATTTTCTTTCAGCCAACCCTAAAAAAAAAGCCTCACACCAAAGTTTTAAGAAAATAAAAAAAAGGCTTCACCGCTTTTTCTTGTTTTTCTTCCTCCCTCTGCATCGCGCCGCCTTCTCTCTCCCAAACTCGCACAGGTAAGCAAAGCTTCTTCGATTTTCATCGTGTTCGTATCAATCTTCCTAGATGTTCGCGTTCGATTGTAGAAATACATAGCCGATACGAATCTTGATTTAGTTTCAACCAGCCGAAATCTATTTCGTTGCGTCGAATTAGTTTCAATCCTAATTTCGTTGTGTTATCGATTTTGTTGTTACCGATTACATGGTTTTCTCGTTTGGATATCCAGAAATGGTGTTTGTGTTATCGATTTCGTTGTTGGCTCTCTACGTTTCTTCTTCTTCCTCGTAATTTTGATTTTCATTGATGTTATCGCAGATGTCAGTAATGGATCAACAATCAGGGATGTTCAAGGTTCAGCAAACCATAGGAAGCGTTCTCTGCTGCAAGTGTGGTGTCCCTATGCCGCCAAACGCAGCAAACATGTGCGTGAACTGTCTCCGTTCCGAGGTCGACATCACCGAAGGTTTGCAGAAGAGCATTCAGATCTTCTACTGCCCCGAGTGCGGTTGCTACCTCCAGCCGCCGAAAACCTGGATCAAAGCGCAGTGGGAATCGAAAGAGCTCTTGACTTTCTGCATCAAGAGGCTCAAGAACCTCAACAAAGTGAAGCTGAAGAACGCCGAGTTCGTCTGGACCGAGCCTCATTCCAAGAGGATCAAGGTGAAGATCACTGTACAGGCCGAGGTACTCAACGGAGCTGTCCTCGAGCAGTCGTACCCAGTCGAGTACACCGTGAGAGACAATCTCTGCGAGTCTTGCTCGAGGTTTCAGGCTAACCCTGATCAGTGGGTTGCCTCTGTGCAGCTTAGGCAGCATGTCTCACACAGGAGGACTTTCTACTATCTTGAACAGCTGATCCTCAGGCACGACGCGGCTTCACGAGCCATCAGGATCCAGCAGGTAGATCAAGGGATTGATTTCTTCTTCGGGAACAAGAGTCATGCTAATAGCTTTGTTGAGTTTCTCAGGAAAGTAGTCCCAATCGAGTATCGTCAAGATCAGCAATTGGTATCTCATGATGTAAAGAGCAGCTTGTACAACTACAAGTACACTTACTCTGTGAAAATCTGCCCCGTGTGCCGTGAGGATCTGATTTGCTTGCCTTCGAAAGTCGCTAGCGGGTTAGGAAACCTCGGCCCGCTCGTGGTGTGCACGAAAGTATCTGATAACATCACTCTGCTTGATCCTAAAACCTTACGGTGCGCGTTCCTGGACGCGAGGCAATACTGGAGGTCCGGGTTTCGATCAGCGCTCACTAGCAGACAGCTTGTGAAGTACTTTGTGTTAGAAGTGGAGCCGCCTATTGGTGAAGCGACAGTCGGCGGGCAGAAATACGCTCTGTCCTATGTCCAAATCGCACGAGAATCGGACATAGGGAAGATGTTTTATGTCCAGACTCATATAGGACACATTCTGAAACCAGGAGATCAAGCTCTAGGGTATGACATTTACGGTGCCAATGTGAACGACAACGAGATGGAGAAGTACCGTCTGAGTGTGAAGAACGGTCTTCCTGAAGCGATTCTGATCAAGAAATGCTACGACGAGCAGAGAGAGAGGAAGAAGAAGAAGACCCGTTCGTGGAAGGTGAAGAAGCTTCCGATGGAAATGGATGATTCAAGAGGCAGGGGTGATCCAGAGAAGGCGGAAAATGAATATGAAGAGTTTTTGAGGGATCTTGAAGAGAACCCTGAGATGAGGTTCAACATATCTTTGTACAAGAACAAGGATTATCAAGAGTCTGAGACTGCTTCGATGACTGATGGAGAAGGCGCACCGTCTGTGCCTATTGAAGAGTTGCTTGCTGAGCTTGACCTCAGTGAAGAGGAAGAAGAAGAAGAGGAGGAGGAGGAGGACATGGCTGAGTAATTTCCCGTTTATCCGACACTATGTGGTTCTTCAGTTTGATCCCAAAACTGTTATATGGTTCTGCTGTTTTCTCTCGCTTTAGTTTTGTCCAAGTTTTGTTTTGAATGTGACACTAGAGGTTTGAATTTTGTTTTGTTTTGATGTTAAGCTCTACAGTTTCTGTTTCTAGAGTTTGAAACTCTGATTTTGAATGTGTAATAGCTTTGGTGATTGCTTCACATTATACATATATTCGAAGACCTTCGTGCACGACTGCCAACAATATAGAACTTAAAATGAGAAACACTTAATTTGAACAAGTAAGGATGAATCAACATATTACGAGCAATCTAAAGTTCTAAACACTATTGCGGAGTGAAAAATAAACAACAAACCACATTCTTCTTTGAATTCTTTTTTTTGAAAATTAGAAACAAACCACATTTTGGTTTCTCTTCATATTGGTTCAGAATTAACCAAAATATCAAAAATACTCTAAAACTATCTGAAATGTCCCAAAAACTATCTAAAATGTACGAACTACCCTGACTTACCCAAAAAAACTATCCGAATTATCCAAAAAAATTAAAAAAATTGGCTTAATTTTAATAAAATTTGGTTCAATTTTGCAACCAAAAAAAAATTATTTTTGATAAATATAGCTAAAGACATTAGAATATTTGGGTTATGGGTATTTCGGTTCTTTCGATTTAAACATAACTAATATTTCAAGCTTATAATTATAATTTTGAGTATTTTGATTATTTCAAGTCTAAATATAATTAACATTTTTGGTATATAATTGTATTTCATATATTTCGGATATCCATTCGCGGTTTCGGTTCTTGTTCGGTTCGAATATCCAAAATATTTTACACAACGAACCATTCGAGTATTTATTAATATTCGGTTTGGTTCGATTTTTCCCAATTCGGTTCAAGGTAATTTACCCGGCTTAATCCCATGTCAAATAGAAAGTACGTTTGGTCCAAATTGGAGGAACATTATATAAGAACAGAATGTATTAGCTCAGATGAAGTTCCAAATGTATATGTAACATTTGAAGTCTCACTAGCTAGGCACCTTGAAGATCTTTCTACATCAATTAGAACAGAAAGAGAGATGATCAAGATGATGTGGTAACTCTCTGAAATGTTTCTCAAGTTATTTCTCTAAATTTGTGAGTTTCCTCTCTCCGGAAAATGTCGCACAAAATGTCTCCATGCTTTTCTTTCACTGGTATCTACTATCTGCTGATTATCATCCTTTGCATGCTTTTGTTTAAGTTTCCGGAGATCTTCCTAGAGCTACAGAGATTAGTAGAATAAATTCAAAACTAAAACTGGTGTTATTTTTTATTTTTATTTTAATTCAAAATTTTAATGGTATTAATTATATAATTCAATATAATATATGAAACATTTTGTAAAATATAAAATTAAGTTTTTTAATACATTTAAAATTTGAATGATACCTTTTTATTACATCAACTTTATATATGAGGCTAATGCATCAAGAGTGTTGAGGGACGGTCATCGATTCTTACTTGGTCGACAATGGTAGTTTTGAAGATTTCAGATACTCGAATAGAAAGAAAAAAACATCTGGTCGAGAAAAAAGATAAACAAACATGAGTAAAATCATGAGCAAATTATAAGCAAAAAATTAGAAAAATGATTTTTAATTACTAATTACACAAAAATGTAACAATACAAAGATTTTGAAAAAATAATGCATTTAAATTTTTAATGATACCTTTTTATTACATCAACTTTAAATATGAGGCTAATGCATCAAGAGTGTTGAGGGACGGTCATCGATTCTTACTTGGTCGACAATGGTAGCCTGAAGATTTCGGATACTTGGATAGACAAAAAAAAAACTGGTCGAGAAAAAGATAAACAAACATGAGTAATGAGCAAATTATAAGCAAAAAATTAGAAAATGATTAATAATTACTAATTACTCAAAAATGTAATAATACAAAGATTTTGAAAAAATAATAATATAATTATGTTCCTAAGCGATGGTTTAGTTAGCAAAATTCTAGTGAGAAATCATCAAATCTCTCTCTCTCTCTCTCTAGTTAACCCCCTCAAATCTCTCTATATAACCTCGGTTTCAGCTGGAATGTTTCAATCATCTTCTCTCTTTCGTCTCCCCCAATCTTGCTTTAGCAGGTTTACTTTCTTCCTCAAAATCGTTGAATGTATGTTCAACGATCTGTTTTTTCTCTTTTTCAGTTTTTCATTTTGATATGCGAATGCGATGCATGGTTACTGCTGATTCTTTTAATTTTTTTTTTGTTTTTCTTCTCTTTTGCATCTGAACGATATTTTCAGATGAAAAATTATGAGCAAATTATAAGCAAAAATTAGAAAAGTGATTATTAATTACTAATTACACAAAAATGTAACAACCCAAGATTTTGAAAAAAAATAATAATATATAATTATGTTCCTAAGCGATGGTTTAGTTAGCAAAATTCTAGTAAGAAATCGAAGGCGATGTTTCAATCATCAAATCTCTCTCTCTCTAGTAACCCCCCTCAAATCTCTCTATATAACCTCGGTTTCAGCTGGAAGGTTTCAATCATCTTCTTTCTTTCGTCTCCCCCCATCTCAGTTTTAGCAGGTTTACTTTCTTCCTCAAAATTAGGGGTGGGCGTTCGGATTATTCGGATACAATCGGGTCGGGTCTTTCGGGTATCGGGTCTTCTGTATAGATGGGATCCATTCGGATATTTATAATTTTTAGGTCAGGTACGGATCGGTTTTAATCGGGTTCGGATCGGTTCCGGGTATCTGAATCACTCAAAATCTATTTAAATATTTTTTTACAAAAACTCAAATATTTTATATATTTCAGTTATTTTGTTGAATTTTGCCAAAAAAAAAATATTTTAACAAATATAACTAAATTTTTTTTGATATTTTGATTATTATAATTATAATTTTAAATATTTTAGTTATTCGAGTTTAACTATAAATTATATTTTTAAGTATATAATTGTATTTCGGGTATTTCGGATACCCATTCGGTTCTCGGTTCGATCAAGGTTCGGGTCCGGTTCTTCGGATATAGAAGTATAGGACCCATTTGGGTTATTATGGCGCCAGTTTCGGTTCGGTTCGGTACTTTTTAGTTCGGTTCAGATCGGTTCGGTTCTTCGGGTCCGGTTAAAATGCCCATGCCTACTCAAAATCGTTGAGTGTATGTTCAACGATCTGTTTTCTCTCTTTTTCAGTCTTTCATTTTGATATGAGATGCATGGTTACTGCTTATGTCTTCTTCTTCTTTGTGTTGCTTTCTATTTTCATGAGTTTCTAGTTTTGTTCACAGTACTGGTTTTATTTATGCTATATTTTTCTGGTTTTTAACGTCGTTGATTCATGTTAACATCGTGTTTTTCCCAGATTTCATTATCGTTTTGCACTACCATGTCAATGTCATCGTCATCATCATCATCGTCTCCTTCGTCTGATGGTCTCCCTCCTCGCGTCTGTAGCCTCAGACCAGCTCCCATGATAGCTTCTGCACCAGCTCATGTGCTTGAGTCGAGAGACTTCTCTCCGGCACGCACCTGGAACTCATCCAATGAAGGAGACGAAGCCACCTCACAGTTGCACATGTCGTCGCCTCCAGGGGCGGAGGCAAGAAAGCAAGAGGGGGTTCAGCTGACCCCAATGAATTTTAGTTATTTATAATGTTTTCTTACAGTTCTTTAATATATTGACCCCAGTAAAACTTTTCTACTAACCCCTATGTTATTGAAACCCACGTGACTCCAATTGAAAATATTTACTATACATTTTAAATTTAACCTATATCCACATCAATAACTTATACCACATAAGATAGATTTATAATTAAATTAAAAACTTGTGATTATTTCATATGAATTATATTTTTGTGTTTAAAAAATTTCTGATTTGAAATTTCTTATAATTAAAATTAAAAAAAATTGTGGACTTGTCTACTTCATTGTTGTAAATTTTTGGAGAAACTATTATATTTTTCTTTTAATGTTTTTCAAATATATTAAAACAACTAAGTATCAATTAATTTTATCTTTACCCCATAAGTAAAAGTTAGGTAAGACAGTAACAAAGATAGAAGTCATTAAATAATATTTATGTGCAATTAATTTAAAATAAATTATGAATTGTAATTATAATATGTTAACTACAAATTATTTTAAAAATTTTGGTTTAGTAATAAAAAAATTTTGTAAAAAAAAATTGTTACAATATATATATATATATATATAACGATAAAAATGTTTTAAAAATATATATGATACTAGGTGATAATCCACGCCCTGCTTGGGGTGAGAAATTTATAATTTTTCTGGGAAGTGAATTCGAATTTAAAATTAATAACCATACTAAATTTTTTAATAATTTTTTTTCATTTTCTAGATTATTAATAATCTAAAATTCTGTTTGAGTGAACTTGAATTTATTTATTATTTAGTTTTGTATAATTAAAAATTAAAATATAGTAAAATATTTTTATCCAATTTTTTAATATAATAATAGTTTTAATTTGTACATATTTTTTTGTTATTTAAATCACACATATCAAAATATTTTTTATTGTAAATATATTTTATTCCTAAAGTATTGGAGAATTTGTCAAAACTACCACTTTTCACAATGTCATTTTCAATACTACCACCACTTTTCATTTAATCAAATATACCAATCATTTGCTTAGAGAGAATTATCTTTACTACCTTTTTACACGCTAGCGATCCCTTCCCTTTCTTCCTCCTCTTCCCCATGGCTCTTCCTCTTTGGAATTCACAACACCTCCTCCTTCCACAACCAGTCTTTCGCCTTCGATCCTCTCTCCAACTCCTGGCTCCGTCTTCCCGCTGCCTCCTTGCCTTACGTTTTATGGAATCGCTCGAGGATCCACCACTTCGTTGTTTCACCTCTAAAATAACAGCTGCCACTGTAACTTCTGCTTCGTCTTCTCCTCTAGCTGGAAAATCCATCTATGGCTTGCGATCTCTGCTCAAGGTAATTTCTGCATTCGTTTCCTCTTCATGTTCTAATTCGATTTCTAGCTTCCTTAGCGTGAATAATTTGATAATTTTAATCACGATTAATGTTGACGATTCTGGGATTAAGCCTGTGAATTTTGGGTCTGTATTAGACGATTCTGAGATTTCTCTAGTTGCTTTGGATTAAAAATGTTTTCTTGCGCTGGGTTTGATCAAGATTCTGTTTGTGTAGGGTCAAAATGCTTCATTGTTTAGGAATATGTCAAATGTAGCGTCGATTAGCTCAGAGAGTAAAGAGGGGTTGAAGTTGCTTGTCTCTGGAGGACCCCAAGCTCGGAAATGGGTCGGAACATGGCTTTTCGGTTCCGCAGCTTGGGTTTTCAGCATGGTGGTATTAGACGGAGTAACCCGGTTAACTCGATCTGGTTTATCGATGACCGACTGGAAATTCGCCGGTGAATTCCCTCCTCTGTCGGATGAAGCATGGACTAAGGAGTTTGACAAATATAAGCAGTCGCCTGAATATAAACGGTCAGTAAACACATTTGCTGTTGCTATTGCAATTGCGTTTTTCTGTCTTGATCTTGAATTTTTGCTCTTGTGTTTTGGGGTTGGTGTTTTGCAGTGTGAACAAAGGGATGAATCTTGAGGATTTTAAGTTCATATGGGGATGGAGTATGCTCATCGAATGTGGGGAAGAGGATTAGGAATCATGTTTGCATTGCCGTTTTTGTATTTTCTGCGTAAAGGGTATATTACTCTACGTCTTGGAGTTAAGCTCTCTGGTTTCATTGGTTGGTGGATGGTTAAAAGCGGCTTAGAGGTAAGCATTTAGGAAAAATTGAAGCGAAGAGATCATCGTTTTTGGATGTTGTTACCTTCACAATATTGTGTAACCAGTTATCAGTTTCGTCCTTTAGGAGCCACCGTATGAATATTCTCAACCGAGGGTAAGCCCCTACCGTCTTGCAGCTCACCTAACCTCAGCTTTCGCCATTTATTGTGGACTTTTCTGGACCGCTCTCTCTGTTGTTATGCCCGAACCACCAGCTGAATCGCTGGCTTGGGTTCGCGGAGCGGCTAAAGTTAAGAAGCTTGCTTTACCACTAAGCGTGATTGTTGGTATCACTGCGATTTCAGGAGCTTTTGTTGCTGGAAATGATGCTGTAAGCAAACTTAGAAATATAAGTTTTTTCGTCTTAGATCTTGGTGGTTCTCAATGATTTCTATTTTGATGTAATTTAAAGAGATTAAGCATGTTTGCTTATTTTCGTTCTGCATCTTTGATATTGCCGTTGTATAACAAAAGCTCACTGGAATGGGAGTCTTAGAAAGTTGAATCAACTGTTTCTAAATTAGTTAGTTACTAAAGAAACTGCAGATTAAATATTTGTTGTTTAAACATACACCACTTGAAACATTTCAGAGACTTATAACCACTAAACTACTTCAAATTGTTCTATGTAAGAATTGCAGAGACTGATAACCACTAAACTACTTCAAATTGTTCTATGTAAGAATTTATATGTTTATAGTGATTATGTATTAGTCATTTATAAAGATTTAAAAAGAGGTTTTTAAATCTTTATAAAACAATTAATTTCATACAAACAACAAGTATGATAACACATCATGGATGGTTAAACACACCTCTCTTTAAAAATCAAGGATTCACTGGTTCGAGCTTCTTGAGGATATAAAAACTCATTTTAAAAATTATTTTTAAAGTTTTTATAAGGATTTAAAAATGTTTTAAAATCATTTTTAAATGACTAATTTGTATTTTTTATAAACAATTAAATTCATACGTACAACAACTATGACAACACAGTTTGGGTGGTTAAACACCCTTCTTGAGGCGTATAACCACTAAACCACACTATAATTGTTGTATATACGAATTTATTTGTTTTTACTCATTTATAATGGTTTTAAAAGAGGTTTTAAATCTTTATAAACTCTAGATGATAGTCGAACTAGTGATCATGAGACTTAAAGAGGCGTATAACCAATAAATCACTAAACCATTATAGTGATCATGAGATTTTTAAAAAGGTCTTTAAATATTTATAAAAACTAAATGATACTCGAATAAGTGATCTTGTGACTTTTAGAGGCGTATAACCACTAAACCACACTATAATTGTTGTATATACGAATTTAATTGTTTTTACTCATTTATAATCTTTTTAAAAGAGGTTTTAAATCTTTATAAACCCTAGATGATAGTCAAACTCGTGATCATGAGACTTGAAGAGGCGTATAACCAATAAATCACTAAACCGTTATAGTGATCATGAGATTTTTAAAAAGGTCTTTAAATATTTATAAAAACTAAATGATACTCGGATAAGTGATCTTGGGACTTTTAGAGGCGTATAACCACTAAAACACACTATAATTGTTGTATATACAAATTTAATTGTTTTTACTCATTTATAATGGTTTTAAAAGAGGTTTTAAATCTTTATAAACCCTAGATGATAGTCGAACTAGTGATCATGGGACTTGAAGAGGCGTATAACCAATAAATCACTAAACCATTATAGTGATCATGAGATTTTTAAAAAGATCTTTAAATATTTATAAAAACTAAATGATACTCGGATAAGTGATCTTGGGACTTTTGGAGGCGTATAACCACTAAAACACACTATAATTGTTGTATATACGAATTTAATTGTTTTTACTCATTTATAATGGTTTTAAAAGAGGTTTTAAATCTTTATAAACCCTAGATGATAGTCGAACTAGTGATCATGAGACTTGAAGAGGCGTATAACCAATAAAGTTCTTGAGATCTCTAGTTTGTGGTCCAATTATTTTTTTATTTTTATTTTTTTGGTCAACTAAGTCCGATTATTTTATAAAAATTTAAAAATCTCTTTTTAAATATTTATAAATGAATAATATATCATTTTGACAAAAAACGTTTTTTACATTAAGCAATAGAAGTATAATCAAATATGTGTGTAACTTAGTGGTTATACGTATCTGCAAGTTCTTGAGATCCCTAGTTTGAGTTCCAATTATTTTAATAACAATTTAAAAATCTCTTTTTAAATCTTTATAAATAAGTAATATATCATTTTGACAAAAAACCCCATTTTTTACATTAAGCAATATAAGTATAATCAAATATGTGTGCGACTTAGTGGTTTATACGCATCTGCAAGTTCTTGGGATCCCTAGTTTGAGTTCCAATTATTTTAATAACAATTTAAAAATCTCCTTTTAAATCTCTATAAATGAGTAATTCATCATTTGGACAAAAAATGTTTTTTACATTAAGCAATAGAAGTATAATCAAATATGTGTCTAGTGGTGGTTATACGTTCTTGCGATCTTTAGTTTGAGTTCCAATTATTTTAATAACAATTTAAAAATCTTCTTTAAAATCTTTATAAATAAGTAATTCATCATTTTGACAAAAGAACGATTTTTACATTAAGCAATAGAAGTATAATCAAATAAGCTTTCCACAAAACACAAGACATTTGGCTGCTGCATAATCAATCATACTATAACCACTCCCGCAACAAAGGGAATAAAGTACAATTTTTTTTAAAAACAAAAACTCGAAGCAAAAACAAACAGAGCTCTGAACTTTGGTGAACAACGTGTCTTTGACGCTTGAGCATGGTTCCATCATCTCAAGCTTAGCAGCAACATAGCCAACAGAGCCTTCAGTCACTTTGTATAGATACAGTAATGGAGTGTTCCCTATTATCTAAATAATTAAAATAAAAACATTAAACGAAACAAAGTTAAAAGCAGAGCCTTTAGAGCTTACTATAGTGACATCCTTGGCGAGTGACGAGTCTCTGAGACCATGTTTTAAGCTCACTCCTTAATTTCACAAAAGATAAATTCCAAGATAGCCAGGTTATTAAAAACAATCACAACATATTATCACCTCCTCGTAGCTTAAAAAAATTAGTTTCGTTCTCTTAAGAATATTATAAATGGAACCTCCATAACCAACTGATCAAGAATATCAAAAGTCCTACTCAACACATGCCTGCATTGTCTAAAAACACATTCATTTTGGATGTGATCCAGTCACCGAACAAGAGAGAAGTTATGACTAAAGCCTCTACCAGAAAACATCACCAAAATCCTTCATCAATCATCACCTTCAGTCTTTTTTGTTACAGGTAAGAATATAGTTAAGCAATATGTGGAGAAAAAAGTGAGCAGAAAAGGAGAAATAACTGACATCGGTCTTTTTACTCCATCGTTGAACATCAGACCGGTAGCGAATGCGTAAACAGAAAAGTGACGCAAGTTTATAGCTCCAGAATCTTCAGATGCCTGAAAGGAAGCTTAAAGTTCTTATAAACAGTCCAAATACAGCTCTCACGCAGTGGGACATGAATTAATTGTCGAGTTCTTTCTTTATCATTGAGTTCTAGACAAAATGTGTAATCAGACCACAAAGAGACGCAACTAAATTTATTACCATAAGCAGTCAAAGGAAGCGATCATGATATAACAAGTGCACATCTTCCGTACCTGATTCTCAGTAGCACTCCTTCTATATTGCTCGGCATTTTGTTCTGTCATGCCATATTCCTCAGATTGGTCCAACAATAGTATTGACCAACACTTGCAAACACAAAACAAATCCATTAATAAGGCTTTAAGACGCAGAACGTTACCGCTGCCCACCAAGGACAAAAATCTGTAAAGTTTGACACAAAGAGAGCCATCAGAATCACTGCAAAGAGTGAACCGCCACGCTATAACCAAACCCAAAAAACCTCAAGTTCCTCTAGACTTAGTGTTGATGTTTCAAGAGTGTGGGTTGTTATGGAATCCAATCACACAACCGTTTTGAAACAATAAAGAGATTTAAACCATAAAGACTGAATGTTGATGAGATAATAGCGAAGCAAAGATATTATATTACTCACGCTTCGTCTAGAAGACCAGTAACAACACTAAGCACCACATCCACAACCAAAATCCTCAATAACCTTATCAGTTATGTTTCCATATGGATTCTCCGTCTAAAGAAGGGATACATTCAATATACTTCATGACCAAAATGTAGTGAATAATGTGTACTTTGCTGTCATCGACCATCTAGTGCAATAATGAAAATCCTAAGATTTTAAATTTGATACAAGATGAAAATTTACTAAGCTAATCAAAACCAATCCTAAATTCGCCATATACATTCCAGTTCACACCATTGTCTTGCAGAGAACAAAACACATGATTAGTGTATTAGGCTTTTCTGTAAAAGAAGTGTTACCATCGCCATGATTCTTGGTACGACCACAATAGTAACTTATATAACCAGCATCACCAAGCCTTCTCTCTTTCATATTATCAAGCTCTGTGTTGCTTACCCAATACCCCTAAATTAGTGATAGAGAATCATGAACATTAGAACACATAAGTCAAATACAAGTCGAGCGTTGTCAAATCTATGAACAAAGAAAAAGTGAATTTCAAACCCAAATTAGCCAAATCTCTCACATTTATCTAATTCCCTAGTTGGAAACCATGATTGAAGCAAAAATCAATGTAAGGCTTACCATGATGAAATCGATGGCTAATACGAGAGATTTGACTGGATTGGAGCTGATCTTAGATATCGATGTTTGAACAAGACTGTAAGACTCGACGGCGAGACTCGTCAGAGACGACAAATCGGGATGAAACTAGAGCGGGTTACGCGAGGCTCGTCGGAGACGACGAATCTGGATGAAACTGTAGCGGATTACGCGAGGCTCGTCAGAGACGGCGACGAAGCTGGAAGGACGTTACTACTCCGATGACGGCTTAAAGTTTTTTTTGGAGACATTTTTTTTTTCCACTTTTCTTTCGCTCAATCAAGGGTAGATTGGTCAATCAACTTTAAAATTGTGGTATAAATGAAAATGACTAGCGCCTGATGGTAATTCTGAATAGTGGCATCACAAACGTAGTATTTTTGAAATTCTCACTTTTATCGTGTATAAATTATATTTCATTTTTTTAAAAAATATAATAGATTTTAAATAGTTCAAAAAATAAAACATAATTTTAATAAATTGATATCTCTCAATCATAAATTGATTTATGATATACATCACATAATCTAAAATTCGATTTTAAATCATTCAAAAAGTAAAACATAATTTTCTTGTTATATTAAAAGTAATAAATAGATAATGACATATAATGTAATTAGTGTAATCAAAAAATGAAATTTTTATTTAAAAAAATGGAAGAATAAGTGTGGTGGTGACATATCAGTAAAATGGCACCACTGTAAATATTTCAAAAAGTAAACATACTTTCTAAAAATGTTTCTCAATTAATATATAGGAGATATTGTGTTTTTGTAGTGTTGTTTTTGTATTAAGTATTTTATATAATATTGATCCCAATGAAAAAAAATTCTAGCTCCGCCATTGGTCGCCTCCCCGTTCGCCTGTATCCCAGACCAGACAACTTAACATTTACGTTTGGCCAACTAGCAAACGTGAAACACCTTCAAAATCCTATGAAATGGTGGGATGGGGAGTTTTTTTTCGACGACCACGTTCTTTCGAATTTCAAAACGGGGAAATGAGTAATTGCTTCAGACTCAATTTTACACCGCAAGGCAATCATCGATTTATACCTGGTCGACAATAGTAGCATGAAGGCGGATTTTGCTACGTATTTTGCAAAAGCAGTAACTAAGATGAAAACCGGTATTGAGGGAGAGGGTACATCGCATTTGTGCGATAAATTATTTACCGTCTATGCGTATTAATGTTTCTTTAATTAAAACATGTGTTGTGTTACTACTTACCCGGCCGAGCCATTCTATTATCTGTTAGGTTAAATTAAACATTTTTAAATAATGTTTTGAACGAAAACAGATATGGAATGCCCATGGCCATGGGAGACAAGACGAGTTTTCCTTTCCTAAATGGACATGCCCATGACAAAGAACCACACTGAAAAACATATATGTAAAATTTTAATTTATTAATACATTAATTATATTTATTTATATAATTAATATTCAAAAATACTTGAAATTTAAAATATTTTTTTTTGTTGAAGATATAAAACAATATTATTTTTTGAAACAAAACAAAGTTTCTAAGTAACACTCTTTATAAAATAGAAAAATAATATATTTCCGAACGAAGTAAACCTCTTTAATCACGTAATGAACAGCAGTTACTTACATTAATTACGTTATTGTCATTTTTTTTTGTAACTGCGTTATTGTCATTACGTTACGTTAATTACATACGTTTACTTAGCAAGAGATTTACGCCCTTGCTTCTTAGTTCTTATACTACTCTTATTTTAATACATTGAAGTACACTTGGGGAAGCTGTATATATATTGTCGGAACACGTACGCACTATATATAGACGTGGTGCACTTTTGTTTTTAATTAAACACATACAACAACAAAAACTCCATGGCGGATTCCAGCTCTTTACTCCCTCCTCTTTGCGAAAAGATCTCATGCAAAAGCTATGTTCTAAGAGCTTTGGTTCTCACGATTCTTGGCCTTTTCTTTTCTCTTCTCTTGTACCGGATTCTACATATTAACCAAAACGACAAAGTTTGGGTCGTGGCTTTCCTCTGTGAATCTTGTTTCTCTTTCATGTGGCTGCTTTTTTCCAACGTAATATGGAGTCCTGCTAAACATCAACCTTATACAAATAGACTTGATGAAAGGTACCGTTTTCATGTACATGCAATTATTATTATTTTTTTTGTTAAAGTACATGCAATTATATTTGCATTAAAAGCTTATATTAGTAATAGCAAGCTGCTACCTAACTCTTAGTTTATATCTCACGTACAGAATACTATTCATTTGTATTGTATGTTATCGGTTTTTTTGGGTTTAACTTTTAATTAACTGTGTAGCAGCCATTTTAAAAACAAGCTTTTTATGAACTGGCCTAGTAATTATTATGTGCAGGGTTCAAGATCTTCCTTCGGTAGATATATTTGTGACAACGGCGGATCCGGTCAGGGAGCCACCGATCCTAGTTGTGAACAGCGTGCTTTCGCTGTTAGCTTTGAATTATCCGGCGAACAAACTGGCATGTTATGTTTCAGACGATGGATGCTCACCTCTCACTTACTACTCTCTCAAGGAAGCTTCTAAGTTCGCCAATATTTGGGTTCCTTTCTGTAAGAAATACAACCTTAAAGTTAGAGCTCCATTTAGATATTTCTTGGACCCTCTGGCCACTTCAACGGATTCTGAATTCACTAAAGACTGGGAAATGATGAAGGTAATGAGTTCAATTATTTTGTTCTTTTAGCGTGTATGTTTATGGATTTTTTTTAAAGAAAGGCTTTCTATTAGACATTAAAAAATTACATGTTACAAAAATAAATCACGCTTTCTGTCACCCGTTAAGTGAAAGACTTATTGATTTTGTCTTATGACAATTTACTTACTATGTTTTTACCATTTTTCCAAATTTTCTTATAACCTAATTGACTCAAATCGATAACCACACACATTTTTAATATCGGTTCTTAGCTTTTCATGTTATCTTTTTTTGCGAGTGTCTTCTTTGAAATGGTTTATTGTATTATATATATAGAGGGAGTACGAGAAGTTAAGCCAGAAGGTGGAAGATGCCACCGGAGATTCCCATTGGTCAGATTCAGACAATGATTTTGAAGCTTTCTCAAACACAAAACCAACTGATCATTCAACTATAGTTAAGGTATTTCTACAATTTAATCACCAAGGCAATTTTTATTTATTTATATAACTATTGTTATCTACACAACAAAAACTGTAAAATAGGGGATCAAGTATTTGGTGGGTTAGTGTCTAAGAGTATACAGAGTCATCAGTTTTATTTTATTTGGAAAAAATGGTTTAATCTTTTTCAAACGCAGTATTATCAACAACTGGTACATGATACTAAAAAGTATTATGTGCCAAGATTCCGGAAACTTTCCAGTTTTATTTATAAAAAAAAACTGTCAAAAAGGGTTAACTATAAAAATTATATGAATCACTGTCATATATATATGTATAAGAAAATTTTGGACAGTAAAGAAAAACTGTCAATACATGTATAAAAACAAATTGTCAAAATTATATGTATGTGAAGGTGATATGGGAGAACAAGGGTGGTGTGGGAGACGAGAAAGAGGTACCTCATCTTGTATACATGTCAAGAGAGAAAAGACCAAATAACCTTCATCACTACAAAGCTGGAGCCATGAACTTTCTGGTTAATGAGTTTTCTCGCACATCTCTCTTCTTTATTTTTGAAAAAAACCCTATTATTATTATTATTCGTAGTTTCAAAGTAATTAAGTGCATAAGTCAATCTGGTTAATGAAATTAGTACGCATATATATATATATATATATATATATATATATGATTGCAAAAAGACTTAAACACATGATTATATATATATATATATATATGACTCTTTTTAAGTGTTTTTATGAAATGTAAAATTGTAAAGAAAAAAAATGACTCTTTTTTTTGTGTAAAGAAGAAAATGACTCTTATACTTGAGCTATTGAACTATGTATCACTCGATTATACAATGACGCAAGTTACATGTGATATGGCTGCAATCACTTTTTACGTTTTGTTGCATGTGATATTGGCCTATTTGTGTTAGTTAAGTATGTACATGTAAAACTAAACAAGCATGGTGACGTGTAAATTAATATTGATATTTTATAATGTAATACATATCTTATTCAATCTCCTATGAGTGATCTATTACTTTGAGAATTTTTTTTTTGTTAAATATTATTTTGAGAATTGAGGCATCATATATGACAACTGACAAGCATATTGAACAACTATTGATGATTGTAGATATTAGTTTTTGTTGTTGTTATATACTAATGAAAATATGATTACTTGACCAGGTAAGAGTTTCAGGGTTGATGACAAATGCACCATACATGCTGAATGTAGACTGTGACATGTATGCAAATGAAGCGGATGTGGTGCGACAAGCAATGTGTATATTTTTGCAAGAACCAAACCATTGTGCTTTTGTTCAATGCGGCCTAGATTTCTATGATAATAACTCCACTGAACTCATCATCATGCATTCAGTGCGATTTCTTCCTTACTTGTTATTTATGATTTTGATTAATTCGATCTTATACATTTATTAACCAGTAATTAATATTTCTTTAATTGTGGGAAATTAGTATTTGGTACCAGGAACTGCGGGAATCCAAGGACCGTTGTATATAGGGACAGGATGCTTCCACACTAGAAGAGTTATGTATGGTTTATCTCCGGACGATTTAGAAGGCGATGGAAGTATTTCTTCAGCTGCTACAAGTAAGTAATACTTGCAAAATCAAAATATTATTCGCGGCTCCACTTCACAATGTTACATTACTGTACTATTCATATATAAATCAAAACATTAGTCAAGCGGCTCATGTTTGGTATTTCATTTAGGGAAGCTTTTAACTGAAGAGAGTTTAGCGAGAGAATTTGGAAATTCTAAAGAGATGGTGAAATCGGTGGTTGGAGCATTACAAAGAAAATCGAATCCCCAAAACATCCGTACAAACTCCATAGATGCGGTCAAAGTTGTTGGAAATATTCATTATGAAAATAAAACCAGCTGGGGCAAAACCGTAATTCTTCTAAATTTAATCACTATAGTGAAGTTATTTTTGTGTGGAAAGTTTTAGTGGAAAAACTTCTCGTATTAGCATATCCATTTTAAAACCTTCAACTAAATTTCTAACATAAAGAAAAACTCTTTAACCAAAAACCTGTAAACGAAATTAAACCATCTGTCTGGCTGTCTACCAAAAATCTTCAAAATCATATGCTCGCGATTTGTTAGAATGACATATATTGTAATAATATGCATGTTACACAGTAATAACGATGTATTTTATTATATATACCGTGTAGGTTGGTTGGTTATACGATTCAATATCGGAAGACCTGAACACGGGTATAAGAATCCATTCAAGAGGATGGACTAGCTCATCCATTTCTTTGGATCCACCGGCTTTTCGAGGTTGTATGCCACCTGCAGGACTAGAGTCGTTTCCAATGAGGCGGCGATGGATGACAGGCGGGCTCGAAGTCTTCTTCAACAAACAAAGTCCATTGATCGGAATGTTTCACCAAAAATTAAGATTCCGACAACGATTGGTTTATCTTGCTGCTTCCATGGCGGGTCTAGGTTCACTCCCAATGCTTTTATATTGTCTTTTGCCCGCTTATTGTCTACTCCACAACTCTTCCTTATTTCCCAAGGTGCTGCCCAAGGTGACTATCTCTTTCTTTGTTCTATTTATTTTCATATATAATTAAAAGAACAAATAATGCTTTAATATTTTTTGTGTATTTATTTTCATATATAATCCAAAAAATTAATGCTTTAATATTTTTGTGTATTTATTGCTTTAGGTAATTTGTTTAGGTATAACTATCACACTTGTGGGGATGCATTGTCTTTACACTGTATGGCAATTTATGATGAGTCCTGGCTTTTTCATACAATCATGGTATGTCCCCATCTGTGGTTCATTATTTAGCATCTTTGATGTCACACTCAAGCTTCTTGGAATCTCAAAAACCGTTTTCATAGTCACCAAAAAAACTATGCCCAAGACTAAGTCAGGATCTGGAGATGGACCATCTCAACCAAAAGATAATGGTCTGAACGCAGATTCGGGTAATTCTGAAATCGATTGCTCGCCGTTTTTCTTGCCTGGCACATTCATTTTGTTGGTGAATCTAGCCGCTTTAGCCGATTTTTCGATGGGCCTACGAATGAGGAATCACAGTGACAAAGGAGGTGGCTCGGGTTTAGAAGAGGTTTGTGGATGTATGTTTGTGGCTATGACGTTCCTTCCATTTCTAAAGGGTTTGTTTGAGAAGGGAAAATATAGTTTCCCATTGTCTACTCTTTCTAAAGATCTCTTTTTAGCAGGTTTATTTGTTGTTTTCTCTGTGGGAAAATAGTACATCGTGATATTGGTTTGTTATGCAACTATTTATCATGGCATTGTCTCAATTAATAATTATATTTATGCAATTTGTTTGCTTTTTTCCAAATGCAATTTAATTTCTTGATCATTGTATGTATAACTTTTGCGTGCCAAATATTTTCCCAAACTAACTATTGTACTAATGTGAAGCAATTTTAAGGTTTGTATTACAAAATAAAGTTGTATTCTTACCAAAAAAAAATGTAAAACTGGCAAGCTATTAAGTTATATATATTTTATAGAATTAGGAACTAGACCAATTAAAAACGAACAATTTTTAAAAATAAAATCCATATACATATGTTTTATATGGGCCATTCAAATTTAATTTTTATTTGGAAAATTATATCCAACTACGAAAATGATCAATTTATTCCTCAACTTTTGCAGTTTGGCAAATTTCTTTTCAAATTTGTTCGATAAATATACCACAACATTTGAAATTTGTTTTAATAAATTCAAAAGATTAAACAATGCTACCACCATTACCATTAAATCTATTGTTTCATTACAAATTTGCCATCATTTAAATAAATATACTATCATTAAAAAGTGAATCTATAAATTACTCACA
This sequence comes from Alliaria petiolata, assembly GCA_020283515.1. Taxonomy (NCBI): domain Eukaryota; kingdom Viridiplantae; phylum Streptophyta; class Magnoliopsida; order Brassicales; family Brassicaceae; genus Alliaria; species Alliaria petiolata. The sequence continues at coordinate 469,202,540 of JAHZTW010000001.1, read as the reverse complement.
TTTGATAGTTCTTTCGTTATTAACATTAAATCTACTACAACCGCATTTATCTACCATAAAAAAATGTCTACCAAACAACAAATAAATTTACGAGAAAAATCTATCGCTTCGTCGATAAGTCTACCAACCAAAAGTTAATATGTCATCATTAGGATTAAGTCTACCAATCAAATCTACCATACCATATAAATCTACCACTACAAAAAATCTCTACCACCTCATAACAAACAAATCTATCAAATAATGCTACGATTTTCAAATAAAATCACGAAAACGCCTTCTAGTTTCTACCGCTTTGTACCGCTACAAATCCCTTAAAATCAAAATCTCATTCCCTCGAGCGTTTGCGGTTGCAGGAGATTACAGATGGGCAATTAAAAAAAATTAAAACAAAATTCATTTAAAATCAAGATATATATATATATATATATAATATTTTTTAATATTAAGACTTATATTTTATAATCACGAAATATATAAATAATTTGATACTTTTAAATTAATATTCACTAACCACCTATTGTAATTATATATTTATAAGAACTTTAAACCAAAAAATCACTAATATATAACAACTAAATTGAAAAAAAATTAAAAATAAATGTAAGTATTATACATATATTATTTTTTTTATGATTTTTCATTATTTATTATATTGAACTAATGATTTTTATATTTTCTCATAATAATATGGTTTTTGGTGTTTTTATAATTATATAATGTGTTTATATTATTAATTTATTGTTTAACCGGTACTACACCCGCAAGTCAACCAGTCATAAGAATCATATAAACACATTCGTTTCCAACCGCTGCACCAGTCATATAAATCGGTTAATAACGCTTGAAACTGCAACTACCTACTTTCGCAAATTCCTTCAACCGCATTTGCACCCGCTGCGTTTGAATAAGTCAGCCCTTATCACGTAATGAACAGAAATTACATTAGTTACGTTATTGTCATTACGTTACGTTAAATACATACGTTTACTTCGCAAGAGATTTACCCCCTTGCTTCCTATACTACTCTAAACTTGAGGGAGGTATATATATTGTCGGAACACGTACGCACTATATATAGACGTGGTGCACTTTTGTTTTTCAGTAACCCTTTCGAAACACATACAACCAAAAAAGAAACCCGCAAGAAAACTCCTTCCATGGCGGATTCAAGCTTTTTCCTCCCTCCACTTTGCGAAAGGATCTCATACAAAAGCTATGGTCTGAAAGCTGTGGATCTGACGATTCTTGGCCTTCTCTTTTCTCTTCTCTTGTACCGGATTCTACATATGAACCAAAACGAAACAGTTTGGGTCGTGGCTTTCCTCTGTGAATCTTGTTTCTTTTTCATGTGGCTGCTTTTTTCCAATGTAATATGGAGTCCTGCTAAACGTCAACCTTATCCAGATAGACTTGATGAAAGGTACCGTTTTCATTTACATGCAATTATATTTACAATCATGTACAATAAAAGCATATATTCTTTATAAAATTGTATTAAGTAATAGCAAGCTGCTATTAGTTTATATCTCACGAAATACTATTTCGTTTGTATGTAATCGTTTTTTTCTTTGGTTTAAAGTGTGTAGCTTTTTATGGCCTAGTAACTATAAATTGCAGGGTTCAAGACCTTCCTTCAGTAGATATATTTGTGACAACGGCGGATCCAGTCAGGGAGCCACCGATTCTAGTTGTGAATAGCGTGCTTTCGTTGCTAGCTATGAATTATCCGGCGAACAAACTAGCATGTTATGTTTCAGACGATGGATGCTCACCTCTCACTTACTTCTCTCTCAAGGAAGCTTCGAAGTTCGCCAATATTTGGATTCCTTTCTGCAAGAAATACAACGTTAAAGTTAGAGCTCCCTTTAGATATTTCTTGGACCTTCTGGCCACTTCAACGGATTCTGAATTCACTAAAGACTGGGAAATGATGAAGGTAATGAGTTCAATTGTTTGTTCTTTTAGCATTTATGTTTATGAATTTCTTTTTTAATAAAGGTTTTCTATTATATATAATACTAGTGGGCGCAGAATTTTACATGTCATTTTTTATAATTTAGTTAGAAAAAACTTTACTAATATAAAATATCAATTTACTCATTCATTAGCATATTCGAGTTTTTAATATTCATATTCACAAATAAAATTTAGATAGTTAGAGTATATATCTAATCTTGGTCCCATTTGTTTATTTTGGATCTAAAAAAATTATCTTAAATATTGCTTACATTTCTCTTTTTAAAATTTTTTTGAGTCGATATTTATTCATACGAAATTAATTTTCTTCCATAAACGTATAAATGTTTTTTTAAATACATTACAAACAATATTGGTATCCTTTCATAAATGTTCATAAATGTTCATAAATGTTTGATGTATTTTTAAGATACATTCATAATCTCTCTCTCTTTTTCTCGCTCTCATAACATTTTGGCCCGTTTTTAACTTAATCTTCACTATTTTCTATATTTTTCTTCCTCTCGCCATTCTCAATATATGCTATTTTCACTTAAATGTTGAGAACTTTTATCAAACTTTACCAATTTTTATTCAAAAATTATGTTGTACATGTTAAAGTTTTGGGATAACAAATTGTGTCTCTCATAACATGCATTCTTGTCATTCGAGCTTTTAGAAACTTCCGCCAGTATTATATTGTTATAAGAATTTCGTTAACTTGAACACTACTTTCTAACCATTAAAATTTTGAAATACATGTTTTTGTTCCTCTTCTTCCCTACCCTTAAAAGTTTATAATACACTTATAGTCAATATTTAATTTGAAATGTTTAAAATTAAAAAATAATCAAATTAAGACATATTTTAAAGATAATGTACATTTTTTGAGTAATAACTATTATTGATATTTTAAGATATTATATTATAGATGACAACATTTTTTTTTGTACAAATTTTTTGTTTTGGTGAGAAGTTATACAAAGTTTATAATTTATAAATAGTAAATTTTAAAATTATAAGACTAATTAGATAAACTCTCTCTCTCTCTCTCTCTCTCTCTCTCTCTCTCTCTCTCTCTCTCTCTCTCTCTCTCTCTTCTTTTTATAAACCTTTTTTTTTTTAAAAAATTTTTTTTT